>CM077162.1:98876754-99476754 GCA_039583875.1 Platanthera guangdongensis | reverse complement strand
AACAGCATTTGTACTGGAATTCTCTGGGGGTCTTGGACATACTGTCAAAACAGAATTAAAAATATCTTCGTCAATAGAATTCATGTAAAGTCTAATTCTTGCCTTCCAAAGTGCAAACTTGGATAGATTGCACACTAGAGGTCTGGTGCTAGCATAATCTTTATTTTGGGCCATGATTTGTGCACACAAAATCTAATAATACACTACAAAAGAAGAACAGATCTTGTTTGGGATCTTTGGGTTCAGGTGTTAGCCTGTACAACCAATCAGGTATGGTATGTTTAACCAACCTCACTTTGATACCAATTGCAAGTGCAACTAGATCTGATATACTCTAGAGGGGGGTGAATAGAGTATATGGTGCTTTAAAAACTTTTACAAACTTTTACAACTATTGTTGTAATATGTGTGAGCACGGAAGCAAAAAAAAAAACTAACCACAGTACTAAGTTAAACAAAAGCTAAGCACAGAAAAATCAAGGCCAGAAACAAACATAAACACAAGCAAAACCAGAAGACACAAGGAAATATAGTGGTTCCCCAAACTTGGGTACATCCACTCTTCTACCACCCTAGGTAGTAATCCACTGCAGGATGAGTTGATCAGGTGTCCTGGGCACCAATGAGCTTTTGATAAGGTGCTCAAAAAACAAAGCAGATTTTTTGATCAGGTGTCTTGCCACCAATGAGCTTTTGACAAGGTGCTCAAAAACCAAGCTCAAACTTTTGACGGGAGTTTGAGAAACCCTTTACAGAGTGGGGGTGAGAGAGTGATGGCAGTCTTCTCTTTCTCAAACAACTGAGAAGTCTATGTGGATTGATTGTGTCAAAGCTCCCCCTGAATCCTTGAGATCTTCAGGAAGAAAAGCTTTGCTGAGGGTGATAGGCCTTCAAAGATTGAACTCCAGCAATAGATGATTTCAGCAAGAAGAGACTGAAATGTTGAATGTCTGGAGTCTGGAAATATGTTGGCCTTGAACACTTTGAAAGCTACAGAGATCTGAAGATTTTTAGAAATCTTGATCTCCTTAGATGAGTGTTCTTGAGAATTCTTTGTGACAGAAGAATTTTTGAATGTATTTCTGTAATCAGTATTCTCTCTCTGTATTGTGTGTTCTTCTTGTTGTTGGTAGAGATTCAAAAAAACATTCTGTCTTTTATTCACTGGTACAGAATAGAATGATATTCTCTGTCAAGAATAGCCGTTAGTCTGCATTGATTGCATCCTTAATTGCATAATCTCTTCTGGAGGAAAGTCCACAGAATTATTCCTTGAAAAATCCCTTGAAACTTGGTACAAAAATAAATGAAAACGGCTAGCAAATCTCTGAATTAATTGCAGAATAACTCCTAACTGATTTGAATTTGAATTAAGAAATATCCGGGAAGTTATCTGAAATCGTCGAACTGAGCTCTGCTATCGTCGAGCTGAGCTCAGCGATCCAGAAACATTCAGTAGCAAAATATCGTCGATCTGAGCTCAAAGATCGTCGAACTGAGCTCAGAGATAAAGATCCAAAGCAGAGTCAAAATCGTCGACCTGAGCTCACCGATCGTCGAATGGAGTTCGACGATATTATGAAGTTGAGCTCAGCGATCGTCGAATGGAGTTCGACGATCTGTCGAAGTTGAGCTAGACGATCGTTGATCGGAGTTCGACGAATCGTCGTGCTGAGCTCGATGATCAGACTTAGTCTCCAGACTGAGAATCCTGGTCTTCAGGGCAGCTTCCAAACCTAGACTTCTAACGCTTAGACTCAATTCTAATTGACCTATTAAGCTATACAGGAGGTCAAGCAAAGGTTCCTAGAGACATAGTGATCCTGACCCAAATGAGTAATAGGGTGTTCCAACACATCCCCTGCACCATCATCTCCTCAGGATGAAATCATCCCTAATGTCACTCCTTCTGCTACTCTCTCTGTATCCACCCAAACTCCACTTGAGTTTTTGGATACAGTTTCCCCTCCTCTGTCTACTATCCCGCAGCACATCACTCCAGTGATTAGAACTCTTATAGCAGAGGTCATTACACCTCTTGCTAATTCTATTTCTTCTCTTGCTGCTCTCTTTGCTGCCTCCTCTGTCCCTTCTTCTTCCACTAGGGGCCTGATACCAGCTCTTGCAGAAATCAGGTAGGGTGAGATGCTCAATGAAGAAGCTCGTCCAGTTCCATCAGCAGTAGCAGCAGATACAGCAGATTCAGATACATATATGGTTCTAGATATAAATATAGTTATAGTGGATACAGATATAATAACTATTGGTGATTGTTTTGTCCATCCCACAGTGGATTTATTCAGTCTATTGAATTCTTTTGATACAGTTTATTTGAGTTCTCTTCCTTTTGTCTGCCTAAAGCCATCTTTGGCTATTGTACCTTACACAGAACCCATTAGTCCCTCAGTTGCTAAGCAACTCAAGGATAGTTTTGCAGCTATAGAGACTCATAAAATATCTACTCCCAAAGATGTCTCTTCTTCAGAGGCTGTCTCAGCTCCAACATACAAAATGGATGACAACCCAATACCAGATTTGGATGAAATCGTCATGGCTGATATAGAGGCAGAAAACTTATTAGCTACTGAATAGCCTCAGGCTCCAGAACCTCAAGCAGTTGCTCCAGCTCCAGTTCCAGCTACAGTGCCTCAAGCACAGCCTCAGGCTGAAAAGAAAGATGACAAAGAACTGAACATTGACAAAGACCTTCTGAAGGCTATTAATGCCTTATATGATGATCCTCAAGGCTCTTCTGAAGATGATGATGAAGATAATGATGATTCTGATGATAGCCCTTCTGTAAAGAAGAAAGTTTCTAAGAAAAGGAAGGCTCCTGCAGTGGCTACACCCAAGCCTAATCTAACTCATGATACTCCTTATTACATTCTGCAGAAAATCACACCTTACCCTTGGATGCCAGCCTGGATGTGGCTGTCCAAGAATCAACAAAAGGAAAGAAAGAAAAGCAGGAGATATTCTCCTCCACCTCAGAAGTACAGGAAAGGACCTCCTCCTCCTCCACCTGCTGCTGGTGCTTCTGGCAACTCATCTCAGAGGTCTACCTCATATACTCAAACATACCAAAGACACCATGGTAGATCCTCATCCTCTCAAGGAAGTAGCCAGTAGAGGTATCCTTCCAGCAGGCATCTACATCAACAACACCAGCAATATCCTCAGCAACAGCAAGTTCCAGAACCAGTTAAAGCTGAGAGTCCTAAGAAGCCAGAGTCTCCTCCCATTCCATTTAAGGATCCTGAAACAGCTACTACTGCTAGAATGGCAAGATTCCAGGAATTGGTTGGATTATCAATGATCAACAAGTGTAAAGCTGAAGGAAAGGATCCCTCTCAGTATTCAACAATGTTAAAAAAAGGAAAGAAGAATTGAACAGGTATGTAAAAGCTAACAATTCTTTAATGTAGATGCTTATATGAATCTACACCCAGAGGCAGTTGTGCCTAGAGACACATCTCTCAATATCATTGGAGCTGCTGACATGACCATGTCCAAGAAGGAAGCAACAAATCCTAACAGACAAATCAAATTTACACAGCCAGCTGATAAAGAAAAGGAGGATAAGCAAAAAGAGAAAATGAAGAAAAAGAAATGAGAATATGCTGTTTGGTTTCTGTGTGTCTTAAAATCTTTATTTATTTACTGGCACAAAGCTACATTGTAAATATTTGTTGCATGTTTTAATCTTTCTGCCAGATATATTTCTTTGCTTTGTGAATGTTTTTGTTTTCATTTGTATTAGTGACCTCACCCAAATAGGGGGAGATTGTTGGATCCCTAGTTTGATTTAGGCTAGGTTAATTAACTAGGTTTATTGACCCAATATGTATAGCTAGGGTTATGTTTGTGTGCTAGAGTTTAGGCTAAGTCCTTAGATTCAACATCACTTGGACCAGCCAACAGAAGACAGCAAACGACTCAGACTTAGAAGAAAATCCAGTTCAGGAAAGTGAGTTCGACGTTCGTCGAACTCAGCTCGACGAAAGTCGTGCTTCGCTCGACGAACTCAGAGAAAATTCTCTGAGTTGAGCACGACAATATTCGAGCTCAGGTCGACGAATTCTGGGAGATCATCTTCAACACATTAAGTCCAGAATCCTTTATCTGAACTCAGGTCGACGAAGTTATTCTATCAGCTCGATGAACTTAGTACACAGAAATGGGAAGTTCTTTACAGAAACCAGTTAGCTGAACTTAGGTCGACGAACTTAGTTCTCAGGTCGACGAACAAGATTTCCTAGGTCGACGAACATGATTTCTCTGGTCGACAAACTTTGGACTCAGGTCGACAAAATCTGTTCTCTATTCGACGATTGCTGTGCAGTTCCAGACTTGGATTTTTCCCTCATTTTGTCATTATTCTCTTGCAGTAATTCCTGAATAATCAATGCTTATATTCTCTGAATATAGCCGTTAATAACAGCATAGATTATGGTCTACATCAGGAATATTACTTGTCGTTTTTAATAGTACTGTTGGGGAAATCCATTAATACAATATTCTCTCCAGTCGGATTTTCATTCTCCAGGAAGTCAGCATTCAATGCAGACAATTCAAATTTTAAAGGAGAAATTAGTCAGAGATATATAAAAGATTTTTTCTTTTTCAGTCGATACATAGAGTAAGAACAGCAGAGATAGAGCACCATAAAATATTCAAGAAAAGGTTCTGACTGTCTTCATCAAGTGTTCATCTTCTAGCAAGCCTTCAAGATACAACCAACTTTTATCAGTCTATAGCTTTCTGGAAAATCTTTAGAAGACCTACTCACCCTGGAAAGCTCTCATTCTTCCTGAACAGATCTTCATCTCAGGGGGAGCTTTTTACATCATTAAGAATCGACAAGCCTTCTCTGTTGCTTTGAGAAAGAGAAAACAACATCTTATTTTATTTGTTTACCCCACTGTACACATGGTTGTAACTCACTTCAAAAGTTAAACACTTGGTTGCAAGTCTCCTGATCAAAAGACTTGATTTGGTTTTTAGGCACCTGATCAAAATCCTGAAGGATTTCATGATCTACCTGAAGCAGATCTTGTGGTAATAGACACCTGAGCAAAAAACATATTGGTGACAGGGCACCTGATCAAAAACCTGAGTGGATTCCTACCAGGGTGGTAGAAAAGTGGATGTACCAAAGTTTTAAGGGAACCACTATAATATTCTTTTGTCGTTTGTGATGCTCTCTCATTTTAATGGTGTGTTGATTGCTGTGTAGATTAGTTTTTATTTCTGCACTTTTCTGATTACACTAATTAGTATCACTATTTTTAACTCTGAAATAAAAATCTAAAGGATTTGAAAATACTCTATTCACCCCCCCCCCCTCTAGAGTTAAAAAGTCTAACCCACTGGTGGTATCAGTGCATACCACCACTTTCAGGCCCTTTTGTGCAGGTGCTGGAGAGCCAAGTGGGAAGTAGCGGGCTGAATCCCATGTGTTGCAATTGGTTGGCCCTTGAAGGCCCAAAAGCGAATATTTACTGTTTTCATGTGTGGCCGGCTTGCGTATCGAAGTATGAAACCACTTTTTGTTAAATGAAACAGTTGTAATAAGGCTACGACCAAAATATATGTTATATGTATATATATATATATATATATATATATATATATATATATATATATATATCATTCCTGTTGTGTAGTGGACATTCTTGTTATGCATGGGTTCATAAACTAAAATGCTTCCGCTAGAATGCTCTGAGTTAGGGTGTGTTCATAATTGAACTTGGATTTGGAAACAACTAATAATCTCCTTACATGTCCATGTATATGTCGTCGGGCACCGGCCGGACCTCTTGTCATTTACTATACGAGGGATGGGGGCGTTACATATATACCCTAGAAAAGACACAAACGGGAGCTAAAACTCGCACTGAGACAATTTGACATATAATTGATGTCTCCTCAAGACTGCCAAAACTTCTCATAGTGGTCGACATGATCTTTCCCGAACTATGAATAGACAAAAATGTCATTGATGAAGATGATGAATTGATCGAGAATCTCTTAAAATGTCTTGTTCATCAAATCTATGAAGACTGATGACACATTTGTGATCCCAAACAGCATCAATATGAACTCGTAATATATGTATCGAGTGTCGAATGTCATCTTAGTGATGTCTCACTCCCGTATCTTTTGTTAATAATACCAGGACTTCAAATCACTTTTCGAGTAAACTGTGTAGCCAACCAACTGACCGAACAAGTCGTCGATTTGCCAGATCAGGTGCTTGTATTTTATTAGTTTGTTCCACTCTCCATAATCTATGTAAAGACATTGACTTTCATCCTTCTTCAAGAAGTGGGTCAGTGCTCCCTATGGCAACAAGCAGTGGGAGTGGTGGATCAGGGTCAAACCCCGCGAGGTTCAAAAGGACCATCATTCTACCGGCTCGAAATAAGGGTGAAAACATGGTGAGTTTTGTCTCATGTTTCTTCGCAGGTCCATTGGATGAGCGGGAGCCATCATACTTTAAAAATACAACTGGAATTAAGGAGTGGGAAGCTGCTATGAATGATGAGATGGAAGCCCTCAAGAAGAACGGGACTTGGGATCTTTTGCCCAAGATCGATTGCATCACTCGTGTTACATGCAAGTGGGTTTATAAGCAGTGGAAGAAGGCTGATGGCAGCATCGAGCGGTACAATACTCGCCTTGTCACGCGGGGCTTCACACAGCAGTACAGGGAGGACTATGAAGAGATGTTCAGTCTAGTGGATAAGATGACTTTAATTCGGGTAGTGATCTCCTTGGAGGCTTGCGAATGATGGAAGATTTGGCAACTGCACATAAAGAATGTTTTTCTGTACGGCTAGATTGACAAGGATATCTTCATAGTCCAGCCACCTGGTTATGTTTTAAAAAATCATCCAGGACATGTCTACAAGCTAAAGAAGGCCCTTTTATTGTCTGAAGCAGGAGCCTCAGGCATGGTAAGGGAAAATTATATAATACCTCCTATTTTGCGGGTACTTCTCTTCAGACTTAGATTTAAGTCTTTTCATTAAGAAGAGGGGGAGCTTCAAGTCCAAGTGATGTTGTATGTTGTTGATATGATCGTCACTGGGAACTCGGAGGATGAGTTAGCTAAGATCAGGGCTGAACTGGCTATTAGGTTTGAGATGAAGGATCTTGGGGAGCTCCACCATTTCCTTGAACTCGAGGTTGAGGGGAAGAATAGTGGTGTGCTAGTTTCCCAGAAGGGCTATGCGGAGATAATTGTTAAGCGGTTCAGCATGCAGGACGATAAAAGAGCTTTACCACTCTAGAGGTCAGACTGAAACTTCGACGAGATGAAAATGTTTTAGTTGTCTTACCTAAATCACGTAGAGCGGGTTAATAGGTGAGTTGTGCATCTTTTTGCGGAATAAAAGTTTAACGAGCTATGCATAAAAAATTAACCAAGCATTCACAGATGACACCAAGAGTTTAGTTGTTCCCCAACCTTGGGTACATCCACTTTCGACTCACTGATCTAGCAAAGCAGTAGACTCGACTACTCCACTAATCTCGGATTAAAAACAATCCTACCACTCGAAGCAACGCCCCTATAATTCAGAGTAAAAACTCCTACAATTCGGAAAAGAATCTCCTACAACTTGATCCAAAAACGGGATCTACACTTGGAAGAAAAACTTCCTACAAAACTCGGAGACAAAATCTCCTACAAGAATTGAAATAGATTAATAATAACAGTAAAACAATCTTCACTTCAGATCTTAGAACTTCTGATTTCTTCCTCCTTGAAAGTTGAAACTCGGTCAGGAATAGATAAAGAAAGACCACCAAAATCTCTGGATCTGAAACTCTTAAGATCAACATGATCAAGAAAGTGATCTGTAGAAATTAAATCCCCTTGATCTATTGATCAATTCTTGTTTTGAACTTCTTGAATCGGAGAAGAGCAACAGTGAGAACAACGATGAGGAGTGGTGGCTTTCCCAATTTAGAATGAAAGAGCGATTCAGAAAACTTATTCTTCTTATGTTAGGGTTAGTCGAAATTGATAAGAGCTTATATAGGACAAGCCTAACGGTCATAATCATAAATGATAGCCACGTAGACCAATCATGTCCTTATGATATTTAAAATTACGTCTGTCTGGACTTAGAATAATTTCTAAAAAAACATTATAGCAGTTCTCGAGAGAAAAAATAGTCTCGAGAAAAAAAGCTTACTTGTTCTCAGGAAAAACAATGAAGATCTCGAGAAAAAGACTTAGAAAAAATGTAGAGTTGGAATTCGGCATTTTCGGAAATGAAGGAAAGTACTCGAGAAAAATAGATTATTATTCTCGAGAAGAAGTACTTTGTACTCGAGAACAAAAGACTCTCGAGAAAATTTCCAAATGGCATTGAGTCAAGTCTCACTGTCAACGGTTTTTGAAAGTCCACCTAGTGTCGGCAAAGTGCACCTATGGGGGGGGAATAGGTGACGTGTAGCGCTTTTGCGGAATTTACGAATGTACCTGCACAACAAAAATAAAAGGCACAGCACACAGAATACACAGGCAATTTATAGTGGTTCCCCAACTTGGGTACATCCACTTTTCCCCCTTCGACCTATCTCCCAACAAGGGACGACTCGGTCACTTCTCCAACAGGATTGAAATCCAATCCCTGCACTATCGGAAGGAACCCTTCCACACGTGAGAGTCAACACTCCCACAAATCGGGTTGCACCCAACCCTTACAACACGGAACAAAAGTTCCTTTACAACAAAAGTAAATATAGAATGTACACGAGATACAAACTTCGTTTGGAGACTACGGTGTTCCTCTTTGTTCAACGACGTGTTCGTGAAGTCAACGAAGAGTCTACAACCTTGGTCTCTCTTGGAGAGGATCTCCCCGGAACCGGCAGCGGCAACACGAGCGGTGGCTAGCTTCGGGATCGGCGGCTATGATGATGAGCGGCTGCTGAACTTGGAGATCCAAACTTCGTAGCGAAGCTAGCTTGGTCTTCCAACGGTCACACGAGGATCGGTCGTCTCGATCGATTCGGACGGGGAAGTTTTTCCCGGTCAACAAATCGAGAGACAAGAGATCTCTGGATAGACGCGTGAGACTCAAAGCTTTGCTAAGCTTCTGTCGCCGGAGATCGGGAAGAAAGGCGATCAGCAGCGGCGACGGACTAGCGCGAGCGGCGACGGATACGGCGGAGGTATTTCGCGATTTTAGGGTTTGCTCTGCTCGGCTTCTTTCTGTCTAGGTATTCCGTTCAAAATACCCGTGTATAAATACTGTAGATGCTTTCCAAAATGACCGTTGTGGGACCCACAAGCTGAATCCCTAAGTCCCGGTCCAGAATCTTAACAGCGGCAGAATCCGGTTCAGGAAGTTCCAGAAAAACGCCCAAGTCAAAATCGGTGAGAATCGAAAGTGATTCTCGCCGAGTCGCCGAGAATCAAAAGTGATTCTCGACGATTCGGCGAGAATCAAAGATGATTCTCGTCGAATTTGCCTTGGTTGCACGTACTGCTTTAGGCCAGGTCGAGACGGCGAGAATCAACCAGTGATTCTCGACGATTCGACGAGAATCACTAGTGATTCTCGCCGAATCGGCGAGAATCACTTGGTGATTCTCATCGATTCTTACTTAGAAGCAGAGGTGCTTGCTTAGAAGTGGCTGGGTCGAGTTCGGCGAGAATCAACTTCTGATTCTCGACGGATCGGCGAGAATCACAAGTGATTCTCGCCGGATCGGCGAGAATCACTTGGTGATTCTCGTCGATTTAAACTTAGACGAATTTTCGTCTTTCCACCTATGAGGTGCTCCTTGACCCATCCTTGCTCCTTGTCTGCTCCTGCATATTTACAGCCCTGTGCTTGAAAATAAGTGCACTCCAATAGAGAGAATACACATAGGCCAACACACTGATCTGCTCAACGAGGGATTACGTCGTGCAGACCCGTGTATATTGACCTACTGCACCCTGACATTGGTGTGCACTTAGCGTGGAAAAACTGCAAGCACAACTAGAAAGATTTTATCAAATACATAGTCTATTGACCTTAGCTTGTCTAGGGGCTTCTTCAAATCAGGTACATTGTGGATACAATACCCAACAATCTCCCCCTATTTGAAGAAGCCTAAACCCTACAAGCTAAGGTGAATAGAGCAAATGGGAATGAAAACCATAAACTTAAAATTGAGTTGAGAGAGTTATCCCTTACCAATACCAATTTCTTGGGAGCAAGCTTGGAGCCACCTTAGCCTTAGCCGAGAGGGTAATCTCCCCCTTTTCGGCTTCTGCAAATCGGGGTCTGTAGCGTTTGGCCCTTTGCTCCCCCTCAGTTCATGCATCTGTACTCACGCTGGAGTTCCTTGCTCCCCCTCAGATCATGCATGAGCCTGGAGCTTCTGTAGTCTTCAGTCCTCATAATTGAGCATCCCCAATTCAGTCTTGAAAAGATTGAACTTGGCCTCGTCTAAGGGCTTTGTGAATATATCAGCAATCTGCTTGTCCGTGGGGACATAACAGAGAGAGATGTCCTTGTTTTCCACGTGCTCCCGAATGAAGTGGTAGCGCACTTCAATATGCTTCGTTCTGCTGTGCGATACAGGATTGTTGGCAATGGCAATTGCACTGGAGGAGTCGCAGTACATGGGTACTTCCTTGAACTGAAGGTCGTAGTCGGCCAACTGGTTTCTGATCCATAAAAGTTGTACGCAACAGCTTCCTGCTGAGATGTACTCGGACTCTGCTGTGGAGGTTGCAACACAATTCTGTTTCTTGCTGTTCCATGAGATAAGCCTCCTGCCTAGGAATTGACACGTCCCGGAGGTGCTTTTCCTGTCATCCCTGCTCCCTGCAAAATCAGCATCTGAAAAGCCTATTAGCTCGACATCATTGTTTCTCGGGTACCACAAGCCAAGATTAGGAGTACCTTTAAGGTATCTTAGAATTCGCTTTGCAGCGACATAGTGAGATTCCTTAGTGTTCACCTGATATCGGGCACAGACACATGTGGAGAACATAATATCCGGTCTACTGGCAGTAAGGTAGAGCAGGGATCCAATGATGCTTCTGTATTTGGTTTCATCGAAAGGTTTACCTTTCTCATCCTTATCCAGAGACATGGTGGATCCCATTGGAGTCCTCATAGAGGTTGCACTCTCCATACCGAATTTCTTAAGGAGTTCATTTGTGAACTTCGTCTGAGAGATGAAGATTCCATCCTCAGACTGTTTCACTTGAAGTCCTAAGAAATACTTGAGCTCTCCCATACTGCTCATTTCAAACTTTCCTTGCATAAGTTTAGAAAACTTTTTGCAAAGATTGTTGTCCGTTGAGCCGAATATTATGTCATCGACATAGATTTGCACCAGCAAAATCTTGCCTTTGACTTCCCTGAGAAACAATGTTTTATCTATTTTACCTCTGGAGAACTTGTTCT
Organism: Platanthera guangdongensis; assembly: GCA_039583875.1. Lineage (NCBI taxonomy): Eukaryota > Viridiplantae > Streptophyta > Magnoliopsida > Asparagales > Orchidaceae > Platanthera > Platanthera guangdongensis. The sequence continues at coordinate 99,465,328 of CM077162.1, read as the reverse complement.
CAAGAAGAAAACTAGATAAAGTCTCATACCAAGCTCGTGGAGCTTGTTTCAACCCATATAAGGCCTTATTAAGAAAATAAACGTGATTGGGATAAGTAGGATCGACAAAACCTGGGGGTTGAGCGACGTATACTTCCTCTTTCAGGTCTCCGTTCAGGAATGCCGATTTCACATCCATTTGATAGACTGTGAATCCTTTGTGTGAAGCATACGCCAGGAACAACCTGATAGCCTCGAGCCTTGCTACTGGTGCGAAGGTCTGGTCGAAGTCAATCCCTTCCTCCTGTCTGTAACCTTGAGCCACCAGCCTGGCCTTGTTCTTTACGATGACACCATGTTCATCCAGCTTGTTTCTGAAGATCCACTTCGTGCCAATCACATTCTGCTTGTATGGTCTGGGAACCAGCGTCCAAACATTGCAACGATCGAATTGATGTAGTTCCTCTTGCATGGCCAGAATCCATGCCGCATCCTTGTTCGCCTCGTCGAACTTCTTTGGCTCTACCTGTGACAGGAAGCTAAGATGCAATACTTCGTTAATAGTACCTCTTCGAGTTCTGACACCAACACGAGGATCTCCGATGATCTGATCTCTAGGATGATCCCTCACGTGCCGGAGCTCAAGAAGTCTGGCGTCTGGAGCTTCGACTACTTCTTGTGCTTCTCCTTCTTCTAAGATATTTGTTCCATTTTGATCTTCAACATTTTCAGATGACGTGGAGGTGGAAACTTTGACGTACTTGGGAGCGTCATCTTTAGCGGTCTCATCCAGACTCAGCTGTTCAAGTCGAGCACCTGCATCTTCAAGAATACTACTGGAAGAATTGTTGTTAAGCAAACTTCCTTCATCAAATACAACATTTATTGATTCTTCTACCACTAGGGTTTTCTTATTGAAGACCCTATATGCCCGACTATGGGAACTATAGCCCATGAATATGCCTTCGAAGCATTTTTCACCGAATTTAGTACGCGGGTACTTCCCATTATTCAGTACATAGCATCTGCAACCAAAAATCCTCAAGTAGGACATGGTTGGTTTCCTGCCTTTCAGTAGCTCGTAGGGCGTCTTACGATGATGCTTGTTGATCAATGCTCGGTTTTGTACATGACAAGCTGTATTGACACCCTCTGCCCAGAAGTATTCCGGGAGAGAAGCGTCTTTCAACATTATCGTGCAGGCTTCAATGAGAGTTCTATTTCTCCTCTCCGCAACTCCATTTTGCTGAGGAGTGCGCGGGGAGGAAAACTCATGAAAGATACCTTGTTCTTCACAAAATTCTGTCATTGCACCAGATTCGAATTCTGTTCCATGGTCACTTCTGATTTTGACCACGGAGCAGTTAAATTCGTTCTGAACCTGCTTGACAAAATTAGTGAAGATGTCAAACGTATCTGACTTTCGTTTCAAAAAGAACACCCATGTAAACCGAGAATGATCATCAACTATCACTAGCGTATAGGACTTGCCTCCCAAGCTATGAACTTGCATTGGACCAAACAAGTCCATATGTAAAAGGTAAAGACATCGGGAAGAGTCTTTGTCTGCGATGCTCTTAAAGGTAGCCCGAGTCTGTTTGCCCATCTGGCATGCAGGACAGGGGCTATCTTTGATGCACTTGATGTTGGGAGCATCCCTTACCAAGTTCTTAGAAAACAGCATACTAATTGTCTTGAAATTAATATGTGCCAGTCTCTTGTGCCATTGTTCACAAAGAGATGCACTGCCTGTTGCCACAAGGTATACGGGGGTAGATGAATCTAAACTGAGAAAATCTAAACAGAAGATATTTCTGCTCCTAATGCCTGATAATACCGTTTCAGAAGAGGTACGTGAAATTATCAGACATTTATCCTTGCAGAACTTAACGTCATAACCTTTATCACATAACTGACTTACACTGATCAGGTTATGGTTTAACCCTTCAACATAAGCCACGTCGGTGATAGAGATTATACCGTTGGAAATCATACCATAACCTCTGGTGACTCCTCGATCTGACCCTCCAAAGATGACTTTGGGTCCATTCTCGACTGGAGTGTAATCACGCAGCAGGCTTCTTGTCCCGGTCATATGCCGGGAGCATCCACTGTCCAAATACCAGATCGGCGTTTTGGTGGCCTTTGGACATTCCTGCAAAACAAAATTAATTTGCCTTAGGAACCCAATCGAACTTGGGTCCTAGATTCCTGGTTAGCACACTCCCCCTCGGTTGGTTAACCCTACGAGTGGTCGGTCTCGCATTGCTAACATGGGGAGTCTCGTAATTCCTTGGATTAAACCAACAATCCACGGCAAAGTGACCGACTTTGCCACAACACCAACAGTCAAATCTGTTGTACCTCTTCCTAGGCTCCTGCCTTACCCTGGGAACGGTGGGTACTGCTGGGGCCTTGGATCTGGAGGTGGAGGCCTCATGGTGACAACAGTCACATGACTTTGTCACCTTCTGTATAACAGGCTTGGCTTTTGGTGCCTGCTTTCCATTATGGCCGCTAGAGAACGGACCATAATTTCCTATGTGGATTTCCTCATAAGGTGCCTTGAAGGCACTCTCACCGAAGTTCCGGGGAAAGTTCCAACCGTCATACCGGCTCTTTGGCTTTGCAACCGAGGGCGGAAATGATGCCCAAATGTTGACTCAAAGTCATGTTGGTTGCAAGGAAAGCCAGGCTTTCTGAACACAACAGGACTAAGAGGAGCCTTACCCTTTTCATCAGCAGAGGCCTTCTTGGCGGCCTTATTCTTCCTCTGGTTCTTGTTTCTCCTAGATGAAGAACCAGATACCCCTTTATGCCCCAAGCCAGCTCCTTTGGCCTGAGCAGAGAAGGTATCAACGACTGGAAGAACTGTTTTTGGCATGGAGAAGCTCTTGACGATCTTCCTTTCTGCCGCAAGTAGTTCTTCCAACTTGTCGACTTCCTCCTGCTTAAGATCAAGGAGCTTAAGAGACTCTGAGTGCTTTGAAGTCAGGTCGAGGTGTTCCTGTCGGAGAGAGATCAAGCTGGTGACCTCTTCCCTTAGGGAAACACACTCGCCCTTAAGGAATTTTACTTCCTTTTTCTCAGCCTTCAATCTCTTTCGGCACTCCTCGAAGGTGTTGAGCAGAAGCTCATACTTCTCGAGGAGCTCAGCTTCGTGGGCCGAAAGGCTATCCTCAGGTTCATCATCCTGAGACTCAGGATCAGAGTCAGAGTCGGAGAGAGGTGTGTGAGATTTTACCTTCCCAGTAAATGGGGGACATTCTCCTTCTGAGTCGGAGCGACCCACCAGCCCGAAGTAGGCTTCCTCATCATCACTGGAGTCTGAGGAATCAGACTCACTTAGTGTCTTTGGCCTTCTGGCGATGTAGCTCCGCTCCTTCTTCTTATCTCTGGAGGATTTGAGCTCCTCTCCTTTCCCTTTTTCTCTTTTGCTTTGATAGCAGTCGGCCACGACGTGTCCTGGCTTATTGCATCCAAAGCAAATAATATCAGAAGAATGATGTTTGTTAGGTTTAGATGCATACCTGTCAGAAGAATAATTTTTCTTCTGATGCCTGGAGGAGGAGCTGTCTTTCTTTCTTTGATTCCTCATCTTGAGGAACTTCTTGAACTCTCGGGTGATGAGGGAGAAATCCTCCTCCGACAGCTCTGAGCCGGAGGAGCATGGTTCAGAGTCCTCCTCCTCTTCCTTATTCCTCGCACGGTATGACATCGCACCCTTGCCCTTTCTGGAGTAGCTGGCTTTTAGGGCCACAGTATTTTCTTTTGCAGCAGCCTTCTCTGCTTCTTCCTCTGCTTTCCTGGTGTTCAGCTGAAGCTCATAGGACATCAGCTTCCCAAACAGGATTTGTGGATCAGTTTCTGCTAGTCTGCCAAATTCTCTGATGGCGCAGATCTTTGTGTCCCATTCCTTAGTAAGGGACCTAAGGAATTTGTCATTGAGTTCACCATTGGTGAACACTCTTCCGTAGCCCTTGAGGGCGTTGACAATCTTTAGGAAGTTCTCGTATGTGACTCCGATCTCTTCCTTAGGCCCTTGCCTGAAGGCCTCATATTTTTGGTTCAGGAGGGATCTCCGATCATCCCTCACTTCATCCGTGCCCTCCATTAGGATGATCAGGCACTGCCAGATCTCCTGAGCTGTCCTGCAGTTGCTGAAATTTTGCATCATGGAATCATCAACTGCGCTCACCAGAATGTTTCGTGCCTTCTTGTACAGTCCCACGAGCACCATCTCGTCTTTGTCCATTTCAGAAAGTGTCTTCGGCACCTTCTTGGTGGGATCGATGGTGGAGGCCTTAGTGGGGACATAAGGTCCCTCCTCCACGATCATGAAGAGTCGAGGATCGACTGCTTCCATGTAAAACCTGATTCTTTCCTTCCAGATCGGAAAGTTTAGCCTGGTGCACACTGGGATCTTGCCGGAGAACTTGAGCCCGTCCATAGTAGATATTTGTCTTCTTCTTGACACTAGGGGCAGGATTCAACTCAAGGTGTTGACCTTTTTGATGAGTAACCTGCCTCTGATACCACTTGAAAGTCCACCTAGTGTCGGCAAAGTGCACCTATGGGGGGGGGGGAATAGGTGACGTGTAGCGCTTTTGCGGAATTTACGAATGTACCTGCACAACAAAAATAAAAGGCACAGCACACAGAATACACAGGCAATTTATAGTGGTTCCCCAACTTGGGTACATCCACTTTTCCCCCTTCGACCTATCTCCCAACAAGGGACGACTCGGTCACTTCTCCAACAGGATTGAAATCCAATCCCTGCACTATCGGAAGGAACCCTTCCACACGTGAGAGTCAACACTCCCACAAATCGGGTTGCACCCAACCCTTACAACACGGAACAAAAGTTCCTTTACAACAAAAGTAAATATAGAATGTACACGAGATACAAACTTCGTTTGGAGACTACGGTGTTCCTCTTCGTTCAATGACGTGTTCGTGAAGTCAACGAAGAGTCTACAACCTTGGTCTCTCTTGGAGAGGATCTCCCCGGAACCGGCGGCGGCAACACGAGCGGCGGCTAGCTTCGGGATCGGCGGCTATGATGATGAGCGGCTGCTGAACTTGGAGATCCAAACTTCGTAGCGAAGCTAGCTTGGTCTTCCAACGGTCACACGAGGATCGGTCGTCTCGATCGATTCGGACGGGGAAGTTTTTCCCGGTCAACAAATCGAGAGACAAGAGATCTCTGGATAGACGCGTGAGACTCAAAGCTTTGCTAAGCTTCTGTCGCCGGAGATCGGGAAGAAAGGCGATCAGCAGCGGCGACGGACTAGCGCGAGCGGCGACGGATGCGGCGGAGGTATTTCGCGATTTTAGGGTTTGCTCTGCTCGGCTTCTTTCTGTCTAGGTATTCCGTTCAAAATACCCGTGTATAAATACTGTAGATGCTTTCCAAAATGACCGTTGTGGGACCCACAAGCTGAATCCCTAAGTCCCGGTCCAGAATCTTAACAGCGGCAGAATCCGGTTCAGGAAGTTCCAGAAAAACGCCCAAGTCAAAATCGGTGAGAATCGAAAGTGATTCTCGCCGAGTCGCCGAGAATCAAAAGTGATTCTCGACGATTCGGCGAGAATCAAAGATGATTCTCGTCCAATTTGCCTTGGTTGCACGCACTGCTTTAGGCCAGGTCGAGACGGCGAGAATCAACCAGTGATTCTCGCGATTCGACGAGAATCACTCTTATTCTTAGAAGCAGAGGTGCTTGCTTAGAAGTGGCTGGGTCGAGTTCGGCGAGAATCAACTTCTGATTCTCGACGAATCGGCGAGAATCACAAGTGATTCTCGCCGGATCGGCGAGAATCACTTGGTGATTCTCGTCGATTTAAACTTAGACGAATTTTCGTCTTTCCACCTATGAGGTGCTCCTTGACCCATCCTTGCTCCTTGTCTGCTCCTGCATATTTACAGCCCTGTGCTTGAAAATAAGTGCACTCCAATAGAGAGAATACATATAGGCCAACACACTGATCTGCTCAACGAGGGATTACGTCGTGCAGACCCGTGCATATTGACCTACTGCACCCTGACATTGGTGTGCACTTAGCGTGGAAAAACTGCAAGCACAACTAGAAAGATTTTATCAAATACATAGTCTATTGACCTTAGCTTGTCCAGGGGCTTCTTCAAATCAGGTACATTGTGGATACAATACCCAACAGTTTTTGACTTAGACTTCCCGAGAACATTTCCATATGGCGTTGAGTCAAGTCTCGCTCTCAATGCTTTTTGACAAACTATACTCGAGAACAAAAGACGACTTCTACTTAACTACAGGAAGCCTTACTCGAGAACTAGACTTAACTTCTCAGCGCATTTAATGCCTTAAGACTGATATCTCGAGAATTAAATATATCCTTCTCGAGAAAAAGACATGGTCTTCTCAAAAAAAAGACTTAAAAAAATTTCAGTTTGGAAAAGAGAGTAACCCGAGAAGAGATGTCATGAAGTACTCGAGTACATAAGCCCTTCTCGAGAACAACATTATGCTTTCTCGAGAACTACCTTTGCAACTCGAAATTATTTCAAGTCTAACTCGAGAATGAACTTTAGTACTTCTCGAGTACAAAACATAGTACTCGAGAAAAAGGCTTAGGCGATTTTCTTAAAATCTGAAAACATCAATTCTTCAAAAAAATCAACAACCAACTTTTCTCCCTTATCCTAAGTTCTCGAAAAAGAATTGTGGCCCAATAGTGAGGCTACACATGAGTCAACATCATAGATTACACAATGAGGGATTATATTGTATGGTCCAGTGTTTGGAGACTCATTGTATACTGAGATTGGTCTACACTTGTCAATTAAGTCCTGCAAGCACATCTAAACAAACACCATCAAATACAACCACAATTCACCTTAGTTTTAGGGGGACTTATTCAAATCAAGGTTATTGTGGTAGCAAAACCTAACAATCTCCCCCTATTTGAAGAAGTCAGAACCCCATATACAAAGTTTAATTGCATAGGTTAAAAAAATAAAAAATGCATAGCCTTACTTTTCTTAAGGGGATATCGATCCATTTCTCCCCCTTTTCTAACAGATTCATTCAGTCCTTGCATTTATCTCCTCCTTTTTCTTTTCATCTCTCTCTCCCCCTATCTGACATCTTCAATAGAGGACATGGTAGAGGTCTCACTCATAGCCACTTCTTCACTGAGAGCTTAATCACCTCAGAGGTCCCTTTGGAGAGAGTTTTCAGCTAGCAGCTCCCCCTCAACCAATTCAGGAGAAACTATTCTTCAGTTGCTTTGTTGTCATACTTGCAACAACACATATTAGATCTTTTAATTCCAAGAGATTTCCTGGAACTTCTTCTTGTCCATTTGCCAGGTAGGAGTTTTTGTTGGCCTATGGACATACCTAAATCCATAAGTTTAGAATCCCTTAAAAACCCAAACAAGCTTGGGTCCTAGGTCTCTAGTTAGCATACTCCACCTACGTGTATTAACATTATGAGTGTTTTTTCTCTCATTGTTAACTTGAGGAGTAACAAAATTTTTGGGATTAATCCAGCAATCAATGGCAAACTGACCAATTTTGCCACAACATCAACAGTCAAATCTGTTGTATCTTTGCCTGAATTTCTTCTGCTTGACCTTTTTATAGTGTGGTCTATGTTAACCCCTCAGTCCGCAACACCTACAAGATGCCAAGACCCCCTTTCATTATCTGCAGACTCAATTAGGCAGTCCGCCCAGTCCAGCAAAGCAGCGGTAATCGGCCACCAAGGAAGATCCCCCAGCGGCGGATTCAACATTCTGTTCGCCCAAACCGCCATACCTTGGGATCTAGGTTCTCTACGTCGGCGGACACAGTGTCTCGTCCGCCCAGGCTGCCGTCCTCCAACAGGATCGCACCTAGCAGCAGCAGATGGAAGCTCCAGCCCGCGAGCCCAGTCCTCCTCTTTTGCACGGACTGCTGTATTCTTTCTTTTTGCTTCCCGTCACCGCTGCCCGGTTCTCCTGTACCCCGGGCAGTCGGTTATTTTATCCCTGCCCGTTTGGGCAGGACCCCCATCCTATAAATAGGGGGGAGGTGGTGCACCCAAGGCACGCTGACTTGTGCCCAGGAGCCTACTTGTTAAAGGCTGCGGACTCGAATCTCGTGCTTTGCGGACTCCAGCTTGCTCAGCTCTTGTCTCCCTTTTTCATTCACTTGTAACCACACCTTTCTTCAATCAGGAAAATACCGTCGCAAGAGAGGCATTCAGGCCGCGACGGGCGAAGTCTGTTGTTGTCGTGTCTTACGGCCCTGCTGTTCTTCCAGCTCTCGTCCGCTTAGTAGATTGCTACTCGCAGTCTCTCCTTTCCATTCTATTCCCTTGTGCTCGAACCATTAGGTGGTGGTGCTCGACCCCCTTTGCGTTTTCGTGCATCAACAGTTAACACGCGACCTTCAGATTCGAGTATCATTTCGAATTCAGCGGACAGAAATGTCAGACCGCCGAGCCCGCTCTTCAGACTGCTCTAGTTCGGAGGATTCCCTCTAGGATGCAATCGAGCAAGCTCGCTTTGAGGCCGAGCAGTCCCGTAGGCAGACTGACCAGTGCCTAGACACGATCAGTCAAGCCCTGGTTGTGTTAACCCAGCGGCTTGCTCCTCAGGCTGCAGCAGAAGCAGCGGACTCGCCAGTCCGCCAGACTCCAGTTTGTCGAACTCCGCTTCGGCAGTCACTAGTCACTCCTTGAAATCCTGTCCAGTCTGCCGCCCCTCTGCGCCGTCAGGAGGAGCAGTTTGCTTCTTTCAGGAATTTTTTCACAGAAGCTGCCAGGGGCACTCCTGCCCGCCTGTTCCATTTTGCTGACCGCCAGTCCATCGAACCCGCGGACTCCCCAGCTTCAGTCTGCCCCTTCTACCCTGCTAAGTTAGAGACTCCATCTCCATTCGTTGATCGAATCCGATGGGAGTCGGCTCCTAACAACTTCAGGGAACCTCGCCTTCCATTCTATTCGGGGGAGACTGATACAGTGTCCCACCTCCAAGCGTTTGAAGGGGCAGTTGCTCTGAGATGCCTCTCCAACGCCATCAAGTGCAAACTCTTGGTAACCACTCTCGAAGGACAGGCGAGAGAGTGGTTCTATGAGCTGCCTTCGGGCACAATCTCTTCTTTCACTGAGCTTCACAGCGAGTTGTTGCTGAGGTTTGCTACCTCAAAAAAGAGGAAAGATGGACCAACCGCTCTCTTTGAAAGCAAATAAAGGGACAACGAATCAGTTGCACGATTCGTTGATCGCTTTCAAATGGAGATCCAAGGGGTAAGGAATGTGAACCCCGACTACTATAAGGTGGCCTTGATCCACGGCCTCCGGGAAGGCCCCCTGAAATTTAAAGCAACAACAAAGGCACCTGAGACTTACCAAGAGCTGATCGCCATGGTGAACCACTTCATAGAAGGCGAGAATGCCAATCCCACTTAAGTTTCATCCCTGACAGCTAAGGCTGAAGGAAGGGATGCCTCTGGTTCTTCTCACAGCAAGCCCCCTCACCCAGATTTCCAGCCTCCTTCTCAAAGAGGCCGGAATTTCCGCCATAAGAAACCTTTTCTCGGCCATCAACAGTTTCAGGAGCAGAGACAGCCGTTGGCCGCCACTCCCGCCATTCCTCTACAAGCACTTCCCATCCTCCAGCAAGCAGCCTTGCCTGCTCCGAGCCGATGTGATACAAACCCCATGGAGGAAATTGCAGATCTGGATCTTGACAAAGTCATCCAGATTTTGCAAAAGAGATCGAAAGAAAAGAAGCAAGGGACTCAGAGAGAGTGGAGGCCAAGGAACATTGCACACTTCTTCCAGTTCCACAAAGAGAAGGGCCACTTGACCGACGATTGCAAGGCCCTTTGTATGCTAATAGAGAAGCTGCTTGCCGAGGGAAAGATTGACTTGACCAAGAAGGATTCTTCTTCAAAGCCATCCACCTCCAAAGGAAAAGAAGTAGCTGAAGCTTATCAGGAATGTGTGGAGGTCGAGGACAAATGCCGTCTGGTGCCGATCAACGTCCCGATTGAGTGCTTTGACGCAGATGACGAAGGTGTTCTGGTACACCTCTTCTTTATCCATGGTGGAGCAGGAACCGAGTCTACTCGGAAATCCTCAATTTCAAGGGTCACTCGAGCAGAGGTGGCCTCTTCCTCTTCCGTTGCTCCACCAAGTGAGGTCATCACCTTTGGCCCAGCTGATCTACCCCAAACAGCCAATCTGTTAGATGATGCAGTGGTGATCAAGGCTGTTATTGGGGATTTCACAGTTGATAGGATTCTTGTTGACACTGGAAGCTCAGTCAACTTGCTGTTCAAATCAACTTTCGAGGCCCTGAAGACTGGAAAGCCTCTGCTTTCCACCAAAGGGCCACTCTATGGCTTCTCAGGGGAGAGAAAAGAAGTGGAGGGGAGCGTCATCCTACTTGTAAAGCTTGGAGGGGCAACTAAGCAAGTTCAATTCATAGTGATTGACGCTCCCAGTAGATATCATGACATCTTCGGCAGGGCTCTATTGAACAAGTATCAAGCGGTGGTCTCAACTTACCACCTTGCAATCAAGTTCTTCGCTGATGGACGGATGTGCCGGGTCAGGAGTGACCCAAGGAGAGCAAGGGAGTGCTATGTCCGCACTGTCAACAAGGTTGATGCTAGTCCTTCCCTTGCTCCGGCAGCAGATGCAGAAGCCTCTCCAAATTCAGAAGCTGCTGCTGATAGAGGAGCTCACCTGGAACCTGCACAGGTGACGCAAGGAGTCCCCATTGCTGAGGGGGACTAGAGAAAGCTCTCGATCAACTCAGAGTTGCCTGAAGATCAAAAGGCCGAGCTGATCTCCTGCTTGTTGAAGAACCTGGATGTCTTTGCCTGGTAAGCAGAAACATGCCAGGCGTGGATCCGGATGTTGCATGCCACCACCTAAATGTTGATCCCAACTGCAAGCCTGTACAACAAAAGAAGAGGGATATAGCAACAAATCTTGTTGAGCCAATAAGATATGAGGTCGCGAAGCTCCTCAAGGCGAATTTCATTAGAGAAATTCAATACCCAACCTGGATATCTAATGTTGTAATGGTTAAAAAACCAGGAGGGAAATGGCGCATGTGTGTAGACTTTATAAAACTTAATAAAGCATGCCCCAAAGATTGTTACCCCTTGCCTCGGATAGATTCTTTAGTTGATTCTGCGGTAGGGTACTCTTGCATGAGTTTTTTTGATGCATTTTCTGGTTATCACCAGATAAGAATGCATAAACTTGATGTTCCTCATACGTCATTTATTACCAATGATGGTTGTTACTGCTACTTTGTGATGCCCTTTGGGCTTAAAAATGCTGGTGCAACTTACCAACGCATGATGGATCGTGTGTTTAAGCAGCAGAAAGACAGAAACCTAGAAGTGTATGTAGACGACCTCTTGATTAAGAGTAAGTCATTTTTGCTGCACTTGCAAGATCTAGCAGATACGTTCGCTACTCTGCGTAGATATAAAATGAAGCTCAACCCGTTTAAGTGCACCTTTGGGGCAAGTAAGGGGAAGTTCCTTGGTCATCTCCTTACTCCATAGGGACTTGCCCACAATCCGGATATAGTAAAGGCCATTCTTGATATGCCTACCCCCGTTCAACTAAGGAAGTTCAGCAGTTCGGGGGGAGGCTAGCAGGTCTTGCGAGGTTTCTCTCTCGGGTTGGAGATAGGAGTGCTCCTTTCTTTAAAACTCTCCGAGGAGCATCCATGTTCGAGTGGACAGAAGAATGTTCCCAGGCCTTTGAGCAGTTGAAGAAGCAGTTAACTTCAACACCTCTGCTTCAGAGTCCCCGGCTAGGAGAGATGCTTTTCTTATACTTAGGGGTTGTCCCTAAGGCTGTCAGCTCTATTCTTCTTCGAGAAGAAAGCAGGAAACAGTTCCCAATCTACTATGTCAGCCATATTCTGAAGAGTGTCGAGACACGGTACCCGATTCTGGAGAAGTTAGCCTTGACACTAGTCATGTCAGCTCGCAGACTCCGTCCATATTTCCAAGCGCACTCGATTCAAATCGTTACCGATCAACCTTTGCAAAGTGTGTTGGAGAAACCGGAGCATTCTGGCAAATTAGCCAAATGGGCGATAGAATTAAGTGAATTTGAAATCTCTTATGTGCCCAAGACAGCCATCAAAGCTCAATTTCTAGCAGACTTCCTGATTGACATGCCAGAGTCTAGTTCTGGTCATGCAGAAAGGTCACCTTTGGCTTGGACCATCGATGTTGATGGTGCCTCAGGCAGAAGTTCTTCTGGAGAAGGAGTGGTTCTCATTAACCCAAACGGCTTCAAACTGGAGCAGGCCATCAAATTTCACTTTCCAGTGACCAATAACTAGGCCGAGTATGAAGCTTTGCTAGCAGGCTTGAGACTTGCAAGAGAACTCGGAATTGATCATGTTCATATCAAAACTGATTCTCTGGTGATGGCGTCGCAAGTCCTTGGCAACTTTGAAACAAGAGAGGCGATCTTGAAGAAGTATCTGGCTCTTGTGAAGATAGAGATCGGCAAGTTCAAGAGCTTTATCATTAAGCACATCTATAGAATCAAAAATGAGGAGGCAGACGTTCTTGCTAAGTATGGGCTGCTCTCGGAGGAACAACTTCCGAGCTCTTCCGCCCGACAGTGGAGGAAGAAGAATTGATGCAAGTTGATCAACGTCCCTCTCTTATGGACCCATTCATTCTTTATCTATCAACATGAGATTTTCACCATTCAATCAAAGATTAGAAAAGGTTCAGAATAAAAGCAGCTCACTATTACTTAGTGGCAGGAATCCTTTACAGAAGAACATTCCTCTATACCATGGCATATGTGTTTCAGAAGAAGAAGCTCCCATTGTTTTACAAGAAGTTCATTCAGGAGAGTGTGGAAGTCACTCGGGAGCAAGAACTTTAGAAAGACGGATCCTGCGACAGCGATATTTCTGGCCCACTATGAAGAGAGACTCTGAGGCTTACGCTAGAAAGTGTGTTCAATGCCAGAAGTTTGCTCCACTTCAACACCAAGCAGCTTAGTCACTCAGATCGATTGCAACTCCTTGGCCCTTCGCAGTTTGGGGAATGAATCTCATTGGTCCTTTTCCCATGGCAAGCGGACAACGGCGTTTCATCATCGTGATGATCGACTACTTCAGCAAGTGGATTGAAGCCAAGACATTAGAAAAGACAACAACTCAGGTTATCAAAAATTTCATTTGGGGAGAGATTGTCTGCCGACATGGAATACCTATGTCTATAATCACCTACAACGGGCCACAGTTCAACAACGTAGAGATTATTGATTTTTGCAAGCAGGTCGGAACGGAACTACGCTTTACATCAGTCCATCATCCTAGGAGCAATGGCCAAGTTGAAGCAGCCAACAAGCAAATCCTTAATTTGCTCAAGAAGAAAGTGTAGAATCTCAAGTGCAGCTGGGCTGATCAGCTTCCATCAGTCCTCTGGTCCCTTAGGACAACACCTTCATCCGCAACTGGCGAGACTCTGTTCAAACTTTCTCATGGCTCAGAGGCCCTCATTCCAGTTGAGTTTGAAGTCCCGTCACCCAGAGTTCTGCTTGCAAGGCAAGGTATTGAGGACTGGCTTGAGCTGAGTAATGAAGAGATGAGATTCACCGTAGAACACATCGAGGCAATTAGAGACGAAGCAACTATAAGGCAGGAGGAGGTCAAAAGTAGGATGTCCTGTTATTTTGACCAGAACGTATGGATCAAACACTTTCAAGTGGGAGATCTAGTTCTTAAGAAAGTTGACGCTACTGCAAGAGCTGGCTTAGTTGGAAAACTTAATCCGAATTGGGTCCGGCCCCTTCATTGTCAAAGAGGCGTTAAAGAACGGCGCTTACCGCTTGCAAACGTACGAAGGAGAGGATATGTCGCATACATGGAGCGGGGATGATCTCAAACGGTTCTACTCCAGAACCTCCTCTTTTCTATTCTATGTATCCTCTTCAAGAATCATTATGAGTAAAAACTGCTTGCTAACGCTTCTTCAAGTATTTTGTCTATTTAAGCATAACAGATGGCATGCTAAGGAAGAAAGATTCCAAAAATGGTTCTGTCCTTGAACTCTCTCTTCTTTCTTATGCTAGCTTTGCAAATGCTTTTCATTAACCAAAGGATTCATACTCACACTTTTTCTAGTGATTTCTCTTTCTCTCCCAAACATCAATAACGGTTGCCTGATACCAGGAGACATCGCCGAGTTCAGCAAAACCTCCTCTAGAGCTATTGTCATTAGCGTAACACCACAAAGACAACGTATTGCGGGGATATTTCGCACCGTGTAGTGGGAGCTTGCAGGCTCTAGTGCGGTAGGATTCTGAACTTCGGATCCCGGCTAGTACCTGACCCCACATCTGCATTATGGAGGAACAGGGTGGCAGTTAAGCTCTACCATGCCGCATTAGGGATATTGTTACAACTTTGATGATCGTGTGAGGAAAGTCCTGCAACGCGCACCTGCCCACCGATCATCCTAGCTTGTGACACTCGAACACTCCACGGTACCCTCAAGCAGTGCCTGCAGGAGACCCACAGTTTGGTTGATCTTGAGGAAAGTTATCACGCTCTGGCCGCAAACTACCAAAAAGATCAACTTAGACTATACTCCAGGCAAGAGGGCAGAGAACCGTTCCAGCAAGTCTGCATCTTGCTCTTCATAGGGAATCTATTTTGTGCTGACTGATTTTTTATATCCACGCAGTCCGCCGGTTTTCCTTTGGGTTGATCGTATAGCTTGTGGCCCAGTGAGAAAAGCAATGCCATCCGCACCTGCCTGCCTGGTCGCAAGCTATAGGTCATTTTTTCTATTTTGTGCGGACTGATTTTCTATATCCGCACAGTCCACTGGTTTTCCTTTGGGTTGATCGTATAGCTTGTGGCCTGGTGAGAAAATCAATGTCTACCGCTCCTGCCCACTTGGTCGCAAGCAATAGATCATTTCTTCTATTTTGGGCGGACTGATTTTCTATATCCGTGCAGTCTGCCGGTTTCCCTTTGGGTTGATCGTATAGCTTGTGGCCCGGTGAGAAAAGCAATGCCATCCACACCTGCTCGCCTGGTCGCAAGCTATAGGTCATTTCTTCTATTTTGTGCGGACTGATTTTCTATATCCGCGTAGTTCGCCGGTTTTCCTTTGGGTTGATCGTATAGCTTGTGGCCCTGTGAGAAAAGCAATGTCTACCGCACCTGCCCACCTGGTCGCAAGCTATAGATCATTTCTTATATTTTGGGCGGACTGATTTTCTATATCCGCGCAGTCCGCCGGTTTTTCTTGGATTGGTTTTATGGCTTGTGGCCTGGTGAGGAAAGCAATTCCTACCGCACCTACCCACCTGGTCGCAAACTATAGATAATTTCTATTAAATATGTGTGGGCTGTGAAATTATATCCGCCCAGTCCGCCGAATTGTTTGCCATGCTTATCATTAAGTTTGAAAGATTAGTAAAGAGAATTGCGGACTGCTATTGGAACTCGACAGAGTCCTCCTGATATTTTCGTCAAATATTCTCAATCTTACGGCGGACATTGGCCGGATTGATAAATGAAATTTCCTAATCAACAAGTCAAAAAACTCAGTATGGATGGTGTATCACGCGGACTGCTACATCAAGATCGAACTTAATCGCGTTAATTGCAGAAAATGAAGAACATTGCAGGAAGCATACTGATACCAGAATATCCTTTCTATTTCATCAAAAAATGTTTACATATTTTCATCTATTCGGCAGACTCCAAACTTGAGTCCGCCCCATTTACAAAAAAAAAGCAAAAATACATTAATCTTCAACAGTCTTCTGTATCTTTACTGCAGGAGGTGCAGGGCTTAGGCCTTTGACATCGACCTCCGGAGAATAGCCCTCCGAGCCGCTTCGACTACTGCTATCTGATCTAGTGCTTGTCGCGGACTCGCTATGCGAGCTCTCGTCGGCAGAGGAAGATGCAGAGGTGCCGGACTCGGCGGACTGGTCTCCGCCTCGCTGGCTTGAGCCAGTGTCGTCAGCTGTTACCTTGACGCCTTGTTCTTCGCCTTCTTCTTCTCCTCCTTCTACTTCTCCTTCCTATTCCTCCTAGATGATAACATCTTTACCCTTTTCAGCCCGCTCCATTGCTGCGACATGCTCTTATAACTCCGGGAAGAGCTCCTAGAAGGGAACGCCATCCACTCCCTTTTTTGCGAAGCCGCCGCGGACAAATCGCTTGATGGCGATCTCAACAGTTTCCTTCATAAAGGGGAGCATGGCGGCCTGGAAATTGTTATTCTCCAAGTAGTAGATGACCTGCGCAAAACAAGAAAACATCAGTTCGTGGCGGACTACAAATTAAGGCCGCTGCAAATTCAACTCACCCCAAGCTCTTCCTTTTGCTGAGCGACTTTCTTTCCTAACCGCATATTTCTCTCCTTGAGCACCTTGTTATCTTCTTGAAGCTGCTCGTTCTGTCTAAGCAGGTCTCTGGCCAAGGAGGAGACAAAGTGGTTTGTCACCACACTGTTTGCACTAGCCTGGGAGGCTAGCAGGGGGAGATCAGCAGCGGGCACCTTCTTCAGATCGCTCAAGTTGCGCTTTCCATAGAGGGCGGAAATCGCAACATGAGCATGTCGGGTTATTCTCGAGCTTTTCCACGAAGGAAGCTCGGTCGACAAGCAGACATGCTTGTCCTTGTTATGCCAGTGGAACATCGGGTTCCCCCTAAGATCCTTCTGGTGGTTTCCGAAGCCACGCATTGTAAAGCTTACAGAGGTGGAGTAGCCCGCCGCGGGATCCCCCTCTTCTTTCCGCTTCCTTGCAACTTCTTGTTTATTTTCTCTTTGTGTGGGAGTAAACCCGCTGGGCGTCTGTGGCAGATTGGCGGGTACAACCAAGGTCGCTGCAAAAGCAGAAAGGTTAAACACAAAGGTCGCTGCGGATACAAACTTGAGTTCGCAAAAAGCTTACTTTCTTCGCGCGAGATGTTCGGCAAGCTCGCCAACAGTGGAATATAGTATTCGATAACGAGCCTGGCATCGGCTAAAAATTTGACGATGGCGGACTCCATCTCTCCCAGTGGGATAGTATTGAAATCAGAGTCCGCGCGCACTTGCGGATAAGTGTGCGCGAACCCTAGGTCGCCTTCAAAGATTAAGAACCTGGAGCTCCAGTTGTGGATCTTGTTTGGAAGGCCCACAACCTTCATTCCTCTGCAGTAAAAGTATATTACTCCCTTGTAGGGATGGCCTCCAGATGAGGTCATCGAGCGGACTGAGAACATCTTGCGGAAGATGTTCATAGAGAAAGCGATCTTCTCAGATCGCAAGTAAGAGATGAAGCTGCAAATAGCAGCAAGAGTGTTGGGCGCGAGCTGGCCCAACACCATTCCATAATGTTCAATGATTTCGGCGAGCTCCCATAATAGCGGAAACTTGAATCCGCTTTCAAAATGATCTATAGGTATGGAGATCTGAGTCGCCGTTGAAAAATTCAGTCTTTCTTCATGAGCTGGAAGGCGGACGAGAAGGTTTGAGTTCGCCATCTTATTCTCGACAAAGGCCTCAAGATCGGCCTCAGTTAGAGTGCACTTTCGGTGGTCGGCAGCGTGGAAAGCAACTGCAGCATCATTCCTGGCGGATACCATTTTGGCAGGCCGCAGGGTCTTCATCTCCAACAGTTTTCCTGCATAGAAGAAGCGGCAGGGCTATATTTATAGTTATAGGGTCTGACAGCTTTTTGGTCCAGGCCGCACAGCTCGCATTTTCAGTCCGCATAGTCCGCAAAAATCCAATCATTCATAAAGCAAAAGTTAAAGATAACGCGGACACAAACTTAAATTCACATGCCATGCAAAGTTAAAAGCACAAATTAAGGCAGACACAGTTTCAGTCCGCCCAGTTCGCAATACTTCCCTCCTGCAGAAAGTTAAAATATGAGAGGCGGACACAGTTTCAGTCCGCTTAGTTCGCAACATTTCCCACCTGCGGAAGTTAAATTATGTGAAGCGGACACAACATTAGTCCGCACAGTTCGCCACAGATCGCAACACATTTCATTGCAATCCACAGCACAGAGCATTGTTTAAAAACACACATAATTATACAATCAACCAAATTAAAATAAGTTCGTGATTTCGCGGACTCAACGGTCTTTAGCTTCAGACCGCGTTGGCCTTTCCGTCCAATCTCTGCACAAGTGCGCAGCTTGGTCGCTAATCTAGAGAATTTCGCTATACAGGCGCCAGATGTGATGATGAATTATGTTAATAGTCCAGTGCATGTGGGCAGCCTGCAGGTCTACTAGCTAAGGGGAACCATTGGCTCCATTGCCGGCCTCGGTTCCTCGTCCGCGGCTTGTTGACCACCGCCTGCCGGTGCTGCGACCTCCGGAGCAGCGCGATCTGTCAATCGCGACCTCTGCTCAGTGACCTCAGCAGCCCGCTTACCCTTTTCTTCCCGCGCCGACGCCAAGTGCTTGCCCTTATAGAAGCGGACATCATCAGCGAGCCTCTTCTTCTCCCTATCGGACCTCTCCAGCGCCCTCGAGATGCTGGTGATCTGGTCCTTTAGGGCTTTCTCGCGCTCCGCGGATGCTTTCTTAGCTCTTCCTCCTTCTTTAACTCCGCTTTAATGTTCTGAATTTCAGCTTAAAATTTCCTTTCTAACTGTCTGATATCGCTCAGGAGGGGCTGCTCATCTCTTGCGGATTCCTCATGCGAGACCGCATCGACATCAGTACTCGGCGTTACCACAATCTCCCCACTCTTGACAGTGCCTGGTGGGGACTTTCTACCTGCAACAAAGAAAGTCAACTTCACTTTCAAAAACAGCCCGCGGCGGACTCAAAGAAAGGATAAAAGATCATATTTGGGCATAGCAGCAGCGAGTTGCCGACTATCGAAGATGATAGGCCGCCTTGCCCACTCCGGGTCGAAGGCGCTTAACCACTTCTTCCATTTGTGATGAACTTTACCTCTTTGCTCAGCAGCAGAACTTTTTGAAACGACAGTGTCGTCAGTTTCGGTGATGATCTTGATTGGTCTCGACTTCCGCGGCGGCGACCTGTAATGCCACTGACGCTTAAAATACTTAGGTGCCGGTTGAAGATTACATGTCCGCAATAGCTCTGCGGTAGTCTGCAGATCCTCAGCATTCTTGTCCGCCGCGACCTGCTTCGTGGCCGCCTCCACCGCAGCTATATGAGCGGCAATTTGTTTCTTCTACTCCTCTATCTTCTCCTTCAGCCTCTCCCTCTCCTGTTCCTTAGTAGCGGATAAAGAGGGGAGTTCGCCGTCCTTATCCCCAAGGACTTCCACCTCAGACTGCTGCAGTACAACCAGCAAGGATTCGTTGATTAGATCGAGTCGATCGACATCTATGGAATCAAATATCTCATCCGTGGATAAACTGACCGTGTAGAGGGAATTCTCCCCCTGGATTTGGGCCTCCGGTGTAATCAAGTCGCTGTCGGGAACTTCTTTCTCGCGCGGTCTATGCTGTAAGTCCGCATCCCCAGTCCGCTTGGAGATGTTCTTCTCTTTCATCGCGCACAACTTCTTTTCGACCCGCTCAGCCACGGTCGACCCATTCCCTCTTCCTCTTCTTTCTAGAAGCTCTCTTCTCGGCGGAGTCCGCGGCAGCCTCTCCTAAATCGTGCTGGCTCTCGCGGACCGTCTCAAGGTTCGCAGCTATCAATGCCTTTGAAGGCGCAACCTCTTCTCCCACAGTCCGCATATCTTCATCAAGCTTAACGATAGGCACATGGGCGTTGGGGGAAGATATTTCGGCCTCATTGTGTTCGCCAACAGTGTCCGCCGAATTCGCAGGTTTTATGGGAAGGCGCGGTGTCCGACAGAGTTAATAACTTCTCACTTCTCAATGGCTGTTCAGCATCAGCAACTGTGGCATCCTCCTCGCGCAAAGATATATCAGCGTGGCGGACTGCCTTCCCAGCAGGCTTCTGGCTGTGGTAACTTTCTCCAGTAGAGCGGACAGGATCCCCTCTCGTCGTTCTCTTTATTATTTTCTTAGTCTTCATAGGCGTTAGTGCCTTCTCGCGTTTTGCATTGAGGCTCGTGAAGAAAGCACCGAGCCTTGCCTTGTCGGACTGCAAAGTGGAGACGGCAAGTGGTGAATAGCGCCTCGTGTCGATCGGAATTTCTAACAGTTCCAGGCCCTCCAGCGATATTTATAGCGCTGGCGGCATTAATAAGGCTTGTGGACTCGGCGGTTAAGAAAATATTTTCGAAATTTTCTGGAAACTTAAAAATGTGCGGGGATTATGTTAACCCCTCAATCCGCATCACCTACAAGATGCCAAGATCCCCTTTCATTATCCGCGGACTCAATTAGGCAGTCCGCCCAGTCCGGCAAAGCAGCGGTAATTGGCCACCAAGGATGATCCCCCAGCGGCGGATTCAACATTCTGCTTGCCCAAACCGCCATACCTTGGGATCTGGGTTCTCTACGTCGGCGGACGCAGTGTCTCGTCCGCCCAGGTCGCCGTCCTCCAGCAGGAACGCGCCTAGCAGCAGCAGATGGAAGCTCCAGCCCGCGAACCCAGTCCACACCTTATGCGCGGATTGCCGTGTTCTTTCTTTTTGCTTCCCGTCACCGCTGCCCTTTTCTCCTGTACCCCGGGCAGTCGGTTATTTTAGCCCTGCCCGTTTGGGCAGGCCCCCCATCCTATAAACAGGGGGGAGGTGGTGTACCCAAGGCACGCTGACTCGTGCACAGGAGCATACTTGTTAAAGGCTGTGGACTCAAATCTCGTGCTTTGCAGACTCCAGCTTTCTCAGCTCTTATCTCCCTTTTTCATTCACTTGTAACCACACCTTTCTTCAATCAAGGAAAAGCCCGTCGCAAGAGAGGCATTCAGGCCGCGACGGGCGAAGTCTGTTGTTGCCGTGGCTCACGGCCCTGCTATTCTTCCTGCACTCGTCTGCTTAGTAGATTGTTACTCGCAGTCTCTCCTTTCCCTTCTTTTCCCTTGTGCTCGAACCGTTAGCTGGTGGTGCTCAACCCCCTTTGCGTTTTCGTGCATCAACAGTCTAGTAGGGGCAGTAGTCTTGGAGGTAGAAGTTTCATGGTGATGGCATTCACATGTCTTCTTCCCCATGATAGGCATTCCCAGAACAGGTTTTTCTTTTGGTGCTTTCTTGATGTTATGACCATGATTATAAGGGTCATAGCTCTGAAGAGTAATCTCTTCATAAGGTGCCTTGAAGACACTTTCGCCAAAGTTACGGGGACGGGTCCATCCTTTGTAACGAGACTTGGGCTCTACATAAGTAGACCTAGAAATGTGACCGTATGACAAATCAATATCAAACTCGTTTGTTGGAAATATAACTTTCTTAAATGAAGTCTGATCTTAAGGAGCTTTCCCCATCTCCTTGTCCAAAGCCTTCTTGGCCGCCTTATTCTTCCATTGAGCCTTATTTCTCCTAGAGGATTTACTAGAAGCATTAAAATGGCCTAAGACAGCACCTTTGGCCTGAGGTGATAATTCAGCAACAAAAGGAAGGACAGTCTTGGGTTTCGAGAAACTTTCAACAAGTTTCTTCTCTGCAACAAGTTGTTCTTCCAGTTCTTTGATGATATTCTCCTTTAGATCTAGGTGCTCGAGAGCCTTGTTATACTCTTCAATAGCAGCATTAAAGTTCTCTCTGAGTGAGTCCGTCTTGGCGACTTCCACTCTCAGAGTGTTCTCTTCAGCCTTGAGAGATTTAATCTCCTTGGCTTGAGTTTTCATAACGTTTTGACATTTGTCTTAAGCCATGATTAACTCCTTATATTGGGCCATGAGTTCAGACTCGTCATCGGAAGAGTAGTTCTCATGATCATGATCAGAAGCATCGGATTCAGAAAGAGGGGTGTGAGAATTTACCTTCCCAGAGAAATGGGGTTCTTCTTCATCAGTTTGTGCCATTAGCCCAGAGTATGCTTTTTCTTCTTCACTTGACTCAGATAAGTTAGTGTCGTTGATAGTCTTGCCCTTCTTGGCTACCAGGCTTCTTTCTGTCTTATTCTTATTATAAGAAGTTTTCTTCTCCTCTCCCTTTCCAACCTCCATCTTCTTGTAAGGGCAGTCAGAACTTATATGCCCTAACTTATTACAACAGTAGAAAACAACGTTAGATGAAACATGTTTGTTCGGTTTAGATTTATACCTGTTAGATGTGTGACCTTTCTTTTGATAGTCACCGCTGTGCTGTGATCTTCTGAATGGGGAATCATTTCATCTCATTTGTTTCTTCTTGCTGAGAAACTTCTTGAATTGTTGGGAGAGTAGGAAGAACTCTCCATCAGATAGCTCTGAGCCTGAGGTGCTTGGCTCTGAGTCTTCTTCTTCATAGTCTTCTTGAGTGGAAGCAGAAGATGCATCTTTGGCCTTTCTTGAGCTATCTGCCTTCAGTGCGACAGACTTATCTTTTGACAAAGATCTGTTTCCCTCTTTTTCAGCTTTTCTTGTATTGATTTGAAGATCATATGACATAAGCTTCCTGAAGAGGTTCTGAGGGCCAGTTTCTGCTAATCTCCCGAACTCCCTGATGGAACATATTTTTTTTCCCATTCTGTTGTCAAGGATCTCAGGAACTTGTCGTTTAGTTCACCATCTATAAATACACGGCCATAGTTCCTTAGGCCATTGACGATTTTGAAAAAGTTTTCATATGTGTCGGCAATTACTTCTATGGGGCCTTGCTTGAAGGCCTCATACTTCTGATTCAGAAGGGATCTTCTGTCATCCCTTACGTCTTCTCTACCTTCCATCAAGATGATTGGAGACTGCCACATCTCCTTGGCAAAATTGCAATTTATGAGGTTCTGCAACATAGAGTCATCGACTGCACTTGCGATGATGTTTTTGGCTTTTTGTCAAGAGAGACAAGTGCAATCTCGTCTTTGTTGAGGTCCAACAAATTCTTTGGCACCTTCTTAGTAGGATAAATAGTGGAAGTGATCATAGGCACATGAGGGCGTTCTTCCACTATCATGAAGATGCGGGGGGTCAACAGCTTCCATGAAGAACTTTACTCTTTCTTTCCACATGAGAAAGTTTGCCTTATTGCACACTGGAAGCATAGTGCAGTCCTTGGATCTGTCCATGTTTGAAACACTCAAAAGACAACATGGGGCAGATCTGTTTAAGGTGTTAACCTTTTTGTGAACAACCTCCCTCTGATACCAATTGAAAATATTTTAGTTGTCTTACCTAAATCACCTAGAGGAGGGTGAATAGGTGAGTTGTGTGTCTTTTTGGGGAATAAAAATTTAATAAGCTATGAACAGAAAATTAACCAAGCATTTACAGACGACACCAAGCATTATACTGGTTCCTCAACCTTGGGTACATCCACTTTCCACTCACCGATCTAGCAAAGCACTAGACTCGGCTACTCCACTAATCTTGGATTGAAAACAATCCTACCACTCGGAGCAACGCCCCTACAACTCGGAGTAAAAACTCCTACAACTCGGAGAAGAATCTCCTACAACTCGATCCAGAAATGGGATCTACACTTGAAAGAAAACTTCCTACAATACTCGAAGATAAAATCTCTTACAAGAATTGAAATAGATTAACAATAACAGTAAAACAAACTTCACTTCACTTCGCTCTTTCATTCTAAATTAGGAAAGTCGCCGCTCTTCATCGTCGTTCTCATCGTTGCTCTTCTCCGATTCAAGAAGCTCAGAACAAGAATCAATCAACAGATCAAGGGGCTTTAATTTCTACAGATCTCTTTCTTGATCGTGTTGATCTTAAGAGTTTCATATCCAGAGATTTTGGATGTCTTCCTCGATTTATTCATGACCGAGTTTCAACTTTCAAGGATGAATAAATCGAGGAAGACAGCCAAAATCTCTGGATCTGAAACTCTTAAGATCAACACGATCAAGAAAGAGATCTGTAGAAATTAAAGCCCCTTGATCTGTTGATTAATTCTTGTTCTGAGCTTCTTGAATCGGAGAAGTGCAACGATGAGAACGACGATGAAGAGCGGCGACTTTCCTAATTTAGAATGAAAGAGCGATTCAGAAAACTTATTCTTCTTGTGTTAGGGTTAGTTGGAATTGATAAGACCTTATATAGGACAAGCCTAATGGTCATAATCATAAATGATATTCACGTGGACCAATCACGTGCTAATGACATTTGAAATTACGTCTGTCTGAACTTAGAAGAATTTCTGAAAAACAGTACAACAGTTCTCGAGAGAAAAATAGTACACGAGGAAAAAACTTACTTGTTCTCGAGAACAACAATGAATATCTCAAAAAAAGGTCTTAGAAAAAATGTGGAGTTGGAATTCAGCATTCTCGGGAATGAAGGAAAGTACTCGAGAAAAATAGATTATTGTTCTCGAGAAGAAGTACTTTGTACTTGAGAACAAAAGACTGCCTCGAGAAAATTTCCAGATGGCGTTGAGTCAAGTCTTGTTGTCAATGCTTTTTGACTTAGACTTCCCGAGAACATTTCTAGAAATAGATCTTGTGGTGGCAGGGAACCTGATCAAAAACCTGTAGTGGATTCCTACTAGGGTGGTAGAAGAGTAGATGTACCTAGATTTGTGGAACCACTATAATCCTTGTGTCATCTGTGTTGCTTGCTTTCTTTCTTTATTTTTGTGTTGTGCTCACTCTTTTATATAATATATATTTAACTAAAGTAAAATAAGATCTATCCCCTCACTTTCAATTGCTATCAAAGCAGGTTTTCTTGGTTGTACAGGCTAACACCTGAACCAAAATGATCTGATAGATCTTATATTTCTTAAGAGTTTATCATGCCACAAAATGAAGAGTTTTCAAGCACCAGACCTCCTATGCGCAATCTTGATAAGCTTGCACTATGGAAGGTAAGGATTAGGATTTTTATGAACTCAATTGATGAAGTCATTTACAATTCCACTTTGACAGGTCCCTATCAACCAGTGGAAACATCTAGCATCAACTCTGTTTCATCACATAAATGGACAAAATCCCAAAAAAGGCTAAAGATTACTGATGCACAAGCAATGAACATTCTTACACAATCAATGTCTGATGACATTCTTGAAGAAGTTGTTTAATGCTCTTTAGCAAAAGATATATGGGACTCCCTCACAACAATGGTTGTTGGATCAGCTAAAGAAAGAAACTTTCATGCTGACACTTGGAGTGACTCTGAAGTTTCATCTTGTACAACTGAAGATGAATAAGAGTCAAGAGTAAAAGAGTTTTTCCTGACGACAATAAATGGATCTTGTAGCAACTCTGATGAAGAATCAGAATGTGAATCAGAAGAAGATTAGGTAATCTTTACCCTTGATTTTTCATTAGAAGAATTTAAAACTGATTTTAAATTATTGTGTAAAGATTTAATTCAATCTGAGAAGGAAATAAAAATTCTTAGAGAGAAATTAAATGAGGTATCTTCTGAAAATATAAAACTCAAAGCAGATTTAAAGAATGCTCTTGAACAGATAATTTCTTTAGAATCAATTAAAGGAAAAGATAAGTTAGAGGACAGATAAAATTATTGGAGATTTGCAAAAGAATAAATCAAATCAATCTAAAAATCTTCAGAAAATTTTTGTTCAAAATATTTCGTCAAACCAAGCTCGACGTAATCAACACTATTCGTCGAACTCAGGTCGACGAATTATGAACACAGATTTTGATTTTAACTGTTCAGGAATCTATGCTCGAAGAAATAAATACACTTCGTCGAACCGAGATCGACGAAAATGGAATACAGAAAATGTAACACCCCCACATGCCAATTTGGGTTAAGGTTGGGTGACACGGCCTGGGACACGGGCGTGTCCCAGGGCGTGTCGTGCTCGGGTCGACGAACTACGCTCGACGATCGTCGAGCGGCAAGCAAAGGGAGCACACGGCCTGTGACAAGGGCGTGTCACAGGGCGTGTCCTTTGCAGGTTTCAGCCAGGGATGCGTGTGCCTGAGGACACGGGTGTGTCCTGGAGGACACAGCCTGGGACACGGGCGTGTCCCATGGCCGTGTCCTGCTCGGGTGAGGTGATATCGTCCTGTGTGAAGTACACAGCTGATGAACACAGGCGTGTCGGGCATGACACGGGAGTGTAGGGTATGGCATCAGCGTGTCACACGGCCATGTACTGTCTGGATTTGAGTCAGTTGGGTGCCGCTTAAGGGACACGGCCTATGACACAGGCGTATCACAGGGCGTGTCAGGCCGTGTTCAGCCCTTTTCTTGGCAAATCCAAGCCATTGGTTTCCCTTATCCTGGATCCAAGGTCCCAGGCTCTTCCCTACTAAGATAAGGCCGAGAATGAGGGTTTAATCCATTCATTTTTCATTCTTCTTCTTCTTCTCCAAGAGAGAGAGAGAGAGAAAGGCCAAGGGAAGGAAAGGGGGAAGGAGAAAGCCAGCTGCTAGAGGAGATGCTGAGTGCGAAATCAAGATCTGAGCTTGGATTCATGAAGGCAAAGCTGAGGCGGTGATTTCCATCCGGCTAGTTCTTGGATCCAAAGCAATCTTCAAGGGTAACGATCTCTTTCTTGGACATTGAAGTCCTTTCTTTATGCATATGAATGGAATCCTCCACCAAGAGGTGGATATCGTAAGTGATTCCTTGGTTGAGACTTCATCTAAAGCTAGAAGTGTGGAGTACAGCATAGGCATATTGTGTGAAGCCCATCTGGACGGGTAGTCTGGATTGGTGATGATTCTGGGTAAACCAGAGAAGACTCCGTGGATTTGATGATGTGTAAGATATATGCATGTCGGCTCTGTTGTATGGATGTATGGATGTATGGATGTGATCTTGGATGCTTTGTGTAAGCTCCTGGTTATTGTGAGAGGTCAATTCGTAGCAATGCCTGGGGAGCGCGAGTTAAACCTGGCTTGCACCCTAGGGTGGGTTGATCTGTATTAGTTGAAGGGTCGAGTGGTGGCAATGCTTCGGGTGCCGAGTTAAACCCGGCTTGCTACTGCACTAGGGTGGGTCGATCTGTATTAGGATGGGAGGTCGATTGGTGGTAATGCCTGAGGAGCACATATAAACCCGACTTGCTACACTACTAGGGTGGTTGATCTGCTAATGTTTGCTGTGAGGTTAGTACCTCTGAGTGGGATGGACGGAATGCCGCCAGCCTGCAGGATTGGTGGATTAGGACCGGCCAACCAACAAGTTAAAAACCTCTGGATCAGCGGTGGATGACGACACCAATAAGGTGCCCTGAGTGCACGAAGCGTAGGGTGGAGACCGGCGTTTGTGACATGGTTGTGTTTGGTAGCTTGCTAGGTTGATAGATATAATGATGGAAATGCATACAGGGAAGAAACCACTGTCTAGGGTAAGGGGTAGGGTCGTTATAATTGGTCAGCTAATGCTGACCGCTACTTTGTTTATCGCTCTTGGGTGGATATCAACTTGCAGGTGTTGATGCTTGAATTGAATTGAGCAGAATGAAGGATTGTTGCTAAAGTCCCATGATGGAAGTGCGAAGCGTGTTTGGATTTCATGTGTGGTCGGCCTACATGCAGATGTATGAAGCTATAAATGTGTAAAGAGGAACCGGTAAGGCCTTAAGGCCATAAGTTTGTGTGTTGTATACATTCCTGATTTGACATATAAATGTGGAGTTTGTATATTAGTGGACATTCGGTGTGCTGAGTTCAGATAACTTAAAACACTGCGCTAGAATGCTTTGTGTTAGGATACAAGTAGTAAGATTTTTATATCCCCACGTAACTCCGTCGTTTGTCTGTGAAATATGGCGTGGGGCCCCAGCCGGAGCCATTGTTATATTCCATGTGACAGATGGAGGCGTTACAAAGTGGTATCAAATCCAGGTTTGAGATTTATGGGAGGGAGAACATAATTGAACTCAGGAATGTCCACTAGGAATGTGAAGTCAATGTATATTTGCCATTATGAATTGCATGCTTAATGGTGTTTTGTATATTGATAGGTGGCGAGGAGTGGTGCTGGGCAGTCTGAGCCCCAGCGGTCTGACAAGAGTGCGGCACCAGTTTAAGCGCCTACACCTCCCTCGGCGGAGACCATACGTGTGGTGACTGAGATGGTGCTCGCAGTGTTACAGGCACAGCCCACTGGGCAGGAAAGGCCTGCAGGGGTGCCAGTATGGGCTGGTGCAAGGCATGAGCACACTGAAGTTGTGGTGGACGAGCAAGCAACAGAATGAACAGTTGAAAAGGTATATGGAGTTTCATCCACCTACGTTTGGTGGGGCGATTTCCCCAACGCAGGCAGAGGATTGGCATGCAATGGTGAAAAGGGTCCTAAATGCAATCAAGACTGCGGAGGAGTAGAAAGTGACCTTAGCCGCTTTTCTGCTAGAAGGAGATGCGAGACTGTGGTGGGATGACGTGGGAGTGCATCAATTGGCAGGTCGAGGTTTAGAGGAGATATGCATTGACGAGTTCTCCAGATTATTTCTATCCAAGTACTTGCCAGTGTCGCAACGGATTGCGATGGAGAACGAATTTCAACGTCTGGTGCAGGGTGAGACTGATATTGATACGTACTTGCATAAGTTTACCATACTGGGACGCTATACAGGGTCTACTTTTGCTGAGGAGGCACGGAAGACAGATCAATTTTATGATGGATTGCGTGATGAGTTAAGGCTGGTACTCCCGAGTTCGGTGAACCAAGGCATCCAAGCATTGGTCGATACAGCCCGTGCGCTGGAGAAAGATTTGAAGCGGGTACATGAGAAGAAGAGACAGGCAGTGGAGAAGCCAGAATTCAAACTACCACGGGCGGAGCAATCAGAGTTTAGAAGACGAGACAAGAAAAGGTTCAGGCCTGCTGAATCAGTTCCGTTGACTTTTTCTTCGGGAACAACCTATAGGCAAGGACGTGTTGATACACGTACATGTTTTAACTGTGGCAAGCAAGGACATATAGCTAAATATTGTTGGAGTGCCCCTTCAAGGAGTGAGCAAAAGACAGGTGCGTCTTATGAAGAAAAGGGTAAAGTAGTGGCCGAGTCATCTGCATCCCGGACGGAACATCGATTGCATAATTTGGAAGTGCAAGAGCCGTAAAGCTCAATTGGTGAAGTACAGCCTCGATTATTTAACTTGATGCCAAATCAGGCAGCTGAGCGGAAGTAAAAATAGAAAAGTGACTCGTATTATGTTGATGATGTGAATCCTATTACGAATCATGAGATGGTTGTGGACATAGATGTTCTATGTCATGTAAATCTTGGTGCACATTTGGTGTCATGTAAGTGATCGATCAATCGTGGGATCTATAATGTTTTTGGACATGAGATGAGCTTGTGGATGGATGTGCACATGTGAGAGATCTGTAGGTGTGTATGTGTTGCATGTGCTGTTTGTTTTGTAGGATGCCTTGGGGCGAGACAAGATGCGACCCCTGCGCTCTTACCAGGCTCGCTTTATTCGATTGATCGGTTGCTGATGATGCAATGATAAGTGCTTAGATGAGTGTCTGTAGTTGAGCCAAATTTCAGGTAAAAAGTTTTTTGAAGGAGGGGAGGATTATAACACCCCCACATCCCAATTTGTGTCCCAGGACGTGTCATGCTCGGGTCGACGAACTGCGCTCGATGATCGTCGAGCAGCAAGCAAAGTGAGCACACGGCGTGTGACACAAGCGTATCACAGGGCGTGTCCTTTGAGGGTTTCAGCCAGGGATGCGTGTGCCTGAGGACACGGGTGTGTCCTAAAGGACATGTCCTAGGACACGGGCGTGTCCCATAGCTGTGTACCGCTCGGGTGAGGTGATATTGTGCTGTGTGAAGTACAAGCTAATCGACACGGGCATGCCGGGCATGACATGGGCATGTAGGGTGTGACACGGGCGTGTCACACGGCCGTGTACTATCTAGATTTGAGATGGTTGGGTGTTGCTTAAGGGACACGGCCTGTGACACGGGCGTGTCACAGGGCATATCAGGTCGTGTTCAGCCCTTTTCTTTGCAAATTTGAGTCATTCATTTCCCTATCCTGGATCCAAGGGCCCAAGCTCTTCCCTACTAAGATAAGGCCGAGAATGATGGTTTAATCCATTCATTTTTCATTCTTCTTCTTCTTCTTCTCCAAGAGAGAGAGTGAGAGAAAGGCCAAGGGAAGGAAAGGAGGAAGGAGAAAGCCTGCTGTTGGAGGAGCTACGGAGTGCGGAATCAAGATCTGAGCTTGGATTCGTGAAGGCAAAGCCGAGGCGGTGATTTCCATCCGGCTAGTTAATGGCTCCAAAACGATCTTCAAGGGTAACGATCTCCTTCTTGGACATTGAAGTAGTTTATTTATGCATATGCATGGAAACCTCCACCAAGAGGTGGATATCGTAAGTGATTCCTTGATTTAGTCTGCATCTAGAGCCGGAAGTGTGGAGTACGGCATAGGCATGCTGTGTGAAGCCCATCTGGATGGGTAGTCTGGATTGGTGATGATTCTGGGTAAACCGGAGAAGACTCCGTGGATTTGATGTTGTGTAAGATATACACATGTCGGCTCTATTGTATGGATGTATGGATGTTTGGATGTGATCTTGGATGCTTTGCGTAAACTCCTGGTTGTTGTGAGAGGTTAATTGGTAGAAACACCTGGGGAGCGCGAGTTAAACCCGACTTGCTACACCACTAGGGTGGGTTGATATGTATTAGTTGAAGGGTCGATTGGTGGCAATGCCTGGGGAGCCGAGTTAAACCCGGCTTGCTACTCCACTAGGGTGGGTCGATCTGTATTAGGATGGGAGGTCGATTGGTGGTAATGCCTGGGGAGCACAGATAAACCCGGCTTGCTACACTACTAGGGTGGGTCCATCTGCTCATGTTTGTTGTGAGGTTAGTTCCTCTGAGTGGAATGGACGCAATGTCGCCAGCCTGCGGGATTGGTGGACTAGGACTGGCCAACCAACAAGTAAAAACCTCTGGATCGTTGGTGGATGATGATACCAATAAGGTGCCCTGAGTGCACGGAGCGTCGGGCGGAGACCGGCGTTTGTGACATGGTTGTGTTTGGTAGCTTGCTAGGTTGATAGATATTATGATGACAATGCATACATGGAAGGAACCACTGCCACGGGTAAGGGGTAGGGTCGTTATAATTGGTCCGCCAATGTTGACCGTTACTTTGCTTACCGCTCTTGGATGGATATCAAATTACAGGTGCTGATGCTTGAATTGAATTGAGCAGAATGAAGAATTGCTGCTAAATGCCCGTGAAGGTCGTGCGAAGTGTGTTTGGATTACATGTGTGGTCGGCCTGCATGCCGATGTATGAAGCTGTAAATGTGTAAAGAGGAACCTGTAAAGCCTTGAGGCCATAAGTGTGTGTGTTGTATACATTCCTGATTTGATATATAAATGTGGAGTTTGTATATTAGTGGACTTTCGGTGTGCTGAGTTCAGATAACTTAAAACGTGGCGCTAGAATGCTTTGTGTTAGGATACGAGTAGAAAGATTTTGATATCCCCACGTAACTCCGTTGTTTGTCTATGAAATATGGCGTGGGGCCCCGGCCGGACCCACTGTTATATTTCATGTGATAGATGGAGGCGTTACAGAAAACAACTATTATCATTCTGTGAACAGAGCTCGACGAACTCAATACCATTCGTCAAACTCAGATCGACGAAATTATTTTTCGTCGAACCCAAAATTTTAGAGCAGAAATCCTAACTTATTTCAAAATCATAATCAAAATCAACATTTTATAAATCCTTTTACTAAGTGGATAATCCCTCCTAGAAAATATCATCCACTTGGATACAAGGATCAACCTGAATGCTCTTTCATTTCAAATTATTATTGTGAAAGAAAATTAGGACCCAAGGTAATTTGGGTCCAGAACTCCTAACCTCTCTTTGCAGGAAAAGACATATCTTACCACAAAGGAACAGTGGTATTTGATAATAATCAAAAGTTATAGTCTCAGCCAATACAGAGGATATATCAGTGGATGTATATGGGGAGATTATTTATTTTATAAAGGGGAAATTTCTTAAGAGGTTGGAGTAGTAAAGTAGATTTGTTTTATTTATTTTATTTCTCAAAGCACCCTTGTACATCTACTAAAATGTTTTTATAATTCAGGCAGATTATTTTGCTTTATATTTTATTTATTTTTGTATAAATAGTGTCGTCACCCAAATAGGGGGAGATTGTTGGAACCCTAGTTCTGATTTGGGCAAGGATCACTATTATGATGACTAGATTAACCCAATATGTATAGTCAAGGGTCATAGAATTATTTCCAGGTTTGCTCCTTCAGAAAAATTCCAGAGAAGTTCAGATTTGAAGTTCAGAAATTCAGCTCAAAGAAATTCTCCGAGCTCAACTCAATGAACTCTGAGCTCAGTTCAACGAACTCTGAGCTCAGCTCAAAGAAAGCTGTAAAACTCAGTTCAAAGATTATGCAGTTCAAAATCTCTGAGCTCAGCTCGACGAACTCAGAGCTGAGCTGAACGAACTCCGAGCTGAGCTCAACGAACTCCGAGCTGAGATCAACGAACTCCAAGCCCAGTTTGAAGAAAGCTTTAAAATTTAGTTTGACGATTTCTTTTCAGTATTCAGACAGAAGTATTTACAGCTGGTAGAATTAATTAAGGCTTAATTAAAGGAGATTATAGCTATCAGATTTAATGTTATATATTCTTATGAATATAGTCGTTTGGAGGCTGCATTAATTATGGATTAAATCAGGATTTAATGCTAATTGATTCTCAAAGCAATTACCATTCTGGGGAATGTTTTAGCCATTGCAGTCAAAGTAAATAAAAATATTTTGAATTATGTTCAAACAAGATATAGAGATATTTATGCAGTACAGGCAGCAGATGAAAAAGCAGTAAGAGAGAAGAAAGAGAAAAAAATAACAAATCAATGAATTAGTGAAGAACAACATATCTCTCATACACACAAAGTTCTTCATCATTTGCTTCGGCATTCCAAGGGACAACTACTCAAAATCAGTCCAAGAAGCTTCTGAAGAGCAACATCACTTTGAAGGCCTACACCCTAAGGCAGAACTTCTTTTCTTCCTGAACCATTCAACATCTTAGGGGAAGCTTTGGCATAATCAAATCCACTAGTCTTCTCTCACTGATTTGAGACAGAGAAGACAACATCTTTCTTTCATCCCACTGTGTACAGGTTGATAACTCCCTTTAAAAGTTAAACTCTTGGTGGCAGGGCACCTGATCAAAAACCTGTGTGTTGGTTTTTGGGCACCTGATCAAAAGCTCAAAGGGTTGTGAGATCTCCATTGAAATAGATCTTGTGGTGGCATGGCACATAATCAAAAACCTGTAGTGGATTCCTACCAGGCTGGTAGAAGAGTGGATGTACCCAGATTTGGGGTACCACTATAATCCTTATGTCATCTGTGTTGCTTGCTCTCTTTCTTTATTTTTATGCTATGCTCACTCTTTTATATAACATATATATTTAAATAGAGTAAAATAAGATCTATCCCCTCACTTTCGAACTATGCAAGCACCAGACCTCCAGTCTACAATTTGAATAAATTTGCAATCTGGAAGGCAAGAAAAAGGTTGTATATGAATTCCATTGATAAGGACATCTATAATTCTATTTTGACAGTCCCTCCTCAACCTACAGCTGCTACATCAACTTCAACTTCAAACACACATGTTGTTCCACCACCTAAGTGGACAGATGCTCAGAAGAAAGCAAAGATAGAAGATGTTAAATTCATGAACATTCTGGCTCAGACTATGTCAGATGACATATTCCAAAAGGTGGTTGAATGCACATTAGCCAAAGCAATCTGGGACTCTCTAAACCAGATGGTTGCTAGCTCAGCTGATGAGAGGAAAGACAGAAGGTCAACTCTCATCTCATAGTATGAGAACTTCAAGAAGAAAGAGACAAAATCTGTTGGTGACATGTACAATAGATTAAGTGCAATCATCAGTGAGCTGAAGACATTGGACAAAGACATATCTCTCACTGAGATCAATGATAAGATCCTCATATGCTTCCCAAGCTCATGGGATTCCAAGATATGGCCAATTAAGGAGGCCAGAAGTTTGAATGAGATTTCCACAGAATCTCTCCTAAGAAAGCTCAAATCTTATGAGCAATTGATCAAGTCCAGAGAAGCTGTAGAACAAAGGACTCCTCCACCAGCAAGAAAGGAGCAGAATATAGCTTTTAAAGTTGCTGAAGAAACTGAAGCTCCATAACCAAATGAAGAACTCCTGAGTCTCTTAGCCAAGAGATTCTACAAAATGGCAAAGCAGGACTTCAGGAGAAAAACATCCAGGCATGATGACAAACACAGGTATGATAAAACTCCCACTTAGGAAATTGTGTTTTGGGTGCAGGAAGCCAGGACATTTCATCTCATAATGTCCTGAGAATCAAAAGAAAGAAAGAAGAAGAGAGAAGGACTCCAAGAAGCAGCACTACAGCAGGCCTTCCTCCAGCAAGCATAAAAAGACGGAGAAGGGCTTCGTGGCTGAAACTTGGAGTGATACTGAAGAGGAATCTTCATCTTCCAGCTCCAGTGAAGATGAAGAAGAAGCAAAGGCAAGGGAAGTGTGCCTGATGGCTATCAATCCCTCTTGCAACCCTTCAGATGCTGAGGAACAATCAGAATCAGAGAATGAATGTTCAGAATCTGAAGCTGATCAAGTATTATCATCATTTGATTATAATTCTGATAACTTTAAAACTAAATTCAAATCCTTGTGTATAAATTTAATAAATTCTGAAAAAGAAATAAAAATGTTTAGGGAAAAACTATCTGAACATGAAAATTCTATTTCTTAAAATGTTAAATTTAAAATGAATTAACTTTATCACAAGAGCAAATAATATCACTAAAATCTGAATTAGCTGAGGCAAGGAAACTTGAAGAATCCCTAAATGGGAGAAGCATCAAGTTGATGGATATCACAAGCACAGTTAATGTCAGGTTAAATGGCAAGCCGGGCTTAGGTGCTTCATCAAGCCAACCCATACTAGTTTACAAAAATATATTAGCTACTCCAATAAAATTTGTCTCTGAAAAAGGAAAGGAAAAGATAGACAACAACAAATATGATAAACAACCTGAATTAAAACCTAAAAATAAGAAAATGAAACAAAATAAGAAAATCTTAACTATAACAATGTTCAACAGATTTCGTCGAAGCAGATCGACGAAATGTGTGCAGTTCGTCGAACTCTAGTCAACGAAATCTGAACACAGATTTATATTATATTTATTCTTTGAACTAAGATCGACGAAAAAAGTATGGTTCGTCGACCAGAGATCGACAATTTTGGGGTCCAGAGAATGACTACCTTCATTCTCTGAGTGGAGTTCGACGAACTCATCCCCATTCATCGAACTCAGGTCGACGAACGTATCAGAATTCGTCGAACGCAGTTCAGATTAACAAAAACTTTAATTTTGATAAAAACTATAATAAACCTAGATCTTCTAATAATCATTTTAATCAATGGATCATTCCACCTAGAAGATATCACCACTTAGGTTATAAATGCCAACCCGAATATTCATTTATTTCCAGTTTTAACTATGTGAAGAAAGAAGGACCCAAGGTAACCTGGGTCAAGAATAGCTAATCTGTTTATTTGCAGGTGAAAGACTATCATACCACAGAGCAACAATGGTATCTGAATAGTGGTTGTTCTAAACATATGACTGGAAACAAGGCCAACCTAACTAATTACAAGTCAAAGCTAGGACCCAAGGTAATATTTGGTGACTCTAATTGTGGCCAGACGAAAGGCTATGGACAAGTCAATATTGGAGCTACCACTTTTAGGAATGTTGCATATGTAAGTGGATTGAAGCATAACCTTATCTCCATAAGTCAATTATGTGATGAAAGGTTTCAGGTATCATTCACTAAAACTTCCTGTATTATTACCTCTCTAGATAACCATGTAGTTTTGACTGACACTAGAGTAGGAAATATTTATGTAGTTAACTTTAAATATGCAAAAACTGAAATCTGCCTGCTTAATTCAACTAGCAACAATAATGACCTTTGGTATAGGAGATTAGGTCATGTAAACTTGGAAAATATTGCCAAATTATCTAGGGACAACCTTGTTAGAGGATTTACCTCCTGCCCCAACAAGAAGGAAAGCCTCTGCAGGGCTTGTCAATTAGGCAAGCAAACTAAAAGTAGCTTTAAATTATTAAATAAAAGTTACTCACCAAGATCATTGTACTTGCTACATATGGACCTTTTTGGCCCTATTGTTGTATAAAGTCTAGGAGGGAAATCCTATACTTTAGTGATTGTAGATGACTTTTCTAGATTGACTTGGGTATTCTTTCTGTGATCTATGTCTGATAACTTCAATGTTCTTACAGATTTTCTCAAGAACATATAGATTGTGTACTCTACTCCAGTTGTATTGATCAAAAGTGATCATGGTACTGAGTTTCAGTCTCTTCTTATGCAAGAGTTCTGTGAGAAGGAAGGTAACATGCACTGCTTCTCAGCTCCTAGAACACCTCAACAAAATGGGGTTGCTGAAAGGAAAAAAAGAACCCTGATTGAATCAGTAGGCACATTGCTTGCAGATGCTCATTTGCCCCTATCCTTTTGGACAGAGCCTGTGAGCACAACAAATTATGTACTGAATAGAAGTCTTATAGACAAACTTAAGAATAAGACTCCTTATGAGCTACTTAAATGAAAGAAACCTAAAGTATATTATTTTAGAATTTTTTGTTGCTTATGTTACATACACAACAATAATAAGAAACATATTAGAAAATTTGAAGCCAATGCTGAAATGGGAAGCCTGTTGATCAGAAACTATATAGGGGCATTGTTGGGTCCTTGTTATATCTTACAACAAGCAGACCAGATATAATGTTTGCTACATGTCTTTATGCTAGGTTCCAAGTGAACCCTAAAAAATCTCACCTTACTTTCTTAAAAAGGATTTTAAGATACTTAAAGAGTTGTCGTAGTCTAGGACTCTGGTATCCAACTGAGTTAGAGTTTGAGTTAATTGGATACTCAAATGCTGACTTTGCTGGATGTAGAGTGGACATGAAAAGTACCTCAGGGACATGTTAGTTCCTTGGCATGAGATTAGTGTCTTGGTTTTGCAAGAAGTAGTCATTTATATCTACTTCAACTGCTGAAGCAGAATATATAGCAGCTGACAGTTGCTGTTCTCAGATGTTATTGATTCAGAACCAGCTCCTAGATCATGGGTTCAACTTAAATAATTCAACCTTACTTTGTGACAGCACAAGTGCAATTTTTATTGCGCAAAATCCAGTTCATCATAGTAGAACTAAGCATATAAACATTAAGCACCATTTCATTAGAGAGTGTGTGGATAAAAATAAAATTAAGCTTGTCTACATCTACACTGATTTGCAAAGAGCAGATATCTTCACCAAACCTTTGGATGAGAGGAATCATTTGTTCTTTATAAATCAGCTTGGCATGAACAATGAAGAGGCCTTAATTTAATTTCTGTCTGTGGTCGACTAATTTTTCAATGTTCGTCGAGAGGAGATCGACGAACTGTGAAGAGTTCTAGAGAAATTCGTCGAACGGAGATCGACGAACTCTCTGTGGGTGAGGTTCTTTCGTCAAACGGAGATCGATAAATTTACTTTAGAAAATGTTCGTCAAACTGAGATCGATGAATTCTTTTCACTTCTTCTGACTGAGATCGACGAATTCTTTTGACTATAAAATATTTCGTCGAACCGAGATCGAAGAATTTTATTTATTTCGTCGGATGGAGATTGCCGCTTCATATTCTGAAAACTATATAACTAGATTTTCTTCGAGCTCCATCCCGCGCTTTCTGTTCCGGCACTTGATCTCTGTTTTTCTTGTGCAGGAGAAAACAATGGCGATTCCAGGGAACATTCTTTCTACAATGAAGTTTGACAAGGGATTTGATATTGACTTCGAATCTTTCACGCACCCTAACCCGATTTTTGTTGAAATTCTGAAATTGTTTGAAGAGCAGAATCTGCAAAACTTCATGACTCGCAGAATAAAGATAGCAATAACTGAAGTTAAGGAATGGGTATTTACATCACAACATCAGAGGAAGATACTATGACAGGAACAATATCTGGTAACACAGTTTCTCTTTCCCCCACCATTTTGTCTGAAGTTTTCGGTCTACTGAATGGTAATGAAGAATTAGAGATGGATAGTGAGGAATATAATAACATGTTGATTAAGATGGGTCATTCTGGAGATAACTCAAACAAGCTATTAAAGAAGAATTTATCTGCCGAGTATAAGTTCTTGGCTGATGTAGTCGGAAAAGTGTTGCTGGGCAAACAAACTGCCCACAATTACATCACCAGGCACCAGTTCTTGGTGATGGGTGCTCATGTTGAGAAGAGAGCAGTAAATTGGGGCAAACTGCTATTTCATTTAATCAAAAAGAAAAAAAATAAGAAGGAAGTGTGCTTTGGACAGATTATGGGAATCGTCCTTCATAAAAAGGCTGCTGAACATCTTATCTCCATGACAATGTTCATAAATTCCTCCAAGAGGCTTACATCTGCCCTGTTTTGCAGATGGGAGAGGAAAATCACAAATCCCTTAAAGGCTTCATCCTCTACAAGAACTTCTGAGAGCACTAGGGTCGTAACAGCCACTCCTCCACCTCCAAAATAAGTTCCTTCCTCCTCCAACATTCTTTCTCCTCCTCAGCCTCAACCACAACAACAATAACATCTACCCACACCAGCTCCATCACCAGTTCAATCTCCAGTTCATACTTCACCAACTCACCAACAATGTCAACCCACACTAGCACCAACCCCAGTTCCATCTCCTAAGCACATCACTCCACCTCAATCTCCACTTCCACCTCATTTAAATGACATACACCCTGACACATGTATGTCATCCCACACCTTCAATCTATTGTTTCCTCCACCATCTCCACATTAGGAACCCATTTCCTCCCCCCACAACCTCAGTCCAACCTTCTACTGCTACACCTCCATCTATTCCCATCCCTCCACACACCCATACTGACATACCATCCACTGCTCCAGACTCCACACATACAGATCCTTCTAGTCTATTCTCTGTATGTTCCAATTGTGGACATCACACTCAATACTCCTCCACTGCTCCAGAATCCCTTTTATCTCAATTTTTCTGATATAGCTAAAGACCTTCTAGTATTCATTTCTCCCACCCTTAATAAACTTCTCACTGATGTTATAGCTCCACTTTCTGCTTCCATCCAATCTCTTCCTTCCAAAATGGCTGGTTTGTCCCCTGTCCCTTCTTCTGGGGGACTGGCTTCAGGACCCCCTGAAACCAGTCAGGGGGAGATGCTCTGTGATGAAGAAGCTCTAGTGGTGATAGCAGCAGCAGAAGCAGCAACATATTAAGTGATGTCAGATTCTTCAGACGAAGCAGCTACTCTTGCTGAAATAATAGATTTAGTTGATTCTGATTTAGATATGGATGAGTCAGTTATAGCTAAAATAAATATTGTTGGTGATTACATTGTAAATCCCACAGTTAATCTGAATTTTTTATTAGATTTATTTAATTTTGTTTACAGAGATATTCTACCCAATTCTTCTTATCAGCAATCTTTGGCTATAGTTCCTTACACTGCACCAATAAGCCCTATAATTGCCATGCAACTAAAGGCTAGTTTTGCAGTAACAGAGCCACCAGTTGTACCATTCCCTTCCAAGGACATTTCTTCTCTAGAAGCTATTTCAGCTCCAATATACAAAATGGATGACAGCCCCGTGCCAGATCTGGATGAGATCATTATGGCAGATATAGAAGAAGAAAATTTATTAGTTTCTAAAAAAGTTGTTGAAACTGTTGTTCCAGAAGTTGCAGTTGCAGAATCTCCAGTGTAGCCCCAGACTGAAAAGCAAATATTAAAAGATCTTCTGAAAGATCTTGATGATTTATATGATGATCCTCAGGGATCTTCTGATGAAGATGTGGATGATGATTCTGATGATGATGATAGCTCACCTGCCAAGAAGAAAGTCTCTAAGAAGAGAAAGGTTGTTCCCACTACTGCTCCCAAACCAAACCCTACTCATGATACAACATATTATATTTTACAGAATATCACTCCATATCCCGGGATGCCAGCATTGATGTGGCTTTCAAAGAATGAGCAGAAAGCTAGAAAGAAAAGCAAGAGATACTCTCCACTTCCTCCCCAAAGGAACTAGAGAGGTCCTCCTCCTCCTCCTCCACCTATTGCTGGTGCTTCAGGTAGCACTTCTCAAAGGTCTACCTCTTATGCTCAAACCTATCATAGACATCAAGGTAGATCCTCAAAATCTCAAGGAAGCAGCCAGCAAAGGTATTCCTCCAGCAGACAGCAATATCAACAGCAACATCAGTAACAATAACAACAACAACAACGACAACAACAAGCTTCCAGAGCTAAAAAAGCTGAAAGCCCAAAAAGGCCAGAATCTCCACCTATTCCATTTGTGGATCCTGAAACTGAAAACACTTCAAGAATGGCCAAATTCCAGGAGCTTATTGGATTATCAATGATCAATAAAGCTAAAGCTGAAGGAAGAGATCTCTCTCAATACTCAACAATGTCAACATACAAAAAGGAAGAATTGAAAAGGTATGATAAGGCCAATAAATTCTTTAATGTTGATGCTTACATGAATCTACATTCAGAGGCTGTAGTTCCCAGAGCCACTTCTCTTAATATAATTGGAGCTGCTGATATGACTATGTCCAAGAGAGAAGCAGCTAATCCTAATAGAGATATCATATTTACGCATCCCTCTGAGAAAGAGAAAGATGACAAGCAAAAGAAGAAGAAGAAATGATATTTTTTGTTTAGTTATTCTTGTCTGAACTTTATGTATTTACTGTCACAAAGCTACTGATTGTAAAAATCTGTTGAATGTTTTAATTTTATTTCAGATATATTTTTCCTGCTTTATGAATGCTTTTCTTTTTATATTATTAGTGACCTCACCCAAATAGCGGGAGATTGTTGGATCCCTAGTTGGATTTGGGCTAGGTTCACTAATTAGGATGTTTGACCCACCATGTATAGCCAGGGTCATGTCTTTGAGTCCTAAAAATTTAGGCTGAGTTATTAGATTTGACCATACATGGACCAGCCAGCAGAAGACCTAAGAAGACTCAAGACTTAGAAGAAAATTAAGTTCAGAAAGTGAGTTCGATGTTCGTCGAACTCAGCTCGACGAAAGTTGTGCTCCGCTCGACGAACTCAGAGTTAATTCTCTGAGTAAAGCTCGACAATATTTGAGCTCAGGTCGACGAAGTCTGGATTTCAACTTCAACACATTCTTTCAGAATACTTTCTCTTAACTCAGGTCAACGAAGACAAGTTATCAGCTTGATGAACTTTGACCACAGTATTGGCAAGTTATTACCAGAATACTGTTCTCTGAACTCAAGTCGACGAACTTGGATCTCAGGTCGACGAACAAGTTTTCTCTGGTTGACGAACATGATTTCTCTGGTCGACGAACTTTGGTCTCAGGATGACGAAATCTGTTCTCTGGTCGACAATTTCTGTGCAGTTCCAGACTTAGAATTTTTCTCATTTTCTGTCCTTATTCCATATTATCTAGCAATATTTTCCTGAGTAATTAATGCATATATTCTCTAAATATAGCTGTTATTTGGCATTATTAATTATGGTCTTCATCAGGTTAAATACTTGCTTAATTAATTGGGACAGTTGGGGAAATTTATTAATGAAAATATTCTCTCCAACCGTATTTCATTCTCCAGGCAATCAACATTCAATGAAATGAAATTCAAAATTCAAAGGAGAATTCGACTGATGATATAAAAGAGATTTTCTCTTTTCTGAAATATACACTTGACAAGGCATACAGACACAGAGAAGATCTACAACAAAATATTCAAAAATCTTCTCTGCAAGAAAACAACATTTTTTCTCCTTGATCTTACAGAAGAAAAAGAAGAACAACCATCACAATCAAGAGTCTTCTTCAACTTCCATTCCAGGAGCTTTCAAGGACAACATATTCAAATAAGTCAGGAGTTCCTGGATTCTCACAAGTCTAGGAAGAAGACCTACACCCTGTGCAAGGCTCCAAGTGATATTGAAAGAAGTTCTTGACAACAACAATCCACTTGTCTTCTCAGTTGTTTGAGAAAGAGAAGACGCCATCAATCTCTCTCCCCCTCCTGTGTAAAGGTTTTATTAACTCCATTCAAAAGTTTATTTGGTTTTTGGGCACCTGATCAAAAGCTCATAGGTGGCAGTCACCTGATCAAAACCTGCTAATGGATTCCTACCAGGGTAGTAGAAGAGTGGATGTACCCAGGTTGGGGAACAATCATAAAATTCTTGTGTTGTCTGGTTGCTCATTTTCTGTGTTGTTCTTGTTGTGGCTGTGTTTTGCTTGTTGTGTTGTGGTAGTTTAGTTTAGATCATTTTTCTTTCTATCTATTACTAATACTAGTATCATTTTATACTCTGATAATATTTAAAAATAGTCAAAAGAATTTTATATTACTCTATTCACCCCACCCTCTCTAGA
The DNA here is from genome assembly GCA_039583875.1 of Platanthera guangdongensis. Classification (NCBI taxonomy): domain Eukaryota; kingdom Viridiplantae; phylum Streptophyta; class Magnoliopsida; order Asparagales; family Orchidaceae; genus Platanthera; species Platanthera guangdongensis. The sequence goes on along the minus strand of CM077162.1, from coordinate 99,422,840 downwards.
GTAAATCAGATCTAACCTCATCTTTCAGCTACTAGCCTTTAAGCCTCCTGTTAAATCCAATAAAGTGCAACGACTTTCTAATAGGCATGACCATGAGAGTATTTATGTCACTGGAATAATGTTATACCCTCTTGCGTGAACAAAGATATTCCATAATATGGTGGTAGATACAGCAAGGGTTCAAGTCCCTTTAAGGCAGCCTATGAGGAAATCCAAATGGCTCATCATGGACCACTTGTGTTTGGCGCAACAGCCCCTTCAGTCAAGGGTAAAGCTGCTGGATGTTCTCCAAAACTTCTAGCACACTCTAAGACAAAGGGCAAGGCCATCAGTAGACCAGACCTGGGCATCTCTGAGGTCATCAAGAGTATGCTTTTTGAAAAGGAAGCAGCTGGTAGAAGGGCTCAAGATATCCCAAGCACTTCTATTGCCAAGCCCACAACTTGTCAGACTGGGGATGGGAAACTAAAAAACAGGACTGTTGCTACCCCTTCTAGACCGAGAGCAGCTGTTAACACAGCTCCTAGACCTGCTCTGAAAAGAAGGTACAACATCCATGAGTGTTGGTGTTGTAGCAAGGTATGTCACTTAGCTATTGATTGCTGGCACAATCATAGTTTTTAGAGAGCCAATGTTAGCTTGCCTGTCAGAAAAGCTGCAAGCAAGCAGAGTCATTTTCAGTATAACATGCACCAAGGACCCAATAAAAATTAGTGACCTAAGGTTAACTGATTTGTTTCTTGCACGTTAGTCCAAGTGCCCATACCCCTATAGGGTACTTGGACAGTGGATGTTCCAAGCACATGACTGGAACAAGGAGCATGCTGAAGGATTATGCTGTAATAAGGAATGGACCAAAGATTATTTTTGGTTAATTTTCTTTAATAAAATACTCCTTTTATTATAAATATTTTGCTAACCTAACCTATTTTCTTTTTCAGAAAAAATACAAAAAAATCTGCCCAACACAGTAATGTCACGCCCGTGTCCTTACTGGTCACGCCCGTGACCTGGGCGTGACACGTCAAATTCGATTGAATAAGCATTTTTGAAGAAACATCATGTGACATGACCTGTGACACGGCCGTGTCACAGATGACACGGCCGTGACCTGACCCGTGTCAACCTACTCAACGATTTTTGCCTCAATGATTTTTCGATCGACGTTCGTCGACCCAACAGGGACACGCACGTGTCCGATGAGCGCCACACCCGTGTCAACCCGACATGCCCTGAACCGAAGCCAGTGACCATCTCTCGACATTCTTCACTCGACGATCGTCGACTCAACCAACATACCCGTGTCAAGATGCCACACGGGCGTGTACTTCTGCACCTGGCCTGACAAACCGCCGCCGGTGACTTTCGATGCAAACGATGTAAGACCCCCCCCCCCCCCCCCACCCCTCCCGGATCCCAAAACATGGTACGAAGGGGGAGTCTTATGCCCGGAACAGCCGCCTTGTGGTAGCATTAACACACGGGCTTACCTGTACCACAAGACGCTTATTCCGCCGGCTACAACAATATCAATAGAACATGCCAACCCAACCAAATATGATAAGCAATAGAAGTCAAAATCCACACTATGTAATAATGTCCAAATACATCAATAAATGAGAAGCTAAAACATGCTTCTACAATATATCAGAGTGCAGCTAAACATTGCCCAAACGGGTTACATCAGAGTATCAAACACTAACATCAGTAACCGACGGTATCGACGAAACCATCACTTCAGGCCCTATCGTCCTGGCCTAGCTGTCCTGCTGCGTAGTCTGCGGCTGCTCTACCTGCGGTGTGAGCTCCTAAAAAGGAAGACATAGCAACTGTTAGTCGAAACGACTAAGTGGTTTCACATCCGCTCCCCCGGCGACTCCTCGGCACCGGGCGTAGAGAAGGAACAAGGGTAATATATATGTAAGCAAGTCTTAATGACTTAATGTTGTAACATTTAAATCCCAAATTGCCCTCATTTAAACAAGTTTTAGGTTTTAATTTAGGGGCTTTTTTTCGTCTTTTGAAAGTTTTGGGCTTTCTTTAAGACTTAACATTCAATCACAACCGTTAAATGCATGACACGCCCGTCCGATTCACTATCCCCCGCTAGACTTAAAGCCGCTGCCCTAGAGAAATTCCCGCATTCTACTCGACGCCGTTCCTTCCTCCCGCATTTGACTCCAGCGCGAACAAAAAGCTCCCACCCGGATCTCCTCTGCCCGCATCAACGCCGGACCTCCTCCGCCCGCAGGAATCAACGCTTGATCTCCTCTGCCTGCACCCGAAAGGTGGCCTCTGTCTGTCTCACGGACATTTTCCACAGGCTCAGTTTGGAGGATCGATGGTGAGGAGTCATGGTCGTGTGCCGCTCATGACTCCAGGCGGCAAAGGATCCCACGCTCTTCGACTCTTCCGATCTCTAGGCTGCCTTTGCGGCAGCCAGCGTTGGGCGCCCTGACACTCCCTTTTGGGGGACGTCGGCTTTCCCGGGACGGGCGGACGCCATGCTCGAGTCGGTGTTGGAGTTCGGCGCCGGCGGAGTCCGAGAGATTCGCATCAGACACTGCTCCGATGTATCCCTCTGCTTTGCACCCGAAAGGTATGTTCAGGTTTAGAGGCCAAAGGGGATTCTTCAACTAGCTAGGAGTTATTATGCTTATAGTTAGGAGTTAAATTGATTTGGGGGTTTCTTCTAAAAATGCTCATAGTTCCTGAGTTTAAAACCTCTCCTCTTTTCAGCTCTCTGTCTCTCAAGCACATCAAAATGATTTGATTTCCTATTATCTTCTCAACTTTGTGATGTTTTTTCTTTCTTTTTAGAATGGTTGTAAGATTTAGGTTGGTTCATAGTTGGTTCTTACTAATAGTATCACTGCATAGTTGGTTGTAAAACCCCACCCAATTTTGCCTGACATTTTTTCTTCTTTTTTTTTTTTCAGATGTATGTTTCCGATTTATTTCTATGATTTCAATCTCATATCTTCTATCTATCTGCAGGCTCCGTTCCATCAAAATAGAGAACTAACACGTGCAAGGTATCAGGAAGATTTTGGTTTTCAGATTTTGTGTTTGCAGTTTTTTTTTCTTTTTAGATTTGTGCTCCTGATTAATAAAGATGTTAGCTATTGGGGTTTAAATATACATTTAAATATATCTTGAGTTTGTTTAAATCTGTATATACTGTATTATTTATAAATATGTTTCCGTTCTCAGTAAAAATGGGATGAGCAAAATGAGATTAAAAGTTGGGGGGGGGTGGTATAGGTAAATACTATGATGCAATTGTTTTTATTTACTTTTTTAACCTTTTAATTTAATAAAACTGCTTCACAGTGACAATAACTAAAACGGAAATTGAGAACAATTGAGTTAGTTGATGTAAATACTATGATCATTCAAAATAGTGATCTTATTTACATTTTATTTACCATGATGTAGTCCTAGCTTCACAAGGACAATAGCTAAAACTACGGCAGACGGCGAGGCGAATATTGGTAACTCAGTGCTTTTTTGATCTTATCTTTCATCCCACTTCTCTACAAATATCATATATTTCGTACATGGTGCACCGTTGTGTTCACTTTTTAGTACATACGTGCACCGTTGATCATTCAAAAACAAGAGTTTTCAAAACATACATGCTTTACTTTCTTAATCTATAGAATTTTGTCTCAATTCTTCAGCAAAATTAACAAATTCAAAAAAAATCCAAAGCATCTAGACAAATAGAGTTATGAGAAAACTCATATTGTTGGTACGTATGCGAATGAAAAGGGAAGTACTATGATGCAATTGTTTTTATTTACTTTTTTAACCTTTTAATTTAATATAACTGCTTCACAGTGACAATAACTAAAACGGAAATTGAGAACAATTGAGTTAGTTGATGTAAATACTATGATCATTCAAAATAGTGATCTTATTTACATTTTATTTACCATGTTGTAGTCCTAGCTTCACAAGGACAATAGCTAAAACTACGGCAGACGGCGAGGCGAATATGGTAACTCAGTGCTTTTTTGATCTTATCTTTCATCCCACTCTCTCTACAAATATCATATATTTCGTACATGGTGCACGTTGTGTTCACTTTTTAGTACATACGTGCACCGTTGATCATTCAAAACAAGAGTTTTCAAAACATACATGCTTTACTTTCTTAATCTATAGAATTTTGTCTCAATTCTTCAGCAAAATTAACAAAATCAAAAAAAAATTCCAAAGCATCTAGACAAATAGAGTTATGGGAAAACTCATATTGTTGTACGTATGCGAATGAAAAGGGAAGTATTGGTTCTCTGATTATCAACATGTTTATTAATTATCTCTCTCTTAATCCTGTTTTCCACTAATGAATTCATGTTGTATTGCTATGACATTATAGTTCTGTTTTCGAATTTCACAAATGGACCCATTTTCTTTTTATGTGATGATTATATATCCAGCAATTGATTCAGGAGCCAAGCTGTCCATCTCACTTTCTCCAGTATTGAGTAGTTTTTCTTCCTATGTATATGGTGTATTGATCATTCGAGTGCTGCTAGCTACCGATGAGTTGAGAATTGATAGTTTGTGTTTTTGTTGCGGAGCAATCTCTTAGCTAAGATCCATGAGATCAGCAATTTTTATTCACATAAAATTGTGGTACGTTCCATAGGTGCAACTCTATACCTGTTTATTAATAATTTTATCTTTCAATAATTAGCTTTCCTAACTTTCATTATGTCTTGCTAATTTTATTAGCTTTTCCATGTTGTATTGCTAATTTTATTCATTATGAGCAGATGTAATTAGTTGAGAATATGTAATTTTATTTATTGTGTTGGTGCAACTCTATATCTGTTTGCTTAATTCTTTGAATTAAGCCCATGTTTCCCTAGAAATTTAAACAAGTGTTTGGTAGAGGACTTGCTGATGGGAATACTGTGATGCAATTCTCTCTTATTTACTCTTTTGACCATTTTATGTGTGTACAATTTATTTGTACCTGTTGTTCAATTCTAGCACAATTTATTTAATGAGTATTTAAATTATCAATCAATTATCATTTAAAATTGCATAACCAATGATGTGACTTAATTAGGATGAATCATTCCAGAGGGTTTAGCAGGCGGCAAGTTGATGTTGGAGGTCGACATTGTGGAGGTTTCCTTTACTCTTACTTGACGCTTTGTCACCTCCCTCGACCGATGTCGTCGCCCCCGATCGATATCGCCACCCATGACCGATGTCGCCGCCCACGACCGAAGTCACTACTGTGCCCATGACCCATGTCGCCTCCCACACTGATGTCTTATCCATGACAAGTGTCATCCCCCACGTCAATGTCGGGCGCCCGTCATGTGAGCGCCCACGACCAATGTCGGTGCCCACGACCAATGTAGTCGTCTCCAACTAATGTCGCTACCCCCGACAATGTCGCCACCCCCCACCAATATCGCCGGCCTCCAACCAATGTCGTCGTCAACCACTAATGTCCCCCACTCACGACCAATGTCTCCCCCCACGACCGATGTAGCCCCCCACAACTACCGTCTCCCCCCACGACCGATGTCGGCACACTCCACCAATATTGTCAGCTCACGACCGATGTCGCCGCTCACGACTGATGCCGCCGCCCTAAATCGATGTCGCACACCGCGACAATGTAGCCCCCCACTACAAATGTCGCTCCCACGACAAATGACACTCCCACAAAAAATGTTGCCACCATGACAAATGACGCCCCTATGACAAATGTCGCTCTCACGAAAAATGTCTCCCCTTGAAAAAATGTCTCCGTCCTCCCCCACGACAAATGTTGCCCCCACGACAAATGTCGCACCCACGACACAATGTCTCACCGACGACAAATGTCGCCCCCACAACGAATTTCGCCCGGCACGGGTTCCCCCGTGCACGACTGCTTGTATATATGTAAGCAAGTAAAAGAAGTACAAGCAGGTGGCAGTAGTGTAAGAGTAACAGTAACATGATCTAGCAAATATTTAAGAGCTACAGCAAACTAACATGTATAAGAAACAGCAGGAAAGTAACTTAACTTATAAGAATTCTCATACAAACTTATAAGTTAAGGATCGAGTTACATAAAGTAACTCATCGTATAAGAGTGCCCATACAAACTTATACGATGAGAATCTTGTTGTGCAATGTTATGAAATGCTATGAATGTTATGCAATGACTCACCCATGATCACACCCATGCAATTGCTATGTCGACACAGACTATAGTTCCCACTTTTCGAGCAGGTAGCTAACATCTCAGGCATCAGCCGCCGTGGCCAAGCGGTGACAGTAGAACGAGCACTTCTACTACTAGGCGGGTATCCACACTACTTCACCTAGGCCTTCGTACGCCTCAACGCTAAGAACACAACAGCGGAGCCCATGCGTACTATGGCCCAGCGGGGTCTTGGGTAGATGTGCACCAAGAACACAGCCCGAACTGGCCTTGTGTGACCCGGAAGGGGCCTCGGAAGTAAGCACGAGGACACATCCCTAACCGTTCACTTGGCACGGAAGGGGCCCCGAGACGTGAACACCGAGGATATAGCCCAACCGCCCAAAGTCTAACTATCGACTCCCATCGGTGTGACGACTGGCGAGCCCATAGACCTACCACACTATCCTTAACCCAGGATTACGAGACCGCGTGTCGACTCACACCACATGCAAATGCCACATCAACATAACAAGGAAGGGGCCTCGGAAGTAAGCACGAGGACACAACCCAACCTTCCATCCATACCTTTTCACAACTCAACCAAACAAGTGACGGTCGACACCGCATCTACATCCCTTCACAATACTACCCGTAGGGAGACGACGCTCTAAGTATTGGACTACTAAACTCAATTCATTAATCAAACATACTCATGGCCATGATTTATTCTTCTATATGACTCCCAAATGATGACAACATAATATAACATGTTACGCATATAAAGATTTACAAATCTTTCCAAAAGTACTAACCTATTATGAACATGATGCGCATGTAAAGATCCATCACACTTTCTATATGTTAACGACATATTATATATGATGCGCACAAATAACAATCTTTCAATTCTTATCAAGTCAATTCGTTTAAATAAGATTTCTTCACAATTTGATTATATGAAACCTAATTAATAAGCTTCGTCAATCTTGTAACAAATGATTAATCATAAAGGTTCATCCAAGCCAAGTAACTTGCAATAAAACTTCCACCGAATCTAAACCCATCTTATAAAAAGCCCAGAGTTTAGGTGCAGATTGAATATGGATAGCAGCTTCAACCGGAGATTCCCGAAGTTACAGGAATCCGGTGAAGACGTGTAACCGCACGATGGAAAGGTCTTTCCGTGGTCCACAACTTTTGTATTCATACCTCAACCCAGTTTTGAAATTATCCTATTTGAAATCGGACTTGAAGTCCGCTGCGTACAGACACAATTTTTGCATGCAGGAGTTATTGAACACCATTTTTGTTTAGACTTTCCCGTGGCTACAGACTTCGCCTGAAGTCGTGCAACCATTAGTTGGAAAGGAACTTTCAAGAGCTTCAACTTTCGTGTTTAGATGAAAGCCCCAGATGTGGCCATATCACACCTAAAATTGGCCATGAAGTTCGCTGCGCTCAAAATACAGATTCTACACGCATCTTAAGGCGGAATGAACGACATCGGTTCATCTTCCTCCTCAAGGAGATCTCCCCAAATCATTCCAGAATTTTCTTCACCCTTATTCACCCTCATGAGGCCAACACTCTTCACGAAACAATCAACCATCATCACATAGAAGAAAAGAGTGGTTGAAGAGATCTAAAACCTAGAACACAAGTCCTAGCATGGCCAAACCTAGAAGACTTATTCTCTCCATCAAGACTCTCTTGAGCTGATGTCTCTCCTAGGAAAATAACTATAGATCTAGCACCAAGGGAGAGGATAGGAAACTCACATCGGTTCCAGCGGTACCACCATTTCCGGCCATGGATCGCGTAGTTCTCTTCGGCGGCATCTTCTCCTTCACGGCGATGGCGGATTTTCCCTCCCTAGAACTTGCTCCTGCAGTTCTCCTTCTAGAGAAGTTTTCTCAAAAAAACAGGGATTAAGTTAGCGTGGAAAAGGCTAGGGTTTTCTCTCCCCCTTTTATATGAAACGTGACGCGGGTAGGGACACGGCCGTGTCCTTACCCGTGTCCTGCCTGGCGAAGTGGAAACGACAGTTTCCATGTCGGTTCAATACTTCACACGGGTAGGGACACGCCCGTGTCCTGACCCGTGTCCCGACCCGTGTCCATATGACACGGTCGTGTTCACTGGCCATGTCCTTCTCGGGATACCTTTTGACGACCTCAACAATTCGTCGAACTCGATCTAAATCGTTGACTGGAGCTCACGGGTAGGTACACGCCCGTGTCTCTACCCGTGTCATATAATTCGTCAGCCTCGACACGAGTTCGTCGATCTCGACACGACTCGTCGAGTCCAACTCAACACACACACGTTTAGGGACATGCCCGTGTCTCTACCTGTGTCATACACTTTGACGATCTCGACACAGATCGTCGATCTCGACATGGTTCGTCGAGTGTAACTCGACGCACACGGGTAGGGACACGCCCGTGTCGCTACCGTGTCATATGATGTCGACACACCTCGTCGATCTCGACACGCTTCGTCAAGTGTAACTCGACACACACACACACACGGGTAGTGACACGCCCATGTCTCTACCCGTGTCCCTTCACAACACTGATTTCTATACTCCTCCACAAGTGCAGTCCAATTCCCTGCACGTCCTAGGACTCGAGTCAACCCTCCTGACTCAAAAACACACACTAGGGGCCTAGAGCGATTCGGGACGTTACAAATCCTATAAACAAAAAAAAAGATTTCGTCCCTGAAATCAGGCTTAGGCTGTGGGAAGAAAAGCATAACAGACAATTTAACATATGCTTTTAAATAAAATTTCCTTGAGCAAACAACTCCGGGTAGCGTTGCTGCATCAAATCCATTGGCTCCCATGTGTACTCCTCTTTCCCATGATTCGACCATAGCACCTTCACCAAGGGTTCACTTTTGCGGCACAAAGTTCTTGTCTCGCTGTCAACAATCCGCAACGGCTCTAGTCGCACAGACCTATCTGACGCCACTGCACCATCAATAGTGGGAATATATTGGTCGGGCCGCAACAGTGCTTTTCGAAGCGACGACACATGGAACACGTCGTGGAGATTCTCTAGTTCTGGTGGTAACTCCAATCGATAGGCCAACGGGCCGATCCTTTCTAGTATAGTATAAGGCCCAACATACCTTGGGCTAAGCTTTTTCACCCCACGTACCCGCGACACACCATGCATCGGCCGAATCTTGAGGAACACTTTTTCGCCCACTTGGAACTCCACCATCCGGTGCTTTTTATTGTAATATTTCGCCTGCCGACTTTGAGCCTCCAACATGCGATCTCGTATCAATCTGACCGCCGCATTAGTATCATCTATATATTTATTTCCCAATGCCTTCGGATCTTCATCCTGCACCCAAGACAAGGGAGTCATGCACCTTCTTCCGTAAAGGGCTTCATGGGGTGCCATGCCGATGCTCGCTTGATGGCTATTATTATAGGAGAATTCCACTAGTGGCAAGAGCCTTTCCCATGGCTCTCCTCTGTCCAGCACACATAACCTCAATAAATCTTCCAGTGTTCTGATGGTCCGCTCAGACTGCCCCTCCGTCTGAGGATGAAATGCGGTGCTGAAGGTAAGGCCTGAGCCCAAATACGCCTGTACCGCCTTCCACTCCTTGGAAGTAAACCGACCATCCCGATCCGAAACAATTGTCTTGGGCATGCCATGATACCGTACGAATTGCTCCACAAAAAGGGGTAGTAAAACATCCACATGTGCTTCCTTCTTCATTGGAATGAACTGGGCCACCTTTGTCAGTCGATCAACAATAACCCACACTGAATCATTCCCGGAACGGGAGCGAGGTAGCCCATGGACAAAGTCCATGGAGATATCCTCGAACTTCCATTTTGGGATAGACAATGACTGCAACAAACCACCGGGACTCCTGTATTCAGCCTTCACTCTTTGACAAGCTTCACAATGTGTAACATAGTAACGAACATCCTTCTTCATTCATGGCCAACACATGGTCTTCTGTAAGCCGGCGTACATCTTGGCAATACTCGGGTGTATAGAATATTGTGAGGAATGTGCCTCTCTCAAGATATCCTCCCGGATCTTGCCGCCCTTGGGAATATAGAGTCGGCCACGAAAATAAACGAGGTCGTCTTTTAGTGTGTACTCATCGGTGGTCCCATCTTCGATAGCCTTGATTGTTAGGGCCAAGGCCGCATCCATTCCTTGCTCCACCCGAATCCGGTCCCGGATATCACAAACTATGCTCATGCTTGCCAAATACTCTGCATACTTTGTCGAAGGAGCCTTGAATACTAGAGTAATTTCCATCTCCTCGATCATCCGAGCCAACTCCATACTCATCCACCGAGACTCTGGGCTAGAGCTTGGCACTTTTCTACTCAAGGCATCGTCTACCGAGTTCGCTTAAACGGGGTGGTAGTTCATGGTGAACTCATAGTCGCATAGAAATTCCAACCACCGTCGTTGTCTCAAGTTCAACTCCTTCTGAGTGTGGACATACTTCAAGTTTTTGTGATCGGAAAAGATCTCGCAATGGACGCCATATAGATAATGCCTCCAGACCTTCAAAGCAAACACCACTGCTCCCAACTCCAAATCATGAACCGAGTAATTAATTTCATGTTTCTTTAACTGTCTTGAAGCATATGTGATCACGTGCCCGTGCTGCATCAGTACCGCTCCCATCCCTTAATATGATGCATCGGTGTAAACCTGAAATCCTTCCTTCCCAGATGGAAGTGCAAGGATGGGGGCGGAGTTAAGCCTATCCTTCATCTCTTGAAATGCCGCTTCACATTGTGGTGTCCACTCAAATGGCACACCTTTCTTCGTCAATGAGGTAAGGGGAAGGGAGATCTTGGAAAATCCTTTCACGAACTTGCGGTAGTACCCAGCAAGTCCAAGAAAGCTTCGTACATCGGCCGTTGACTTAAAGGGCGACCACTCCTTCACGGCTCGTACCTTTGCTGGATCCACTGCTAATCCTGCCCCAGTGATCACATGCCCCAAGAAAGCTACCTCCTTAAGCCAGAATTCACACTTGCTAAACTTGGCATACAAGGCGTGCTCCTTCAATTTCTTCAACACCAAGGTTAGATGCTCGGCATGCTCCTCCTCCGTCTTTGAGTAGACCAAGATGTCGTCGATAAAAACAATGATGAAGATGTCCAAATACGGTTCGAACACCTTGTTCATCAGGCTCATGAAGGCCGAAGGGGCATTTGTGAGCCCAAACGGCATTACCCTGAACTCATACAAACCATATCTTGAACTGAAGGCCATTTTCTGGATGTCCCCTTCTCGAATCCTCAACTGATAGTATCCAGAGCGCAAATCCAGTTTGGAAAACCAATGTGCTCCCACTAGTTGATCGAACAACTCGTCAATCCGAGGTAGTGGATAGGTGTTCCGCACCGTCAACCGATTGAGTTCCCGATAATCTATGCACAACCGCAGGGTTCCATCCTTCTTCTTCATGAACAGCACAGGAGCTCCCCAGGGTGATGAACTGGGGCGAACGAACCCTGACTCCACCAATTTTTTCAATTGAACTCTAAACTCCGCGAGTTCTTTCGGGGCCATTCTGTACGGAGCCTTGGATACAGGCTTGGCACCTGGTACTAGATTAATCTGGAAGTCAACCTCTCTATGTGGGGGCAATCCTGGCATCTTCTCAGGGAATACCTCGGGAAAATTCCGCACTACCCGTACATCCTTCACTTCAAATTCTTCTTCCTTGAACTCGAACCAGATTATGAAGATCTCGTCCCCTTTCATATGAGCTTTTACAACGGGGATGGAAGATAACATCATGCGAGGCGCGAAGCCAATACCTTGGAAGATGATGCCAGAGTCTCCATGTCTCAAATAGATCCGCTTCTCCGCGCAGTCGATCCTCGCGAAGTGCCAGTCCAGCCATGCCATGCCCAAAATGATGTCAAACTCCAACATTCTCAGAACCGTGGCCAGCGTATCAAAGGCCAACTCGCACTTGGTGGTAGCGATCATCTCCGAGCCGTCCGGAAGGCGTACTCGTCGGGCTATGCCAGTAAAGTACTGTACACCCTCTACGTCTTTTATGAAATCCTCGGACACAAAGGAGTGTGAGGCACCGGTATCAAACAGCGCATAGGCCGTCTTCCCGCCAATAATCACGGTGCCTAAGTACCAACAACCAAAACTTATTGCTAGGTATCTAGTAAGTCTTAATCAATTCAAGTTAAGCCATGAAAATTTGTTAATTAATTAAATCATACCTGCAATCACATCTTGTGGGTTCCGTTCCTGCATCATGTCAAGTGCGTACACCTGATCCCTAGCAGAGCCGGGGTTATCTCGTCGCGGTCCTCGTCCTCGACCACACATATATCCCCGTCCTCGTGGAGCTGCTGGAGGGAGAGCAGGAGGGAGAGCAGGAGGGAGAGCAGGAGGGAGAGCAGGAGGGGCGTTCCCATATAGCTGCGGGCAGAAACGTCGGATGTGGCCTGGCTAGTTGCATTCGAAGCACACCAGCCCACGACGCCCTTCAGGTTGTTGAAATTGCTGAGGCTGTGGGGGTGGAGGTAACGCAGGAGGCTGCGGAACCGGATGCTCCACCCTATAGTTTCGGTGGACACGCCCTCCACCTCTTTGATATCCTCTTCCTCCTCTGAAGTCCCGCCTCCTTCTATTGCTTTGGCCGGCTTCCATCACGTCCTCCGCAGGCCTCTTAATACATCCCAGGTGGTCTGCCTCCAATCTTTTCGCCATATCAATGATCTCCGCCAAGCTTTCATCCGCTATAAACAAAAGAGACTACCTTAGGGGATCCCGCAGCCCTTTGTAGAAGCGCTTGGTATAACCTCTATCATCCAACTCGTACGAATCCGCAAACCTTGCGAGATGCTGGAATTCTCGCTGTTATTCCGTAACAGACTTTGATCCCTGCTTTAGTAGAAGAAATCTCTGCTCAAGCTCATCTCGGGCCGATGTAGGGATAAAGTGCTCTAAAAAAACACCCGAGAATTCACTCCAACTTATCTCTATGTAGACCCGGCCTTGGAAGGTAGAGCCCATGAGGGACTTCCACCACCTCTTAGCATGTGAGTCCAAGACGGACACCACCAATGTCACTGCCATGTTGGTCGGGCAACGGATACCAGCCAACAAATCCTGAACCGTGTCTAGCCATTCCTTTATATGTACGGCTGACTCCGTCCCAAGGTAGGCGGGAGGGGAGAGAGCCCAGAAGGTGCTCAGCTAGTTGGAGCTCAGGTCTTGCTATTGTAGCGGGGGCTGTTGCGCCCTGAAAGCATCGAGGATGGCATTGAGCGTCTGCCATAACTCAGATTGTTGGAACTGAGTGGGAGTGTGTATGGAGGGCGTAGGAGTGCCTCTCACCTGCTCAATGAGCGCTGGAATCTACACATAAAACGCAAACGTATGGTCAGGTTGGCTAATCTTAAGGTCAAAGTTGGACATACTTAGCGTGAATTACATATGGGCACACCACTGCTTTCGCTAAGTCAGTTTGTCCCCAAACTGACTAATCAAACGGGGGTGGCACCATTGTTGAATGACTTCCTTAGTTGAGGATCGTGGCAAACTGATACCATTTGTAAGACCCCCCCCCCCTCTCGGATCCCAAAACACGACACGAAGGGGGAGTCTTATGCCCGGAACAGCCTCCTTGCGGTAGCATTAGCACAAGACGCCTATTCCGTCGGCTACAACAATATCAATAGAACATGCCAACCCAACCAAATATGATAAGCAAGAGAAGTCAAAATCCACACTAAGTAATAATGTCCAAATACATCAATAAATGAGAAGCTAAAACATGCTTCTACAATATATCAGAGTGCAGCTAAACATTGCCCAAACGGGCTACATTAGAGTATCAAACACTAACATCAGTAACCGACGGTATCGACGACACCGTCACTTCAGGCCCTATTGTCCTGGCCTGGCTGTCCTACTGCATAGTCTGCGGCTGCTCTACCTGCGGCGTGACCTCCTAAAAAGGAAGATGTAGCAACCGTTAGTCGAAACGACTAAGTCGTTTCACATCCGCTCCCCCTGCGACTCCTCGGCACTGGGCGGAGAGAATGAACAAGGGTAATATATATATAAGGAAGTAAAAGAAGTACAAGCAGGTGGTAGTAGTGTAAGAGTAACAGTAACATGATATAGCAAATATTTAAGAGCTACAGCAAACTAACATGTATAAGAAACAGCAGGAAAGTAACTTAACTTATAAGAATTCTCATACAAACTTATAAGTTAAGGATCGGGTTACATAAAGTAAATCATCGTATAAGAGTGCCCATACAAACTTATACGATGAGGATCTTGTTGTGCAATGTTATGAAATGCTATGAATGTTATGCAATGACTCACCCATGATCACACTCATGCAATTGCTATGTCGACACAGACTATAGTTCCCACTTTTCGAGCAGGTAGCTAACCTCTCAGGCATCAGCCGCCGTGGCCAGGCGATGACAGTAGAACGGGGACTTCTACTACTAGGCGGGTATCCACACTACTTCACCTAGGCCTCCGTACGCCTCAATGCTAAGAATACAACAGCGTAGCCCATGCGTACTATGGCCCAGCGGGGTCTTGGGTAGATGTGCACCAAGAACACAGCCCGAACTGGTCTTGTGTGACCCGGAAGGGGCCTTGGAAGTAAGCATGAGGACACAGCCCAACTGTTCACTTGGCACGGAAGGGGCCCCGGGACGTGAACACCAAGGACACAGCCCAACTGCCCAAAGTCTAACTATCGAATAGCATTGGGACAAATAAAATAGCTTTAAATAATTAAAGATACTATTTTTCTTATTAATTAAATTTACTTAAGTCTTGCCTAGGGTTTACTACGCGTAGGACCACATAATCGATGTGTGGGCCCTATTTTCGTAGTCCATACGCTAGATAGCCGAAAGGCCGTGCGTATGGACCGATCGCCCCTTGGTGAAGAGAGTTCCTCACTAACCCTCGAGAGAGGTGGCGCGCCAACTCTACCGGATTAGGTTCCCCACCCAATACCGGGTTCTTAGCGTAATGAGGGCGTTAAGAGGAATCCTTCGTCGGACGAGAGCCCGGTCGAATAGTCTTAGTGTTCAGGTGAGCGATAGTCCTAGAGATAGGTGAGCTCATTTTAGTGGAACATCCACGGCCAAGTCTCCGCCTTAATTAATTACAAATTTAGGATCTCTTTTGATTAAAAGTATATTTTAGTTCAATTTTTTCGGTGTAATCGAGCTAAGCTATTCATCAGCTCCACCTTTTTACAGCTCTTTATTTTCTGCCTTTTTGTTTTTATATATAAATATAACCCGACAAGTTAAATATCGGTAAAATAATAGTCTCCTCCAGGGAAGAGTAGAAATAATCGAACCGACCCCGAGAACAATAGGACCTCGATATTCCACACCGGAATATCATGTACGACATACGATAGGTGCACTTGCCTCTTTTTGTTAAAACTCGACTCAACTGTTTTTATATCCAAATAATAAATCCGCGCGCCCCGTTTTCTAAATAAAAACCACATCCGTTTTTCCAAAATAAAACCGCCCGGGGCGCCGCTGGCTCGTAATAATTTTTGGATTTTTAACCCGCATCAAGTTTTTGGCACCATTACCGGGGATATTTCGAGTCATTATTTTAAACTCTGGAGATCTATTAATTTTACCTATTTTTATATATATATATAACAAAACTTCAAAAAATGGCCACCAAAAATTTAAATGAATAATAATTAGTATAATAACAAAAATAAACCTACTTTAAAAAAACAAAAACAAAAACTTAAATTTTTTTTGTTTGTTATTCTTATCTTAAAAAAAACAAACCCAAAAAAATTTTCTAAAAAAGATATAAAATATATCATATTTATATTATTATCTATAAAACATTTTTTAAAAAAACAAAAAACCAAAAAACCTAATGATTATATTTTCTACTAAAAAAACTTAACTAAAAATCTAACAAATTAAAAAAAAACTCTTAAAATTTAAAAAAACAACAAAAAGGAAAATAACAAAAAAAACACTAAAAACATAAAAATCCAAAAAGAAACTTAACAAAACTAAAAAGCCATCAAAAAAAAAAAACAAAACCCAAAAAATATCTATAACAAAAAAACTATATTTTTTGTTATTCAAAATGCATATATTTTGTTTAACTTATTATATTTCACATTATTTTGGTACACTTCGGCGCACTTTACAGTCTTGTGCATGCTAGGGGTCCGCTTTTCTGTAGCGCTCATAAGCTAAGACGTTAGCTTCAAGTCACAAACACACATGCCCCTACCACCCGCACAATTTTGGACGAGTTTATCGTGTTTTGTTTTTGCTGTTCTCTTTTTGCTATTTCTTTTTAATAATGCAGGGTTCCATATGGGCATCCCCGAACTCATCTAAGTGAAGCTTCTACCCTCTCTTTTAATTTTTGTGCATATTTTATTTTGTAAATTATTCGTTCCGCATACTTAGATAGCAACATTGGGGACAATGTTTGATTTAAGTATGAGGGTGTTTTCTTATTTTTTTTTAATTCCTGCACTTTGTATATTATGCAATAATAACAAAAATCATCAAAAATACAAAAAAAATACAAAAAAAAATAAATTTTTTTTCTTGTTTTTATAATCAAACACCTAAAAAATCCATAAAACAAAACAAAAAGAAATATTTTCTTTGTAAATATTTTCATTGTCAAAAATAATCGTTCTCTTTTCCCTCTCTCTTCTTTTTATAAACGAAAAAAACATAATCGCTTTTTAGCAAGCCCGCGGCGTTCGACTCATCGAACCAACCACCTTAATAAGAGTCTGTTCGCGGGCCAAAAACTAAAAAGTCAAAAAAATTTGTTTACTTTGTAAAACTTTTGTAAATACTTTGAAAAAAAAACTAAAAAATCAAAAAAAATTGAAAAATCAAAAATTCTAAAAAGATGATAAACAAAAATTCAAAAAAAGGTGATAATCAAAATTCCAAAAAAATAATAAAAACAACAAAAATGAAAAATATTTTGTTAATTATGTAACAAATAAATTGAATATCTCAATTCTTAACCTTTTTTGCTCTCCAAAAATTTAGTTGCGAGTTAATAAGTGAATTTTAGTTATTCTTTGCTTGATATTCGTTTATTAATTGTAGATCGATAGATTTAGATATATGGGGTTAAGTTTTAAAAACTTTTTGTATGCTTTTTTATTTAGATAAGGTACCTGTTTTCAACATTACTTCTAATTCATCTAAATAGTTGCACATTTCTTTTGTTAGAAAATAACAATCTTAGATTTCAAGTTATGTTACTCCAAGCTTTTTTTTCGAATTTTAGGAACGTTTAATTTATAATGGTAGCTCTCAAAAACTTTTTATTAAACCTAGTTTTATTTTTCAACACAACTCTTTCCATTTTTTCATGTCATACTTGACATAATT
This sequence comes from Platanthera guangdongensis, assembly GCA_039583875.1. Classification (NCBI taxonomy): domain Eukaryota; kingdom Viridiplantae; phylum Streptophyta; class Magnoliopsida; order Asparagales; family Orchidaceae; genus Platanthera; species Platanthera guangdongensis. The sequence goes on along the minus strand of CM077162.1, from coordinate 99,405,246 downwards.
TTGATCCTTAAAAGATCCTATGTTAATGGGAATAAGATTTCGTTCCGTAAACATAAGCATCTAATAATTGAAAAGATTATATGTTATAGAGTAAGCGGAAAAAATTCATTAATCCTACAAGTATACATTGGGTTAATTTTATGAAGTTGAAAAAAAACATATTAGGAAAATAAGATTTCATTTTCCTAATCATCCAAAAAGAAAAAAATGGAGGTTCGAGCGAAAACAAATATACCCTCGCCTCTAAATTAAAGTCCTCTTCATAAACCAACACCCCCTCCGCCAAATTCAAAAGATTCTAGATTTAAGTTTAAAATATTTTTGAGAGCATAATTTGTAAATTTTATTATTTCCTATAATTTTTATAAGCTTAAGTTTTCATAATCCAATCTATTTTTGTTAGCATAACAAATAAAAGTTTTTGCTATCTATTCGATCATATCAGAAGTTTTTAGCTTAAACTCTTCCTGTATTTAAATTTTTAGCATAATTTAGGATTTAACTCTAAAACTCCGGATATTTATTTAGATCTTTCTTTCGATTAATTCAAGCGGTAGCTAAACTTAGGATTTCTTTAATTCATTATAAGTTCATCTCCAACTTTTTCTCTGGAATAGCAAAAGCTTAAGTATGGGGGTATTTGATGAGTTGTAAATATACGCATTTTTATGTACAATAATTAAGTCGTTTTCATTTCTTTTTGTTATTTTTGGTTAATTTTCTTCAATAAAATACTCCTTTTATTGTAAATATTTTGCAAACTTAACATATTTTCTTTTTCAGAAAAAATATAAAAAATCTGCCCAACACAGTAATGTCACGCCCGTGTCCTTACTGGTCACGCCCGTGACCTGGGCGTGACACGTCAAATTCCAGTGAATAAGCATTTTTGAAGAAAAATCATGTGACACGCCCTGTCACACGGCCGTGTCATAGATGACACAGCCGTGACCTGACCAGTGTCAGCCTACTTGACGATTTTCGGCTCGACGATTTTTCGATCGACATTCGTCTACCCAACATGGACACGCCGGTGTCCGATGAGCGCCACTCCCGTGTTAGCCCGACATGCCCCGTGCCGAAGCCCATGACCACCTCTCGACATTCTTCACTCGACGATCGTCAACTCAACCAACACGCCCGTGTCAAGATACCACACGGGCGTGTACTTCTCCACCTGGCCCGACAAACCGCCGCCGGAGACTTTCGATGCAAGCGACGCCCAGTTCAACCTCCCCGACACGCCCATTGTCAAGCCCGTGATAAGGGGCATGACTGCCACGTGGACCTCCAAAAGTCAACAAAGCCGTCAAATCGCCGAATTCTGATGATAAATAAAGCCGACACGCCCACTATCACGGCCGTGACCTGGGGCGTGACCGCCGTATTTTCAGCTGTAAAGTCTAAATATCCAGTCAATTCAAAGCCGCCATATGTACAGTATTGACACGCCCCCTGACACGCCCGTATCAGAGGGCGTGTTTGTCAAAAAAATTTTGTCTATAAATTTCCAGCTTCTGTATACATTCCTGTTATCTTTTTCCTAACCATTTTGTATAGGGAGGTGTTGCCTAGATGGATTTCCAAGCCTTGTAATGAGATTTTCTACCTCTCTCTCTCTCTTTTATTTTCAATTTTGTAATCTTCTTTATTGTTAATGCATTGTAGTTTTTTTTCCATTACATGGCTTTTGACTTCATCTATATGCCCACTCGTATGCAATCTTATTTTTTTTATTTTGTTTTAACTTAGTTTTCATTTTTTTAAAATGCGTGTACGAGTATATGAGTATAGTTTTTATTTTGATGTTTTCATTAATTGTTCACTTAACTATGTTAGACTTAGGATTTTTATAGCTTTTTATGCATTTCTATAAATCTGTAAAAGCATTTTCAAAGTCATTTTTGTCATTCATTAACTTAGATTTTCCATTTTAGGTTGAAAAACTTTTCATCCTTTTCACTTTATTTTCACTTTTTAACCACTTTTACGAAGTTATAGAAATGTATATATAGTCGTTTTAATTTTTCAAAAACTTCATTTTTGCTTTTATTTTCAAAAATATTTTGCCCGTTTAAATTTTATTTCTTCATTTTATTCATTTCTACTGCATTTTAGCGGTAGAAATGTATTCATTTCAACTTTTCGAGCACTTGTACTTTTTGTTTATTTGCAAAATCTTTTGTTCCTTTAAATTTTATTTTCTCTTTTTATTCATTTCAACCGCATTCTAGCGGTAGAAATGTAGTTGTTTTAATTTTTCAGTCACTTAGTTTTTACTATTTTTTATACGCGTGCGTGTATGAGTTAGTTTAAATTGCTTTCTTTCAATTCTGTAGAGTGTGTACGTGTGTTGCATTTATTTTTGCCTACTCGTTATGAGTTAAATGGCGTGCTTTAATTTTCTCCTACTCGTTTGAGTAGGACTTGTGTGCGTGTGTTTTACTTTCAGGTAGAGTGCGTGAGTGTTAGAATTTATTTTCGCCTACTCGCTAGGAGTTAAATGACAGAATTTTATTTACCGCATACTCATTTGAGTTAAATGGTAGGTCTTTATTTGTCTGTAATTATTTGAGTACTAGCATTTATTTACCGCCTACTCATTTGAGTTAAATGGCCGATCTTTATTTTACTGTAATTAATTGATATGGACTTGTAATTGCATTTATTTTCTCCTACTCGTTTGAGTGGGACTCGCTTTATTTTATCCCGCCCACTCATTTGAGCCGGGACTTGCAATTTTCCTGCTTTCATTTCAGTCCTACTCGTTTGAGTAGGACTTGCAATTTACTGCATTCCTTTTACTGCTTTCTTTTATCGCTTTCATTTACAGCTTTATTTTTTTGCTTTTTCATCGCAAGTTGTCCCCATTCCGATGAGTGGCTAACCGTTCTTAGCCCTCAGTATCGAATAGCATTGGGACAAATAAAATAGCTTTAAATAATTAAAGGTCCTGTTTTTCTTAGTAATTAAAATTACTTAAGATCTGCCTAGGGTTTACGACTCGTAGGACCACATAATCGATGTGTGGGCCCTATTTCCGTAGTCTATACGCTAGCTAGCCGAGAGGCCGTGCGTATAGGCTGATCGCCCCTTGGTAAAGAGAGTTTCGCACTAACCCTTGAGAGAGGAGACACGCCAACTCTACCGGATTGGGTTCCCCACCCAATAACAGGGTTCTTAGCATAATGCGGGCGTTAAGAGGAATCCTTCGTCAGACGAGAGCCCGGTCGAATATTCTTAGCGTTCAGGTGAGCAATAGTCCTAGAGATAGGTGAGCTCATTTTAGTGGAACCTCCACTGTCAAGTCTCCGCCTTAATTAATTAGAAATTTAGGATTTCGTTTTATTAAAAGTATATTTTAGTTCAATTTTATTCGGTGCCATCGAGCTAAGCTCTTCATCGGCTCCACCTTTTTAAAGCTCTTTATTTTCTGCCTTTTTGTTTTTATATATAAATATAACCCGACAAGTTAAATATCGGTAAAATAATAGTCCCCTCCAGGGGAGAGTAGAAATAATCGAACCAACCCCAAGAACAATACGACCTCGATATTCCACACCGGAATATCCTATACTACACACGATAGGTGCACTTGCCTCCTTTCGTTAAAACTTGACTCAACTATTTTTATGTCAAAATAATTAATCTGCATGCCCCATTTTCTAAATAAAAACCACATTCGCTTTTCTAAAATAAAACCGCCCGGGGCGCCACGGGCTCGTAATAATTTTTGGATTTTTAACCCGCATCAGGTGACTAGAGGTTATGGTAAGATCTCTAATGACATTGTCATTATCACTAGAGTAGCCTATGTGGAAGGGTTGCAACACAACCTGATAAGCATTAGCCAACTCTATGATCTTGGCTATGACATAGTGTAATGCCCCGAAACTGAAAAGAGTGACGGGTGGCGTTTTGAGCCAAGTCTGGGACTTGGTAGATGTAACACGGCCTGGGACACAGGCGTGTCCTAGAGGCGTGTCGTGCTCGGGTTCGACGAATGGCCGTGTGGTCGATGAAATTGCAGTCGACGATCGTTGAACAGCGAACACGGCCTGAGATACGGGCATGTCCCAGGCCATATCCTACTCGGGTAGTTAGCCGAGTTGTGTCGAGGGAGAAACACGGCCTGGAGCTCCAGGCGTATTCGGGTATGACACGGGCATGTGAGTTGGGACACGGGCGTATCAAGCCTAACACGGGCATGTCGAGGGCCTGTGTTCTCTTCGGGATGCGACGGTTTCGGCGCCGAATGGGGCACATGGCCTTGGACACAGGCTTGTCACAAGCCGTGTTCAGACCAGGTTTTGGAATTTAAGTGCGAATCGTGGTCGTCCGTTTCTTTATTTTGGGATCCAACGGATCAAGGCTATCCTTGATGGGTTATACCCGAGAATAGGGTTTGGATTCCTTCATTTCTTTCAAACCATCTCTTTCTGAAGTTCTTGAGAGTGGGGAGTGCAAGGAAGAGGAAGGAAGAGAGATCCGGCCGTCGGTGGAGCTTCAGAGCGCCAAATCGCTAGCCGAGTTCGGATCTACGGAGGCGAGGACATTGCGTTGCTTTTCATCTGCATAGATATTCATGGCACCAAAGAGGAATGCTAGGGTAACGATTCTCATCTTGGACATGTGAAGTCCTCTTTTCCCTTACATAGGAAGCCCGCTCTCGCGAATTTGCGGTGAGTGTGGGGTGTTCCTTCGGGTAGACATGGATAGTCCCCATTGTTTTGCATGTAGAGTTCGTAATCGAGAAACAGACAAAGGCATGATGTGTGAAGCCTACCCGGACAAGTTGGTCTAGATCTGTGATGTTGCATTGCATGAATGGCCGGAGAAGACTCCGCACAGATAATTGTTTTTTGGGTTTTCTACGCGGTAGATTGCAACAGGGAGCCTTGGGGACTAACTCCAAGGTGCACCCAAAAAACTGGGCAGATACGTGATTTTGCCAACTTGTTGGCCTGGGAGCCAACTTGAACGTAACTGGGTTATGTAAATTGTGTGTGATCGATTTGGGACTCGGGGAGGCTTTACCCGCGCATATGGCTTAAATTGACGTTGCTATGTGAGCAATGGGTTAGGCGGAACCGTACCCGCTCTATGTCGTTCGGTACAAGCGAACTAAAGTACGTGAGACTTACCGTTGGCATATATGGAGGGTCTTAGGTGGTCTATGGCTTAAATTGACGTGACTTGTGCCAGAAAGACCAAAATGCTCACTAGAATTTGCCGTCCAAGGGACGGTGGTGAGACCGCGGACTTTGACCGGGTTCACCGAGAATGTGCCCTAAGATCCGGGGTGTGTGTCCGTGTGAACCTACGCCTGTGATGATGTGTAATTTCTGCATTATATTGCAATGCTAATAAAGTGCAGGGAAGGAGCATTGTCACCCCGAGTTTAGGGGCGGTTTTGTTATAATTTGGTCAGCTTAGCTGACCATTGCTTTTGTTTGCCAACGCTTTGGTGGATTGTTGCTTGCAGGTGCTGCGGAGCTAAGTGGCAAATAGCGGGCAAAATCCATTGTTGCTGAGCCGGCCTTCGAAGGCCTAATTTTGAGTGTTTTCTTTTATTCTCTTGTATGAGCGGCCAGCGTGCCGAGGTTTGGAAGACACTTATTTTTGAGAAAACTATTGTAAGGTCATAAGGTCACGTATTTGTGTATTTGTACATTCATTCCTATTGGGTTTATGTAGTGGGCATTCATGCTGTTGGCTGGGTTCTTAATTTGCAACTGTTAAATTGCTTTCGGTAGAATGTACTCTGTGTAGGACGTTGGTTATTGGCAGGATGGTTTTCATTGCGTAACCTTCCGGTCTGTCTGTGGTATATGGCGTCGGGCCCTGGCCGGACCTACTTCTATATGCTATGCGACGGATAGGGGGTGTTACAATTTAGTATCAGACTACTGGTTTCGGTCAACTTAAATGAATTCGTGGACGAATTCATTAAAGGGGTGGTGAGCACATGTGTGTGCGTCATCGTTATAACATAAAAGAACCCATGAATGTCCACTTAGGAATTAAAATACACATGTTTGAGGAACCTGCGCATTCCTATAATTGCTTTTTGCATTTTTGTTTGGTCGCTTAACGGTTTTTTGTACAACTATTGGTGACCAGTAGTAGTGTAGGGCCGTCAAAATGCCTGATTTCTGAGGCTAGTAGCGCACCGAATGATGTGCCTGCAACACCTCCCTCGGGACAAACCATACAATTGGTGGCTGAAGCGGTGTTTGCTATGATCAATGCGCAACCTGCAAGGTAAATGCAGCAGCCTGCTCTCACGGTGTAGCAGGTGCTGCTTCAAGCAGCAGAACCGAGAAGGGTGGAGCAAGTAGTGGTGGAACCTTTGGTGCCTTGGAGAGAAACTGAAAGGCAGCTCAAACATGTTATGGGCTTCAATCCTTCAGTGTTCTCGGGGACGGGAACCCCATCCCAAGCAGAGGATTGGCTCTACCGAGTAAGGAGAGTATTGATAGATACTGAAACAGAAGAGTGGCAGATGACCACCATAGCTATGTTCTTGTTGGACGGAGATGCAAGGCTGTGGTAGGAAGGTTTAGAGTTACATCACTTGAGGGGAAGGAAACTTACGGACGTCTCGATGGAAGAATTTTCGAGACTGTTCTTGGCAAGGTATCTTGCCTCAGCAAAGAGGATTGCATTGGAGGATGAATTCCAGAGTTTGACGCAAGGAGAGAGTAGCGTGGATGAGTATCTCCACAAATTTACATGATTGGCTTAGTACGCCAGCTCTATGTTCGCGGATGAGGAGCGTAAGACAAACCGATTCGATGAAGGTTTGAGTGATGACCTAAGGCTACTGCTCTCGGGGCCTATGACGCAGGGCTTCTTGACCTTGGTCAATAGGACCCGGTCTTTGGAGAAGGATCTAAGAATGTGCAAGCGAAGAAAAACTCGTGTGATAAGAATACAGAGCTCAAGATGCTGACTACCTCGAAGTCTGGGTATCGTAAGTTCCATAAGAAGGCTAGCACTTTGGGTCCAGCCCCTTCGTCTGGTGCATCTGGGGAGACTACGAGTCGAACCTCGGGCACATGCTATACTTGTGGGAAGCCGAGAAACTTTTCCCGGGACTGCTGGAGTGGACGTCCAAAGTTCGAAGGAATCCGAGAGCTACCTATGAGGAGAAGGGCAAGGTGGTGGAGTCAACCGCATCCCATTATGCTCCGGCTCAACCTAGAGTCTACAATCTTGGCCAGTGGGAGGCCATCAAGCAAGCAGATGTGGTGACAGGTATGGTTTAAATTTATAGCAAGTTATTTTCAAATACTTGTTACTTTGCACGTGTTACCTTACCACTACTTGTATAGGCTTTGATTTGATTTCTGATAATCTGGCGAGAGAACTCTTTGATATGGGAACTTCACACTCCTTTTTGTCCGAAGGATTCATATTGTGCATCGGAGTACCTTATTCGATGGCAAAAGACAAACTGGATGTGTTGTTGCCGAATGGGTGTTCGATGCGCACGGATAGAGTCTATGGCGTAAAGATTCGTATTGGGAGTCAGGAGTTCGATTTGCAAGTGTGGTTACTGCCGCTGGTGTAGTTCGATGTGATATTTCTATAGACTAGACTGGCTCAGAGCAGCAAGCCTACATTGATTGCAATCACAAGAAGGTCAAGTTAGGAACGGGTCGTGAGATGACGTTTGCGGGCTTAAAAGGGTCGAGCAAGACTTTGATGTCTGCTATTCAGGTGGTTAAGGCGGTTCGTGCTGGTGCGGAGATGTTCTTCGCGCTAGTGGAGGCTTCGAAGACTAGGCCTGCTTTGGACAGCATCCCAGTGGTATCTGAATACCCTGATGTGTTCCCTGGCGATCTCCCTAGAGCCCCATCTCAGCGGGAGAAATATTTCACCATCGAGCTAGTGCCAGGTGCGAAACTTGTGTCACGCCCATCGTATCGGCTAGCGCCTAAGGATATGGCAGAACTGAAGGTGCAACTTCAAGAGTTATTGGAACAGGGTTATGTGCGTCCAAGTTCGTCGCCTTGGAGCACACCGGTCCTTTTTGTGAAGAAGAAGGACGGAAGTTTGCGGCTCTGTATTGATTATCGAGAACTGAACAAGTTGACGGAAAAGAACAAGTACCCAATCCCAAGTATTGATGATCTGTTCGTTCAGTTAGTTGGGTCAACGGTGTACTCGAAATTGGATCTTAAGTCCGGGTATTATCAGCTGATGATCAGAGAAAGTGATATCCCCAGGACAGTGATGAATTGTAAATATACGTATTTTTGTGCACATTAATTTAGTCATTTTCATTTATTTTCGCCGTTTTTACTTATTTTTGTTCAATAAAATGCTCCTATTCTTGTAAATTTACTACTAACTTGTTTTATTTTATTTTGCAGAAAAATTTCAAAATCTGCCAAAATTGGGCAGTACACGCCCGTGACAATTTGGTCACGCCCGTGACCGGGCCGTGACATTGCATTTCCCGTGAAATCGGATGATTTCTGAAGTAAAAAGCTCGACACGCCTAGTGTCACGCCCGTGTCACCCGACACGGGGCGTGACCCAAGCCCGTGTCCTCTCCTCTCGACACTTTCTGCTCGACATTCGTCGAGTGTCGACACCAACTCACACGCCCAGAGTCACGCCCGTGACCTGGGGCGTGACCTTTCCAGCTGGCCCGACAAGATGCTGCCAAAGACTTTCGACGCAACCCGCTCCCGGTTCTACATCCCCGACACGCCCAGAGTCATGCCCGTGACCTGGGGCGTGACTGCCGCGAACTCAGCCCGAAGTCAACTTTCCTGTCCATTCGCCGGCCGCCTTCATGAATAGTACTGACACGGCCCCCCTACACGCCCGTGACCTAGGGCGTGTACTTAGAATTTTTTGCCTATAAATTACCCATTTCTGTAAGGTCCAAGGGTTCAGATTTTTGGGCCATTTTAGTGTCTTTTTGTGGGCTGCATCCGTGATTTCCTTGCTATGTAAGGAGACTTCTTTCCCTTTTTCTTTCAATTTTTTCTTTGCTTTAGCATTGTCTTTGTAATAGCTTGTAATAGTTTCCTTTAATCAATAAAAATGTTAGATTTTCTCTTCATATTTGGCTTTGAAATGAACACTTGTGCCCACTTTCCTTCTCCTTTTTATCCTTGGTTTTATCTTTGTTCTTCATTTATGAAAAGTGTGTGTGTGTGTATGATTGTAACTTATTTACTTTACATGCTTTTAATTTGTCTCATGATAGGTTTTGTTAGAAATTTATGAAATGATGAATTAGCCTTCTCTTTTTCTTCATGTTTTCTTTTAATGTTTTCAACATCTTCACTCTTATGAATGTGTAAAAGAGTTACTAAAGTATTTTTGATTTTTTTTACTTAGCTTTATTTTAGGATGAAAACCCTTTTTGTTCTTTCTCTTTTCATTTCAACTTTTTTAGCACTTTTATGAAATCCTAGGAATGAGAATGTTGAAATTTTAATTTTCCAAAAACTTTGGTTTTTAATTTGTTTTGAAAAACCTTTGTCTTCTAAAATTGTAATTTCTTCTTTTTATTTGTTTTTGGCAAAACCTAAGCATGAAAAAGTAAAAGTTTTAATTTTTAGGTAACTTTCATTTTGCTTTTAATTTGTGTGTGTGATTGTATGAGAATAAATGTTTTGATGCTTTGATTCAAATTTTGTAGAGTGTGTGAGTGTAGGTGTTAAATTTTAATGCTTTCTTTTAATTCTTTGTTCAAATTTTGTAGAGTGTGTGAGTGTAGGTGTTAGCTTTATTGCTTTCTTGAAATTCATATGGAGTGTGTGTGTTTGTGTGCATTTATTTCCGCCTACTCGTTAAGAGTTAAATGGCGCATCGTTTTCATTTTCAGTCCTACTCGTTTGAGTAGGACTTGTTATTTTCTTTCTTTATTTTTCCGCCTACTCACTTGAGTTAAATGGACGGATCTTTATCTCCCTATAAATATTTGAGAAAGCCATGTAATCGCATTTATTTTCTCCTACTCATTTGAGTAGGACTCGCTTTCATTTCAGTCCTACTCGTTTGAGTAGGACTTGCAATTTTCAGCTTTATTTACCGCCCCCACTCGTTTGAGTGGGACTCGCAAATTTCAATTATGCAAATTTCTTTCATGTGTAACTTAGTTCCTGTTTAATTTATAATTTGGAGTGTGCGTGAGTTCTTGTTTTAGCTAACTTTTCAGCTTTCTAAATGTTTGTTATTTGTTTTTATGTCCCATTCTTATAATCGTTTAGTGTTTAATTTCGAACTCGCGCCTCACTAAATTATAAAGCCGTGCCCATACCGATGTGTGGCTAATCGCTATTAGCCTCAGCATCGAAGAGCATTGGGACATTTAAAATGATTTCTAATAATTGAAGCTCTTTATTTTCATTTTAATTTAAGGACTTAAGGTTTACCCCAGGTTTACGACGCGTAGGACCACATATCGATGTGTGGGCCCTATTTCCGTAGTCCATATGCTAGCTAGCCGAGAGGCCGTGCATATGGACCGATCACCCCTGGGTAAATAGAGTTGCGTGCATACCCTCGAAAGAGGACAACCGTAATTCTACCGGATTGGGTTCCCCACCCAATAGCGGGGTTCTTAGCGTAAAGCGGCCGTTAAGAGGAATCCTTCGTCGGACTAACGTTCGGTCGAATAGTCTTAACGTTTAGGTGAGCGATATCCCTATAGCTAGGTGAGCTCACATTTGTGGAACCTCCACGGCCAGGTTGCCTTATTATTAATTTGAAAACTAAGTCCTATAATTATTAAAAATTGTTTTAGTCTTAATCCGATTCGATGCCGAGCGTTAACCCTTCATCGAATATTTTCTAAATCGTTTTTTCGCTACTTTGCTTTTCCGTCTTTTATTAAATTAAAAAAATCCGCCTTACTTTCAGTAAAATAATAGTCCTCCCGGAGGAGTAAGAATAGTCAACGCGACCCCGAGAACAATACGACCTCGGTATTCCCCCGAATATCGAGTACTACTTGCGATAGGTGCACTTGCCTCCTGTAGCACGCCCGAGGCGATCGACTCACCGAACCAACCACAGTAAGAGTCTGTTCGCGGGCCCATCAAGTTTGTGGCGCCGTTGCCGGGGACCCAGTGATCGGTTTTAGCGAAACCATAACTTTCCTCCACATTATAAACCCGCCAAAATAGTCAAGCTACACGACTATAAACAAAGCGCTCCTAGGAGGCACCCCTCGCTTATCTTTTTCGCTCTTTCCTTATTAGCTTTGCTGTTTTTTTTCTAATAAATGCAGGGTTTCTGATCGGCCTCCCCCTACGCGTTTCAGGGAAGCTTCTACCCCTTCCCTTTCTTTTCTTTGTATATATTGTCTTTCCTTTTTTGTTCCGCATACTTACGATACAACATTGGGGACAATGTTGGACTTAAGTATGGGGGTATTTTCGTGCTTTACTTTCTGCACTTCAATTTTTCTGCATTTCAAAAATACAAAAAAATACATATAACAACAAAACAAAAACAAAAAAAAAACATCTTAAAATGAAAAAAAAAATTTAAATGAAAAATCCAAATTTTTTTTTTGTTTTTGTTCTCTTTCTTCCAAAAACTCAAAAAACCAAAACAAAAAAATTATATTTAGTTTCACTTTGTAAATATTTTTTGTTTGTACATACACTTTTCTCTCTCCCCATTCCTCATTCTTGTACAAACCTCTTTTTTTTCCCATATTTTTGTACATATAATGAAAATTCTCTTAAAAAAAATATATACAAAAAAGATAATAGTTCAAAAAATTTCAAAAAAAATTTGAGAAAAACAAAAATACAAAAAAAAAGATAATAAATGAACAACAAAAAAAATGATGATAAAAACTATAAAAATAAAAAAAAACAAAAAAATGTTTTGAAACAAATAAATCAAATATTCCATCCTTAACTTTCCTGCTATCCAAAAATTCCATTTTGAGTTTATTTATATGCGAATTTGATTAATTCTTTGTTCACTACCCGTTTGTTAATTATTGATTGAAAAATTTAAATAGCCGTGGTTAAGTTTTAAAGAATTCTTTATGCTTTGTTAAAAATAGCGAACTCGTTTTAGGCACTACTTCTAATTTTTCATTGATAGGGGCACGTATATTATGTTAGGAAATAACGACTATAGAATTCAATTATACTTACTTTTAGCTTTCTGAAAACAATTTGAACGTACAAATTATTAAGGTTGCTCTCAAAAATTTTTAGGATTAAAAATCTAGTTTTTCTTTCTCCCCTTACCTTTCATGACCTACTTGGCGTGAAAAATGTTATCCTTAAAAGATCCTATGTCAATGGGAATAAGATTTCGTTCTGTAAACATAGGCACCCAATAATTTAAAAAGATTATATATGGAGTAAGAGGATAAAATTCATTACTCCTACAAATATACATTGGGTTAATTCTGATGAAGTTGAAAAACAAAAATCATATTTGGAAAATAAGATTTCATTTTCCTAATAATCCAAAAGAAAAAAAAATGGAGGTTCGAGAAAAAATTGCCTCACCTCAAATATCAAAACCGTCTTCATAAACCCACTACCCCCTTAGCCAATTACACGATTCTAGAATTAATTCAAAAATCTTTTTGAGAGCATAATTAGTAAATTGTATTATTTCCAGTAGCACTCGTATAAGCTAGAGTTCTTATAATTCCAAACTATTTTCGTTAATCTAACCATTATAAATGTTGTCTTCTATTTGATTACATCAAGAAGTCTTTTGGCCAAAACTTTTGCGCTATTTAAATCATCTACATAATTTTAGGACTTAACCCTTACACCCCGTATATTTATTTCGATCTCTCTTATAATTGATTAAGCGATAGCTAAAACTTAGAGTTTTTTTTATTCCTTATAGATTCACCTCAAACTTTTGCTCTGGAATAGCAAAAGCCTAAGTATGGGGGTATTTGATGAATTGTAAATATACGTATTTTTGTGCACATTAATTTAGTCATTTTCATTTATTTTCGTCGTTTTTACTTATTTTTGTTCAATAAAATGCTCCTATTCTTGTAAATTTACTACTAACTTGTTTTATTTTATTTTGCAGAAAAATTTCAAAATCTGCCAAAATTGGGCAGTACAGGCCCGTGACAATTTGGTCACGCCCGTGACCGGGCCGTGACATTGCATTTCCCGTGAAATCGGATGATTTCTGAAGTAAAAAGCTCGACACGCCTAGTGTCACGCCCGTGTCACCCGACACGGGGAGTGACCCAAGCCCGTGTCCTCTCCTCTCGACACTTTCTGCTCGACATTCGTCGAGTGTCGACACCAACTGACACGCCCAGAGTCACGCCCGTGACCTGGGGCGTGACCTTTCCAGCTGGCCCGACAAGATGCTGCCAAACACTTTCGACGCAACCCGCGCCCGGTTCTACCTCCCCGACACGCCCAGAGTCACGCCCGTGACCTGGGGCGTGACTGCCGCGAACTCAGCCCGAAGTCAACTTTCCTGTCCAATCGCCGGCCGCCTTCATGAATAGTACTGACATGCCGCCCCTACACGCCCGTGACCTAGGGCGTGTACTTAGAATTTTTTGCCTATAAATTGCCCATTTCTGTAAGGTCTAAGGGTTCAGATTTTTGGGCCATTTTAGTGTCTTTTTGTGGGCTGCATCCGTGATTTCCTTGCTATGTAAGGAGACTTCTTTCCCCTTTTTCTTTCAATTTTGTCTTTGCTTTAGCATTGTCTTTGTAATAGCTTGTAATAGTTTCCTTTAATCAATAAAAATGTTAGATTTTCTCTTCATATTTGGCTTTGAAATGAACACTTGTGCCCACTTTCCTTCTCCTTTTTATCCTTGGTTTTATCTTTGTTCTTCATTTATGAAAAGTGTGTGTGTGTGTATGAGTGTAACTTATTTACTTTACATGCTTTTAATTTGTCTCATGATAGGTTTTGTTAGAAATTTATGAAATGATGAATTAGCCTTCTCTTTTTCTTCATGTTTTCTTTTAATGTTTTCAACATCTTCACTCTTATGAATGTGTAAAAGAGTTACTAAAGTATTTTTGATTTTTTTTACTTAGCTTTATTTTAGGATGAAAACCCTTTTTGTTCTTTCTCTTTTCATTTCAACTTTTTTAGCACTTTTATGAAATCCTAGGAATGAGAATGTTGAAATTTTAATTTTCCAAAAACTTTGGTTTTTAATTTGTTTTGAAAAACTTTTGTCTTCTAAAATTGTAATTTCTTCTTTTTATTTGTTTTTGGCAAAACCTAAGCATGAAAAAGTAAAAGTTTTAATTTTTAGGTAACTTTCATTTTGGTTTTAATTTGTGTGTGTGAGTGTATGAGAATAAATGTTTTGATGCTTTGATTCAAATTTTGTAGAGTGTGTGAGTGTAGGTGTTAAATTTTAATGCTTTCTTTTAATGCTTTGTTCAAATTTTGTAGATTGTGTGAGTGTAGGTGTTAGCTTTATTGCTTTCTTGAAATTCATATGGAGTGTGTGTGTTTGTGTGCATTTATTTCCGCCTACTCGTTAAGAGTTAAATGGCTCATCGTTTTCATTTTCAGTCCTACTCGTTTGAGTAGGACTTGTTATTTTCTTTCTTTATTTTTCCGCCTACTCACTTGAGTTAAATGGACGGATCTTTATCTCCCTGTAAATATTTGAGAAAGCCTTGTAATCGCATTTATTTTCTCCTACTCATTTGAGTAGCACTCGCTTTCATTTCAGTCCTACTCGTTTGAGTAGGACTTGCAATTTTCAGCTTTTATTTACCGCCCCCACTCGTTTGAGTGGGACTCGCAAATTTCAATTATGCAAATTTCTTTCATGTGTAACTTAGTTCCTGTTTAATTTATAATTTGGAGTGTGCGTGAGTTCTTGTTTTAGCTAACTTTTCAGCTTTCTAAATGTTTGTTATTTGTTTTTATGTCCCCTTCTTATAATCGTTTAGCGTTTAATTTCGAACTCGCGCCTCACTAAATTATAAAGCCGTCCCCATACCGATGTGTGGCTAATCGCTATTAGCCTCAGCATCGAAGAGCATTGGGACATTTAAAATGATTTCTAATAATTGAAGCTCTTTATTTTCATTTTAATTTAAGGACTTAAGGTTTACCCCGGGTTTACGACGCGTAGGACCACATATCGATGTGTGGGCCCTATTTCCGTAGTCCATATGCTAGCTAGCCGAGAGGCCGTGCATATGGACCGATCACCCCTGGGTAAATAGAGTTGCGTGCATACCCTCGAAAGAGGACAAGCGTAATTCTACCAGATTGGGTTCCCCACCCAATAGCGGGGTTCTTAGCGTAAAGCAGCCGTTAAGAGGAATCCTTCGTCGGACTAACGTTCGGTCGAATAGTCTTAACGTTTAGGTGAGCGATATCCCTATAGCTAGGTGAGCTCACATTTGAGGAACCTCCACGGCCAAGTTGCCTTATTATTAATTTGAAAACTAAGTTCTATAATTATTAAAAATTGTTTTAGTCTTAATCCGATTCGATGTCGAGCGTTAACCCTTCATCGAATATTTTCTAAATCGTTTTTTCGCTCCTTTGCTTTTCCGTCTTTTATTAAATTAAAAAAATCCGCCTTACTTTCAGTAAAATAATAGTCCTCCCGGAGGAGTAAGAATAGTCAACGCGACCCCGAGAACAATACGACCTCGGTATTCCCCCGAATATCGAGTACTACTTGCGATAGGTGCACTTGCCTCCTGTAGCACGCCCGCGGCGATCGACTCACCGAACCAACCACAGTAAGAGTCTGTTCGCGGGCCCATCAGACAGCTTTTAGTACGAGATATGGGCATTATTAGTTTACGGTCATGCCGTTTGGGCTGACTAGTACGCCATCAGTGTTCATGGATCTGATGAACAGGACTTTCAGGGAGTACCTAGACCAGTTTGTGATCGTCTTCATCGATGATATATTGGTGTACTCGCAGAGTGAGGAGGATCACTTTAAGCATCTGCATTTGGTGTTGGAGACACTGAGGAGGAATCTGCTGTACAGCAAGTTCTCCAAATGCGAGTTTTTTTTGTCCTCAGTAGCGTTCCTTGGTCACATAGTCAGTGGAGAGGGAATTGCAGTGGATCTGGCGAAGATTGTTACTATACGAGAGTGGCATGTGCTATCTATGGTAGCGGAAGTCCGAAGTTTTCTGGGGCTTGCCGGGTATTACAGGCGCTTCGTGGAGAACTTCTCGCGGATAGCATTATCCCTCATGACTCTGACGAGGAAAGAGCAAAAGTTTATTTGGACGCCGGAGTGCGCACGATCTTTTGAGGAGTTGAAAAGTCGGTTGACCACGGCGCCTGTGCTGAGTTTGCCGAGTGGGACCGAAGGCTTTGAGATCTACAGCGATGCATCGGGTAGTGGATTTAGTTGTGTCCTACTGCAGCATGGTAGTGTGATTTCTTATAGCTCGCATCAGCTGAAGGTGCATGAGAGGAATTATCCGGTCCATGTCTGAGCGGCCATGATATTTGCCCTGAAGCTGTGGAGGAATTACTTGTATGGGTTGAAGGTCGATATCTATACCGACAACAAGAGCCTGAAATACTTGATGGATCAAAAGGATCTGAACATGCGACAGCGGAGATGGATGGATTTCCTGGGGGACTACACATTCAAGATTCATGATGTGCCTGGGAAAGGCAATGCAGTTGCGGATGCGTTGAGTTGCAGGGCCCCAGCTCAAGCCAATTGGCTGTCAGTTCACGACGAGCGTTTGGTTCAGGAGTTGGAGGTGTTGGAGATCTCGTGTGTGAACAAGAAGTCTAGTGCTGAAACGCTATTGAACTGGACAGAAGTCCAATGTGACCTTGCTGATCGGATTCGGCAGGCTCTGGATTTGGATGGCCATATGAAGCAAATCATGGTTGAGGCTTTGGATGGGTCAAATTACCAATTTGAGGTTGTGGATGGATTGTTATGGAAGGATAGTTGTTTGTTCGTTCCAAATGTTGGCAAATTGCGAGTGGAATTGATGTACGCGGCTCATCATACCAAGTACTCGATTCACCCGGGGAGCACGAAGATGTACCGTAATATGAAGAAATTGTTTTGTTGGCCAGGACTTAAGAAGGATGTGGTATTGTACGTGGCTAAGTGTCAAACATGCGCCTTAGTGAAGGCGGTGTGTCAGAAGCCTGAGAGATTCTTGAAGTCTTTTCCTATTCCGGAGTGGAAGTTCGACGACATTACAATGGACTTTGTGCATGGTTTGCCAAGGTCGTGAAAGGGAACGATGCCATCTGGGTGATCGTAGATCTTCTAACAAAAGTGCCGCACTTCATTCCACATAGGAAGGATGATTCTGTGGAGAAATTGACAAAGTTATATGCGGATAACATTGTTCGGCTTCACGGTGTGCCCTGCAGCATCGTGAGTGACCAAGATTGGCGGTTCACGTCCAATGATTGGAGGTTGGTGCAACAGATGTTGGGAACAAAGCTGAGTTTCAGCACAGCCTTCCATCCGCAGACGAATGGTCAGACCGAGATGGTCAACAGGACGATGGAGGACATGCTTCGCATGTGCGTCCTGGATTTCGGGAAGTAGTGGGAAGATCACCAATATTTGGTGGAATTTACGTATAACAATAGCTACCAGACGAGCATTCAAATGGCGCCCTTCAAGGCCCTTTATGGTAGGAGATGTCGCACGCCGTTATCGTGGTTGGAAACGTGTGAGTCGAAGATATACAAGCGGCAAGAAGTGGATGATGCTACCTTGTTGGTACGAACCATTTGAGAAATATTGCTAGTCGCTCAGGACCGGCAAGCTAAGTACTATAACGCTAAGCATAGGAATGTGGAGTTCACTGTTGGCGACTGGGTGTGCTTGAAGATTAAGCCATTCAAGGGTGTCTCACGGGTACGGCGCTTGAAGAAGCTAAGCCCGAGGTACTTTAGACCGTTTGAGGTTCTGGAGCTGATTGGCGAAGCAGCGTATCGATTGAAACCTTGTAGTGGAGCTAAGTGGTCTACACGACGTATTCCACATATCGGTGCTACGGAAGGCGGTGCAAGAGCCTTCACAAGTGATTGCGGTCGATCAAGTGTCGGTCGATAATGGGTTGACGATGAAGGTCAAGCCTATTCACATTGAGGACTCGGAAGTCAAGCGTTTGCATAACAAAGACATCAAGATGGTCAAGGTCCATTGGGACAACTGTGGTCTGGAGGAGCTCTCGTGGGAGCGAGAGCAGACCATGCCTGAGGAGTACCCAGAGTTATTCCACTCAGGTAGCGTTTAAGTTTTGTTTATATCTTTCCTTTATGTAATTTCGGGACGAAATTCTTTTAAGAAGGAGATAGTTGTAACGCCCCGAAACTCAAAAGAGCGACGGGTGGCATGTTGAGCCAAGTCTGGGACTTGGTAGAGGTCACAGGGCCTGGGATACGGGCGTGTCTTAGGGGCGTGTCGTGCTCGGGTTCGACGAATGGCCGTCTGGTCGATGAAATTACAGTCGACGATCGTCGAACAACGAACACGGCCTGAGACATGGGCGTGTCCAAGGCCGTGTCCTATTCGGGTAGTTAGCTGAATTGTGCCAGGGGAGAAACATAGACTTGAGCCCAGACGTGTTCATGTATGACACGGGCATGTCAATTGGGACACGGCCATGTCCAATACCCGTGTTCTTCTCGGGTTGGTGTTGGTCCTGTATCGATGGAGGAACACGCCCAGTTACATGGGCGTGTACTGGATAACACGGGCGTCTCAAGAGCCCGTGTTCTTTTCGGGATGCGACGGTTTCGGCGTCGAATGGGGCACACGGCCTTGGACACAGGCGTGCCACAAGCCGTGTTAGGCCCAGGTTTTGGATTTTAAAGTGCGAATTGTGGCCGTCTGTTTCCTTATTTTGGAATCCAATGGCTCAGGGCTGTCCTTTCTGGGTTATACCATGGAATAAGGTTTGGATGCCTTCATTTCTTTCAAACCATCTCTTTCTAAAGTTCTAGAGAGAGGGGAGAGCAAGGAAGAATAAGGAAGAGAGATCCGGCCGCCAGTGGAGCTTCGGAGCCCCAAATCACAAGCCGAGTTCGGATCTACGGAGGCGAGGACATTGCGGCTATTTTCATCTGCATAGATCTTCATGGCGCCAAAGAGGAATGCTAGGGTAACGATTCTCATCTTGGACATGTGAAGTCCTCTTTTCCTTTGCATAGGAAGCCCGCTCTCGCGAGTTTGCGGTGAGTGTGGGGTGTTCCTTCGGGTAGACATGAATAGTCCCCGTTATTTTGCATATAAAGTCTGTAATCGAGAAACAGACATAGGCATGATATGTGAAGCCTACCCGGACAAGTTGGTCGAGATCGGTGATGTTGCATTGCATGAATGGCCGGAGAAGACTCCGCGCAGATGATTGTCTTTCGGGTTTTCTACGCGGTAGATTGCAATAGGGAACCTTGGGGACTAACTCCAAGGTGCACTCGGAAAACTGGGCAGATACGTGATTCTGCCAACTTGGTGTCTTGGGAGCCAACTTGAACATAACTGGGTTATGTAAATTTTGTGTGATTGATTTGGTACTCGGGGAGGCTTGACCCGCACATATGGCTTAAATTGACGTTGTGATGTGAGCAACGGGTTAGGCGGAACCGTACCCACTCTATGTCGTTCGGTACAAGCGACCTAAAGTACGTGGGACTTGTCGTTGGCATAGATGGAAGGTCTTAGGCGGTCTATGGCTTAAATTGAAGTGACCTGTGCCAGAAATACCAAAATGCTCACGAGAATTTGTCATCCAAGGGACGGTGGTGAGACCGCGGACTTTGACCTGATTCACCAAGAATGTGCCCTAAGAGCACTGGTTGTGTGGTCGTGTGATCCTACGGCTGTGATGTTGTGTAATTTATCTATTATATGGCAATGCTAATAAAGTGCAGGGAAGGAGCATCGCCGCCCCAAGTTTAGGGGCGGGATCGTTATAATTTGGTCAGCTTAGCTAGCCGTTGCTTTTGTTTGCCACCGCTTCGGTGGATTGTTTCTTGCAGGTGCTGTAGAGCAAAGTGACAAATAGCGGGCAAAAGCTCTTGTTACTGAGCCGGCCCTCGAAGGCCTAATTTTGAGTGTTTTCTTTTATTCTTTTGTATGACCGGCATGCGTGCTGATGTTTGGAAGACACTTATTTTTGAGAAAAATATTGTAAGGCCATAAGGTCATGTACTTGTGTATTCGTACTTTCATTCCGGTTGTGTTTATGTAGTGGACATTCATGATGTTGGTTGGGTTCTTAATTTGCAAATGTTAAATTACTTCCGCTAGAATGTACTCTGTGTAGGACGTTGGTTATTGGCAGGATGGTTTTCATTGTGTAACCTTCCGGTCTATCTGTGGTATATGGCGTCGGGCCCCAGCCGGACCAACTGCTATATGTTGTGCGACAGATGGGGGTGTTACACATAGTATTCCACAATGATGAGTGTCAAATTGGGAGGTTAAGTGACCAAGATGTCATCTTAAGAGGCATTAGGAGTTGGAATGTTTACTGTTTAGATTTCCTATGCTTAAGCAAAGACTCACCTATATGCCTAGTTGCTGATGAAAAAGCCTCTTCCTGTGTCCAGTGGCACAAGAGCCTATCCATCTAAATTATATGACCATAGGCAAGCTGTTCAGCAATGAGCATGTTAGGAATGGCCCAAAGTCTATATGCACTAGCGAGGGTATCTGCTATGCATGTCAAAAGGGCATCCAGACTAAGACCCACTTCAAGAGCATTGACATCAAAGACTTAGTGTGGTGCTTATACCTCATGCATAAGTATCTGTTTGGTCCTATGTTAATTCAAAGTCTAGGTAGGAAATTCTACACCTTTGTGGTTATTGATGACTTTTCCAGTTTTGCTGGGGTGTTTTTCCTAAGTAAGAAATCTAAAACCCTTGATGTCTTTCAGACATTTGTCGAGTAAATTTAGAATGAATTCAACAGCACTGTGGTCAAAATCAGAAATGACCATGGGACTGTGTTTCAGTCTGAGTGCATGACAAGATTCTGTGAAGAGTAAGGGATTCATCAAGAATTCTCCTTTCCTAGAACACTCCAGCAAAATAGAGTTGCTGAGAGGAAAAATAGGACTCTCATAGAGGGTGGTAGAACCTTGTTAAGTGACTTATCCCTCCCAGAATACTTCTGGGCTGAGGAATTTAACATTGCATGCTATGTCCTTAATAGAGCTTCTATCACCAAGAGCCACAAGAAGACTCCCTATGAGATCTTGAAGGTTAGAAAACCAAACTTGACCTATTTCAGGATCTTTGGTTGTAAGTGTTATGTGCTCAACAATAGAAAAGTCCATTTAACTAAGTTTGCTGTCAAGTCCCATGAAGGGATATTTGTTGGGTACAACACTCGTAGTAAGTCATATAGAATCTAAAATTTAACTAGCCAAGTTGTAGAAGAGTCAATGCATGTTGTTTTTGATGAATCCAACATGGTTAATTGTGAGCTATCTAGCTCCTCCTCTTATAGTATTGTAGGTACAGAGCAGATGATGGACAAGCTGGCCATCAAGGAAGATACCCACACAGTCCAAGATGATGATGATGGAATGTCCATTCCAAGAGAAGGGCAAGACATACCTAAAGAAATTGAAGACCAGCTAGCTGAAAACCCTGAAGATCAACAAGATGTAGTTAGATTGCCTCCAACTACCAGACATTTAAGGGACCATCCAGCACACCAAATCATTGGTAATGCAAATTATGGAATCCATACCAGAAGCAGGAGCATGAATACAACTCTCTACTCAAGCTTTCTATCTCAAGAAAAGCATAAGAAGTTTGAAGAAGCAATCAAGGACAAGTTCTGGATTGGAGCAATGCAAGAAGAACTGGACCAATTTAAGAGATTTAAGGCGTGGAAGTTGGTTCCCAGACCACATAGACAAAATGTCATAGGGTCCAAGTGGATCCACAAGAACAAGTTGGATCAAGATGGCATTATTGTTAAGAATAAGGCTAGACTGGTGGCAAAAGGCTACAAGCAAGAAGAAGGCTTAGACATTGACCAGACCTTTGCCCCAGTAGCTATATTGGAAGCAATAAGGATATTCCTTGCATTTGCTGCCTGTCAAGGATTCAGAGCCTACCAGATGGATGTTAAGTCAGCGTTCCTGAATTGGGACCTAAAAGAGAAAGTATATGTGGATCAGCCACCAGGTTTGTAGATCCTAACTCTCCAAATTTTGTTTATAAGCTTAGGAAAGCTCTATATCGGCTAAAGAAAGACCCTAGGGATTGGTATGAAACCTTGTCCAGCTTCCTCATTGAGAACAAATTCTCAAGGGGGAAGATAGACAAGACCATATTCCTAAGAAAACCAAAGGGCAAGCTCATCCTCGTCTAGATATATGTCGATGACATTATCTTTGGATCTACTGATGACAATCTCTATAGGAAGTTTGCTAAACTTATATAAGGGAAGTTTGAAATGAGCAGTATGGGTGAGCTCAAGTTATTCTTGGGACTCCAAGTAAGAAAGACTGATGATGGTTTGTCCATATCGCAGTCCAAGTTCACCAGGAAGCTAATCAAAAATATGGTATGGAGAATGCCTCCACCATGAGAACTCTCATGGCGTCAAGTATGCATATAGGTAAAGATGAGGCAGGGAAACCTGTTGATGACTCTATGTATTGAGGGATAATTGGCTCCCTTCTATACCTGACTGCTATTAAGTCTGGCATTATGTATGTTACATGTGTCTGTGCTAGGTATCATGCCTGCACTAAAGAATCTCATTACTCTGCTGCAAAGAGGATCTTGAGATATCTTAAGGGCACACTAGATCTTGGTCTTTGGTACCCTAGAAATAGGGATTTTTATCTAACATGATTTTCAGATGCAGATTTTGCAGGTTGTAAAGAAGACAGGAAAAGCATTACTGGAACCTGTCAGTTCTTAGGAAGAAGGCTAGTTTCTTGGAGCAACAAGAAGAAAACTAGTGTGGCTATATCCACTACTAAGTTAGAGTACATATCAGCAGACAGCTATCGTGCTCAGCTGCTGTAGATACAACATCAGCTCCAGGATTACAACCTTCAGGTAAGTAGAACTCCTCTATACTTTGATTCTACAAGTGTTATTTCTTTTGTTAGGAATCCTTTCTCACATAGCAGGACTAAGCACCTAAAAATTAGATATCATTTTATTAGGGAGCATGTGGAGAAGGAATACATCAGTCTTGAGTTTTTCCCCACAGACAAGCAAGTGGATGAAATCTTCACTAAGCCATTAGATGAAGCAAAGTTCAACACCCTCAAATTTGAGTTGGGTATGTTGAACTTAACCTAGCTTCAGGAACTCCCTTTTGCATTTTTTTGTGGTGCAGGTATTATTCCTCTTGCTTGAAGACTCCCTAGTGGTATCAGTTCACAGATGCTTCTATTGAGGGGAATTAAGTTACTCTGGAAGGGCCAGCCCCTATCTTCCTATTCTGCAGAAGTCAAAAGGGGGAGAGAAAAGAGAAGGTCTTAGCAAGGGGGAGAGATAGCAAGTGGGAAAGATGGAAAGGGGGAGAGAAGGACATATCCAGTAGATGATCACTATCATATAACAAACCCAAGGGGGAAAGAGCTGTTCCCATACAGGGGAGAAAGTGATCAAGGAACTCAAGTAAGAAAAAATACCTTGCAGCAAAACAAGGGGAGTACGTGATGCTCACCATATAGGCAGGAAATGAGGTACACTTCCTTATAACATGTCAGAATTCAATATTTATTTTGCTATATAGGTTGTGTGTCATTGACCAAGGAAAAAAAACAATTTGGATAAGGGTTTTGACTTCTTCAAATAGGGGGAAATTATTGGGTCCAATGTTCCCAATGTCTCTGATTTATGAGTGGTCAAACAGGTCAATGTCACACACATCAACTGTATTTGATGTGCATTTGAGGTCTTGAGTGTAGGTTACTCCATATCATATTGATTGGACAAGGGGACACAACAATTGGTTACTGGACATATCAAGAATCTAATAAGTTCATAGGTGTTGAGTGGAGCAAGCTCACTCAATGCCAGAGGTAAGGATTCAATTTTATGTAGCTAGAAATTTCCCTAAGTCCATAGATGTTGAGCGAGGATAGCTCACTTAACGTCATATAACAAAGAGCGTTGACTCTATCTCAGCCTAACTGATAAATAGCCAAAAAATGGCTAAGTACAAACCTTTGAGTGTAGTCTACTCACTTAATGCCATACAACAAAAAAGCTGAGAGTCAGTCAAAGCCTAGAGAAATAGGCTGAAAATGTGGCTAAGTCCACGGGAATTGAGTGTAGTCTAATCACTCAATGCTATACTTCAAAAAGCTGTGAGTCAGGCTGAGTCAATCAAAGCCTAGAGAAATAGGCTGAAAATGTGGCTAAGTCCACAGGCGTTGAGTGTAGCTTACTCACTCAATGCCAGATAACAGAGAAATTATGTTAAGTAGATTGGCATTGAGTGGAGATTACTCTCTCAACGCCAAGGCTCAAAAATATTTACTAAGGAGAATAGCGTTGAGTGAGGCGAGCTCACTCAACGCTCTCAATGCCTAAGATGCTGCAGAGGCAGAAAATTGGCTAAGGCAAAAAGCATTGTGAGATGAAGACACACTCAACGCTCTCAACGCCAGAGAAGCGGGAAGATTTTGCTAAGACAAAAGCGTTGAGTGGGGCGAGCTCACTCAACGCTCTCAACGCCTTGACGCAGAAATATTTGCTTAGGCAAATAGCGTTGAGTGAGACGAGCTCACTCAACGCTCTCAACGTCTTGCCTAAGAAAATTTGGCTAATTCCAAATGTGTTGATATTTATTTCTTTCGTCGAGCTAAGCTCTGCATTTGTCGAACTGACCTCTAAGTTTGTCGAACTGAGCTTTCACTTTTCATCGAGCTGAGCTCTGCGTTCGTCAAACTGAGCTCTAAGTTAGTCGAACTAATCTTTTGTTTTTCGTCGAGCTAAACTCTGATTTCACCGAACTGAGTTCTGCGTTCGTCGAAATCTTTTGGCACTGAGTGATGGTCATTCACTCAACTCCTTTGCTTCTAATGATTGAATTTTGTCCAAGTCCAATGAAGCTAAGTCATGCTGACGTCAGCAAAGTCAAAAAGTCAACCAAAATTCAAATGTTGCGGAAATACTGTCAGAGATGCTGGCGGTCAGGTGTCATCATCCTCTGTACTTTCCAAGAAATATTTTCATCTTTAAGTGTTGGGGCCCTGACACTGCAAAGAGATGTTGAATCAAGAGTAAATGGAAAGCATGTGCGGAATGGCTAAATCTTAGCCATCAATCTTGGTTGTGGGCCCACTGCTCGATTGGTCGTCAGAGAAAAAAGGTGCAAATCGGCCAGAGCAAACAATCGAATCCTTGTCTAGGTTTTCTGAAAATGAAAGTGCAGCTGAACTTCAATCTTCTTCCTCACCTTTCTTGTCGAGCCTGAAGAAGCCGTTCTACACAGTTAACCTAACTGAGAAAAGAGATAGCTGAAGCAATCACCAATTGTAACAGCAGGTTCAGAACCAATTCTGAGGAAGCAGATCAACAAGCTCTGCAAAGAAAAGATATTTGTTTGAAGAAAGATTCAACTACCGACTTCATTAACTTCAACAGCAAAAACTTGGGCTGATATCTGCTCAGTCTAGGAAGAAGTAGACATAGAGATCTTGCTCTGGTGTCTAATCAAATCACCTGTTATTTCTTCTATAAAGGTCTTTGTGAGTCTGAAATTGTAATCCTGTGTTGAAAGTGCAGCTAGATCCGATATACTCTAGAGGGGGGGGTGAATAGAGTATATGGTGCTTTTAAAACTTTTACAACTGCTGTTGTATTTAGGTGTGTGTATGTGTGTGCAGGGAAGTAGATAAAATAAACCAACAAGTAGCAATGGACTAATCACAGCACATTCACAGAGCAAGGCCAGAAAACAAAAGGAAAAGAAAGCAACCAGACGACACAAGAAATTTTATAGTGGTTCCCCAAATATGGGTAGTCCACTCTTCTACCATCCTGGTAGGAATCCACTGCAGGAAGGGGTTGATCAGGTGTCCTGGCACCAATGGGTTTTGATCAGGTTCCCAAAAACCAAACCCTCAAGTCTTTTGGTGGGAGACTTGCAACCAGAATAATTTTGAAGGGAATTAAAACCCTGTACAGAGGTGGAGTGAGAGGGTGATGAGGTCTTCTCTTTCTCAAATCAAATGAGAGGACTTGTGGAATGTTGTTTAGCAGCTTTGCTCTCCCTGAGATGTAGAATGGTTCAGGAAGAATACTGGAGCACTGCTTCAGGGTGATAGGTCTTCAAAGACCTAGATTTCCAGGTCCAGAGAAAGTCTTCAGGAACTTCTTGCAACTGATATGAATGTATTGTTTTGAAGTTCTCCTGAGTAAAAGCAGATGAAGAAGACTCTTGATATTGATGCAATGTTCTTCTTCTTCTTCTTCTAGATCAATTTTTCTCTGGGCCAAGAATGAATTCTTTTTCTTGTGTTGTCTGAATCACTATCTATCTTCTTCTTTGTTGTTTGTTGTTGTGTTGTTTGTTGTTGTGTCCGTGTTGTATATCTTCTCTTTTCTGTATATCTCTGTCTGTCATAGAAAAACATTCGAATTTTGAATGTCGAGCAGTAATGACAGACGTCCTGGAAAGGAAGCAGCAATTAATTATTTCCCCAACTGATTCCATGGGAAAATGACATGTAATAACCCAGAATTAACTGCGCATCCTAACGGTAGTATACTGTGAAGAACTGCCATTAATTGTCCAGGAATCAGCGCCATGGAATGAGACGGGAACGGAAGAAGATCTAGTCTGGAATCGTCGAACGAAGAACAGAATTCGTCGAGCTGAGTCATGAATTCGTCGAGCTAAGCTGAGTACGTCGAGCTGAGCTGGGTTCGTCGAGCTGAGCTGAGTTCGTCGAGCTGAGCTGAGTTCGTCGAGCTGACAGTCTTCATGCGTTGAATAGACAATCTTCAATATCAGACAAACATTATTCGTAGAGCAGAGAACCAAATTCGTCGAGCTGAGAATAAACTTCGTCGACCTGAGAAAAGTTCTGGACTTGGACGAAATACTCTGCATCTGCTGAAATGCTGTGTCGACACAGAATGGTGTCGACAGATTGATCTTGGTGTCGACACAACTCCTCTGGTGTCGACAGATTGGTCTTGGTGTCGACACAAATCCTCTGGTGTCGACACAAGTTGGTGTCGACTGAAATCCTGGGTGTCGACACAAATCGTCTGGTGTCGACACAAGCCCTAAGTGTCGACACAGATTCTCTGAGCACAAAAATCGTCGAGTAGAGATTAGCATTCGTCGACTTGAGAAGCTGTGAACTTGAGGTCCAAGTTCGTCGAGCTCAGAATATAATTCGTCGACCGAAGCAAGAAGCTGCACTTAGAGAAACTCTGAAGTAGTCCTGAGAATGCTTGAAGTAGAACCTGGTGTTCATCGAGCAAAGAACAAAGTTCGTCGAGCTCAACACTGCGAATTGTCTCACGATCGTCGAGCGCAGAGCTCCCTTCGTCGAGCTGATTTCGACGAACGTCGAACTCATTTCACTTAGTTTGAAAAACTGATAGATCTGGAGTTCCTGATGGTCTTGAAGAAGGCTGGTCCATCTGAAGTTGAGATAGAGGACTGTCCTAGACTCTAAGACACAAACTTGACCCAGACTATACATGATGGGTCACATCCTAAGTCAGTGAACCTAGCCCAAATCAACTAGGGATTCAACAATCTCCCCCTATTTGGGTGAGGTCACTAACAGAAACTCCAAGCAAAGAACAGACAGAAAAACAATGCAAAATTGAGAGATATATCTGGCAGAGAATTTACAACACATGTAACAGATATATATATACATACTGGATTTGTTTTAATGCATAGATATAGACTGAAACAGAAGCAGAAATGAAAAGAAAACACAAAATTACTTCTTTGATTTCTTCTGTTTTGGCTTGAATTCTTGTGCTTTTTCTCCTGGCTTCTTGAAAATGATTTCCCTATTGGGATCTGAAGCTTGAGCCTTGGTCATAGTCATGTCAGCTACCCCTATGATGTTCAGTGAAGTGGCTCTGGGGACAACTGCTTCTGGGTGAAGATTCATGTACTCATCAACATTGAGTAGCTTGTTTGCTTTCCCAAATCTTTTTAGCTCATCTCTCCTGTACTGAGACATAGTAGTTAAGCCTGTTGTGTCCTTGCCTTCAGCTTTAGCTTTGTTGATTAGAGATAAGCCAATGATTTCTTGGAATCTTGCCATTCTGGCTGTGTTGGCTGTTTCTGGATCTTCAGGAGGAGAATAGGGCCTTTCAGCTTCATGTTTCTTAGATTCCTGGTGCTGCTGCTGCTGTTGTTGATGGTGTTGACTGCCTGAAGATGGTGGCCTTGGCTGACTGCCACCAGAGGATCTCCCTGTTTGTCACTGATAGGTTTGAATAGGAGCAGATCTCTGAGAGCTGGAGCCAGAGGCACCTGCAGCTGGAGGAGGAGAAGGAGGAGGATCCTTTCTGTATCTATGAACTTGGGGAGGAGAGTATCTCCTACTTCTCTTCCTCTCTTTTTGCTGGTTCTTAGATAACCACATCCATGCAGGCATCCTTTTGTAAGGAGCAACATTATGCAGAATATAATATGGAGTGTCTGCAGTGGGATTAGGCTTGGGAGCAGGAGGAGGAGGAGCCTTCCTTTTCTTAGAGAGCAACTTCTTTCTCTTTTTAGCAGCCTCTTCATCTGATTCATCATCATCATCATCAGAATTTGAACTCTGAGGATTATCATACAAAGCATCCAGCTTCCTCAGAGTGGCATCAGGAATGATAAGAGGTTGTTCTTGAGGGGGAATAGAAGGTTTCGAGGGTAAAGGTTCAACAGCAGTAGAGACAGAACTTGCAGTTGCTGCCTTGTTCTCTTCTTCAATGTCTGCCAGAATGAGCTCATCCAGATCAGGCATGGGAGAATCATCCATGACAAAATCTGGGACAGGGCAGATGTCTGGAATAGACACAGGAGTTGGAACAGCAGTGGGAGGAGCAAAGGATGCACAAAGTTGCCTGGCAACTGCTGGATTTGCTGGAGAGGTATACTGGACAATAGCCAAATATGGCTTAGCAATCTCTACTGAAGGAAGCTTCATATATACAGGATCAAAGATCTGAAGTATCTCAGATAAATTAACTGTGAGATTTATAAGGAAATCACCGGCCGTTGTTAATGAATCTACTGACTTATCAAAGCTACTGTCAGTGTCCATGAATTGAATAAAATCTATTGTTGTATCTGTAACTACATTATCAAGCACTGTAATAACTGTATCTGTGGTGTCAAGAACTGTATCTGCAGTATATGTATCTGTATCAACTATATTTACTTCTGCAACTGCTGCACCAGCTTCATCATGGAGCATCTCCCCCTGCCAGGGTTCAGGAGAACCTAGAGCCAGGCCCCTGAATGAAGAGGGGGCAGCAGAGAGGGCTGTGAGTTGGGCAGATAAAGAATCAATGGAATTCACCAGAGGTCTAATGGCCTCTGTGATGAGTGATTTAATAAGAGGAGTCAGAAGGGAGATGAGGGAGGGAATGGTGGAAGAATCCATAGGTGGAGAGAGAATAGTAGAGGAGGAAGGAAGAATATGTGGAGGGGATAAGGGAGGTAGAACAGTTTGTGGTTCAGTGGGTATGGTGTAGGATGGAATAGTGGATAGGTGTGGTGGAAGAGGGGATTGAGGGGGTGAGGGAATGTGTGTTGCAGTGGGGGAAACTGGAGGTGTGGGGATATGTGTAAGATCAGGAGGTGGAGATTGATGTTGAGGTGGAGTTAATTGAGGTACAGGAGGAGCGGGAAGAGATTTGGTAGGGGGACTGGCCTCTTCAGAGTCAGGGTGGGGAGTGACCTTGACGGTCCTGGTGCTCTCAGAAGCCTTGATGGAGGAGGAGGAACCCTTGGAGGGTTTGGAGATTGTCCTCTCCCATCGGCCAAACAAGGCGCAGGTAAGGCGCTTGCTGGCGTTGATGAATGTGGTCGGGGAGACCAAACATTCGCTGGCCTTTTCCTGGAGGAAAATCCCCTGGATTCTGCCGTAGCAGACTTCCTTCTTGCTAGTTCTTTTCTTGATAAGGTGAAAGAAAACCATGCCCCAATCGACCTGGCGCTTGTTGAGCACTGCGCACATGATCAGGAATTGATGGCGAGTGATGTAGTCGTGTGCCGAGTGCTTGCCCATCAGAATTTTCCATACAATGTCGGCCAAAAACTGATAAGCGGTTGACAGTTGTTTCTTCATAAGCTTATTAGGGTTGTTGCCAGTGAAACCCATGACTTTCAGCATATTAGCATATTCCTCATCGTTCATTTCCAAGTTGTCTTCCCCATTGATCCGTCCAAAAATTTTAGAGAGTACTGCTGGGGACAGGGAAACGGCAGTGTTTCCAATATGTCCTGTCAGATTTCCATCTTCAGAAATTGCGGCAGTGTACACCCATTCTCTGATCTCGGTTGAGTGTAGCTTGATGCTGCGTGTCATGAAGTCCTTGGGATGCAATTCTTAAAGTAATTCAAGGATATACAGAAAAATTGGATCGGAATGCTGGAAGGACTCAAAGTCCATGGAGAATGCTGCATCAAACTTCATCGCTGCAAGTTCTCCTGGAGGAATCGCCATTGATGACCTGCAAAGAAAATTACAGAGAAAACGGCGATCAAGAGCAAAGGAACTGAAAGCGCGGGACGGAGGTCGAAGAAAACCTAGATATAAGATTTTCAGAATATGAATCGACAAGCTCCGTTCCACGAAAAGAAGACAGATCTTCGAACTGAGATCGACGAAATAAGGTATTGGAGAGTAGTTCGTCGAACCCATTCAGAAGAATTGAAAACAGTTCGTCGAACTCCGTTCGATGAAATGGTTTCTAGAACAAGGTTCGTCGATCTCCGGTCGACGAAAATTGTTTCCACACAGAGAATTCGTTGATCTCCGTTCGACGAGAATCTCTCGAACTTTCCCTAATTCGTCGAACTCTGTTCGACGAACTCTGGAAAATTCGTCGAATGCAGACATAAATTAATTTAACTCTTCTCCATCAATCATTCCTAGTTGATTTATAAAGAACAGATGGGTTTTCTCATCCAAAGGCTTGGTGAAGATATCTGCTCTCTGTAGATCAGTAGGAATGTGGATCAAGTTAAATTTCCTTTTGTCCACATTATCTATAATGAAATGATGTCTTATTTCAATATGTTTTGTCCTAGAATGATGAACTGGATTCTGAGCTATAGCAATAGCACTTGTATTATCACAAAATAAGGTTGAATTATTTAAGTTGATACCATAATCTAGGAGTTGGTTTTATATCCATAGCATCTGTGAACAGCAGCTGCCAGCAGCCATATACTCTGCCTCAGCAGTTGATGTAGACATAGATGTCTGCTTTTTGCAAAACCAGGAGACAAGTCTCATACCCAGGAACTGGCAAGTTCCAGAGGTACTTTTCCTGTCCACTCTACATCCAGCATAGTCAGCATCTGAGTATCCAGTTAACTCAAATTTTGACTCTGCAGGATACCAGAGTCCTAAACTAGGACAACTCTTTATATATCTCAAAATCCTTTTTAGAAAAATAAGATGAGATTCTTTAGGATTCACTTGGAATCTAGCACAAAGGCATGTGGCAAACATTATGTCAGGTCTGCTAGCTATTAAGTATAATAGGGATCCAACAATTGCCCTATAATGTTTCTGATCTACAGGTTTCCCTGCTGCATCAGAATCCACAACAGCATTTGTAGCCATAGGTGTTTTCATTCCTGAGGCATCACCCATCCCAAACTTTTTAATAAGATCTTTAGCATACTTAGATTGGGCGAGGAAGATACCATCAGGGAGCTGCTTCACTTGGATACCAAGGAAGTAGGAAAGCTCACCCATGCTACTCATCTCAAATTTGGAATGCATGAGGTCAGCAAACCTCTTGCACAATTTGGGATCAGTAGACTCAAAAATGATGTCATCCACATATATTTGTACCAATAAGATTTGGTCCTTATGATGTCTAATGAAAAGGGTTTTATCTATGGTTCCTCTTGTAAATTTATGCGCTAAAAGAAAGCTAGCTAGGGTCTCATACCAAGCTCTTGGAGCTTACTTTAAACCATAGAGAGCTTTATGCAACTTGTAAACATAAGAGGGTTGAGTTAGAGAGATAAAACCTGGAGGTTGTTCTACATAAACCTCTTCTTGAAGTACACCATTCAGAAAGGCACTCTTAACATCCATCTGGAATACCTTGAACTTTTTATATGCTGCATAGGCTAGGAATATTCTAATGGCCTCCAACATTGCAACAGGGGCAAAGGTTTGGTCATAGTCTATTCCTTCTTCTTGCCTATATCCTTGGGCAACCAGTCTAGCCTTGTTCCTTACTATGTTCCCTTCTGCATCTAATTTGTTCCTATAGACCCATTTGGTTCCAATAACTGGGTAGTTATGGGGTCTTGGAACCAAATCTCAAACTCTACATCTCTCAAACTGATTTAGTTCCTCTTGCATTGCAAGAATCCAGTGGGGATCTTGCTCAGCTTCATGGATGGTGAGAGGTTCAATTTGAGAGAGAAAACATGCATGCATCAAGTCTTGATTGAGCTGATGTCTTGTCTGTACACCAACTGAAATGTCCCCAATCACTTGAGATCTGGGGTGATCTCTAAGTGTGACAAGATCAGTTTGTGGAGTTGGTTGAGCAACAGCTTCTGCAAATAATTCCTCTTGAGGAATGGTACTGGCTGTTGATGGATGTTCAGTTACTTCCTCTTGGATTTCTTCTTCACTATCTTCAGCAGCCTGTGGAGTGGGATGATTTGGAACCTCTTGGGTAAGGTTTAATCCATCCATAGACTCACACATTGGTGAAACCTGCAAAGGACTATTGGTAGAAATGTCTTTCTCCTTATAAGACATGTTAGCTTCATCAAAAGACACATGGACAGATTCTTTAATTTTAAGGGATGATTTATTGAAAACCCTATAGGCCTTGCTTACTTGGGAATATCCTAGAAAAATCCCTTCTTCAGCCTTAGCTTCAAATTTTCTGATGTATCTTTTGTTATTAGTGTGGATGTAACATATGCAACCAAAAACTTTAAAGTAAGTGATTTTAGGTTTCTTTTCTTTAAGTAATTCATAGGGGGTCTTGTGTTTTAGTTTATGTATAAGACATCTGTTCAGGACATAGTTAGCTGTGTTTACAGCTTCTGCCCAAAAGGATAGAGGTATGTAGGCATCTGCTAACAATGTACCTACAGCTTCAATGAGTGTCCTATTTTTCCTTTCAGCAACCCCATTTTGTTGGGGAGTTCTAGGAGCTGAGAAGCACTGCCTGATACCTTCCTTCTCACAGAACTCATGCATAAGAAGAGACTCAAACTCTGTGTCATGATCACTTCTGATCAATGCAACATGAGTAGAGAACTCAATCTGTATGGTCCTGAGAAAATATGTAAGAACTTTGAATGTATCTGACTTAGCTCTCAGGAAGGCTACCCAACTGAATCTGGGGAAATCATCAACAATAACTAAGGTGTAAGACTTCCCTCCTAGGCTTTGTACTGCAATGGGTCCAAAAAGATCCACATGAAGCAGATACAATATCCTAGGTGAATCACTTTTATTAATGGATTTGAAGCTAGTTTTAGTTTGCTTGCCTAGTTGACAAGCCCTGCATAGGCTTTCCTTCTTGTAGGGACCAGAAGGTAAACCTCTAACAAGGTTGTCTTTAGATAACCTAGATATATTCTTAAGTTTTACATGTCCTAGCCTTTTGTGTCATAGCTCATTTTGGTTACTAGTGATATTGAGTAAACAAATATCAGTTGTGGCAGAAATGAAATCTACTAAATATATGTTTCCTTGTCTAAGTCCAATTAAAACAGTTTGGTTTTTATCATTTATAATAGAACAAGAGGTGGAGTTGAAATGTACCTGATAACCTTCATCACATAATTGACTTATGGATATAAGGTTATGTTTAAGTCCTCTTACATATGTCACATTTTTGAAGGTCACTGCTCCAATGCTTACTCTTCCATACCCTTCTGACTGACCACTCTTTGAGTCTCCAAATATCACCTTTGGTCCTAGCTTGGACTTATAGTTGGTGAGATTTGCTTTGCTGCCAGTCATGTGCTTGGAGCAGCCACTGTCCAGGTACCATGTATGACTTAGCCTTGGACAGTTCTTCACCTGTACCTGCATCAAAAAATAAAGCGCAATTATTCTTGAGCCAGGTTACCTTGGGTCCTTGGTTTGGTTGAAAAGTAAAACTAGAAATGACTGATAATGCAGGTTGAGACTTATACCCTAGATGGTGATATCTCCTAGGTGGAATTATCTAATCAGCTACTGGATTAAATGTCTTGTTAGCTATTTTAAAATTTCTATAGGAGAAATTATTTATATTTGGTCGTTCTGGGATCGACGAATTATTGTAAGTTCGTCGACCAGAGTTCGACGAATGGGCATGAGATCATCGACCTCCACTCAGAGAATGACCATGGTCATTTTCTGCGTCCCACGTTCGTCGACCTTTGCACGACGAACCATACACAGTTCGTCGATCGCAGTAGGACGAATAATTATTTCTGAAGTTTGCGTTCAGCGTTCGTCGATCGGGGTTCGACGATCTTGCAGGATTTCGTCGATCTAGGTTCGACGAATTCTGCTGAACTTGGTTTTTAACAGCTTTCTTCTGTTTTTTGTTGCTATTGTCTAGGGGATTTGACTTTTTTTCTGATCTGGATTTTTCAGTTAGTTTCTCTTTACCTTTAGCAGTGATAAACTTTATGGGAGTGGAAAGTATATTGTTCTTTATTATGGGGGGTAAACCTGATGAAGCACCCAAGCCCAGCCTGCCATTTAATCTGGCATTTACTGTGCTTGTGATATCCATCAGCTTGAGGCTTCTACCATTGATAGATTGCTCAAGTTGTTTTGCCTCACATAATTCAGATTTTAACTTGATTATTTGTTCATTAGCTAGAGTCAATTGGTCAGTTAGTTTTCTGTTTTCTGTGCTGACAGATTCAAGATTTTCTAGTCTAGTCCTCAGGGTTTTTATCTCTTTCTCTGAGTTTATTAAATCCATGCACATGGTTTTAAACTCTACTTTAAACAAATCAGAATTGAAATCAAAACTAGAAATCACCTGATCAGCCTCTGAGTCTGAGGCACCTTCATCTTCAGAATCCTCTTCTGATCCACAGTTGCTTCTGGAGGCATCTATTGCCATTAGGCACACCTCCTTGGATCTGGCTTCTTCCTCTTCTTCACTGGAGCTGGAGGAGGATGTTTCCTCTTCTGTGTCACTCCAGGACTCAGCAACAAATCCTTTGTCCTTCCTTTTATACTTGTTGGAGGAGGGTCTGCTGCTTTGTTTTTTTCTGAAATCCTTGTCCCTGTCCTTGTCCTTTTTCTGATTCTCTGGGCATTCTGAAATATAGTGCCCTGGCTTTCTGCATCCAAAACACACAACCTCCTTAGTTGGTGTCTTGTCATATTTGGGTTTATCATCCTGCCTGGATGATTTTCTTCTAAAGTCCTTTCTTGCCATTTTGTAGAATCTTTTGGCAAAAAGGCTCATTAACTCTTCATTGGAGGTATATGTTTCACTGTCTTCAGAAGCTTTGAGGGCCAAGCTGTGCTCCTTCCTAACTGGGGTAGTTGCCTTCTGTTCTGCTGCCTCTCTTGATTTGACAAGCTGCTCATATGACTTCAGCTTGCCTAGCAGAGATTCTGTTGAGATCTCATTGAGGCTTCTGGCTTCTTTGATTGGCCAGATTCTGGAGTCCCATGAACTAGGGAAACACATCAATATCTTGTCATTCACCTCAGTTAAGGTGATGTCCTTGTCAAGAGTCTTGAGTTCACTGATGATTGAACTTAATCTATTGTACATCTCAGCCACTGATTATGTCTCATCCTTTTTGAAATTCTCATAGAGAGAAATGAGACTGGATCTCCTATCCTTTCTTTCATCAGCTGAGCCTGCTACCATTTGATTGAGAGAGTCCCAAATGGCCTTGGCTGAGGTGCACTCAGCCACATTCTGAAATATGTCATCTGACATTGTTTGGGCCAGAATATTCATAGCCTTTGCATCAGCCATCTTGGCTTTCTTATAGGTTTCAGTATTGTCTAGAGGTGGTACTGCACTCAGATTAGTTGATGTGCTGGCAAAAGTTGTAGGAGCTGGAGGAACACCTGTTGAAATGACAGAGAAAATATCCTCATCAATGGAGTTCATATATAATCTGATTATTGCCTTCTAGATGGCAAACTTGTTAAGATTGCACACTGGAGGTCTGATGCTTGTATAATCCTTGTTTTGGGCCATGTCTGTGATAAGGATAAGTCCAATAAAAGAATAGAAAAGAAAAGAGATCCAACCAAGGGATCTTTGGGTTCAGGTGTTAGCCTGTACAACCAATCAGGTATGGTATGTTTAACTAACCTGCCTTTGATACCAATTGAAAGTGCAGCTAGATCTGATATACTCTAGAGGGGGGGGGGGTGAATAGAGTATATGGTGCTTTTAAAACTTTTACAACTGTTGTTGTATTTTAGGTGTGTGTATGTGTGTGCAGGGAAGCAGATAAAATAAACCAACAAGCAGCAATGGACTAATCACAGCACATTCACAGAGCAAGGACAGAAAACAAAAGGAAAAGAAAGCAACCAGACGACACAAGAAATTTTATAGTGGTTCCCTAAATCTGGGTAGTTCACTCTTCTACCACCCTGGTAGGAATCCACTGTAGGAAGGGGTTGATCAGGTGTCCTGGCACCAATGGGGTTTTGATCAGGTTCCCAAAAACCAAACCCTCAAGTCTTTGGTTGGAGACTTGCAACCAGAATAATTTTGAAGGGAATTAAAACCCTGTACAAAGGTGGAGTGGGAGGGTGATGAGGTCTTCTCTTTCTCAAATCAAATGAGAGGACTTGTGGAATGTTGTTTAGCAGCTTTTCTCCCCCTGAGATGTAGAATGGTTCAGGAAGAATACTGGAGCACTGCTTCAGGGTGATAGGTCTTCAAAGACCTAGATTTCCAGGTCCAGAGAAAGTCTTCAGGAACTTCTTGCAATTGATATGAATGTATTGTTTTGAAGTTCTCCTGAGTAAAAGCAGATGAAGAAGACTCTTGATATTGATGCAATGTTCTTCTTCTTCTTCTAGATCAATTTTTCTCTGGGCCAAGAATGAATTCTTTTTCTTGTGTTGTCGGAATCACTGTCGATCTTCTTCTTTGTTGTTTGTTGTTGTGTTCGTGTTGTATATCTTCTCTTTTCTTTATATCTCTGTCTGTCATAGAAAAACATTCGAATTTTGAATGTCGAGCAGTAATGACAGACGGCCTGGAAAGGAAGCAGCAATTAATTATTTCCCCAACTTTTTCCATGGGAAAACGGCATGTAATAACCCAGAATTAACTGCGCATCCTAATGGTAGTATACTGTGAAGAACTGCCATTAATTGTCCAGGAATCAGCGCCATGGAATGAGACGAGAACGGAAGAAGACCTAGTCTGGAATCGTCGAACGAAGAACAGAATTCGTCGAGCTGGGTCTTGAATTCATCGAGCTAAGCTGAGTTCGTCGAGCTGAGCTGGGTTCGTCGAGCTGAGCTGAGTTCGTCGAGCTGAGCTGAGTTCGTCGAGCTGATAGTCTTCATTCGTTGAATAGACAATCTTCAATATCAGACAAACATTATTCGTAGAGCAGAGAACCAAATTCGTCGAGCTGAGAATAAACTTCGTCGTCCTGAGAAAAGTTCTGGACTTGGACGAAATACTCTGCATCTGCTGAAATGCTGTGTCGACACAGAATGGTGTCGACAGATTGATCTTGGTGTCGACATAACTCCTCTGGTGTCGACAGATTGGTCTTGGTGTCGACACAAATCCTCTGGTGTCGACACAAGCTGGTGTCGACTGAAATCCTGGGTGTCGACACAAATCGTCTGGTGTCGACACAAGCCCTAAGTGTCGACACAGATTCTCTGAGCACAAAAATCGTCGAGTAGAGATTAGCATTCGTCGACTTGAGAAGCTGTGAACTTGAGGTCCAAGTTCGTCGAGCTCAGAATATAATTCGTCGACCGAAGCAAGAAGCTGGACTTAGAGAAACTCTGAAGTAGTCCTGAGAATGCTTGAAGTAGAACATGGTGTTCGTCGAGCAAAGAACAAAGTTCATCGAGCTCAGCACTGCGAATTATCTCACGATCGTCGAGCGCAGAGCTCCCTTCGTCGAGCTGAGTTCGACGAACGTCGAACTCATTTCACTTAGTCTGAAAAACTGATAGATCTGGAGTTCCTGATGGTCTTGAAGAAGGCTGGTCCATCTGAAGTTGAGATAGAGGACTGTCCTAGACTCTAAGACACAAACTTGACCCAGACTATACATGATGGGTCACATCCTAAGTCAGTGAACCTAGCCCAAATCAACTAGGGATCCAACATGTGTTATAAAGGCTAAGATCTCAATGACCCGTGTTTGGCTTAGTTCCGGGTGAAAGGTCTTTATGACCTGTGATTTGTCTTAGTGCCTAAGTGGTATGTCTGTGAGACCTATGAGGTCCTGCGGGATCTGTGTTGTAAGCTCTTAAGGAGCTGAGTTTTGGGAGAAGAGCCTAGTCTAACAAACTGTTAGAAAGGCGTGGAGGGACGGTGGATGTACCAAAGATTGGGGAACCACTATAAAATTGTTGTGTCGTCTGTGAATTATCTTGATAGCTAAAAACTAACCTAATCACAGAGCATAAAAATCGGCTAACTAGTAAGAAAATTGAAATAGGGACAAAAACCTATTCACCCCCCCCCCCCTCCTCTAGGTGTTTAGCTAGCATTGAAAACAATACTTTCACTCGGTGTCTATTATATGGGGGACAGCTTGTTGCTTAGAAAAATTTACTATAAGATTCTTTTCTTTAAGGAGTTTTCCCTCGAGATCTTTAAAGATCTTGTTCTTTTGACTAATAGATCCAATTTGGATCAATGATATCCCTCTCAGCTTGTTGATTTCCTTATTCATGTAGATGGGTTGTTGATCAACATGCTTTCTAAGTCCCCTTCATATTTGTTTCTATAGGAAGTGTAGAATTTTAATTTGTTGGTGGAGGCTTCCAGGTATCTTGAGATTGACATCGAAAAGACCCAACATCGTAAAGGGTACAAGGAAAAAGTTCTGATTTCAAGGCACCACCGCTATTTGGGAAGTTCGAGAGTGGGAGGTAGAAGAAGAAGAAGAGCAGGTGTGTAGAAAAGACTCCTTCTGTGGTTTCCGGGACTATAATTGCTCGAGACACTTCCACTTACTTCACATGTGAGAAGGTGGGGCACAAGTCATTTGCCACCGACAATCTATACAGAGAAAGAGAAGACAGTGGAGTCATCTGCCATCAAATATCCCCTTACTCAACATGCATCAGACTAGTAGGAGGCCATTAACCAAAATGATGTGGTGAATAGACTCATGCAAGCGTGCATACGCTCCTGCATGTTCTGTCCCTGTGCCCCTTTCACTTAAACAGACCTCCGTTCGCACCGTCATCGCTTCATTTACCACCGACATGGCCACGACAGACTATCCATGCACGCGACATGCGAAAGGTTCCTGCACTCCTCTCGCTCCGGCTACGAACTATGATAACCTGGGAGCAAATGATATGGGCACCCTTAATGTATAAGAATTCCATGCAGCGAAAACTTGGGGTCAAACAAACCCTATCGCCGGCCTCCACCAGCCGACCCCTCGGTCGCTGCCCAACTCCTGCCAGATAACCACCTCCAACGGCATAACCACCCATTATGGTGCTGCATATAACTAGATATCATAATGGGAGTGCACATAGCAAACATCATAAATATATGCATAATAAAACTTAAGATAACTGGTGTGCGCTAACACATAAATTAGTTATGTTGTGAGGATAATCGCATAACCATCATAACCACCCTCAAAAACTATAAAAGGGACCCCAAGACTCTCCTTTCATTCCACCTTGCCTCCTTTGCACAAGAGAGCTCTTGAAGAATCCTTTGAAGGTCTCCCTGTGTGCCTGAAGGAATTCTAAAAGACCTTCAAAGATCTCCAAAGATCTTCAAAGAACCCTTGAGGGTTTTACCCTGCGTACATTTCTCTCTCTGCCCATTGCGCCCTGTGCACATTGTGGCCTCCGCACATGATGCCCTCACACTTGGTGCCCCCCACACATTTCACTCTCTGCACAGTTCGCCTAATGCATATTGCAACTAGTGCATTTTCCACATAGTGCACACTTACTCGCGCACATTGAGCCCTACTCCCAGTAACAAGCCCGACGATCCAGACTCCTCCGAACACAACAGGAGACCATATGCAGAGTCCAGCATGAGCAAGCCACACTCCCCCAACATCTGATCACTACAACATAGTCGCTATATGGCGACGTTTTTTTATAACTTTTGTGACGATTTTAAAGCGTCACGATAGTTTTCGTGACGTTTATAAAAACGTCACTAAACTGTCACGATTGCGGCCGTCACCGTAGCAAACAGTGACGTTTTAACTTGGTTAATAAATGACATGATTGTAAGGAAATTATTTTGAAGTTCTTGATAACAATTTTTTGTTACAAAAATCTTATGTTTTGATGACGTCTTGAAAATAATCGTCACCAAAACTGAACATTTATATTGTTTTTTTCATGAAAACGTGGCTAATACTATTTTTGCAGTAGCGACGTTTTTTAAAAAAAACGTCGCTAGAAAGAAAACAAACAGTGACGCTTTTCAAAACGTCGCAAAAAAAACGTCACTGTAAAGTGCATATCTTGTAGTGCGAGCAACCACTGAAGACCCCAGAGCACAACGAGAACAACACTCCCCATCGTACAAGTAGAAAATACTTAGCCCTACGAGTGGTGTCCTGTCACCCTCAGAGCCGCTCTCTCCTCTCTCTCCATCTCTCTCTGTGCATCTCTTGTCACAAGCAAAAAGATATAGTGGAAGTTTGCTCGGCACAATCCCGACCATGTGGATTTTTACGCATTTCCGAGATTTTCCACGTTAAAAAATTCTCTTGCCGTCTCATTTTTTCATTGATTGTTTGAGCGCTCGACCGCTCTGGAGCTAAGACGGTTCGATTTTAGACCGATTTACTAGAGCATCGATTTGGCCCGCAACACAAATAATATGAATTTAATTAAATATAAATTACAACTATAATGATGCATTGCAATTTTAATTAAAGATAAATTACGACCGTAATAACAATTTTACGATGGTAATATAAAAATAGGATTGTAAGAATTTAATTATGAGCGTAAATAATATTGCGTGTAATTGTATAGAAGATAAACTGCAAAGTTTTTACGATGGAAGTAAACAAGTAAAGATGTTCACTTACATTGTCTGGTTTATTGGAAACTTTCTCAGCATTGCCCATATTATTTGAAGGTATTTTACTGTCATGCTGTAAAGTATACATTACGACTGTAATTAAATTATTATCATCATAATATAACATTATGACTGTAGGTATATAATTACAGGTGTAATTGATGATCGCTCTTTTATTTAAAGAAGATAAAATGAAAATTTTATAAGATGGAAGTATATAGGGAGAGTTTTTCACTTACTTTGTTTGCCGTACTGGAAGTTTTATCATCATCTATCATATTAGATGATGATTTTTCCATCTTCTTCTAAAAATTATGAAACATTACTGCGAGAAATGACTTTCCCGACCAGTATCAAAAACAATATGTGATCAACGCAGTAAAAAAGCATCAGAGGGTCTGGTACTAACAAATCTGACGGTCTAGAACCGGATGGAGATAAGTGGTCGCAGTGCAAGCGGAAGTTTTTTGCTTTCGAAAACCTAGTAGTCGGGCAGGAGCGGAAGGAGGAAAGACAAAAGTAAGATAAACCCCGCAGAAAATTTCCTCAAATTTATTGGCGCACACAATTCTGACGTACCAAAGCAATGAACTATTTATTTTGTGAATAGTATGTTATTTCGCTCATTTTGCCTTTATAAAATTGGATAAACTTTTCATGCATTTTTATTTAAATATACAATTATTAGAGGAATT
Source organism: Platanthera guangdongensis (assembly GCA_039583875.1). Classification (NCBI taxonomy): domain Eukaryota; kingdom Viridiplantae; phylum Streptophyta; class Magnoliopsida; order Asparagales; family Orchidaceae; genus Platanthera; species Platanthera guangdongensis. The sequence goes on along the minus strand of CM077162.1, from coordinate 99,363,166 downwards.
TGTCCATTATGTCCAACGCATAATACACTGTATTATTTATATTTAATTATTTATATAAAATTTAAATAACATATTATATTTCAACAATATTATTTTATATTTATATATTTTTTTTTGCATAATATTTTATTTAAATAAAAACTACAAACATACTTAGGCCTTTTTTAGGTGCAATCAATTTAAGTTTGAGAAACAAACATGAAACACATTTTAGTGTTGATAGAGTTTAAAGCTCCGTTTGGCGCGGCGATGAAGGTCGTGAGTGCGGTAGTTATAAACCGTCGTTGCTCATGAATTCCTGACCTAGATCTACTAAGAAACTTCATTCACTTTTATGTTTAAAACTATTAATTATTTCTTGGTGGTCATAGTCGTTGTCATGCCAAACATGCAGTCTATGATGGTGAAATTTTTCTCCAAACTCACCGGAGTAAAAATGCCGCGCAAAACGGATCCAAAAAAAATCTCTGGCCGATGTGTTATATTAGAACTCTATGATTAGCGTATTATCAAACTTAAATTACTGAAATTAGAACTCTTCCATCTTACTTACAACTTTTAAATCTGTACATATTTCAAATTCTTCATATCCCCTAATGTAGAGTACCAATTACTAGCACAAAATTTCATCGAGCTTTATTTAAAATCTTCATATTCATGAAAAAGTGCTCCGTTGATCAGTGGTTGCCAGATTTGTAATAGTATTTAGATGATGATTGAATGTTGATATTTTTAAGTTTTTATATGATGATGCATGCATAACGGCAGAAAATCAAGTGCAAAAAACAATATAATAGAAAAGAATTCCATGTGATTAATATAAGTAAGCACGTACATGATCGCCAGTAGAATTGATGCTCTTTTTATTCAGACTTCTACATGTATAAAAGATCATCACCAAAACGCCCCTTGCCATGTTTAGTAAATCCTTTATAATGGGCAGGATGTGTTGAGCACATGGCTGTCGGTGACTGGGGGGTTACGGGTAAGGGCATATCACACGGTGGCAACTCGTAGATTCATTGATGCATGTGGTAGAACTCACGCGGCAAATTCTACTACCCATAGCTATGTTGTAGCGTTGAACTATGCAATACTTGTCACAATTATGGTCCGTACAATGATTATTACTCTGGCGATATTTTATATGAAGGCATCCCCTAGTATGATCATAACTTTCTTAACGCTCAGCTACAAAGGTGACGGTCACTTCAAACAATCAAATCAACGCATAAATATTGCTAGTGTTAGTTCATTTGCACAAATTAAATGAACTAGAATTGATTTCTAAATTAGTTCATATGCCCAGACCGGGTGTCCATTTGGCCGCCCGAGTCAAGCGGCCCATTGGCCTCTCAACCTTTGGTCGTGGGCCGACCGAGAACCCTCCACCGGGCGATACTCGTCGGCCGGGTCTCTTCATTGGCCCGGTCTCTCCGTCGGCCGGGTCTTGCCGCCGGCCGGTCTCCTTGCTGGCCTGCCATGTGCCTTGTGATTGTTGCCTTGGAAACTCCTCCGTCCAATCCGCGCACAACCACCTGCATAACCACCCGCATAGCCACCTGTAATTGTGGGGTGCGCGTACGTGGTTAATGTAATATCTATGAAGGAAGCTGGCAAGAGATCGCAGGAACACTCAACTACAACCAAAATCAAGTAAAAAATCAGAAACAAAAGCAACACAAAAGTCTCCAATTGGAATTAATAACTTCTTTAAAGAACGAGTTATACATTGCGAGACATGATTTACAATGTAGTCAAAGGAAACATAAAACTGCAACAAGAAGTAAATTCCGCGGACAGCAAGCTGTAACCGCACAAGCCGTCTAACCGCAAGCTGAGTACGCCAAAACCGTCGAAGTAGCCTAACCGTAACTAGCCGCGCAGACTGCTTGTTATTGAAAACTGGAGGACTTGAACAGAACCCGCTGATAGACCGGGCGAACTACTTTGCTTAACCGCAACTTAGAGGAAGAGACTTCAAGTTGCAGAGACCGCGAGCTGTTGTTATCCGCTGACTGTTATCTGTGAACTATTCCACACAAAGCTTTCACTAGTTGCCTAGCCGCGTGATGCTAGCCGCACAGCCTACACAGAGTCAACTTTACTTAGTCACACTAATTAGAAAACATAACCACAAGTTTTAAGGGTGAGCTGGGTTCTCTCTATTCTCATTTATATATTACGAGTTGGGGACTCCTAATTATAGGGGTAAGGAGGAGTGTCGTCACCACTCATAGAGATAGGATAACCGTCTGTCAGTCCTGCAACTAGCACCACATAACCGCACAATGCAGATACCAGCACCAGTTCGCCACTAATAACTTCTATCCGTAAGGGAAAGAACGGTCAGTCCGCATAGGCGAAAATTACCAGTCTGCCAGGCTGAGAAGTCCAACAACAATCCAACAAGGACGACGAACATAGGACTGGCGGGCTGCCGGATACCGCCACCAGACTGCAATGCCTTGGAGACACAACTCCCAATCCGTGCATTCTTCAGCTCGCGACTAGAACAAGGATCGTGCCTAGTCAACTTGCCCAACTAGGCGAGCTCCAGAAGCAATCCTCACAAACAGGCAATCTCGGCGAGCTATATAAGCAGTCTGCACAAACAGGTGAACTTGGCAAGCTAGTCAACAAATCTAGGCTTGTCTTACGGGATCAAGTCCATAATACAAGCAGAATCTGGATATAAACCTGCCTAAGAAGGCTACAATGAACTGTTTGGTTAGCCACCATAGTCCGCGCAAACCGCAAGCCTTCTTGCAAGCTAGAGAACCTGAAGCTATAAGCGGACAGTGCGTTCTGACCAACCAGACCACCACAGTCGCGGTAAGAAAAGTTTAACCGCCTGGTTTCAACCCAGGATGCTTGCATATCCAGACCGCAAGAGAGACCGACAATCCGCCAAAGGCTATCCTATAGAGGCAATCCACCAAAGGCTATCCGCCAGAGGAAATCTTCCACCTACAATCTGTCATAGGCTATCTGCCAAAGGCAATCTGCCAGGCTAGCGACGGACTCTGCAGTCTGTGTGGCCCAATCAGACCGCATGTACTCGACTTCACTACCACTTCAACAATTTTAACATTCTCCCTTGAAGTTGGAAGTGGAAATCAGCCCGAGAAACCCTCACAACTGATTAAATGGTCATTTTGATAGTGGCTTCGTGAAGATGTCTGAGATGTTATCCAGACTCTACACTTACTCGACCATCAGAGACCCCTCCAGCACCTTCTCCCAAACAAATTGATGCTCGATCTCGATGTGCTTGGTCTGTGCATGACAAACTGGATTTTTAACTAGTTTGAGATCATTCTCATTATCACTATGTAGCATAGTAGTACTCCACACCTCCAAATGGATGTCCTCCGCTAACCGACTGAGCCAGATGGATTTCTAAGTTGCCAAAGCCGAATCCTTGTACCATGCTTCCATAGTGGATATAGAAACAGAATCCTGCTTCTTGCTGCACCTCTAGATGGCTGTCGTTCTACAAAAGAAGACATATCATGACACCGACTTCCGATCATCATAATCTCGCTCTTAATCAGCATTCATGTAACCATGTAGCTTGAAGCTTGTGTCCCTCTTATAAAAGTGGCCCATGTCCGAGGTGGACTACACGTACTTCAGAATACTCGTAGATGCTATTAGATGAAGCTTACGCGACTCTGCCATATACTGACTTACACGGACCACAACATAAGCAATCTCTGGTGTGGTAATCATCAGATATATGAGACACCCTACAAGAGTCCGGAACACCAAGGGATTAGAAAGAACCCTTCCCACATCTCGTGTTGGGTTTTGTTACCACAATAACTTTGATTTGAAGAAGTCCCCCTAAAATTAAGTTGAATTGTGGTTGTATTTGATGGTGTTTGTTTAGATGTGCTTGCAGGACATAATTGTCAAATGTAGATCAATGTCAGTCTACAATGAGTCTCCATACACAGGACCATACAATGTAATCCCTCATTGTGTAATCCATTGTGTTGACTCATGTGTAGCCTCTCTATTGGGACACACTTCTTTTTAAAGCACTAAGGACAAGGGAGAAAAGTTCGTTGTTGATTTTATTGAAGAATTGATGTTTTCAGATTTTAAGAAAATTGTCTAAGCCTTTTTCTTGAGTACTATGTTTTGGACTCAAGAAGGACTAAAGTTCATTCTCGAGTTAGACTTGTCATAATTTCGAGTTGCAAAATTAGTTCTCGAGAAAGCATAATGTTGTTCTCGAGAAGGGCTTATATACTCGAGTACTTCATGACATCTCTTCTCGGGTTACTCTCTTTTCCAGACTGATATTTTTCTAAGTCTTTTTCTCGAGAAGACCATGTCTTGTTCTTGAGAAGGATATATGTAATTCTCGAGATTTCAGTCTTAAGGCGTTGAATGCGCTGAGAAGTTAAGTCTAGTTCTCGAGTAAGGCCTGCTATACTCGAGTAAACGTCATCTTTTGTTCTCGAGTATAGTCTGTCAAAAAGTGTTGAGAGTGAGACTTGGCTGATCTCACAACCCTTTGAGTTTTTGATCAGGTGCCTTTAAACCAACACACAGGTTTTTGATCAGGTGCCTTGCCTCTAAGTGTTTAACTTTTGAAGGGAGTTATAACCCTGTACACAGTGGGATGAAAGAAAGATGTTGTCTTCTCTGTCTCAAATAACTGAGAGAAGACTAGTGGTGATGATGTCAAAGCTCCCCCTGAGATGTTGAATGGTTCAGGAAAGAAGGAAGCTTTGCTTCAGGGTGCAGGCCTTCAAAGTGATGTTGCTCTTCAGAAGCTTCTTGGACTTATTTTGAGTAGTTCTCCCATGGAAGCCTGGAGCAAATGATGAAGCACTCCGTGTGTATGAGAGTTGTGTTGTTCTTCACTAATTCATTGATTTGTTGTTCTTTTTCTTCTTCTCTCTTACTGCTTTTTCATCTGCTACCTGTACTGCATAAATATCTTTATATCTTGTCTTAACATAATTCGAAACATTTTAATTTACTTTGACTGCAATGGCTAAAACATTCCCGAGAATGGTAATTGCTTTGAGAATCAATTAGCATTAAATCCTAATTTAATCCATAATTAATGCAGCCTCCAAAAGGCTATATTCATAATAATATATAACATTAAATCTGATACCTATAATGTCCTTTAATTAAGCCTTAATTAATTCTGCCAGCTGTAAATAATTTTGTCTGAATACTACAAAGAAATTGTCAAACTGAATTTTAAAGCTTTCTTCAAACCGGGCTCGGAGTTCGTTGATCTCAGCTCGGAGTTCGTTGAGCTCAGCTCGGAGTTTGTCGAGCTGAGCTCATAGATTTTGACCTACAGAATCTTTGAACTGAGTTTTACAGCTTTCTTTGAGCTGATCTCAGAGTTCGTTGAACTGAGCTTAGAGTTCGTTGAACTGAGCTCGGAGAATTTCTTTGAGCTGAATTTCTGAACTTCAAATCTGAACTTCCCTGGAATTTTTCTGAAGGAGCAAACCTGAAAATAATCCTATGACCCTTGACTATACATATTGGGTCAACCTAATTATCCTAATAGTGATCTTGCCCAAATCAGAACTAGGGTTCCAACATAGTCTTTGTTTCGTGCCATGCTGTGAAATAAATAAAACTAAGATCAGATCTAACAAAGGATCTTTTAGTTCAAGGGTTAGCTTGTACAACCAAAGGAACACTGCTCTGATACCAATTGAAAGATGGGGTTAGATCTGATTTACTCTAGACGGGGGGGGGGGGGGGGGGTGAATAGATTAATCTAAAATTCTTTTAACTGTTTTTAAATATTATCAGAGTATAGAATGGTACCAGTAGTAGTAATAGATAAAAAGAAAAATGATCTAAACAAAACTACCACAGCACAACAAGCCAAACACAGCCACAGTAAGAACAACACAGAAAATAAGCAACCAGACAACACAAGAATTTTATAGTGGTTTCCCCAACCTGGGTACATCCACTCTTCTACCACCCTGGTAGGTATCCACTAACAGGTTTTGATCAGGTGACTGCCACCTATGAGCTATTGATCAGGTGCCCAAAAACTAAATAAACTTTTAAATCGAGTTAATAAACCCTTTATACAGGAGGGGGGAGAGAGATTGATGGTGTCTTCTCTTTCTCAAACAACTGAGAAGACAAGTGGATTGATATTGTCAAGAACTCCTTTCAATATCACTTGGAGCCTTGCACAGGGTGTAGGTCTTCTTCTTTGACTTGTGAGGATCCAGGAACTCCTGACTGATTTGAAAATATTGTCCTTGAAAGTTCATGGAATGGAAGTTGAAGAAGACTCTTGATTGTGATGATTGTTCTTCTTCTTCTTCTTCTGTAAGATCAAGGAGAAAACAGGTTGTTTTCTTACAGAGAAGAATTTTGAATATTTTGCTGTAGATCTTCTCTGTGTCTGTATGCCTTGTCAAGTGTATATTTCGGAAAAGAGAAAATCTCTTTTATATCATCAGTCGAATTCTCCTTTGAATTTTGAATTCGATTGCATTGAATGTTGATTGCCTGCAGAATGAAATACGGATGGAGAGAATATTTTCATTAATGAATTTCCCCAACTGTCCCAATTAATTAAGCAAGTATTTAACCTGATGAAGACCATAATTAATGTTATCAAATAACACCTATATTCAGAGAATATATGCATTAATTACCCAGGAAAAAATTACTAGATATTATGGAATAAGGATAGAAAATGAGAGATTCGAAGTCTGGAACTGCACAGAAATCGTCGACCAGAGAACAGATTTCGTCGACCTGAGACCAAAGTTTGTCGACCAGAGAAATTCTATTCGTCGACCAGAGAAAACTTGTTCGTCGACCTGAGATCCAAGTTCGTCGACCTGAGTTCAGAGAACTGCATTCTATGAATAACTTGCCAATACTGTAGTCAAAGTTTGTCGAGCTGATAACTTGTCTTCGTCGACCTGAGTTAAGAGAAAGTATTCTGAAAGAATGTGTTGAATTGAAATCCAGACTTCGTCGACCTGAGCTCAAATATCGTCGAGCTCTACTCAGAGAATTAACTATGAGTTCGTCGAGCGGAGAATGAGTTTCATCGAGCTGAGTTTGACGAACGTCGAACACACTTTCTGAACTTGATTTTCTTTTAAGTCTTGAGTCTTCTTAGGTCTTCTGCTGGCTGGTGCATGTATGGTTGAATCTAATAACTCAGCCTAATTTTCTAGGACTCAAAGACATGACTCTGGCTATATATGGTGGGTTAAACATCCTAATTAGTGAACCTAGCCCAAATCCAACTAGGGATCCAATAGTGGCTGCACTTGAGCTTTGTCATTTCCCTTGGTATTGACAGCTCTTGTCCTTCCCTTGAAAACACAACCCTTTCTATCCCTTTTGGGAGGAGAAGGAGTCTATCAAGGGCATCACTGTGCTAGGCTTGGAGTAGATAGCCACTAGTTCCCTCTCTCTTTGGAGATTTTCTTCAAAATTCCTGATATGGTTATTCTTGAAGGTTATGGTGTTCATCTGAGTGATTGTCACATTCTTTAGTTTGATGACTTCTTGCATCTTCAGATCCAGCAGTTTTGCTGATTCTGAAATAGCAAGCTGTAGAGAAGCAATTTCCTGAGCCTGTTGTTTGGCCAGGAGGTTGCTTTTCTTTAGAGTCTGCAGAAATGCATCATAGTTGTCAATCAATTGATGGATGTCCACTTCAGATTCTGATCCATCATCATCATTTGATGAAGAGGCACAAGAATCAGAAATTGATTCATAATCTGATCCAGAAGAACTAGTAACACAGATTACCTTGCTTGGACTAGGCTGATCCTGACTGATTTATTCAACATACCTAGCCATCAGCCCAAGACAACAGCTGTCTTCTTCATAATCCACCTCTGAATCATCATCAGACTATGATAGAGGGGCCCTGACTTCAACCGTGGCATCATGAAGAACCTTCTCAGCTTCTTCTTCTATAGCAGTCAGCCTTTTAATATAGTCTGCTTCTACAACTCCATCTTCAGTAGTGTACATCCCTATGTAGGCCTCTTCTTCTTCTTCTGACTCTGATGACGAAGGTGTCAGTCCAGCTTATTTACTTATTAGCAATGAGGGATATCTCCTTCTTGCCCTTTTGTTAGTGGTCCTTTTTCTCGCCATGCTCCCTTCTTTTGACTGCGCAGTCGGCTATTACATACCCAGGCTTTCTTCAATGATTACAATTCATGTTAGATGAAACCTGTTTACTAGTTTTGGAACCATACATGTCCTCCTTAGAGTATTTCCTCCTGCCCTTGTAGTAGTCCTCCTTGGGATGAGAGGTGGAGAAAGGCCGGCCTTTCAAGTGATTCTTCTTCATGAACTTCTGGAATTGCCTGGTGAAGGCAGCCAAATCTTCATCAGACCATTGACAGTCTGATGTTCTTTTCTCTAATCTTCCAGAATCAGATTCAGCATCTCTCCTTGGTGGAGAGGGAGACTTTCTTCTGCTTTTGTTGGAGCCTTCAGCTTTGAATGCTATAGTCTTGTCTCTTTCCTGAGATTTCTTGTGGTTCTCCTCTTCTTTCCTAGCAGCCAGCTGCATCTCATATGACAACAACTTCCCAAAGAGGGTGTGAGGAGCAGTATCAGCCAGCTTTGCCACTTCTCTGATGGCACAAATCTTTGTCTCCCATTCTTTAGTGAGAGATCTAAGGAACTTGTCATTCAGTTCATAGTGACTGAATATCCTTCCATAAGTTTTTAGTTCATTCATAATCCTAAAGAACTTTTCATAATTGGTGGTTATGTTGTCACCCTTGGATTGCCTGAAACCCTCATACTCTTGGTTGAGCATGGATTCCTATCATCTCGAACTTCATTTGTACCCTCCATGTAGATCACCAGTGTGTCACGCATTTCCTTTGATGTTGTGCAATGGATCAGGTTCTGAAGTGTAGAGTCATCAACAACACTCATAATTATATTTTTTGCTCTCTTGTCTATTGAGGCCAGGGCCAACTCATCCTTACACATCTCATCATAGGTCTTGGGTGTCTGGACATTTTCATCAAGTGCAGAGATGTTCATTGGGATGAATGGTCCCTCTTCGACTATAGTATACATCCTATGGTCACCAGCTTCCATGAACTGCCTCACCCTTTCTTCCCAGATGCTGAAGTCTTCCTTCCTACAGATTGGAAGCCTCAAAGCACTCAACTCCTAATTGCTCATTCCTGAACCCATAGAGACAGACTTCTAGCTAACCTTGGAGATCTACTCAGACTGTTATGCCTTTAAAGAGTAACCTCTCTCTGATACCACTTGAAAGTCATGTTTTCAAGTCTAGCTTAACACCTAGAGGGGGGGGGGTGAATAGCTTTTTGTCTCTATTTCAATTTTCTTACTAGTTAATCGATTTCTATGCTTTGTGATTAGGTTAGTTTTTAGATATCAAGATCATTCACAGATGACACAACAATTTTATTGTGGTTCCCTAATATTGGGTACATCCACCGTCCCACTGCGCCTTTCTAACAGTGTGTTAGTCTAATCTCTTCTCCCAAAACTCAGCTCCTTAAGAGCTTACCGCACAGATCCCGCAGGACCTCACAGGTCACACAGACCTACCACTTAGACACTAAGCCAATCACAGGTCACAAAGACCTTTCACCTGGCACTAAGCCAAACTCAGGTCACTGATACCTTAGCCTTTATAACACAGGCTTACAACTTCAGACTCACAAAGAATCTTTACAGAAGAATTAACATGTGATTTGATTAGACACCAGAACAAGATCTTTGTGTCTACTTCATCCTATACTGAGCAAATATCAACCCAAGTTTTTGTTGTTGAAGATAATGAAGTCGGCAGTTGAATCTTTCTTCAAACAACTATGTTTTCTTTGCAGAGCTTATTGATCTACCTCCTCAGAATTGCTTCTGAACTTGCTGTTGTAGATGGTGATTGCTTCAGCTATCTCTTTTCTCAGTTAAGTTAACTGTGCAGAACAACTTCTTCAGGCTCGACAAGAAAGGTGAGGAAGAAGATTGAAGTTCGATCGCACTTTTGTTTTCATAAAACCTAGAAAACGATTCGGTTGTTTTCCATGTCCGATTTGCACCTTTTTATTCTCTGACGGCCAATCGAGTTGTGGGCCCACAACCAGAATTGATGGCTGAGATTTCGCCATTCCGCACATGCTTTACATTTACTCTTGATTCAACATCTCTTTGCAGTTTGTGGGCCCCAACACTTAAAGATGAAAATATTTCTTGGAAAGTGCAGAGGATGATGACAGCTGACCGCCAGCATCTCTGGCAGCATTTCCGCAATATTTTAATTTTGGTTGACCTTTTGACTTTGCTGACGTCAGCATGACTCAATATCTGTGTACTTAGACAATATTCAAGCATTAGAAGCAAATGCATTGAGTGAATGAACATCACTCAGCTCCAAAAGATTTCGACGAACGCAGAACTCAGTTCGATGAACTCATAGTTCAGCTCGACGAAAAACAAAAGCTTAGTTCGACGAACTTAGAGCTCAGCTCGACGAAAAGTGAAAGCTCAGTTCGACGAACTTAGAGCTCAGTTCGACGAATGCAGAACTCAGCTTGATGAAAGAAAAAGATATCAATGCATTTGGACTGAGCCAAATTTTTTGAGGCAAGATATTGAGAGCGTTGAGTGAGATCACCTCACTCAATGTTATTTTCCTTCGCAAATATTTCTGCGTCAAGGCTTTGAGAGCGTTGAGTGAGCTCTCCTCACTCAACGCTTTTTGCGTTAGCAAAATCTTCTCGCTTCTCTGGCGTTGAGAGCATTGAGTGTGTCTTCATCACTCAACGCTTTTTGCCTTAGCCGATTTTCTGCCACTGCAGCAACTTAGGCGTTGGTAACATTGAGTGAGCTCGCCTCACTTAACGTTATTTGCCTTAGCAAATTTTTCTGAGCCTTGGCGTTGAAAGCTCTACTTAACGACAATCTACTTAACATAATTTCTATGTTATTTGGCATTAGGTGAGTAAGCTACACTCAACGCCTGTGGACTTAGCCACATTTTCAGCCTATTTCTCTAGGCTTTGACTTACTCAGCCCAACTCACAGCTTTTTGAAGTATAGCGTTGGGTTAGTAGACTACACTCAACTCTTGTGGACTTATCCACATTTTCAGCCTATTTCTTTAGGCTTTGAATTACTCAGCCTGACTCACAGCTTTTTTGATATATGGCATTGAGTGAGTAGACTACACTCAACGCTTTTGTACTTAGCCATATTTTTGGCTATTTATCAATTAGGCTGATAAATACTCAATGCTATTTGTTATAAGGCGTTAAATGAGCTGTCCTCACTCAATGCCTATGTACTTAGGCAAATTTCTAACTAGACAAAATTGAATCCTTACCTCTGGCGTTGAGTGAGCTTGCTCCACTCAATGCCTGTGGACTTAGTAGATTTTTGATATGTCCAACAACCAATTATTATGTCCACTTATCCAATCAATGTGATATGGACTAACCTTCACTCAAGACCTCAAATGCACATCAAATACAGTTGATGTGTGTGACATTGACCTGTTTGACTTCTCATAAATCAGGGACATTGGGAACAATGGACCCAACAAGGAGGATTAAGTTATAATAAGTAGAATGACGCATGCTCAAGGAGCATTACCTATAACTACTGAGAAAAATTCCCGTGATCAAGGAAAAAGCTTATCTAAGCCGGCTGGTGGTTGTGAGTGTGAGATGGTAGTGAAGTGCAAGATAAATGATGTCGACACCACTGCTTTATGCGACTCAGGTTCATTACGCAACATGCTTGCATTACAAGACATTGAGAAATTTAATTTGAATACAATGTTGATGAAAGGACATCGCTTGTCCTCGCTAACAGTGTAGTGGTAGAGACCGATGGAGTGGTGAGGGAGGTTGAGGTTTTGTTGGATGCAACGATGTTTGTTACAGACTTCCAAGTACCGGACCTATGGAGAATGACTCCATACCCATTTTGGGGGTCCCATTCTTGAAAGAGAGTGGCCCTACTTTGCATATCGTTGATGGGTGTGTATCTTTGCCCCCCAAGGAGACATACCAATCTTTATAGTTTCCAAAAATATTGTTCACAGAATTAATCGACCTCCAGTTAATCTGGTCTCCTGCGAGCTCTTTTGGCAGAAATGAATATGAAGCACCGTTATTGAATAAAGCTCTCGTTAGATAGTTAAATATTAATACAAAGTTAACTAATGCGTATTTAAGACATGAAAACACACGTGAGGAAATTTTTGAATTAATGTGGTGCAAATTAAATAAAAGTCACACCTGTCACCACATCATTCTTGTGAATGGCCTCCTGTTGAATAGGGGTATATTGGGAGACAGATAAATCCACTACCATCTGCTTCTCTATATAGATCGGCCCAACTACAAGAGTAGTGTCCACCACTCTACCATGTCTTCGACGGTCCTGACTGACAAGCAAATGACTTGTGCCCCACCTTCCCTTATGTGAAGTAAGTGGAAGGGCGTGAAGTAATTATATCGTCGGTAACAACAAAAGGAGTCTCCTCTACGTACACACCACTTCTTCTTGTACCACCCACTCTCAGAAATCCCAAGCAGTTATGGTGCCTTGAAATCAAAACCTTTCCCCGATATCCTTTACGATGTTGGGTCTTTTTGATGTCCATCTCAAGATACCTAGCAGCCTCCACCAACGAGCTAAAATTCACCCCTTTCATAGTAATCAGAGGCATCCTTAGGTTGTCTCGCAATCCATGATGAAATCTATGTGTCTTCCCCTCATTTGTGGTGATGCTCCTCACATACCTACTCAGACGAGTGAACTCCAGATGATACACATCTACGGACATATCTTGTCGAAGTAGTCTCAAAAATTGCTCTATAAAGGCTAGCCTCGTAGCTATAGGGAGATAACATCTCAATAATGATGTCGCAAATTCCCCGATCGAGATATTAGTAAGGAGGCGCCCAGGAAAGAGACTCTCGCACTCCTCTACACAACATAGCTTCGCATCTCCTTCCAACATAAAGGTAGCAAGAGGAACCTTCATTTCTTCAAAAATCTAAGCAACTTCCAATAAATATGAGATCCTTGTGAGATAATCCTCGACATCAGTAGGAGTGTTGTCGACGCCTTTGAATGTGGGAGTGTGCAACCCTGTATCCGGCGAGTAGGGTTGTCAGGAGCCAGACTGGGTAAACTGTCTTTTTCCCAAGTCCCAGGCGAGCACCTAGGGGGGCAGAGCTCAGCAGCCCCCGACTCGCCCATGCAAGACCATCCAGTGGCATGAGAGTAAGGCCAGATGGGCCCGCACTCGCCGAGAGAAGCCCGCCCAGTCCACTCAGTTCGTCGAATGAAGCTCGGCATTCGTCGAACGGAGCTTGGCGTTCGTCGAACGGAGCCCAGCATTCGTCGAACGGAGCCCATCGTTCGTCGAGTTAGATTACTCAAATGCCATCCAGCCGGATTGACCGGTCTAAGTCTCGGGAAAGCACCTAGGGGGCTTGAACTCGGCAGGCCCAAGCTCGCCCAGGCGAGGTGAGATCATCAGGGGGCAAGCGGGGCCAGCCAGTCCCATAATCGCCGCCCCTGGCGAGCAGGGACCTTAGGGGGATACTCGCCCAATGACCTATGATGTTTTTTTACCATTTTTCCACTGCTAGTCTGCATATAGCTTGTTAGAACAGTGGATTTACGTTGTTGGTAGACCCAGTTATGCTGCATATAGCTGTTTAAAATAGCGGAGGTTGGCTATTTGCATGCTGTTTTTAGAAATCTATAAATAGGACCCAAGGGGCACCTCAAAAGTCATGCTCACCAGTGTTCAGATCTTCTTGCTCTTTCTGAGGTAGCCTAAGATCGGCCTTTGGCTAAGGAGGGGAAGCGCTCTAAGATCTTCCGGGTGTGTGGTGGGACCTCCACATCGACCCCTTGAGTCAGTTCCCTTCTATTTTCCTTTGTTATTTGGCTTGCAGGAGAGAAGTAGGTGCGCGATCACCCCTTCCCCAACGGTGAACTCCGCAAGAGACCGAGTTTTCGGTTTCAACATTTTGGTGCTGTGAGCGTGGAAGGGTCCTTCATCGATCTCATCCAAAAGATGGGAAGGGGACATCGCCTCGCCTATCGGGCTGTCCCTCACCTCATCCGTGAGCCGCACGTAGTCACGCTGTACCACCTCTTTGTGCTCTTTCACCTGGCATAGCCCGGGCACCAGCTTCTTGAAGAACCTGTTTCCCCTCCTTGTCAGCTCGCCATTCTCCACTTCGAAACCCAGGTAGGAGTCTAGCGAGCTTGGAGAAGGGAGGGGCGAGTAGCAGGTTGGTCCCAAAGATTCTTCAGCATCAAACTGGCTGGGAAAAGCTACAGAGATAGTTAAGCATCAGTATGAAAGACGAGTACTCCGAAATATTACAGGATAGGAACTGGTGTAGTTCAGCTTACCCGATGAGATCGGCACCCCCAAGAAAGTACGGGGAGGGGGCAGCCTCAGATTCTTGTCGCGGATCGAATGCTGTGTTCTTGGCGAGAGGTGGTTTAAGCCCGGAACAGGGATGACTTCAATACCTCCACCGCGGTCCCGACAGGTCGCTGAGCTGACGGGGCACAAACTGGCAAGTTCGGCCTCTAGGAGTCGAGCCCCAGGGTCCCAAAGGGGGGTGACGGGTCCCGTGGGCGATTCTCTGGAGTTTCAAGCCGCGAGTCGCTGAGGGGGGTCTTAACTCGCATCACGGAAGCCTCGCCATCATCCTGCTGGTTGTCCAGGTCGGCACAAAGGTCAAAAATGTTTTTATCCTTCTCAAAGGAGGGCAGAGTAGAGGAATCTGTCCCGTGCTCTAGGGTGGTTTTCAGGTCACAGAAGATAGGCTCGGCCGCTTGGAGGAATGGTTTCGCCCTCTTAGTGGGATTTGGCTCAGCCGAACCGCTCTACGAGATGTAGAGTGGAACTGCGGTCAGGCTGGCGACGCGAGCAGAAGAAGCCTCACGAACTCGGGCAAGCCACTCTTGGATCTCCTTGGGGATAGGCATCTTGGCAAGATTAGAGTGAAGGTAATGGTAAAAGTTACCTAGGTACACAGGCATATATATATATAGCCGCAAGTGGACCCCACCCGAATTTTCTCTCTGGCCCCTATTGCACTGGCCGAACACTTGGGGTTGGATGAATCTTTCCGAGCTTTTCCATGCTAAAAAAGAGAAGGGATTGTGTACAACCCCGTATCCGGTGAGTGGGGTCGCTAGGAGCCAGACCAGGTGAACTCCCTTTTTCCCAAGTCCCGGGCGAGCAACTAGGGGGCTAGAGTTCGGCAGCCCCCGGCTCGCCTAGGAGAGCCCGGCTAGTGGCATGCGAGTAGGGCTAGCCGGGCCCGCACACGCCAAGAGAAGCACGCCCATTCCGCTTAGTTCATCGAACAGAGCTCAGCATTCGTCGGACGGAGCTCAGCGTTCGTCGGACGGAGCTCGGCATTCGTCGAACGTCCCGAATCGCTCTAGGCCCCTAGTGTGTGTGTTTTGAGTCAGGAGGGTGACTCGAGTCCGAGAAGTGCAGGGAATTGGACTGCACTTGTGGAGAAGTGGAGGAATCAGTGTAAAAAGACACGGGTAGCGACACGGGTAGCGACACGGTAGCGACACGGCCGTGTTCCTACCTGTGTGCGTCGAGTTGAGCTCGACGAGCCGTGTCGAGACTGAGGGCCTGTGTCGACACCAAGTGACACGGGTAGGGACACGGCCGTGTCCCTACCCGTGTGCATCGAGTTGAGCTCGACGAGCCGTGTCGAGACTGACGGCCTGTGTCGACACCAAGTGACACGGGTAGGGACACGGCCGTATACCTACCCGTGTGCGTCGAGTTGAGCTCGACGAGCCGTGTTGAGACTGACGGCCTGTGTCGACACCAAGTGACACGGGTAGGGACACGGCCGTGTCCCTACCCGTGTGCATCGAGTTGAGCTCGACGAGCCGTGTCGAGACTGATGGCCTGTGTCGACACCAAGTGACACGGGTAGGGACACGGCCGTGTTCCTACCCGTGTGCGTCGAGTTGAGCTCGACGAGAAGTGTCGAGATGCAACCCGAGAAGTACACGGCCAGTGACATGGCTATGCACACGGCCGTGTCATGTGGACACGGGTCGGGACACGCCCGTGTCCCCACCCGTGTCAAGTATTGAACTGACATGGAAACTATCGTTGCCGCTTCACCAGGCAGGACACGGGTAAGGACACGGATGTGTCCCTACCCGTGTCACATTTTATATATATAGGGGAGAGAAAACCCTAGCCGTTTTCATTCTCTTTTCTTCCCCTATTTCCAGTGAGAACTCCTGTGAGAGGGAAAACTGCAGGAGCAAGTCCTACCGAAGGAGATCCGTCATCGCCGTGAAAGAGAAGATGCCGCCAAGGAGAACTACGAGATCCATGGCTAGAAATGGTGGTACCGCTGGAGCCAATGTGAGTTTCCTACCCTCTCCTTTGGTGCTAGATCTATAGTTATTTTCCTACGAGAGACATCGGCTCAAGAGAGCCTTGATGGAGAGGAGAAGATTTCTAGGTTCGGCCATGCTAGGATTTGAATCCTAGATTTTAGATCTCTTCAACCCTTCCCCTTTTCTTCAATACGACGATGGGTGAATGGTTTCGTGAGGAGTTTTGGCCTTTGAGGTTGAATAAGGGAGGAGGACATTTCTGGAAAATTTAGGAAGGATCGCTTGAGGAGGAAGACGGACCGATGCCGTCCATTTTCTTTAAGATGCGCGCAGAATCTGTATTCTGCGCGTAGCAATCTTCTAGGCCATTTTTATGTAGGATATGGGCAGATCTGGGCTTTTGGCTAAACACGAAAGTTGTAGCCCTTGGAAATACCTTTCCAACGAGTGGTTGCACGACTTCAGGTGAGGTCTGTGGCCCTGGGAAAACCTAATCGAGTTTGCTGCCCGGCAATTCCTGTACAAAGAAATTGTGTTCTGTGCGCAGTGAACTTTGAAGCCGATTTCGAGTAAGTTATTTTCAGATCTGGGTTGTGACCTGAATATGAAAGTTGTAGATCATGAAAAGATCTTTCCAACGAGGGGTTACACGCCTCCACCGGATTCCTGAAACTTCGGAAACTCCGGTCGAAGTTGCTGTCCAGACTATTCCTGCACTTAAAAATTTGGGTTTATAACATTTGGATTTGGATTCGGAGAAACTAATATTACAGGTAACCCTGAGGCTTGGATAAACTCTTATGAATAATTAATTCAGTTGCATAAATGATGAAGATTATTAATCGGATTCCATGTGATCGAATTGTAAGATAGTATACTTGAATGATTTGACTTGTTAGAAGTTAGTAGATTTTTATACATGTGCATCTTGATATATTGTGTTGAAATCACCTGATATGACATATAGAAGGATAACTCATGGCCATGTGAATGTTGAATAGTGGATCGAATTTGGTAGTCCAATACTTAGAGTGTCGTCTTCCTATGGGTAGTATGTGTAAGTTTGTAAGTGCGGTGTTGACCGCCACTTGTTATGGTTGTGTTGAGATGAGATGTGGATGGATGGTTGGGCTGTGCCCTCGTGTTTGCTTCCGAGGCCCCTTCCATGTTATGTTGGCGTGGTATTTGCATGTGGTGTGAGTCGACACGCGGTGTCGTAATCCCGGGTTAAGGATAGTGTGGCAGGTCTACGGGCTCTCCAGTCGTCACACCGACGGGAGTTGGCAGTTAGACTTGGTCGGTTTGGGCTGTGTCCTCGGTGTTCACGTCTCGAGGCCCCTCCGACCATGTGAACGGTTGGGCTGTGTCCTCGTGCTTTCTTCCGAGGCCCCTTCCGGGTCACACAAGGCCAGTTCGGGCTGTGTTCTTGGTGCACATCTACCCAAGACCCCGCTGGGCCATAGTACGCATGGGCTCCGCTGTTGTGTTCTTAGCGTTGAGGCGTACGGAGGCCTAGGTGAAGTAGTGTGATACCCGCCTAGTAGTAGAAGTGCCCGTTCTACTGTCACCGCCTGGCCACGGCGGCTGATGCCTGAGAGGTTAGCTACCTGCTCGAAAAGTGGGAACTATAGTCTGTGTCGACATAGCAATTGCATGGGTGTGCATGTGTGAGTCATTGCATAGCATTCATAACATTTCATATCATTGCACCAGAAGATCCTCATCGTATAAGTTTGTATGGGCACTCTTATACGATGAGTTACTTTTATGTAACCCAACCCTTAACTTATAAGTTTGTATGGGCATTCTTATAAGTTAAGTTACTTTCCTGCTGTTACTTATACTTGCTAGTTTAGTGTAACTTTTACATAAATGCTGATTATGATGTTGTTACTCTTACTCTACTGCCACCTGCTTGTACTTCCTTTACTTGCATACTTGTCATATACTATACTCTTGTTCCTTTTCCCCGCCCGGTGCCGAGGAGTCGCCGGGGAGCGGATGTGAAACCACTTAGTCGTTTCGACTAACGGTTGCGACGTCTTCCTTTTTAGGAGGTCACGCCGCAGGTAGAGCAGCCGCAGACTACGCAGCAGGACAGCCAGGCCAGGACGACAGGGCCTGATGTGACGGTGCCGTCGATACCGTCTGTTACTGATGTTAGTGTTTTGATTACTCTGATGTAGCCCGTTTGGGCAATGATTAGCTGTACTCTGATATTTTGTAGAAGCATGTTTTAGCTTCTATTTATTGATGTATTTGGACATTATAACTTAGTGTGGATTTGACTTCTGGATGTTTATTTATTTGGTTGGGTTGGCATGATTTATTGATATTGTTGTAGCCGGCGGAATAGGCGTCTTGTGGTACAGGTTAGCCCGTGTGCTAATGCTACCGCAAGGCGGCTGTTCCGGGCATAAGACCCCCCCCCCCCCCTTCGTGCCGTGTTTTGGGATCCGGGTAGGGGGGTCTTACAAATGGTATCAGTTTGCCACGATCCTCAACTAAGAAGTCATTCAACAATGGTGCCACCCCCGTTTGGTTAGTCAGTTTGGGGACAAACTGACTTAGCGGAAGCAGTGGTGTGCCCATATGTAATTCACATTAAGTTTGTCCAACTTAGACCTTAAGTTTAGCCAACCTTACCACAAATTTGTCGTGTATGTGTAGGTTCCAGTGCATGTTGAGCCGATGGGGGGTACTCCTACCCCTCCCATACCCACTCAGTTCGAACAATCTGAGTTGGGGCAGACGCTCACCGCCATTCTTGATGCTTTTAAGGCACAGCAGGCTCCGGTGCAACAACAGGCCCCGAGCTCCAACTGGCTGAGCACCTTCCGGGCTCTCTCCCCTCCCGTCTACCTTGGGACGGAGTCAGCCGTACGTACAGAGGAATGGCTAGACACGATACAGGAGTTGTTGGCCGGTATCCGTTGCCCAGCCAACATGGCAGTGACATTGGCAGTGTCTGTCTTGGACTTACATGCGAAGAGGTGGTGGAAGTCCCTCATGGGCTCTACCTTCCAAGGCCGGATCTACACAGAGATAAGTTGGAGTGAATTCTCGGGTGTTTTCTTGGAGCACTTTATCCCTACATCGGCCCGAGATGAGCTTGAGCAGAGGTTCCTTCTACTAAAGCAGGGATCAAAGTCGGTTACAGAATACCAGCGGGAATTCCAGCATCTCGCAAGGTTTGCAGATTCTTATGAGTTGGATGATAGAGGTTATGCCAAACGTTTCTATAAAGGGCTGCGAGATCCCCTAAGGCAGTCCCTTTTGTTTATAGCGGATGGTAGCCTGGCGGAGATCATTGATATGGCGAAAAGATTGGAGGCAGACCACCTGGGATGTAGTAAGAGGCCTGCGGAGGACGTGATGGAAGCCGGCCCAAGTAATAGAAGGAGACGGGACTTCAGAGGAGGAAGAGGTTATCAAAGAGGTGGAGGGCGTGTCCACCGAAACTATAGGGTGGAGCATCCAGTTCCGCAGCCGCCTGCATTGCCTCCACCCCCACAGCATCAGCGATTTCAACAACCTGAAGGGCGTCGTGGTCTGGTGTGCTTCGAATGCAACCAGCCGGGCCACATCCGGCATTTTTGCCCGCAGCTATATGGGAACGCCCCTCCTGCTCTCCCTCCTGCTCTCCCTCCTGCTCTCCCTCCAGCAGCTCCACGAGGGCGGGGATATATGCGCGGTCGAGGACGAGGACCGCCAAGAGGAAACCCCGGACCGGTCCGGGATCAGGTGTACGCGCTTGACATGGCGCAGGAACGGAACCCACAAGATGTGATTGCAGGTATGATTTAATTAATTTACATATTTGCATGGTCTAACTTGAATTGATTAGAACTTACTAGCCACTAGCAATAAGTTTTGGTTGTTGGTACTTAGGCACCGTGATTATTGGCGGGAAGACAGCCTATGCGCTGTTCGATACCGGTGCCTCACACTCCTTTGTGTCCGAGGATTTCATAAAAGACATGGGGGATGTACAGTACTTCACTGGCATAGCCCGACGTGTACGCCTTCCGGACGGCTCGGAGATGATCGCGACCGCCAAGTGCGAGTTGGAGTTATTTATTGATGGGAAGGCCTTTGATACGCCGGCCACGGTTCTGAGAATGCCGGAGTTTGACATCATTTTGGGCATGGCATGGCTGGACTGGCACTTCGCGAGGATCGACTGCGCGGAGAAGCGGATCTATTTGAGGCATGGAGACTCTGACGTCATCTTCCAAGGTATTGGCTTCGCGCCACGTATGATATTATCTTCTATTCAGGCTGTAAAGGCTCATATGAAGGGGGATGAGGTCTTCATGATCTGGTTCGAGTTGAAGGAAGCAGCGTTGGAATTAAAGGATGTACGGGTAGTGCGGGATTTTCCTGAGGTATTTCCTGAGAAGCTACCAGGATTACCTCCGCATAGAGAGGTTGACTTCCAGATCAATCTAGTACCAGGTGCCAAGCCTGTATCCAAGGCTCCGTACAGAATGGCTCCGAAAGAACTCGCGGAGTTTAGAGTTCAATTGCAGGAACTGGTGGATTCAGGGTTCGTTCGCCCCAGTTCATCACCATGGGGAGCCCCTGTGCTGTTCGTGAAGAAGAAGGATGGAACACTGCGATTGTGCATAGATTATCGGGAACTCAATCGGTTGACGGTGCGGAACACTTATCCACTACCGCGGATCGATGAGTTGTTCGATCAACTAGTGGGAGCACATTGGTTTTCTAAATTGGATTTGCGCTCCGGATACTATCAGTTGAGGATACATGAGGGGGATATTCAGAAAACAACATTCAGTTCGAGATATGGTTTGTATGAGTTCACAGTAATGCCGTTTGGGCTCACAAATGCCCCTTCGGCCTTCATGAGTTTGATGAACAAGGTGTTTGAACCGTATTTGGACATCTTCGTCATTGTTTTCATCGACGACATCTTGTTCTACTCAAAGACGGAGGAGGAGCATGTCGAGCACCTGACCTTGGTTTTGAAGAAATTGAAGGAGCACGCCTTGTATGCCAAGTTTAGCAAGTGTGAATTCTGGCTTAAGGAGGTTGCCTTCTTGGGGCATGTGATCAGTGGAGCAGGGTTAGCTGTGGATCCAGCAAAGGTGCGGGCCGTGAAGGAGTGGTCGCCCTTGAAGTCGGCGGCTGATGTACGAAGCTTTCTTGGACTTGCTGGCTACTACCGCAAGTTCGTGAAAGGATTTTCCAAGATTGCCCTTCCTCTTACCTCCTTGACGAAGAAGGGTGTGCCATTTGAGTGGACACCTCAATGTGAAGCGGCATTTCAAGAATTGAAAGATAGGCTTACCTCCGCCCCCATCCTTGCACTTCCGTCTGGGAAGGAAGGATTCCAAGTTTACACGGACGCATCATATCAAGGGATGGGAGCGGTGCTGATGCAGCACGGGCATGTGATCGCTTATGCTTCAAGGCAGTTAAAGAAACATGAAATCAATTACCCGGTTCATGATTTGGAGTTGGGAGCAGTGGTGTTCGCTTTGAAGGTCTGGAGGCATTATTTATATGGCGTGCACTGCGAGATCTTTTCCGATCACAAAAACTTGAAGTATGTTCACACTCAGAAGGAGTTGAACCTGAGACAACGGCGGTGGTTGGAATTTCTATGCGACTATGAGTTCACCATGAACTACCACCCGGGAAAGCGAACTCGGTAGCCGATGCCTTGAGTAGAAAAGTGCCAGGCTCTAGCCCAGAGTCTCGGCTGATGAGCATGAGTTGGCTCGGATGATCGAGGAGATGGAAATTACTCTAGTATTCAAGGATCCTTCGGCAGAGTATGCGGAGTATTTGGCCAACATGAGCATAGTTTGTGATATCCGAGACCGGATTCGGGTGGAGCAAGGAATGGATGCGGCCTTGGCCCCGGCAATCAAGGCAATTGAAGATGGGACCACCGATGAGTACACACTCAAAGACGGCCTCATTTATTTTCGTGGCCGACTCTATATTCCCAAGGGCGGCAAAATTCGGGAGGATATCTTGAGAGAGGCACATTCCTCTCAATATTCAGTGCACCCTGGTATTGCTAAGATGTACGCCGGATTGCGGAAGACCATGTGTTGGCCGGAATGAAGAAGGATGTTCGCTACTATGTTACACATTGCGAAGCTTGCCAAAGAGTGAAGGCTGAATGCAGGAGTCCCGGTGGTTTGTTGCAGTCATTGCCCATCCCCGAATGGAAGTTCGAG
Source organism: Platanthera guangdongensis (assembly GCA_039583875.1). Lineage (NCBI taxonomy): Eukaryota > Viridiplantae > Streptophyta > Magnoliopsida > Asparagales > Orchidaceae > Platanthera > Platanthera guangdongensis. The sequence goes on along the minus strand of CM077162.1, from coordinate 99,340,538 downwards.
GATATCTCCATGGATTTTGTTCATGGGTTACCTCGTTCCCGCTCCGGGAATGATTCAGTATGGGTTATTGTGGATCGACTGACGAAGGTGGCCCGGTTCATTCCAATGAAGAAGGAAGCACACGTGGATGTTTTGGTACGCCTTTTTGTGGAGCAATTTGTACGGTATCATGGCGTGCCCAAGACAATTGTTTCGGATCGGGATGGTCGGTTTACATCCAATGAGTGGAAGGCGGTACAGGCGTATTTGGGCTCACGCCTAACCTTTAGTACCGCATTTCATCCTCAGACGGACGGGCAGTCAGAGCGGACCATCAGAACACTGGAGGATTTATTGAGGTTATATGTGTTGGACAGAGGAGAGCCATGGAAAGGCTCTTGCCCCTAGTGGAATTCTCCTACAACAATAGTCATCAAGCAAGCATCGGTATGGCGCCCCATGAAGCCCTTTACGGAAGAAGGTGCAGGACTCCCTTGTCTTGGGTGCAAGATGAAGATCCGAAGGCATTGGGGAACGAATACATAGATGATACTGATGCGGCGGTCAGATTGATACGGGATCGCATGTTGGAGGCTCAAAGTCGACAGGCGAAATATTACAATAAAAAGCACCGGATGGTGGAGTTCCAAGTGGGAGAAAAAGTGTTCCTCAAGATTCGGCCGATGCATGGAGTGTCGCGGGTGCGTGGAGTGAAAAAGCTCAGCCCAAGATATGTTGGGCCTTATATTATACTAGAAAGGATCGGCCCGTTGGCCTATCGGTTGGAGTTACCACCAGAACTAGAAAATCTCCACGACGTGTTCCATGTGTCGTCGCTTCGAAAAGCACTGTTGCGGCCCGACCAGTATATTCCCACTACTGATGGTGCAGTGGCGTCAGATAGGTCTGTGCGACTAGAGCCGGTGCGGATTGTTGACAGCGAGACAAGAACATTACGCCGCAAAAGTGTTCCCTTGGTGAAGGTGCTATGGTTGAATCATGGGAAGGAGGAGTATACATGGGAGCCAATGGATTTAATGCAGCAACGCTACCTGAAGTTGTTTGCTCAAGGTAATCTTATTTAAAAGCATATGTTAAATTTCTTGTTATGCTCTTCTCCCCACAGCCTAAGCCTGATTTCGGGGACGAAATCTTTTATTTTTTTTATAGGATTTGTAACGTCCCGAATCGCTCTAGGCCCTAGTGTGTGTGTTTTGAGTCAGGAGGGTTGACTCGAGTCCGAGAAGTGCAGGGAATTGGACTGCACTTGTGGAGAAGTGGAGGAAACAGTGTAAAAAGACACGGGTAGCGACACGGGTAGCGACACGGCCGTGTTCCTACCCGTGTGCGTCGAGTTGAGCTCGACGAGCCGTGTCGAGACGACGGCCTGTGTCGACACCAAGTGACACGGGTAGGGACACGGCCGTGTCCCTACCCGTGTGCGTCGAGTTGAGCTCGACGAGCCGTGTCGAGACTAAACGGCCTGTGTCGACACCAAGTGACACGGGTAGGGACACGGCCGTGTACCCTACCCGTGTGCGTCGAGTTGAGCTCGACGAGCCGTGTCGAGACTGACGGCCTGTGTCGACACCAAGTGACACGGGTAGGGACACGGCCGTGTCCCTACCCGTGTGCGTAGAGTTGAGCTCGACGAGCGTGTCGAGACTGATGGCCTGTGTCGACACCAAGTGACACGGGTAGGGACACGGCCGTATTCCTACCCGTGTGCGTCGAGTTGAGCTCGACGAGAAGTGTCGAGATGCAACCCGAGAAGTACACGGCCAGTGACATGGCTATGCACACGGCCGTGTCATGTGGATACGGGTCGGGACACAGGCGGTCCCAACCCGTGTCAAGTATTGAACCGACATAGAAACTGTCACATTTTATATATATAGGGGAGAGAAAACCCTAGCCGTTTTCATTCTCTTTTCTTCCCCTATTTCCAGTGAGAACTCCTGTGAGAGGGAAAACTGCAGGAGCAAGTCCTACCGAAGGAGATCCGCCATCGCCGTGAAAGAGAAGATGCCGCCAAGGAGAACTACGAGATCCATGGCTAGAAATGGTGGTACCGCTGGAGCCAATGTGAGTTTTCTACCCTCTCCTTTGGTGCTAGATCTATAGTTATTTCCTAGGAGAGACATCGGCTCAAGAGAGTCTTGATGGAGAGGAGAAGATTTCTAGGTTCGGCCATGCTAGGATTTGAATCCTAGATTTTAGATCTCTTCAACCCTTCCCCTTTTCTTCAATACGACGATGGGTGAATGGTTTCGTGAGGAGTTTTGGCATTTGAGGTTGAATAAGGGAGGAGGACATTTCTGGAAAATTTAGGAAGGATCGCTTGAGGAGGAAGACAGACCGATGTCGTCCATTTTTCTTTAAGATGCGCGCAGAATCTGTATTCTGCGCGCAGCGATCTCCTAGGCCATTTTTATGTAGGATATGGGCAGATCTGGGCTTTTGGCTAAACACGAAAGTTGTAGCCCTTGGAAATACCTTTCCAACGAGTGGTTGCACGACTTCAAGTGAGGTCTGTGGCCCCGGGAAAACCTAATCGAGTTTGCTGCCCGGCAATTCCTGTACACAGAAATTGTGTTCTGTGCGCAGTGAACTTTGAAGCCGATTTCGAGTAAGTTATTGTCAGATCTGGGTTGTGACCTGAATATGGAAGTTGTAGACCATGAAAAGATCTTTCCAACGAGGGGTTACACGCCTCCACCGATTCCTGAAACTTCTGGAAACTCCGGTCGAAGTTGCTGTCCAGACTATTCCTGCACTTAAAAATTTGGGTTTATAACATTTGGATTTGGATTCGGAGAAACTAATATTACAGGTAACCCTGAGGCTTAGGATAAACTCTTATGAATAATTAATTCAGTTGCATAAATGATGAAGATTATTAATCGAATTCCATGTGATCGAATTGTAAGATAGTATACTTGAATGATTTGACTTGTTAGAAGTTAGTAGATTTTTATACATGTGCATCTTGATATATTGTGTTGAAATCACCTGATATGACATATAGAAGGATAACTCATGGCCATGTGAATGTTGAATAGTGGATCGAATTTGGTAGTCCAATACTTAGAGTGTCGGCTTCCTATGGGTAGTATTGTGTAAGTTTGTAAGTGTGGTGTTGACCGCCACTTGTTATGGTTGTGTTGAGATGAGATGTGGATGGATGGTTGGGCTGTGCCCTCGTGTTTGCTTCCGAGGCCCCTTCCATGTTATGTTGGCGTGGTATTTGCATGTGGTGTGAGTCGACACGCGGTGTCGTAATCCCGGGTTAAGGATAGTGTGGCAGGTCTACGGGCTCGCCAGTCGTCACACCGACAGGAGTTGGCAGTTAGACTTGGTCGGTTTGGGCTGTGTCCTCGGTGTTCACGTCCCGAGGCCCCTCCGACCATGTGAACGGTTGGGCTGTGTCCTCGTGCTTTCTTCCGAGGCCCCTTCCGGGTCACACAAGGCCAGTTCAGGCTGTGTTCTTGGTGCACATCTACCCAAGACCCCGCTGGGCCATAGTACGCATGGGCTCCGCTGTTGTGTTCTTAGCGTTGAGGCGTACGGAGGCCTAGGTGAAGTAGTGTGATACCCGCCTAGTAGTAGAAGTGCCCGTTCTACTGTCACCGCCTTGCCACGGCGGCTGATGCCTGAGAGGTTAGCTACCTGCTCGAAAAGTGGGAACTATAGTCTGTGTCGACATAGCAATTGCATGGGTGTGCATGTGTGAGTCATTGCATAGCATTCATAGCATTTCATATCATTGCACCACAAGATCCTCATCGTATAAGTTTGTATGGGCACTCTTATACGATGAGTTACTTTTATGTAACCCGACCCTTAACTTATAAGTTTGTATGGGCATTCTTATAAGTTAAGTTACTTTCCTGCTGTTACTTATACTTGCTTGTTTAGTGTAGCTTTTACATAAATGCTGATTATGATGCTGTTACTCTTACTCTACTGCCACCTGCTTGTACTTCCTTTACTTCATACTTGTCATATACTATACTCTTGTTCCTTTTCCCCGCCCGGTGCCGAGGAGTCGCCGGGGGAGCGGATGTGAAACCACTTAGTCGTTTCGACTAACGGTTGCCACGTCTTCCTTTTTAGGAGGTCACGCCGCAGGTAGAGCAGCCGCAGACTACGCAGCAGGACAGCCAGGCCAGGACGACAGGGCCTGATGTGACGGTGTCGTCGATACCGTCTGTTACTGATGTTAGTGTTTTGATTACTCTGATGTAGCCCGTTTGGGCAATGATTAGTTGTACTCTGATATTTTGTAGAAGCATGTTTTAGCTTCTATTATTGATGTATTTGGACATTAAACTTAGTGTGGATTTGACTTCTGGATGTTTATTTATTTGGTTGGGTTGGCATGATTTATTGATATTGTTGTAGCCGGCGGAATAGGCGTCTTGTGGTACAGGTTAGCCCGTGTGCTAATGCTACCGCAAGGCGGCTGTTCCGGGCATAAGACCCGCCCCCCCCCCCCCCCCTTCGTGCCGTGTTTTGGGATCCGGGTAGGGGGGGGTCTTACACGTCGAACGGAGCCCAGCGTTCGTTTGGCTCAATTTCTCAAAAGCCGACCAACCAGATTAAATGGTCTAAGTCCCGGGCAAGCACCTAGGGGGCCAGAAATCGGTAGGCCCCAACTCGCCCAGGCAATGTGAGATCACCAAGGGGCAAGCAGCGCCAGCCGGGCCCGTACTCGCCGCCCCTGGCGAGCAGGGACCTCAGGGGGCTACTCGCCCAATGACCTATGATGTTTTTTACCATTTTGCTCCGGCTGGTCTGCCTATAGCCTGTTAGAACAGCAGAGTTACGCTGTTGGCAGACCCAGTTGGGCTGCATATAGCTTTTCAAAACAACGGAGGTTGGCTATTTGTAGGTCGTTTTCAGAAATATATAAATAGGACCCAAGGGGCACCTCAGAAGGCATGCTCACCAGTGTTCAAATCTTCTTGCGCTTTCTGAGGTAGTCTTAGCTCGGCCTTTGGCTAAGGTGGGGAAGCGCTCTAAGATCTTCCGGATGTGTGCTGTGACCTCCACGCCGAGCCCTTGGGTCGGTTTGTAACGCCCCGAAACTCAAAAGAGCGACGAGAGGCATTTTGGGCCAAATTTGGAATTTGGTAGGGGGCACACGGCCTGGGACACGGGCGTGTCCCAGGGCGTGTCAGGATCGAGCCGACGATTTGGCCGAGAGGTCGACGAATTTTGGAGTCGAAGATCGTCGAGCAGCGAACACGGCCTGAGACACGGGCGTGTCTCAGGGCGTGTCGAGCTCGTGTCGACGATCGGCCCTGGAAGTCGACATTTTTCGCTCGATGATGTGTCGAGACAGGGAACATGGCCTAGGACACGGGCGTGCCCATGGCCATGTTGGGTGGTCGACGAACTGCGCTCGATGAAGTATCAAGATAGTGAACACGGCCTGGAGCCCAGGCGTGTTCGGGTTTGACACGGGCATGTCAAATAGGACACGGGCGTATCCAAGACCCGTGGGAGTCTCGGGTTGGTGTTGGACCTGTGTTGATGGGGGAACACGCGCTGGAACACGGGCGTGTACTGGCTGACACGGGCATATCAGGTCGAACACGGGCGTGTTGGATGCCCATGTGTTTTCTGAGACACGTCGATTTTTGACGGTGAATGAGGGACACGGCCCTGGACACGGACGTGTCGCAGGCCGTGTTCGGCCCAGGTTTTACTTTTCAGCTACGAATCGTAGCCGTTCGTTTCCTTATTTTGGGATCCGACGGTTGGGGGTTGTTCCTACTGGGATATACCCGGGATTGGGCCTTTGAAACTGTAACAGCCCGGCCCATGGCACTCAGAGGCTGCGCACAGCATGGCCCAAGCTCCGGCACTGCTACAGGGTTGCAGCCCAATACACCCCAACGCCTCTCCCGCCTGTTTTTCAGCAAGGCGCGTTGTTGGCGCTAGGTATCGAACCCGCAACCCTTGATAAACCACTCTTCCAACAGTGTCTATCACCAGCTGAGCTGCAGCTCAGTTGGTGATGGTCACTGTTGGAAGAGTGGTTTATCAAGGGTTGCGGGTTCGATGCCTAGCGCCAACAACGCGCCTTGCTGAAAAACAGGCGGGAGAGGCGTTGGGGTGTATTGGGCTGCAGCCCTGTAGCGGTTTACGGGTGGCCAAGCTGTGCGCAGCCTCTGAGCCTAGTCTGTGCCGTTACATAAAAAGTGCACTTTTTATGTAACAGCCCGGCCCATGGCACTCAGCACGGCGCGTTGTTGGCGCTAGGTTTCGAACCCGCAACCCTTGATAAATCACTCTTCCAACAGTGACCATCACCAGCTGAGCTGCAGCTCAGTTGGTGATAGACACTGTTGGAAGAGTGGTTTATCAAGGGTTGCGGGTTCGATACCTAGCGCCAACAACGCGCCTTGCTGAAAAACAGGCGGGAGAGGCGTTGGGGTGTATTGGGCTGCAGCCCTGTAGCAGTGCCGGAGCTTGGGCCATGCTGTGCGTAGCCTCTGAGTGCCATGGGACGGGCTGTTATAGAAACCCTCATTTCTCTTGAGTGGTTCTCTTTATAAGTCTAGAGAGAGGGGAGATCAAAGGAGGAAGAAGAAGCCTAGATCCGGTCACCGGCGGAGCTTCGGAGCTCCAAATCGTGAACCGACTTCGGATCTACGGAGACAAGGAGAGTGCGGTGCTTTTCATCTGCTTACATTTCCATGGCGCCAAGAAAGAACGCTAGGGTAACGATTCTCTACTTGAGCATGTGAAGCTCTACTTCTTTTGCATAGGGAAGCCCACTCTCGCGAGTTTGCAGTGAGTTTGAGGCGTTCCTTCGGGTAGACATGAATAGTCCCCGTTGTGTACATGTAGAGTCTGTAATCGAGAATGGATATAGGCATGATGTGTGAAGCCTACCCGAACAAGTTGGTCTTGATCGGTGATGCTGTATTGCATAAATGGTCGGAGAAAACTCCGTGCGAATGTTTGTTTTTCGTGTTTTTTACGTGGTAGATTGTAACAGGGAGCCTTGGGGATTAACTCTAAGGTGCACCCAGAAAACTGGGCAGATGCGTGGTTTGGCCAACATGGTGGCCTGGGAGCCAACCTGAACATAACTGAGTTATGTGATTGTATGGGAGATACGGGACTCAGGGAAGCTTGACCCGCGCAGACGACTTAATTTGACGTTGCGGTGTGAGCAACGGGTCAGGTGGAACCGTACCCGATATATGTTGTTCGGTTAAAGAGACCTAAAGTTACTTGGCACTTACCGTTGACATAGATGGAGGGTCTTAGGCAAGGGCCAGAAAGACCAGATTGCTCACAAGATATTGCCGTCCTGGGGGCGGTGGGGAGTCGGTGGACTTTGGCCGTGATCACCGAGAATGTTCCCTGAGAGCACGGGGCGTGTGGCCATGCGTGTTAACGCCTGTAATGCAATGTATTTATATACTGCTTGGTTATGCTAATAAAGTGCAGGGAAGGAGCATCACCGCCCCGAATTGGGGGCGGGATCGTTATAATTTGGTCTGCATTGCTGACCGTTGCTTTGATTTCACATTGTTGCGGTGGATTGTGCTTGCAGGTGCTGCAGAGCCTAGCGGTGAATAGCGGGCTAAAGCCCAAGTTGCTGAGTCGGCCCTGGAAGGCCTAATTTTGAGTGTTTTCTTTTATTCATGTATGGCCGGCCTACATGCTGTGGTTTGAAAGACATGTAATTTGAGGAAAATATTTGTAAGCCCATAAGGCTAGTACTTGTGTATTTGTACTTCATTCCTTTTGGCGTATTAGTGGACATTCATGCTGGTGTTGGGTTCTTTATTATTGCAACTAATAAAATTGCTTCTGCTAGAGTGACTCTGTGTAGGATGTTGGATTGGTTGGATGGTTTCCATTGAGTAACCACCCGGTCTGTCTGTGGTATATGGCGTCGGGCCCCAGCCAGACCTACTGCTATATGCTATGCGACGGATAGGGGATGTTACAATTTGTTAACAGACTACTGGTTTCGGTCAGGCTTAAAATGAATTTGTGGACGAATTCTTTTAAGGGGTGGTGAGCACATGTGTGTGCGTCACTGTTATAACAGTAAAAGAACCCATGAATGTCTACTTAGAAATGAAAATACATGTGTTTGAGGAACCTGCGTGTTCCTATAATTGCGTTTTGCAATTTTGTTTGGTCGCTTAACGGTGTTTTGTACCACTATAGGTGACCGAAAGCGGTGCTGGGCCGTCGAAATGCCGAGTTTCTGCGGCTAGTAGTGCACCAAATGTTGCTCCTCCAACACCTCCATCGGCTGAGTCCATACGATTGGTCGCTGAAGCAGTGTTTGCCATGATCAATACGCAGCCTGCAAGGCAAATGCAGCAGCCCGCTCCTGCGATGGAGCAGGTACCTCTTCCAGAGGTTGAGCCGAGAAGAGTGGAGCAGGTAGTAGTGGAGTCGTTGGTGCCAAGGAGGGCAACCGAGAGACAGCTCAAACATGTCATGAGATTTAATCCTCTGGTATTCTCGGGGTTGGGAACCCCATCTCAAGCTGAAGACTGGCTCTCTCGTGTGAAGAGAGTCTTGACATCGACGGAGACAGAGGAGTGGCAGATGACCACTATAGCTACATTCCTGTTGGATGGAGACGCTAGGCTGTGGTGGGAGGGTTTGGAGTTGCATCTATTGAGAGGAAGGCAACTTACAGACGTCTCGATGGAGGAGTTCTCGAGACTATTCTTGGCTAGGTACCTCCCATCGACCTAGAGGATTGCTTTGGAGAATGAGTTACATAGGTTGGTACAAGGAGAGCATAGCGTGGATTAGTTTGTCCACGAGTTTACTCGGTTGGGTCGGTATGCTAGCTCCACCATCACGGATGAGGAGTGTAAGACCAACCATTTTTACGAAGGTCTAAGAGATGACTTGAGGCTACTACTCTCGGGGCCGATGATGTAGGGTTTCTTGACCTTCGTCAACACGACCCGGTCCTTGGAGAAGGACATGAAGAATGTTCAAGCGAAGAAAAGCTCAGGTGATAAGAGGACTGATTTCAAGGTGTCGGCTAACTCAAAGTCTGGGCAACGTAAGTTCTTTAAGAAGACTAGGACTTTGGGTCCAGCTCCTTCTTTCGGTGCTTCTGGGGCAACTACGGGTCGGACCCCGGGTGCATGTTTTACTTGTGGAAAGCCGGGGCACTTTGCCCATGACTGTTGGAGCGGACGTCCCAAGTCCTAGAGGAAGCCGGGAGCAACTTATGAAGAGATGGGCAAGGCGGTGGAGTCAACCGCGTCCCATTATGCTCTGGCTCAACCAAGGGTTTATAATCTTGGCCAACTGGAGTCCATCAAACAAGCGGATGTGGTGATAGGTACGGTTTAATTTGTAGCAAGTTAAATTTCTTTAAATACTTGTTATGCGTATGTTACCTTACCACTGCTTGTTTAGGATTTGTTTTGATTTGTGAGTTTCCAGCGAGAGCACTCTTTGATACGGGAGCTTCACACTCCTTCTTGTCTGAAGGATTCATATTGTGCATCGGAGTACCTTCTTCGATGGCGAAGGACAAGTTGGATGTTTTGTTACCGAATGGGTCTTCGATGCACGCAGATAAAATCTGCGGTGTTAAGATTCGCATTGGGAATCAAGAGTTCGATTTGATAGTGTCGTTACTGCAGCTGGTGGAGTTCGACGTTATATTTGGCATGGACTAGCTCTCGGAGCAGCAAGCCTATATTGATTGCGGTCGCAAGGAAGTCAAGTTGGCAGCAAGTCGTGAGACGACTTTTACGGGCTTGAAAGGGTCGAGCAAGACGTTGATGTCTGCTCTTCAGGTGGTGAAGGCGGTTCGTGCTAGTGCAGAGCTATTCTTTACACTAGTGGAGGTTACAAAGCCAAAGCCTACATTGGATAGTATTTCAGTGGTAGCTGAGTACCCTGATGTGTTCCCCGCAGATCTTCCTGGAGCCCCGCCTCAATGGGAGATAGATTTCACTATTGAGCTAGTGTCAGGTGCAAAGCCCGTGTCACGATCTCCGTATTGGCTAGCGCCTAAGGAAATGGCAGAGCTGAAGGTGCAACTTCAAGAGTTATTGGAGCAAGGGTTTGTGCGTCCTTGTTCGTTGTCTTGGAGCCCACCGGTCCTCTTTGTAAAGAAGAAGGACGGGAGCTTGAGACTTTGTATTTATTATCGGGAGGTAAACAAGCTAACGGAAAAGAACAAGTACCCAATCCCAAGGATCGATGGTATTTTTGATCAGTTGGTCAGGTCGAGGTGTACTCTAAGTTGGATCTCAAGTCTAGTTACTATCAGCTAAGGATAAGGGAGAGTGATATCCCTAAGACAACGTTCAGTACAAGATACGGGCATTACGAGTTTACGGTCATGCCGTTTGGGCTGACGAATGCGCCTTCAGTGTTCATGGATTTGATGAACAGGATCTTCAGGGAGTACTTGGACCATTTTGTGATTGTCTTCATCGACGATATTTTGGTGTACTCGTAGAGTGAGGAAGATCACTTCAGGCATCTTCATTTGGTTTTGGAGACGCTAAGGAGGAATCAATTGTACGCCAAGTTCTCGAAGTACGAGTTTTGGTTGTCCTCAGTGGCGTTCCTCGGTCATATAGTGAGTGGGGAAGGTATTGTAGTGGATCCGGGGAAGAACGTTGTGATACGAGAGTGGCCTGAGATTTCTACGGTAGCGGAAGTCCGGAGCTTTCTGGGGCTTGCCGGCTATTATAGGCGCTTCATAGAGAACTTCTCGCGGATAGCGTTACCTCTCACTACTTTGACGAGGAAGGAGCAGAAGTTCATTTCGACGCCGGAGTGCGCGCGAGCTTTTGAGGAGTTGAAATGCCGGTTGACCATGGCGCCTGTGTTGAGTTCGCCGAGTGAGACCGAAGGTTATGAGATTTATAGCGATGCTTCTGGCAGTGGTTTGGGTTGTGTGCTGTTACAGCATGGAAGCGTTATAGCATATGGATCAAGACAGCTGAAGGTACACGAGAGGAACTATACGGTCCATGACTTGGAGTTAGCGGCCGTGATTTTTTCCTTGAAGATGTGGAGACATTATTTATACAGTGTGAAGATTGATATCTACACCGATCACAAGAGCCTGAAATATTTGATTGATCAGAAAGATCTGAACATGCGGCAGCATAGATGGATGGAGTTCCTGTGGGACTATACATTCAAGATCCATTACGTGCCTGGTAAGGGCAATGCGGTGGCGGACGCGTTGAGTCGTCGGGCCCCAGTCCAAGCCAATTGGATGTCGGTCCATGACGAGCCGTTGGTTCGGGAGTTGGAGGTGTTGGAGATCTTTTGCGTTGATAAGCAATCAAGTGCTGGAGCAGTATTGAATTGGACTGAAGTCCAATATGACCTGGCTGATCGGATTCGGCAGGCATTGGATATGGATGTCCACATGAAGAAACTCATGATAGAGGCTCTGGATGGGTCAAATTCCCAATTTGTTGTGGAGCACGGATTAATTTGGAAAGACGGTCGTCTGTGCATCCCAAGCGTGGGCAATTTGCGGGTGGAATTGTTGTACGAGGCGCATTATACCAAGTACTCAATTCACCCGGGGAGCACGAAGATGTACCGCGACGCTAAGAAATTGTTCTGGTTGCCAGGACTGAAAAAGGATGTGGCGCTCTACATGGCGAAGTGTCAAACTTGCGCCTTGGTGAAAGCGGAGTGCCAAAAGCCGGGAGGATTCTTGAAATCCTTGCCTATTCCGGAGTGGAAGTTCAACGACATTACTATGGACTTTGTGCACGGGTTGCCAAGGTCGCAAAAGGGGAACGACGTCATTTGGGTGGTCGTAGATCGTCTAACAAAGGTGTCGCATTTCATTCCGCATAGTAAGGATGATCCGGTTGAGAAATTGGCAAATTTATATGTGGATAATATTGTACGGCTTCATGTTGTGCCCCACAGTATCGTGAGTGACCGAGATGGGCGGTTCACGTCCAATGATTTGAGGCTGGTGCAGCAGATGTTGGGAATAAAGCTGAGTTTTAGCACAGCCTTTCATTCGTAAACGGATGAGCAGACCGAGAGGGTCAATAGGACAATGGAAGACATGCTTAGCATGTGTGTCCATGACTTTGGAAAGCAATGGGAAGATCACCTATACTTGGTGGAATTCGCTTACAACAATAGCTACAAGGCGAGCATTCAAATGGCGCCCTTCGATGCCCTATATGGTAGAAAATGTCGCACGTCGTTGTCCTGGTTGGAAATGGGTAAATCAAAGTTGTATAAGCGACTAGAGGTGGAGGATGCTACTTCTTTGGTGAGAACCATTCGGGGGAGGTTACTAATCGCTCAGGACCGCCAGGCTAAGTACTATAATGCCAAGCACAGGAACGTGGAGTTCGCTGTTGGCGATTGGGTGTACTTGAAGATCAAGTCATTCAAGGGTATCTCGTGGGTGCAGCGCTTGAAGAAGCTAAGCCCGAGGTACCTTGGACCGTTTGAGTGTACCACCCCATGTATAGCGAATAAGGTCGCCAAGAACCAGACCGATCGGGCTGAAATTAATGGGCGAGCTCGGCAGCAGGGAAGCCGAGCCCGAGCTCGGCATTCGTCGAACGAGAGAGCGGCATTCGTCGGCCGCGAGCTCGACATTCGCAGAGCTAGTCCAGGAATCGTCGAACTAAGGTCGACTGATGGTGACCAACGGATGGGCGAGCTCATCGCCCCAGCTCGCGCTCTCGCAAAGGAGCTCGGCAATAACAGGCGAGTAGGATCCGCTGAGGTGCCAGGCTCCCCAACTCGCCTAGATCTATGAGGTACTTTTTACTATTTTGCCCCCGCTAGTCTGCCTATTACCCTTCAAAACAGTGGAATTTGGCTGTTGGCAGACCCAACCAAGGGCTTTCTGGTAACTTCAGGTCAGTTCACTTTGGTTATTGGCAGTTCAGATTCTGAAAACTATAAATTGAACCCAAGGGGTACCCAAGAAGGCAGGCTTCCTGTGTTCTCCTGCTCCAGTTTTCAAGTGCTTTCTGAGGGTAACTTAGCTCGGCCTCTGGCTAAGGAGGGGAAGCGCTCTCAGATCTTCCGGGTGTGTGGTGGGTCTTCCCTGCCGAGCCCTTGGGTCGGTTCCCCTTGTTTCTTTTGTTATTTTGTTTGCAGGAGTGAATTAGGCGTGCGATCACCCCTTCCCTAAGGGTGAACTCCACCAGAGACCGTATTTCGGCTTCAACATTGAGGTTATGGAGCAGATTGGTGAAGCAGCGTACCGGTTGAAGCTGTTAGTGGATCTTAGTGGTCTACATGATGTATTCCATGTATCAGTGCTACGGAAGGCGGTGCAATAGCCTACGCAAGTGATCGCAGTCGATCAAGTGCTGGTTGATAGTGGGTTGATGACGAATGTCAATCCCGTACGTATTGAGGACTCGGAAGTCAAACTGCTACGCAATAAAGAGATCAGGGTGGTCAAGGTCCGTTGGGACAATTGCAGTCGGGAGAAGCTCTGTTGGGAGCGAGAGCAGACTATGCTTGAGGAGTACCCGGAGTTGTTTCACTCAGGTACCATTTAAGTTTTATGTTTCTTTCCTTTATGTAATTTCGAGGACGAAATTCTTTTAAAAGGGGGAGAGTTGTAATGCCCCGAAACGCAAAAGAGCGACGGGAGGTGTTTTGGGCCAAATTTGGAATTTGGTAGGGGGCACACGGCCTGGGACACGAGCTTGTCCCAGGGCGTGTCAGGCTCGAGTCGACGATTTGGCCGAGAGGTCGACGAATTTTGGAGTCGACGATCGTCGAGCAGCGAGCACGGCATGAGACATGGGCGTGTCTCAGGGCGTGTAGAACTCGTGTCGACGATCGGCCCGGGAAGTCGACATTTTTCGCTCGATGATGTGTCGAGACAAGGAACACGGCCTAGGACACGGGCCTGTCTAAGGCCGTGTCGGGTGGTCGACGAACTGCGCTCGACGAAGTGTCGAGACAGTGAACACGGCCTGGATCCCAGGCATTTTCGGGTTTGACACGGGCGTGTCAAATAGGACACGGCCGTATCCAAGACCCGTGTGAGTCTCGGGTTGGTGTTGGTCCTGTGTTGATGGGGGAACACGCCCTGGAACACGAGCGTGTACTGGCTGACATGGGCGTGTCAGGTCGAACACAAGTGTGTTGGATGCCCGTGTGTTTTCCAAGATGCGTCGATTTTTGACGGCGAATGAGGGACACGGCCCTAGAGACGGGTGTGTCGCAGGCCGTGTTCGGCCCAGGTTTTACTTTTCAGCTACGAATCGTAGCCGTTCGTTTCCTTATTTTTGGACCCGACGGTTGGGGGTTGTTCCTACTGGGATATACCCGGGATTGGGCCTTTGAAACCCTCATTTCTCTTGAGTGGATCTCTTTCTAAGTCTAGAGAGGGGAGAGCAAAAGAGGAATAAGAAGCCTACATCCGGTCACCGACAGAGCTTCAGAGCTCCAAATGGAGAACCGACTTCGGATCTACGGAGGCAAGGAGAGTGCGGTACTTTTCATCCGCTTACATTTCCATGGCGCCAAGGAAGAACGGTAGTGTAACGATTCTCTACTTAAGCATGTGAAGCTCTACTTCTTTTGCATAGGGAAGCACGCTCTCGCGAGTTTGCAGTGAGTTTGAGGCATTCCTTCGGGTAGACATGAATAGTCCTTATTTTGTACATGTAGAGTGCGTAATCGAGAACGGATATAGGCATGATGTGTGAAGCCAACACGGACAAGTTTGTCTGGATCGGTGATGTTGCATTGCATAATTGGCCGGAGAAAACTCCGTGCGAATGTTTATTTTTCGGGTTTTCTATGTGGTAGATTGCAACAGGGAGCCTTGGGGATTAACTACAAGGTGCACCCGGAAAATTGGGCAGATGCGTGGTTCTGCCAACATGGTGGCCTGGGAGCCAACCTGAACATAACTGGGTTATGTGATTGTATGGGAGATACGGGACTCGGGGAAGCTTGTCCCGCGCAGACGACTTAATTTGACGTTGCGGTGTGAGCAACGGGTCAGGTGGAACCGTACCCGATCTATGTCGTTCGGTTAAAGAGACCTAAAGTTACTTGACACTTTCCGTTGGCATAGATGGAGGGTCTTAGGCAGTGGCCCGAAAGACCAGATTGCTCACGAGATATTGCCGTCCTGGGGGCGGTTGTGAGTCGGCGGACTTTGGCCGTGATCACCGAGAATGTGCCCTGAGAGCACGGGGCGTGTTGCCGTGCGTGCCAATGCCTGTGATGCAATGTATTTATATACTGCTTGGTTATGCTAATAAAGTGCAGGGAAGGAACATCGCCGCCCCGAATTGTGGGCGGGATCGTCATAATTTGGTCAGCATTGCTAACCGTTGCTTTGATTTGCCACTGTTGCGGTGGATTGTGCTTGCAGAGCCGAGCGGTAAATAGCGGGATAAAGCCCAAGTTGCTGAGCCGGCCCTCGAAGGCCTAATTTTGAGTGTTTTCTTTTATTCATGTATGGCCGACCTGCGTGCTGAGGTTTGAAAGACATGTAATTTGAGGAAAACAATTGTAAGGTCATAAGGCAAGTACTTGTGTATTTGTACTTCATTCCTTTTGTCGTATTAGTGGACATTCATGCTGGTGTTGGGTTCTTTATTATTGCAACTAATAAAATTGCTTCCGCTAGAGTGAATCTGTGTAGGACGTTGGATTGGTGGGATGGTTTCCATTGAGTAACCACCCGGTCTGTCTGTGTTATATGACGTCGGGCCCCGGCCGGACCTACTGCTATATGCTATGCGACGGATAGGGTTACACAGTTCCCTTCTATTTTCCTTTGTTATTTGGCTTGCAGGAGAGAAGTAGGTGCATGATCACCCCTTCCCCACGGGTGAACTCCACAAAATACCTACTTTTCGGTTTCAACAGGGAGGATATAAACTCAAAAAATATTTTAACTCATGGTCAATCCGACAATTGTCCTGCACAATGGGCTCCACAACAGGAATTGCAGTAGTGATTGGCACTGGGACACCTCTGGAGCGCAAGGTGCAATAGTTGTTGCCATTCTCATTGGTCTTGCATCCATAGCAGCGATCACCAATTTCGTAATCTTTTTAATCATCTCCGCTGAAGGATGTTCACAACATTTAAAGTAGATGTATTGTTATCTCCAACATTGAGGGAAGGCCAACACCACTCATGATCTTCTATACACATAAAACACATGATTTAGCAAACATTATCAAAGAAAATTTAAAAATTTGGAAATTTCAAATTTTCAAATCAATGTAAACTATGTTGGGATTTGCTTGGTTGACCGGGTCAACAAGGCCTTTTATTATATGAGAATATTTTATGTAGTTTTGTATTTAATGCTGGTGGTGGTAGGTGTTAGATGACATTTAATATGGAGGTCATTTGTCATTTTTCTATTGGTTGGTTTTGCCTTTATATAGGCATGTAAGTAGTTTGTTTTTTTTTGATGAAAAAGAGAAGTTTTCATTCCCATTTAGGCGCTGAAGCACAGAGTTTCTCGGTTCTTTTTTATATTGGTTTTCGCAGCCCGGAGAGAGCAAGTGGGAGAGAGGTTTAACCTACAGCTAGGCTTAGTTCATCTCGGCGTGCGAGAAGGGAGTGTCACCGCGTGCGAGAGTGGTCATCTTGCCGAAGCGGGAAGTTATGTCTCGTCGGAGTTCGCTCTCGGCATGCGAGAAGGTCTCGCCCTGCTCTCACCGGAGTTCGTTTGGTGTAGGAGGAACTCACCCAGTGTACTACTCGCGCGAGTAGGGTGATCTCGTTGCAGTTTGCACGAAGAGACCATCCTGTTGGACTGCTGATCTTGCCGAGAGGTTCTTCCCGCCAGGAGACCTCGCCAGTGTTGTCAGGAGTACTCGCTGGTAGTGTAGTGTTGTGAATGGGTGAAGTGGGTGTGTATTTTGAGTTGTAGTTTGAGTTGGGTTGTAAGTTTGAAAGTTGAGGGTGTCATTCACGTTTCCAACAAGTGGTATCAGAGCGAGTTTGGATCCCCTGGAAGTTTTCTTAGAAGGTCAAGTGATAAGGAGAGATGAAGATAGGAGGTGCCATGTCGGGGCAAGTCCCCAAATTAACGAAGACCAATTATGGAAATTGGTGTATTCAGATGAAGGTGTTTCTCGCCTCAAAGGAGTTGTGGGAGGCAGTAGAGGACGGCGTTGAGGTGCTTACTGCCGAAGCAGAGGCGGCATTGACTAACGCTCAAAGGACGACATTGAGGGAGTCCAAGAAGAGGGACAAGAAGGCTCTATTTCTATTATACCAAGGCGTAGATGAGGTTACCTTTGAGAATATCTCAGATGCGGGGACATCAAGGGAAGCATGGGAGATACTGATGAAAGAAATTGTACCTAATCACCTAGAGGGGGGGGGGGGTGAATAGGTGACCTTAATCTTTTTAAATTTTTAGGCAGACTTAATCACAGCAGGCTGAATTAATCACAGCATTCACAGATCTTAAAACAGCATACACAGAATCAGTCACACACACAGAGTACACACAGTTTTATAGTGGTTCCCCAAGGTCTATGTACATCCACTTTCCCCCTTCGCCTATCTAGTAGTGTACTAGATTCGGCCAAACTTCTCCACTATTCCTCAGATCCTCAGATCTTACACTCAGAACCCCAAATAGGTTCCTACAGCTCAGAGTGATCCCACTCCTACAACTCAGGCACACAGCCCTACCACTCAGTCTTCTCAAAGACCTACACTCAGCCTTCAACAAGACCTAGACTCAGAGAAAAGTCTCTCCTACACTCAGGCACACAGGCCCTACCACTCAGCCTTTATAATTTCAGGCTTACAACTCAGATCCCTAAGTATCCTACAAGAAATTAAAATTACAATGTATATAACCTCAACTCAGAATAAGAGAGAAGAGTTGACAGGTTTCTTGATGAGTTCTTGGATGAAATTTGCTGAGATCAACCTCCCTTGGCTTCCTTCAAAGCTTCTTGAATTTAGAACACAATAGGGTTGATTCTCTATGCAGATGATCTTCAATCCCTGCAACTTAAGATTCAGATCTCAATCTAAAACTTTCTTCACAGCCTGGTTCAACAGCTGTCTTCTTGGAAGGAGCTCTCTCTCTCTCCAACTTCTTAGATCTTCACTTGAAGGTCTTCTTCTAGTTGTATTGTTCTTCACTTTGTTGATTTCCAACTCTTTTCAATCATCATCTTCTGTTGAAGGTATAAGCCTTTATATAGACTTTCTTCATGGTGACCGGCTGATCCGGTTCCTAACAACTTTCTGACAGCTCTGACAGTTGCAGTAGACCTGCTGGAATGGCAGCTGTCAAGTCATCCAGTCACTTCTTGAAATATCTGTAACTATCTGAAAGTTTCGAGACAGTCAGTCTTTAAGTGTCGACACTGATAGACTAAGTGTCGACACAAGTAGACTAAGTGTAGACACTAGCCTTCATGGTGTCGACACAACTCCTTGTGTTGTAGAATCTGCTTCTCGACACTACTTCTTCAACATGTGTCGACACTGATATTGTGTGTCGACACAACTCCTTGTTCTTTAGTACTTAGTTGAATTCTTGTAAGTGTTGACACAACTCCTTTGTGTCGACACATCTTCTTGTGTTGATACTTGCTGAGTGTCAACACATTTTCTTAGTGTCGACACATGCCTTCTGAGTTGATACTTTTGCTGAGTGTCGACACTTCACCTTGTGTCGACACATTCTTCTTATGTTGAGACTTTGGCTGAGTGTCTACACATCTCCTTTGTGTCGACACTTGTACTTAGACATTGTTGAAATTTTGCTGAGTGTCGACACAGCCTCCTAGTGTCGACACTTTCTTCATGTGTTGAGACTTTTGCTGTGTGTCGACACATTCTTCATTATGTCGACACTTGTACTTAAACTCTGTTGAAGTTTACTGAGTGTCGACACAGCCTCCTAGTGTCGACAGTTTCTGATGTTGACAAAGTTCCTCTGGGTGTCGACACTGCTTCTAAGTGTCGACACTGCTTCACTGGACATTTCTTCATTGTGTGTCGACACAGCCTGTATGTGTCGACACTTTCCTTCTGGTGTCAACTCTACATTCCTGGTGTTGACACAATTACTCCAAGTGTCAACACTGCTTCTCTGGGTGTCGACACAAGTCTTCTTAAGTGTCGACACTTTCCTTCTGGGTGTCGACACATGGACTTAGAAACTTTTCAGCTTTCCCTGCAAATACTTAACCTGCACAACTAAACTCAAAACACATCAAATACATTTTGATGAATATCATTGAGTAGGGTGAGGCTTCTTCAAATCAGGTACATTTATTCCAATGTACCCAACAATCTCCCCCTATTTGGAGAAATCATAACCCTTAGTCAATGATATACACCATACATAACAAATTCACAGTATGATGTAAAACAATATTAAATGACAGGGTAAGTACATATACATGTATAAACAAAATATGTATACACAAATTTCTCAGAACATTAATGTAATAGATTTAACATATATCACATTGTTCTAACAACTTCAACATATTCATTATTCAAAAGTTTACAGAGAGTTTAAAATCAAATGATTACAACTGTAAACTAAAGAAAAATTCTATCATATTGCTGCTCAGGCTCCTTGATCACAATGCCCTTTCCTGATTGTATCTTTGCTTGGACTGGGGCTTCAGCAGTAGCAGGCTTCTTTCCTTTAAGATCCTTCTTTTTCAATTCTTCAGCTTTGATCTTTTGCCTTTCAAAGTAATGATAAGGCTTTGGAAAGTACTTGCTAGGCTCCTAGGCAGTAGGAGGTAGCTTTCCCATCTTAGCCTTTCTTCTATACTGCACAATGGCCTCTTGCCTACTCTCATGCTTCCTCCACTCCAGTTCAGAATACCACTTGTTTCTATCCTGGATATTGTCCTTGGCAGCCTTCCATGCAGTCAAGATGATATTCCTGGAAGTGGGGCTCCATTGTTCAAAGTCAAGCCTAAGTTCAGCTTGCTCTCTGAATCTCTTCTTAGATAATTGAGTCTCTTGTTCTTTTAGCAAAGCCTCTTATTCTTTCAGTATAGCCTCTGGCACTGGCTGAACTACTTTTTCTATGATGACATTTTGATTTCCTTCAGGAGGACTATACATGGACTGTATCTCTTGATGTATCATATCAAAGTTTGGTGGAGGGTATATTACTTGAGCCACTTCAGCTTGCTCCCCTCCAAGATATGCAGGATTAATCCCAGACTCTGCAACATTGTCATCATCACATAATGGAGGATATCCAAGGGTGGCTCTGATGGAATTTGAAATCCACTTTGCATGATCAGAGCCTGCATTGACTAACACCCTCTCCCCCTTTATGACTTCTCTTTCAATGTGATCCCTCAGATCATCTTTCTGAAATCTGATTTGTGCATTTAGGTAGTTTACTCCATCTTTGTAGAAAGGCTTCAACCTTTGGAGCTTTTCAGTTATTAGCTTCTGGGAATCTTGAAGTGCAGTAGTGACAGCAGTGATACCTTCTTGGAAGGCTTTATCAAATTCTGCCTTAGCTGTAGCACTTGCTGTAGTCTGAGCAGTAGCTATATTCTTCATTTCTGTTACTATTGCATTGTGTGAAGCAGTGAGATTATCATTCATTCTCAGCTGTTTCTCCAGGACATAGCCTTGCATCCCTGCAATATCATCTACTTGTGTTTTGATCTTCTCCTGATGAGTGGCCAGATATACTACTGCATTTCCTCCCTTATGAAAGCAGTCAGTCATCTCTTTCTTGTTCAGATTCATTTCAAATCTGATTGACTTGATGTCTTGGGCCAGATCAAATTGCAGTGACTTATGCCCTTCATCCATATAAGATTGCAAAGCATGTCTTTGCTCATCCATCTTTATCTGTAATGCAACCATCAATGAACTGTAATCAGTAGATGGTGCTGGTTGTGGTGCAATAGTTTGTAAAGCCTTTTTGTAAGTCTGGCTTCTTCTTTTGAATACTTGAAATTTCCTCTTCTTGGCTCTTGCAGCCTCTTCATCCTCTGAAGCAGATGTGCTGGCTATTTCAACTCTTTCCTTTGGGCTAGGATGTGCATCCTTTTCAGTCCTTGGTGGTTGCTCAGCATCCTTTGGCTTCTCAGTTTCTTTGCCTGCAGTTTTCTCTATATTCTCCACTTGCTCCCCCTCAATAATTACTTTATCCCCCTCGGCAGCAGCTTTTTATCTCTCAAAGTCAGTTTGTAGAAGGTCTGGGAACAACTCTTCTAGGGTAAATTCCTGTTGAGGATGGGGTGGAGAAACTATTATCTCATCAACAACTTGATCAGCAACAGATGTGTCCTCCATGACAACATCTTGGGGTTGGCTATGTGTTTGTGTTTGCTGATTAACATTAGGTAATGAATCAGACAAAACATCATCCTCAATAAGGAAATCTAATTTATTAATTTCAGTTATTACCTCAAGTATTGTGTGGGTAGCTTGTTCACTCTCTAGTGGAGTTGGCTCTTCCACAAGTAGAGGCTCCCCCTGGATTGAATCCTGGTGAATTGGGCTTGCTTGTGGTAGCTCCCCCTGCCTCTCTGCATCTTCTTGTCTTGCTGGAGATTGTCCAGCATTTCCAGTGTCTTCCTCATTAGGAGTAAAAACAACCTGCTCTTCAGAGCTGCTTGAGGATCCTTGAGCCATAGGGGCTGTCTTCTTCTTCTTCCTTTGGGGTGTTACCTTCTCAGGAGTTGGCATTTCTTTGGTTAACACTCTATCCCACCTAGAGAAGATTCTCATATCCATCGTCCTCATGTGGTTAATCTTTGAACCTGCAGCTTGGTTCATTACCTCAGGTATACTGCCATCTAGGTATAGACTTAGTATTCTACCGAGATTTGGCTTCTTCATACTTTCTTTAATCTTATCAAACATAACTGCAGCCCAATCAGTATTTAGTTTGAATATTATCCTTGTCATGAGGCTAAACATATGAGCTGAGATTCTGTCATGGCCGCCAGGCTTGCTCAGGATGACTTTGCCAACAATTTCAGATAAGAATTTGCCTTGAATATTCATTCCCTTCCTATTGGAAACAGATCCTATTTTCAGATTTGAGTCCAAACCACACCATGTCAATGCTTCTCTAGTCTTAGAAGAAGAAACATCTTCTTCTTCCTTAGTCCTAGGTAGTTGAAGTACCTTTCTCAGACTCTTAGGAGAGACCTTCACCTTTGCCCCATGAACTCTTGACTTAATCTTTAGTCCTGATTCATCTATTGTTGCTCCATTCAGAAATTCCAGGACCTCCTTCTTCCAGATCTTGATCGGTTCTGAAACAAGAAATTCTAATCCAGTCTCTGCGAGTAGGGTTATCACGCATTTGATCTCGGGTTCCGTGTCATCAAATGCGTGTCGCACAAGTTCATATCATTCATTCACATTCTCTTCTAGCTTGGGCGCCATTAGGGTTTGAAGACATTTGAATTGAGAGAAGAGAGGTGTCGACACACAAGTTTGGTCTAGAAACTTTGGTGAGCGTGTCGACAGACAATGGCGAAAACCTATTTATACCTTTCTAGAATCGAAGATGAAAGGGCGCGTCAAAATACTCAAATTGTGTCGACACTGTTGAAAAGTGTCGACACTTACTTATAATGTCTCGACAACTATGTGTCGACACAAGTATAGTCGACAGAGTATATGTGTCGACACTTGTTTATGTGTCGACACCACTTAGCTCGACACTTAGTCGAGACTTTACCCGACTAATTCTGTATAAATCTTAAGTGTCGACACCACCTTGGATGTGTCGACACCTACCCTGTATGTGTCGACACTAATTCTCTGAAGTGTCGACACAGACTTCCTAGATGTGTCGACACCTTTTCTCTGAAGTGTCGACACCACTTCTATGTGTCGACACAGACAACTCTGTGTGTCGACACCTTTTTACTTAGCCAATTTTTGTAAACTATTCTAAGTTTAACATACCTAATTCAATTTTAAACCTATTGAATTTGGTTTCATCTAAAGGCTTAGTATACATGTCAGCTAGTTGATTATCTGTATTAATATACTCTAGGGAAATATCTCCTTTTTCCACATGTTCTCTTAGAAAATGGTATTTTATTTCTATGTGCTTAGTCCTACTATGGGAGACAGGATTGTTTGCAATAGAAATGGCACTAGTAGAATCACAAAATAGAGGTGTTCTACTTACTTGAATACCATAATCTTCAAGCTGATGTTGTATCCATAGAAGTTGAGCACAGCAACTTCCTGCAGCCACATACTTTAATTCTGCTGTGGAGATAGTCACACTTGTTTGTTTCTTGCTACTCCATGAAATCAGTCTTCCACCTAGGAATTGATAGGTACCTGTTGTACTTTTCCTATCTTCCTTGCAGCCTGCAAAATCTGCATCTGAATAACCTGTCAGTTCAAAGTCTCCATTCCTAGGGTACCAAAGGCCTAGATAAGGTGTGCCCTTTAGATATCTCAAAATTCTTTTGACTGCTGTCAAATGAGATTGTTTAGGGCAAGCTTGGTACCTAGCACAGACACATGTAGCATACATGATATCTGGTCTACTTGCAGTCAAATATAGTAGGGAGCCAACTATCCCTCTATACAAAGTCTCATCTACAGGTTTCCCTGCATCATCTTTGCTAAGAGACATACTTGACCCCATAGGAGTTTTCATGGTACTGGATGATTCCATACCATACTTCCTTATTAACTTTAGGGTGAACTTAGACTGGCATATGGATAAACCATTCTCAGTCTGTCTAACTTGGAGACCCAAGAAGAACTTAAGTTCCCCCATACTGCTCATTTCAAATTGTCCTTGCATAAGTTTTGCAAACTTTCTGCAAAGACTATTTTCTGTAGACCCAAATATAATGTCATCTACATATATTTGGACTAAGATTATCTTACCTCTGGATTCCCTAAGGAATAGAGTCTTGTCTATTTTCCCCCTTGTGAATTTATTCTCAATGAGGAAACTAGACAGGGTTTCATACCAAGCCCTAGGAGCTTGTTTTAACCCATACAAAGCCTTCCTAAGTCTATAAACATAATTAGGTTTAGTAGAATCAACAAAACCTGATGGTTGTTCCACATAGAATTCTTCTTTCAGATTTCCATTCAGAAAAGCTGACTTAACATCCATTTGGTATACTTTAAACTCTTGATAGGTTGCATAGGCCAGGAACATCCTTATTTCCTCCAGTCTGGCTACTGGAGCAAAGGTCTAATCAAAGTCAATACCTTCTTCCTGCCTATAACCTTTTGCAACCAGTCTTGCTTTGTTCTTTATAATAACTCCATGTTCATCCATCTTGTTCCTGAAGATCCACTTAGTTCCAATTATGTTGTGGTCTTTTGGTTTAGGAACAAGCTCCCATACTTTGCATCTTTTGAACTGGTTCAGCTCCTCTTGCATTGCCTCAATCCAATGAGGGTCTAGGATGGCTTCTTCAAATTTCTTTGGCTCTACCTGAGATAGAAAACTGGAGTGATGTACTGAACTTAGATTTCTGCTCCTTGTTTGTACCCCTTGTCTGAGATCACCAATAATTTGATTGGCTGGATGATCTTTTAGATGTCTATTAGCTGGAGGCAGCCTGTGTTCAGGTTGTACTCCTTCAGCTTCTTCAACTTGTTGCACCCCTTGGTCTTCTTCTGCATCAGGTGCATCTAGTACTCCCCCTGGAAAATAGCCACTATCATCCACATGCTGACTTGCAGTAGATCCTTCTTCAATAGTAAGCTTGTCCATCTTCTTAGTCACACCTGTGGAGCTGCAAATACTTCTAGACAATTTATTGTTAATGAGTCTAGCTTCATCAAATACTACATGTACTGATTCTTCTACAACTTGAGTAGTCAAATTGTAGACCCTATAAGCCTTACTGTTATTGTTGTACCCAACAAAGATCCCCTCTTGGAATTTGGCAGCAAACTTGGTTAAGTAAGACTTACCATTCTTAAGTATATAGCATTTACAACCAAAGATCCTGAAATAGGATAGGTTTGGTTTTCTGTCTTTCACAATCTCATAGGGGGTCTTATTGTGACTCTTGGTGATAGTAGCCCTATTAATTACATGGCATGCAGTGTTTACTGCCTCAGCCCAGAAATATTCTGGGAGAGATGTGTCACTTAATAGGGTTCTACCAGCCTCTATCAAGGTTCTATTTTTCCTTTCAGCAATGCCATTTTGCTGAGGTGTTCTTGGTGAAAAAAATTCCTGAAATATCCCAAATTCTTCACATAGCTTTGTCATACTGTCAGACTGAAATTCAGTACCATGGTCACTTCTTATTTTGACCACTGTACTGTCTAACTCATTCTGAATTTGTTTGACAAAACTATAAAAGATAATAGGAGTTTCAGATTTCTGTCTAAGGAAGAACACCCAGGAAAACCTTGAGTTGTCATCTACAACTACAAATGTGTAGACCTTCCTACCTAGGCTGTGAACTGGCATAGGACCAAAAAGATCCATATGCAAGAGGTATAAGCACCTCACAACATCTTTGTTTTCAATGCTATTAAAGGTGGATCTAGTCTGCTTGCCCTTTTGACAAGCTGAGCATATCCCATCTTTAATACACTTAACCTGAGGACCATTCCTCACTAACTCTTTGCTATAGAGTTGGCCAATTGTCTTGTAGTTAAGATGGGCTAGCCTCTTGTGCCATTTGACACAATGAGAGACTTTCTCATCAGCTACAAGACACACAGGAGAAATATTGTTCTCACATATAATGTCTAGACAATAGACATTTCTCTTCCTATAACCTGTCAGAATGATCTTTTGATCATTTGACCTCCTGATATGACAACCATCTTTGACAAATGAGATGTCATATCCTAAATCATTCAGCTGACTTATACTAATGAGGTTGTGTTTCAAACCTTTAACATAAGCCACTTGAGTAATTGTAATAAGGTTGCTAGAAATGTTACCAAAGCCTTTGATGATTCCTTTTTCAGAACCACCAAAGGTGACTTTAGGACCATCCTTGATTGGTGTGTAGTCCTTTAGCAATCCCCTAGTTCCAGTCATGTGCCTGGAACAACCACTGTCCAAGTACCATATTGGGGCATGGCCACTTGGACTCACCTGCAAAACAGATTAGTTAACCTTAGAAAACAAAGAATTCTTGGGTCCTTGGTGCTGGTTAGTTTGTCTCTTAACAAAACTACCTGTAGCTTCTCTAGCAGGCAGATTGCTACTCACTTTGGTACTAGAATTGTGCCAACAGTCTATGGCAAAGTGGCCTATCTTGCCACAACACCAGCACTCAAACCTGTTGTACCTTTGTTTAGGTACAACCCTGGCTGTTTTATCTACAGCAGGCTTGTTGAGTATTGGGGCTTTGCCCTTAGAATTGGACTTTACAGTCCTGGCAGGTTTAGTAAACCCCAATCCAGTTTTACCCTTTTGAGAAATGAACTCATCTATCAAAGGTAGAACAGACTTTGGTTTAGAAAACCTTGCAACTATATCTCTCTCTTTCTGAAGACTAATCTCCAGATTTCTGATTTGATCATTTTTAAATGTTATAGTCCACATCTGAATAACAGTTATGTGCTTTAGTCTGGCTATTTCATTTAATTTATGATCATTCAACTTATCAAAATCTGTTGCAGTAACTTTAAGACTGACAATCTCCTTAGCCTGACTCTTGGCCAAGGATTTGCTTTTCTTTAAAGCTTGCAACACTACTCTATATTCATCAATCAATTGATGAATATCTCCTTCAGATTCAGATCCACTCTCATCACTTGATGATGATGTATCTGAATCTGACTCAGTACTAGAAATTGAATCATCAAAACAATTTTGTACCTGACTTGGTCCAGGCTGATTCTGGATTTTGTCTCCTTCTGATAAGGCCATCAGTCCCTGCCACTGATTGTCCTCATGCTCATATATAGAGTTCATTAACTGGATGAACTCCTCTTCCTCTTCTTCAGCAAACAGTCCAATGTAAGCTTCAACTTCTGAATCTAATTCTGAAGATGACATATCAGACAGACTTTTGTCCTTCTTAGCAACAAAGGACCTTTCTTTTTTGCCCTTGATTTGAGTCTTCTTCTTATCAGTAGACTCTTTCCTCTTCTCTGGACAGTCAGCAACAACATGTCCCTGTTTGTTACAACAATAATAGACTATCTTTGAAGATGTAGTTTTACTTGTCTTGGGCTTTCTCCTGTCATACTTTGATGACTTCTGTGAAGTGGATGGCTTAGACCTCCACTGTTTCTTCTTTAGGAACTTCTGAAAATGTCTTGTGAAAGCTGCAAAGTTCTCATCACTCTCACTGTTTTCAGAATTCTTGCTTTCTGACTCATCTGTCTTAGTCTCAGCAACTTTTGGAGGTGGAGATGGAGACTTACCTTTATATTTCCTAGTGGCTTCTGTCTTGAAAGCCACAGCTCTTTCTTTGTGCTCAATTCTTGTAGTCTTCTCCTCCTCCTTCCTTACCATCAACTGCATCTCATAGGATAACAGTTTTCCAAACAATGTTGGAGGAGGAATGTCTGCTAATTTGGCCATTTCCCTTATGGCACAAATCTTAGTATCCCAGTCTTTAGTTAGGGATCTCAAGAACTTATCATTCAGCTCATAGTTGCTGAATTCTCTTTCATAAGACATCAACTCATTGACAATCCTATAGAATTTCTTGTAGCATTCTGTTATACTATCGGACCTGGCTTGTCTGAAACTTTCATACTCCTGATTAGTAAAGACTTTTTGTCCTGTCTAACTTCTTAGAGCCCTCCATGTACACTATCAGTGTGTCCCACATTTCCTTTGATGTTTTACAGTGAAACAAATTCTGGAATGCGGCATCATCTATTGCACTCATAATAATATTCTGAGCCCTCTTGTCCATAGTGGCCAGAATAATCTCATCCTTGGTCATTTCAGAATAGTCTTTTGGAGTTCTTTGATTTGCATCCAACACAGATACCTTTATTGGCACATATGGCCCTTCTTTAACAGTAATATAGATTCTGGGGTCAGAGGCTTCCATAAATAGTCTAACCCTTTCTTTCCAGATGCCAAAAATCTCCTTTCTACAGATTGGCAACTTCATGGATCCAAGTTCTTTGTGATTCTCTGTTGAACCCATTTTCTTGATTTTCTTGATTATGCTGAGTCTGCCCTTGATTATACTGAATCTGCCAACAGGATCTTTTACTCAGACTGTTATATCCTTTTTGAGTAACCTCCCTCTGATACCACTTGAAAGAAATTGTACCTAATCACCTAGAGGGGGGGGGGGTGAATAGGTGACCTTAATCTTTTTAAATTTTTAGGCAGACTTAATCACAGCAGGCTGAATTAATCACAGCATTCACAGATCTTAAAACAGCATACACAGAATCAGTCACACACACAGAGTACACACAGTTTTATAGTGGTTCCCCAAGGTCTGGGTACATCCACTTTCCCCCTTCGCCTATCTAGTAGTGTACAAGATTCAGCTAAACTTCTCCACTATTCCTCAGATCCTCAGATCTTACACTCAGAAACCCGAATAGGTTCCTACAGCTCAGAGTGATCCCACTCCTACAACACAGGCACACAGCCCTACCACTCAGTCTTCTCAAAGACCTACACTCAGCCTTCAACAAGGCCTACACTCAGAGAAAAGTATCTGCTACACTCAGGCACACAGGCCCTACCACTCAGCCTTTATAATTTCAGGCTTACAACTCAGATCCCTAAGGATCCTACAAGAAATTAAAATTACAATGTATATAACCTCAACTCAGAATAAGAGAGAAGAGTTGACAGGTTTCTTGATGAGTTCTTGGATGAACTTTGTTGAGATCAACCTCCCTTGGCTTCCTTCAAAGCTTCTTGAATTTATAACACAGTAGGGTTGATTCTCTATGCAGCTGATCTTCAATCACTGCAACTTAAGATTCAGATCTCAATCTGAAACTTTCTTCACAGCCTGGTTCAACAGCTGTCTTCTTGGAAGGAGCTCTCTCTCTCCAACTCCTTAGATCTTCACTTGAAGGTCTTCTTCTAGTTGTATTGTTCTTCACTTTGTTGATTTCCAACTCTTTTCAATCATCATCTTCTGTTGAAGGTATAAGCCTTTATATAGACTTTCTTCATGGTGACCGGCTGATCCGGTTCCTAACAACTTTCTGACAGCTCTGACAGTTGCAGTAGACCGACTGGAATGGCAGCTGTCAAGTCATCCAGTCACTTCTTGAAATATCTGTAACTGTCTAAAAGTGTCGAGACAGTCAGTCTTTAAGTGTCGACACTGATAGACTAAGTGTCGACACAAGTAGACTAAGTGTCGACACTAGCCTTCATGGTGTCGACACAACTCCTTGTGTTGTAGAATCTGTTTCTCGACACTGCTTCTTCAACATGTGTCGACACTGATATTGTGTGTCGACACAACTCCTTGTTCTTTAGTACTTAGTTGAATTCTTGTAAGTGTCGACACAACTCCTTTGTGTCGACACATCTTCTTGTGTTGATACTTGCTGAGTGTCGACACATTTTCAGAGTGTCGACACATGCCTTCTGAGTTGATACTTTTGCTGAGTGTCGAACACTTCACCTTGTGTCGACACATTCTTCTTATGTTGAGACTTTGGCTGAGTGTCGACACATCTCCTTTGTGTCGACACTTGTACTTAGGCTTTGTTGAAATTTTGCTGAGTGTCGACATATCCTCCTAGTGTCGACACTTTCTTCATGTGTTGAGACTTTTGCTGTGTGTCGACACATTATTCATTATGTCGACACTTGTACTCAAACTCTGTTGAAGTTTGCTGAGTGTCGACACAGCCTCCTAGTGTCGACACTTTCTGATGTTGACAAACTTCCTCTGGGTGTCGACACTGCTTCTAAGTGTCGACACTGCTTCACTGGACATT
Source organism: Platanthera guangdongensis (assembly GCA_039583875.1). Taxonomy (NCBI): domain Eukaryota; kingdom Viridiplantae; phylum Streptophyta; class Magnoliopsida; order Asparagales; family Orchidaceae; genus Platanthera; species Platanthera guangdongensis. Next base: position 99,310,700 of record CM077162.1, on the reverse strand, counting down.
TCTTCATTGTGTGTCGACACAGCCTATATGTGTCGACGCTTTCCTTCTGGTGTCGACTCTGCATTCCTGGTGTTGACACAATTTCTCCAAGTGTCAACACTGCTTCTCTGGGTGTCGACACAAGTCTTCTTAAGTGTCGACACTTTCTTTCTGGGTGTCGACACATGGACTTAGAAACTTTTCAACTTTCCCTGCAAATACTTAACCTGCACAACTAAACTCAAAACACATCAAATACATTTTGATGTATATCATTGAGTACTGTGAGGCTTCTTCAAATCAGGTACATTTATTCCAATGTACCCAACAACTGAAACGCTCTATGCAAGGGGTTGACAGGGCTAAGAAGGTGAAGCTGCAATCCCTCAGTGCTTAATATGAAGTAATGAAGATGCAGAGTCCGGATAAAGTTGGTGATTACGTGACCCGTCTACGGACGCTCACAAACGGGATGAAGAAGAATGGAGAGATGATGGACGATGTCAGTTTCATGGAGAAGCTTCTGCGATCTATGTCTAAAAAGTTCAGGCATGTGGTAGTGGCCATTGAGGAGTCGAAGGATCTCACCGTGATGGCGGTAGATGAACTCGTTGGCTCGCTGCAAGCCCACGAGTATCGCATGTTGCAAGATGATGAGGATTCGAGTGGTTTGTGGAAAACACTCCAGACTCATCTAAATTTTTTGAGAGAGCTCCGAAAGAGGAGGAGGCCAGCGCGGCCGAGGCTATCAAGGAAGAGGTAAAGGAAGAAGAGGTGGAAGAGATTTTGGTAGAAACCAGTTCAACCAGAGAGAGGTGGAGCAACCTCAAGGTTGGAGGCAAGATGCAGGAGGAAGAAGAAGAGGCCAAGGTAGAGGCCAAGGAAGGGACCAAGGAAGAGGAAGAGGTGATATGTCAATAATTCAATGTTACAACTATAACAAGTTTGGGCATATGAGCTATGACTGTTGGGCTCTAAAGAAAGGAGGATAAGCCAACCACTACGTAGAAGAAAGAAACACGGGTGGAGACCCAATGATGTTCCTAACCATCCAAGGAGCAGGAGGTGAGAAGAACGGTGTGTGGTACTTGGATACAGGCGCAAGTAACCACATGTGTGGAGAGAAGGAGCTGTTCACTAGCCTCGAACCAAATGGTGGTGAGGTCAGTTTTGGCGACGCTTCGAAGATTTCAGTGGAAGGAAGAGGAGTGATTGCGGTTACCATGAATGGGAAGGAGGTGCATCTCAATTATGTATTCTATGTGCCAGGCTTGAGGATTAACATCCTAAGTCTTGGACAGCTAGTGGAAAAGGGCTATCGTGTCCTGTTGAGGGATGACACCTTAGCCATGAAGGACCATGAAGGAAGAGAAGTAGTGAGGGTGAAGAGGACGGAGAACCGTCTCTTTACGCTGAAGATGGATGCTCAGGAGACATTGTGTCTCGCAAGGACAGAAGAAGAAGAGGAAGCATGGTTGTGGCACCACAGGATGGGACATCTGGGGTTCACTGGGTTGAAGCTCCTATCCCACCCCAAGATGGTGGAAGGACGGCCTATGATCTCACATCCACGGGAGGTCTGTGAGGCATGCACAAAGGGGAAGCAGAAGAGGTTGACGATTGAAGGAGGCAAGTCCAGAAGGGAGAGAAGACAGCTTGAGCAAGTTCACTCGGACATAGCTGGCCTTTTTGAGACTACTTCAATAGGAGGAAGCAGGTACTACATTACCCTCACCGACGACTTCAGCAGAAAGTGTTGGGTATATTTTCTAAGGGAGAAGGCCGAGGCCCTAGACAAGTTCATAGAGTTTAAAGCTATGGTAGAGAAGGAGAGTGGTCAACCACTGAAGGTGCTTAGAACGGATAGGGGTGAGTACTGTAAGTAGTGGGGGATCTCTCACCAGCTAACTACGACATATTCACCATAGAAAAATGGAGTGGCAGAGAGAAAGAACCATACTATCATGGATACGTCAAGAAATATGGTGAAGGGCAAGGGGTTGCCTAAAAAGTTTTGGGCGGAAGCAGTACATGTGGCAATGTACGTGTTGAATTGTTACCCAACAAAGAACGTGAAGTTCAAGACTCCGTTCGAAGCTTGGTGTGGGTGGAAACCAAGTGTGAAGCACCTAACGGTCTTCAGGTGTGTGGCTTATGCCCATGTCCCGGACCAGAGGAGAAAGAAGTTGGATGATAGAAGCGAGAAGTGCATCTTCATAGGCTACGCTCTAGCGAGCAAGGCTTACAAGTTGTATAACCCGGTGACTGAGAAGGCCATCATCTCAAGAGATGTGGTGTTTGAAGAAGAAAGCAGCTGGAGCTAGGACGTTGCAGTGAAAGGCATCAAGGGGATGTTCTTTAATGATGATGAGGAGGAAGGTGGACAAGCGGCTGAAGCCGAGATGGGTGGAGCTGAGCCACCATCACCACCTAGCGGAGGTTCAGGTGGAACTCTCACCCCTTACTTAAGTGGAGCAAGCACGAGTGGTGGCAGCTCTGCCGGAGCTAACACCAGTGGAAGTAAGGACAATCGTCCTCAGCCCAGGATGAGGAGGCTGGCTGAAATCTATGAGGAGACGGCACCGACACTTAACAATTTTTCATTATATTGTCTTTTGGAAGATGTTGAGCTGTGCTCCTATGAGGAAGGTGCAAAGGAAAATACTTGGAGAAAAGCGATGGATGTGGAGATCGCCTCCATCAAGAAGAACGAGACCTGGAAACTAGTCGATCCGCCTGCTGGACACAAACCCCTCGGGGTGAAGTGGGTCTATAAAGTAAAGAAGAACAAGGATGGTGGCGTGGAGAAACACAAAGCAAGGCTTGTTGTGAAGGGCTACCGCCAAGTCCAAGGAGTGAATTATGATGTGGTCTTCGCCCCCGTAGCGTGAATAGACACCATCAGGTTGATCATCGCACTAGCGGCTCATCATGGGTGGAAGATAATGCAGATGGAAGTGGTCTCTACTTACTTGAATGGTTACCTGAAAGAGTATGTGTACATCGAGCAGCCTCTAGGATACGTGGTGAAGGGGCAGGAGAAGAGAGTCTGCAAGCTGGATAAGGCTCTGTACGGGCTAAAGCAGAGAGCTAGAGCCTGGAATGGAAGGATAGATGCTAACTTGCAGAAGTATGGCTATCAGAAGAGTCCGCATGAATATGCACTCTACACTAAGGTGGATAAGGATGGCGACATGATGATTGTGTGCTTATACGTGGATGATATGATCTTCACAATGAACAACGCTTCGATGTACGAAGAGTTCAGAGGAATGATTTAGAAAGAGTTCGAAATGACGGACTTGGGAGAGCTGAGCTACTTTTTGGGAGTAGAAGTGCAACAGAGAGAAGATGAGATCTTCATCTCTCAGAGGATGTACGTGGAAGAGATCTTGAAGAAATTTAGGATGGAGAATAGCAAGCATATCTCCACTCCTGCTGATCCAGGGCTGAAGCTAAGTAAGGAATCGAAGGAAGGAACGGTGGACTCCACCTTGTTCAAGAGTTTGGTGGGTAGTCTACGCTACCTGACCTTCACCCGACCAGACATCATGTATGCGGTCGGGGTGGTGAGCAGATATATGGAAGAACCAAAGGAAAAACATTTTACCGCGGCGAAGAGGATCCTAAGGTATATAAATTGGACAAGAGTCCATGGGATGAAGTATTCAACTGGAGAGGAGCTGACGCTGGTAGGTTACTCGGATAGTGACTACGGCAGGGATGTGAATGACCGGAAGAGCACTTCCGGGTATGCCTTCAACATGGGAACGGGGGCGTTCTCATGGAGCTCGAAGAAGCAAGCCATGATAGCGCTATCATCTTGCAAGGTTGAGTACAGTGCAGCGGCGGCTTGTACCTGCCAAGCAATCTGGCTAAGGAATCTACTGCAGAGTCTACATCAAGTAGTGGATGGACCAACGACCATATTTGTGGACAACATATCGGCCATCCAGCTCGCAAAGAATCCAGTGCTACACGGGCGTAGCAAGCATATCGAGATGAGGTACCATTTCCTCCGTGAGCAAGTGGAGCTGAAGACGGTTGAAGTGGTGTATTGCCCTACCGGAGAGCAGGTTGAAGATATTTTCACCAAGGCATTGAAGGTGGAGATGTTCCTACGGCTCAAAGGCATACTTGACATCTGCTGCCAAGTTTGAGGGGGAGTTTGTTGGGATTTGCTTGGTTGACCGAGTCAACAAGGCCTTTTATTATATGAGAATATTTTATGTAGTTTTGTATTTAATGCTGGTGGTGGTAGGTGTTAGATGACATTTAATATGGAGGCCATTTGTCATTTTTCTATTGGTTGGTTTTGCCTTTATATAGGCCTGCAAGTAGTTTGTTTTTTTTTCGATGAAAAAGAGAAAAGTTTTCATTCCCATTTAGGCGCTGCAGCGCAGAGTTTCTCGGTTCTTTTTTATTTTGGTTTTCGCAGCCCGGAGAGAGCAAGTGGAGAGTGGTTTAACCTACAGCTAGGCTTAGTTCATCTTGGCGAGCGAGAAGGGAGTGTCGCCGCATGCGAGAGTGGTCATCTTGCCGGAGCGGGAAGTTATCTCTCGCCGGAGTTCGCTCTTGGCGTGCGAGAAGGTCTCGCCCTGCTCTCACCGGAGTTCGTTTGGTGTAGGAGGAACTCGCCCGGTGTACTACTCGCGCGAGTTGGGTGATCTCGCTGCAGTTTGCACGAAGGGGCCATCCCGCTGGACTGCTGATCTTGCCGAGGGGTTCTTCCCGCCTGGAGACCTCGCCGGTGGTGTCAGGTGTACTCGCTGGCAGTGTAGTTTTGTGAAGTGGGTGAAGTGGGTGTGTATTTTGAGTTGTAGTTTGAGTTGGGTTGTAAGTTTGAATGTTGAGGGTGTCATTCACGTTTCCAACAAACATAACTATTCCAGTCATTGCTAAGTGAAATTTTTTAAAATTTTATCGTTTAGGTGTTTATACCGCATGTGCTCACCACCATTTAAAAGGGTTTAATCACGAACCAACAACAACAAACAACCTAAAATATAATACCAAGTTGTAACACACTAACACCTCAACCAACAAAATTATATAGTATGGTCCGGTGGGTCACTAGGACATACAACATTTACAACCAAGAAATCATAATATGATAAACAATATACACTTACCCAAATAACATCTCAGAGTTTAAACTAAACATAGCCGAAGCAATGACGTATAATCCAAATAGTATAGAATGTCCACACTAAGGAAAAGTAAAGTAATTTGACCTTATGGACATACATCAAAAGTCCCAAAGAAATGGGATACAGACATCTCAATAACTTCATTGGCTCATAGCCCGGAATTTAAAGAAGCTACTAAGAAAACCCCTCTAATCATAACACAGTTTGGGCCCTTGACCACTATGCACCACTCAGAGTTACTCCACTTGCAATCATGCACAATATAAAAGAAAATATGGGACAACTTTTAGGCCGATCATAATTACGTAACAACTCCTCCTCCCGGTCATTCCAACGAACTTCGAGGCAAGTTCATTACGTTCCTGCAAGCATGCACGCGCAGGGAAAACACATGTATATGTTCAAGAATCTGAAGTAAAATGCGAGTAGTAGGCATTATGTTGTGCATTTAAAATAAAAAGGGAAATGCTACAAATGCATCATTGTTGTGTTCTCCCTCAGGCTCACCACAACCTCTAATAAATAGCGCATAAGCCTTGCATAGCATCAAGTAAAACTTGGGTACTCATGACCCTCTAGAACCTTTGTCCTCAAGATACCCAAACTGAAGAAAAGACCCCAGCGACGTGGAGTATATTTCTCCCTTAGCGTAAAAAACGTGAGTACAGCCCCCAACAATAGTTGACATTGATAGTGTCACTAACGGGTGTTAACACATGGGTATCCCGCAACGACATCGACATTACCGTCGCCCTAAGTGATGGTGACACAAAGGGTAGCCCCATAATGACATTAACACTAACATTGCCTCAACGACCATGGCACGCCAATTTAATGCTTAGGCATGCACGGCCCCTAAGGGCATTTATCCACATTTAATGATGAAATCAAATATCGCGTAATGAGATGACTATACACTCACGGTCATCGAGAATTTGTCATCCTTTAATCCGTCACATGAGGTGATCCTAGGAACGTGAGAAACTACGTCACATTCCTCGTACTCTTGCGTGACATACGCCGAATATATGTAGAATTTCACATTTACGCACCTAGGTCTATCCTAAATGCACATACAATTAAAACATCACATCTCTGGGTCTATCGTCATAGGTGAGCTTTACACAACATGCTTAAATCTGTCTCGAATGGTTCGCAATAAGCCTAAGGAAATAAGCCGCCGCGCCAATTGGCGTGGGGAGACCCTTCAATGAAAATAAAAAAAGTGCAGTGTCGGGGAGGCCATCCCACTCCCTATTGGACTCCTAGCTCAATACAACATTGTAGGAGGGGGACTCTACATGTAGATATAACAAAGATATGTCGGGGTCGCTATCTCACTCCCTAACGGAGTACCTATCTTCAACCGAAACAACGTAAAGAAATTCTCATTGCACGAGAATAATTTAAAGCTTAAAAATAACAGTCGACCAAAAAAGAGATTGTTACCTTTGATGTGTGTGCCGTAACAATGAAGACAATCCTAATGATTATCTCTTAGCAGATCCAGATTTCCCACAACAAGCAAGCTTCCTTCCCTGACAAAACCTCAACAAGCTTTCTTCCTCTTCCAAAGGTTGTCCAAGCCCGAACCGCAAACCTTCTCATATTTCCTTGAAGGCAAATGCACCAAAAAATCTGGCAGCCCCAAAAATGGAGTCTTTGTAAGAGGTTGACCAACAAATCTCGGCACAACTACCAACTGGCAAGACAAAGATGCCCTAGCTGTGCTCTCGGCAAGGGCAGGTGAAAGTTGCCTCCAGGTTGTTGGAGCATGCATTCCACGCTTCCTAGTTTGCTAATAACAAATCTTGTTTGTATTTGATATTTGGATGTTGTTTTTTGGTGTGCAGATAACACAGATGTCTAACTAATATTTGTTTGGTGCTGAATCGGGTCAGAATTGAACAAGGGAGATATCGCCAGGCGATATTGGGTATCGCGCCTTGGCGATAGCGCCGCTCGACACAATACCGCTCGACACTCGACGCAATTCCGCTCAACGAAATCATGGCTTGGAGATATCGCCAGGCGATAGTAGGTATCGCCACAGGCGATAGCGCCACTCGACAATATTTGTTCTACGTTAGATGATTTTCGTTCGACGATTTTCGTTTGACGTTCGACGATTTTGTGGCTACCATTATTTCGCGATCGCCAGATGGCGATATCCAGTGTCGCTCAGCGATAGCGCCACTCGACGATTTTCGCTCGACGTTCGACGAATTCGTGGCTACCATTATTTCCCTATCTCCAGATGGCGATATCTAGTGTCGCTCGGCGATAGTGCACGATTCGGCGCTCAACGTTTGTGCGATGAGAAAATGAGGAGTTCGTGGGACACGTGACATTAGTTACCACTATCTCCAGATGGCGATACCCAGTATCGCCCGGCGATAGCGCCAGCATATAAAAGCCTCTCATTTTCTGAGAAAGGGACGGATTTTTCATTTCCTGGAGTGCACTTATGTAACGCCCCCGAATTTTTCGGCAATTATTTAAATCCTCGTTTGGCGTTACGTTGGCGCATTTCCGGCTCGTGCCGTTGTTAGAGTACCTCGTTAGGTATTCTTAGAGGTTATCGCCTGTTGTATGGATTCCCCAGCTAGCCGGCGTCTATTTTGGAGGCCCGGCTGAGCCTCTTAGGGAATCCTTGTGCTTTGGCTTCGGGTGAGGTTAGCCCGAGTGTGTGGTTGTCGGAGGTTGTGTCCGACTTCGCCGATGTTTTCGTAGCCCGAGTGTTTAGTTACGGTGCGGACTTGTTCGGAATCCGAGAACGTTAATTTCCGTGTTATTCCGACGGTCGCTAGTTAGCGAGTCGTCATTTATGTGGGCGTATTTTCATGTTTTTCGCATTTTAGTTTGGTGAGTGATTTAGGCGTGCTAGTGTATTAATGCATGTGTGCACGTAAGTGGGAGGCTTTATAAATGCATGTGTGCGGGTATGTGCGGGTAGGTGCAGTATATATATATTTTAAGTGTAAAAATTTACGTGTATAAGTATATGAATAAGTAAATGTTTATGTGTTGGTGTACATGTATGTGTATAGTAGAGGCATATGTATAGGTTTGTATAAGTGTGTAAAGGTATATGAGTATATATGTATAATTGCTTAATTAAAATTTGATTTAGGTAAAGGATTTATATATATAGGATTTATCATTAGGTTATTTAGGTTTCCCTCCCCCCCCATTCGGCCGACTATCCAGAAGAAAAAAAAAACAAAAGGGCTGTTGTTCCTTCGTGCGGAAGACGAGAGGTGGAAGACCGGGGCTGCTCCGACCGCCGGTTCACCGCCCAGATCCGCTTGAAATCGCGATTTGAGGCCGGATTCGTGCTCCTCCAGTCAAGATCTCCATTCCAAGATAGCTATCTTGAGAGTTCCTCCCCGTTTTTGTTTTCCGATCGGGTTGTAGATGTCCAGTTTTTCCGAACTTTGATGGAGGATTTCCTTCCCTAAATGTTGTCCAGGATTTTCCTTATATTGTCGCTTGCGGCCGGCGGTTGGGAAGAGGGTGCTTGGCCGATTTTTGTTCTTCAAAGGCAAACCAAGGCAAGTGCGTCCTTCGCCCTTGTCAAAGTAATTTCTATATAGATCCCTTGATTTTGATTTCAGATCTACTCTCCTAAATTTTTCCTTGCTCACCCGAAATTTTGGGTACTAATCCTCCATGCTTTAGGTTGCGGTTTCATGGTTAGGGGTGTTAGATCTGATTTGTTTTATACCAAATGATATATTAGTTTAAATGTTGTATTTTGGGACTTTGAGTCATGCCCGGATGCCGTTAAGGGTTGTATCTTAGTTTCATTCAAAATCTCATGCTTGTTAGATTGCGGCCGAATTGAATCATTAGCTTATTGTTCTTTCTTTGTGTTGTTAGAACTTGTTCAATAATCGCCGTTAGGGCGTGTCCAAAAGTTGAAGGTTAGGGTTGCTAGAACTTGCTCATTTATTCAATAAATTCAGTCGTGCTCACTTGCTAAAAATATTGTCCATTTTCATTTAACTTATAGCTTGTGGTTCTCTTCCTTGGGTGTGAACCAAGACCAGCCCGTTTCATTATGAAGTTAATTGTTTATGTTAGCGTCAAATTAATCATTATGTTAGTATCAAATTAATCGCGTGTGGATAGGTATCAAATTAATTATGTATGTCTTTGTATCAAATTAATTATGCCTGTTTCGGTGTCTAACCTATTCCTTTTGTTATGGTGACCGACTAATGGTACATGTATAGTTGAGTGGCGTACGACTTGCATAATTACAGTATCGTTCTGCTTTCATTTTATTGGTGTCAAACTACTTGCTTGGACAAACTCGATGGTTAGTCCGTTGGTTTGTATATAAGGCTCTTAGGTGGGTTGTTCTAGAGTGTTAGGGGTTCAGTGCGACTTCTTGGTGGCTCATGGAACCACTAGCAAGGGTTTTCCCGAGTCACTTAGTGCTGGAGTAGGATGTGATTTGAGGTGGGTCGGACCGATGCCGCCACCCTTGTTTTACTTCTTGTCTGTTAAGACTATATGGTTTGTTTGGTTGAGTTGGACTGATGGCACCACCACAACACCTTGAGATATTTAGGTCTGATAGACTTGGTTGGACCGTTGCCACCAGCTTAGGCCCTGGTTACTGATTTTGTCCACCTCCAGTATTAAGTGACTCTTTCTGCTCTAGATTTATGCTAGGATTTATTTATTTTGCTAATCCTTCTTGCAGAGATTTGCGAGGCTTGACTTCACCCGTGCACTTGGTGCACGCCTTTTTTACTCACTCATGGCGAGTATTTTTCCGTCACTTGTTTATTTTATTCTTACCTGTTTCACTTCTTCTTTACACTATTATTTCATTTTCCTATTGATAAATTGCTTTGCTGAGGTGTTCTTTTCTTTGAATGCCTCAGGTTCAGGTTTATAGCCGACTGTGCGGCTAGGTTTCTTCCGAAGCTTGCTAGTGCTTTAGCTGCTGCTGAGTTTTTCTTTTCCTCACTCCTGGGAGGTAGCTTCTTTAGACTTGTAGTACAGATATGCCTACTCACCAGTGGGTTCATGTCAGTTGTTGACGCCCACTGGTGGTTTCTCTTTTAGATGCTTTGTACTTTGCTTATACTGCTAGTTTTCCTGTTTTGGAGTTTATTAAACTTGCTCCTGGGATGATTTATGTTAGGTTGCTAGTTACTTTAAAACCTATATATATAAAAACAAAAGAAAACAATTATTATATCTAACACATAGACATCATGTTTTCTTTTATAAAAAAGCTTAATCACTACTTTCAAAACCACGTAAAAGATCATTTTCTATATATATCATATAAGTTAAATCTAGGGTCTTGCTTAGTCTTATGTGTCCTCTGGGGACGCTTATGCATTCTCTTAGGATGTTAAAAAAATGAATAAAGTATTTTCCGCTACGTATAAGTATAATTTTGAAGGGTGGACTAGTTGATCCACGAAGCCGAGGGATACGGCCTCTAGAATACAATGGATTTTCACATCATTTAAGCTTATGTTTTTTTCATAGTCTTAGTAGTTGGTGGTTGCCTGAACGGCGGCAGTTATCCCCTGTCCGACGTGGCATCACGACGTGTGTTTTCTCCTACTCTGATACTTCTTATTTCGGAGAAAATACAGGTTGTGACAGTTGGTATCAGAGGGAGGTTGCTTGACAATTTGTCGGGCAACCTTTCCTTTTAGGTATTAGAAGTTTAACATCATGTCATACACACACCGATATGTCATCAACACATCTTAGCTGAAGCACGAACACTACACTCATAGCATAACATGAAGTATACGGGGCATATTATGTAGTATGGTATGCATAATATGTGTTTGTATATGGATCCACCATAGGACGCAACATGTGAGGGTTATGTAGTATGGGATGCATAACCTCACCACATGAATGCGACTAGCACATTTTCTTTTTCGTTGCATGAAAATGTTATGTAGTATGGGATGCATAACATTTTCATGTGTACGCCGCTCATAACATGCATTAGGGCCTTTTTAGAATGCATAGCACAATCATGCATAGCATAACATTGCATAAGCACAACGTGGCAAGCTAAAGACTTGCAGGATGACATATGTACACACATGGTTTTGAGTCAAAAAGAATATAAATTCATGCATTCCCGATATAGGCACAAGAGTTAGTGTGATGGTGGTGAACCATCTTAGGTTAAGCATGACATTATTTCCTCTGTATAAAACAAAAAATATATATATATAAAAACCCCAGAGCAAGTTAGCAGTGAAAGCAAGTACTTATGTAGGTTTGTCCGTACCTGTTTGTTTTGTCCTTATAGTTGAACTAGGTTCTGATGATTGCTTGTTTGATCTTTTTAGGATGGCGCCTAAGCGTAGGGTGGCGAGATCGACTCCCCAATCTGAGGGTGAGTCTTCTGGTGCTCAAAGCGGTGCAGTTATGGAAAGTCTGAGGCAGAGCAATGAGGCTCTATCGAGGCAGATGGTGGATGTTCAGTCTCAGATCCAGTCCCTGATGTCTGTGGTGGCAGGACTAGCCCCGAGAGCGCAGGATCCTACTGCAGGTTTAGCTATTCCCGCACCTCCTGCACCCCCAGCCCCTTTGGTGCCTCCAGTGGTGGTGCCCCCGGAGATGGCTTTCATCACTCAGTTCCAGCGACTGCAACCCCCTACCTACGATGGTAGGGCGGACTTCATGATATTGGATGACTGGTTGATTTCCATAGAAGAAATGTTTCATTACTCTAGAGTGTCTGAGGATCAGAAGGTGGTGTTCGCCGCCTACCAGCTGAAGGGGTTAGCGAAGAGCTGGTGGATGAGGGAGAAGGAGGTAATGGTAGGAGGAAGCAGTTGGGCTTCCTTCAAGGAGATCTTGTTGCGGAAATTTCTACCGTCAGTGGAGCGAGACAGGCTGATGAACGACTTCTTGCATCTGAAGCAGAGGCAGCTCTCGGTCAGTGAGTATGAGATTGAGTTTAGCAAACTCAGTCTCTTTTCCCCTAGTTTGGTGAGCTCAGAGGAGGATAGAGCGAAGCATTTCCTCGGTGGCCTGCGGAGCGATGTACAGCAGCTAGCAGTGGCTCATGGAGCGGTGAGTTATGCTGGGGCGGTGGAGGCCGCTTTGAAGGTAGAGGCCATCGAAAACGCGAAGCAAAGAGGACAACAGACGAGGAATGAGAAGAGGAAGTCTGTTGAAGCAAAGGGCCCCCAAGTGCTCAGTGCTCCTTCGTGGAAGAGGAGCAAGGAGGTCTGTAGTTTTTGTGGCCGGTCGGGCCATCCTGCTGAGAGATGTTTCAAGAGGGCGGTGGCGCAGAAGGAGAATGTGCATGCTATTAAGGGTGCTCCCAGGCAGAATGTGGTGTGTACTCTGTGCAAGAAAGAGGGGCATGATGTTGCCTGTTGCTGGTTGAAGGACAAGGTCTGCTATCAGTGCGGACAAAAAGGTCATAACAAGGCCCGATGCCCGCAGCTCCAGTCTGTGCACCGACCAGTTCCTCTTCAGGCGTTGCCACCGCCTCATTCTTTGGATAGAGGCAAAGGGAAGCTGAATGTGATATCCGCAGCGGAGGCTCAAACTTCGATGCAAGTCATTTCAGGTAAACCTTCTCGCTAGTCTTTTACTTCCATTGCAGATTAGTTTGGCTTTTGTTTTCTTTATTGACTGTGCAATTTCCCCGTTTATATTTATATAGGGAGTTTTAAGGTAAAGAACCGCTGGGCGCGCGTTCTCTTTGACTCAGGTGCTACCCACTCATTTGTGGCTAGGGCCTTTGTAGAGCGGTGCCAGCTGATTTTTGATCGTGTCGGTGATGCCTTTTGCGTCAAATTCCCCTCGGGTGATTTCGTGATATCAGATCAGGGCATTCTGGATTGTCCTATTATGTTGGGGGATTTCCCAGCCAGGGCAAATCTGAAGGTTATAGACTTGGAAGATTTCGACGTCATCCTGGGTATGGATTGGTTGTCCAGATACGATGCAGTGATCTAGTGCAGGGGTAAGCGCTTGGATTTCAAGAAGGACAACGGTCAACCTGGGAGTATTTATGGCGATCCGCGCTAGGCCTCTCCAGCGATTTCTGAGGTATGTGCTCAGAGGTTATTCAGTTCTGATTGTTTTTCTTGCTTAGTCTCAGTACTGGGGGCTGTTAGCAGTGTGCCGCTGTTGGATGAGATTCCTGTTGTCCGTGAGTTTTCTGATGTGTTTCCTAGCGACCTTCCCGGTCTTCCCCCTATCAGAGATGTCGAGTTCGTGATTGATTTGGAGCCGGGTACGCGTCCTATTGCTAAGGCGCCGTACCGGATGGCCCCGCGAGAGTTGGAGGAGCTGCATACCCAGCTGGATGAGTTATTGGAGAAGGGTTTCATAAGGCAGAGCTCGTCGCCCTGGGGTGCGCCTGTTCTCTTTGTGAAGAAGAAAGATGGGTCGATGCGCCTTTGCATCGACTATAGAGAGCTGAACAAAGTCACCATCAAGAACAGGTATCCCCTGCCCAGAATCGACGACTTATTCGATTAGTTGCGTGGTAGCTCTGTGTTCTCCAAGATTGACCTTCGATCAGGATATCATCTGCTCAGGATCCGGGAGTCGGACATTCCACGGACGGCTTTCCGATCGAGACATGGGCATTTCGAATTCCTAGTTATGTCTTTTGGGTTGACCAACGCGCCATCAGCATTCATGGACATGATGAACGGGTGTTCAAAGATTTTCTGGACAAGTTTGTGGTCATATTCATAGACGACGTTATGATTTATTCACGGAATGCTGCGGAGCATGATCAGCACTTGCGGTTGGTGTTATCTGCCTTGAGAGATCATCAGTTGTATGCCAAGTTGAGTAAATGTGAGTTCTGGTTGCCTCAGGTGTCCTTCCTGGGTCATGTGGTGAACAAGGATGAAATTTCAGTGGACCCGGTGAAGATTTCTGCAGTGATGGATTGGCATAGGCCGAGCACACCCAAGGAGATTAGGAGCTTCTTGGGGTTGGCCGGCTATTATAGAAGGTTTGTTGAGGGCTTTTCTACCTTGTCAGCGCCCTTAACTAAGCTGACGCAGAAGCATGCAGCGTTCATCTGGAGCGAGCAGTGCGAGGAGGCCTTTCTGGAGCTAAAGAGGAGATTGTGCACTGCTCCTGTTTTGACATTGCCTACGGAGGGCAAGGACTATGATGTTTATGTGGATGCCTCGCATGTTGGGCTCGGAGGCGTGTTGATGCAAGAGGGGAAGGTGATCGCGTATGGGTCGCGGCAGTTGAAAACTCATGAGCGGAATTATCCTACGCATGACCTCGAGTTTGCGGCGATGATTTTTGCGTTGAAGCTGTGGAGGCATCTACTCTATGGGGCCCATTCCAAGATTTTCACAGATCATAAGAGCCTGAAGTACGTGTTTACTCAGAAGGAGCTGAATCTGCGCCAGCGGCGGTGGCTAGAGTTTGTGGCCAATTATTACGTGGAGATCCAGTACCATCCAGGCAAGGCCAACGTGGTGGCCGACGCCCTGAGCCGCAAGGCAGGGAAGATCTTCAACCTCACGGCGGACCATTTAGTGGAAGAGTTCTTGTTGATGGACATCTCCGTGGGATGCTGTGAATTGCAAAGCAGTTTGGCAGTGGCAGAGCCATCTTGGATTTCACTCACCAGGTTGCACCAGAAGGATGATCCAGATTTGTTACACCTGTACCTCAGGGATGAGAGAGGGGAGTTGCCGGATTTCTCCATCGATGATTCGGGTACCTTGAAGTACCGCGGCAGGTTTTGCATCCCAGCGGTTGGAGACATCAGGAGTATGGTATGCAAAGAGGTTCATGGATCCAGTGTTGCCTACCACCCAGGATCCACCAAGATGTATCATGATTTGAAGCAGATCGCCTGGTGGTATGGTATGAAGGGGGATATAGCTCGGTATGTTTTGGAAATTTACACTTGTAAGCGGGTGAAGGCCGAGCATGGGAGGCCTGGTGGCAAGTTGTCTCCTTTGGAGGTCCCGACTTGGAAGTGGGAAAGTATCTCCATGGACTTCATTACGGGCTTACCAAGATCTCCAAGGGGATTTGATTCAGTTTGGGTGATCGTGGACCGATTGACGAAGTGTGCGCACTTCGTACCTTATAAGATCGACTACCCAATGAAGAAGATAGCGGAGCTGTATTTGAGCGAGGTCATCAGATTGCACGGTGTGCCTGTTAGCATCATTTCAGACCGAGACTCCAGATTTACTTCCCATTTCTGGAAAGTTTGCAGGAGGGTTTGGGTACAGACTTGAGATATTCTACCGCTTACCACCCTCAGACAAATGGGCAGACCGAGCGTGTGAACCTGATTGTGGAGGATATGATCAGGTGCTACATTCTAGACCACGGTGGAGCGTGGGATGAGCGTTTGCGGCTCATGGAGTTTGCCTACAATAACAGTTACCAAGAGAGCTTGCAAATGGCTCCTTCGAGGGATTGTATGGGAGACGCTGCAGAACTCCGTTGTTTTGGACTGAGGCTGGTGAGAGGCCTTTGTTTGGTCCTGATGCTCTCGAGGAAATGGAGGTTGCTGTGAAGCTCATTCGGGAAAAGCTTCGGTTAGCTCAGGAGAGATATGAGAAGAACGCCAACCGGCGTAGGTCCGATTTGGAATTTTCGGTGGAGGATTTGGTCTTCTTGAAGGTGTCTCCGATGGTTGGAGTGAAGAGGTTCGGCAAGAACCATAAGCTGGATCCGATGTACGTGGGCCCATTTAGAATTTTGGAGCGTATTGGTGTTGCAGCTTATAGGTTGGATATACCAGCCAACTTCCCGGGCGTACATAATGTTTTTCATGTAAGCCAACTGAGGAAGTGTGTGCGGAGCAGTGGGCAAGTATTGGATACCGTGCCCCAGTTGGAGCCCAACCTCTCGTATGTTGAGGTGCCGGTCCGCATCTTGGACAGTCAGGATCGGGTGCTGCGATCAAAGTCTATCCCGATGGTGAAGGTTCTTTGGAAGAATCAAGGTTTGGAAAGCGCGACTTGGGAGCTAGAGTCGGCTATGAGGGAGGCTTACCCTCGCCTGTTCTCCTGATTTGTTGGGTATGTCTTCTTTCTAGTAACTTTTGTTTTGTTACTTTCCTTCTATAGTAGAGGTTGTGTACGTAAAGTTTCGGGACGAAACTTTATTTTAGGGGGAGTGACTGTAACGCCCCCGAATTTTTCGGCAATTATTAAAATCCTCGTTTGGCGTTATGTTTGCGCATTTCCGGCTCGTGCCGTTGTTAGAGTACCTCGTTAGGTGTTCTTAGAGGTTATCGCCTGTTGTATGGATTCCCCAGCTAGCCGGCGTCTATTTTCGAGGCCCGGCTGAGCATCTTAGGGAATCCTTGTGCTTTGGCTTCGGGTGAGGTTAGCCCGAGTGTGTGGTCGTCGGAGGTTGTGTCCGACTTCGCCGATGTTTTCGTAGCCCGAGTGTTTAGCTACGGTGCGGACTTGTTCGGAATCCGAGAACGTTAATTTCCGCGTTATTCCGACGGTCGCTAGTTAGCGAGTCGTCATTTATGTGGGCGTATTTTCATGTTTTTCGCATTTTAGTTTGGTGAGTGATTTAGGCGTGCTAGTGTATTAATGCATGTGTGCACGTAAGTGGGAGGCTTTATAAATGCATGTGTGCGGGTTATGTGCGGGTAGGTGCAGTATATATATATTTATAAGTGTAAAAATTTATGTGTATAAGTATATGAATAAGGAAATGTTTATGTGTTGGTGTACATGTATGTGTATAGTAGAGGCATATGTATAGGTTTGTATAAGTGTGTAAAAGTATATGAGTATATATGTATAATTGCTTAATTAAAATTTGATTTAGGTAAAGGATTTATATATATAAGATTTATCATTAGGTTATTTAGGTTTCCCTCCCCCCCCCTCCCCCATTCGGCCGACTATCCCGAAGAAAAAAAAACAAAAGGGGCGATGTTCCTTCGTGCGGAAGACGATAGGCAGAAGCCCGGGGCTGCTCCGATCGCCGGTTCACCGCCCTGATCCGCTTGAAATCGTGATTTGAGGTCGGATTCGTGCTCCTCCAGTCAAGATCTCCATTCCAAGGTAGCTATCTTGAGAGTTCCTCCCCGTTTTGTTTTTCGATCGGGTTGTATATGTCCAGTTTTTTCGAACTTTGATGGAGGATTTCCTTCCCTAAATTTTGTCCAGGATTTTCCTTATATTGTCGCTTGCGGCCTGCGGTTTGGAAGAGGGTGCTTGACCGATTTTTGTTCTTCAAAG
This sequence comes from Platanthera guangdongensis, assembly GCA_039583875.1. Classification (NCBI taxonomy): domain Eukaryota; kingdom Viridiplantae; phylum Streptophyta; class Magnoliopsida; order Asparagales; family Orchidaceae; genus Platanthera; species Platanthera guangdongensis. The sequence continues at coordinate 99,293,344 of CM077162.1, read as the reverse complement.
GCAAACCAAGGCAAGTGCGTCCTTCGCCCTTGTCAAAGTAATTTCTATATAGATCCCTTGATTTTGATTTCAGATCTACTCTCCTAAATTTTTCCTTGCTCACCCGAAATTTTGGGTACTAATCCTCCATGCTTTAGGTTGCGGTTTCATGGTTAGGGGTGTTAGATCTGATTTTTTTTGTACCAAATGAGATATTAGTTTAAATGTTGTATTTTGGGACTTTGAGTCATGCCCGGATGCCGTTAAGGGTTGTATCTTAGTTTCGTTCAAAATCTCATGCTTGTTAGATTGCAGCCGAATTGAATCATTAGCTTATTGTTCTTTCTTTGTGTTGTTAGAACTTGTTCAATAATCGTCGTTAGGGCGTGTCCAAAAGTTGAAGGTTAGGGTTGCTAGAACTTGCTCATTTATTGAATAAATTCGGTCGTGCTCACTTGCTAAAAATATTGTCCATTTCCATTTAACTTATAGCTTGTGGTTCTCTTCCTTGGGTGTGAACCAAGACCAGCCTGTTTCATTATGAAGTTAATTGTTTATGTTAGAGTCAAATTAATCATTATGTTAGTATCAAATTAATCGCGCGTGGATAGGTATCAAATTAATTATGTATGACTTTGTATCAAATTAATTATGCCTGTTTCGATGTCTAACCTATTCCTTTTGTTATGGTGACCGACTAATGGTACATGTATAGTTGAGTGGCGTACGACTTGCATAATTACAGTATCGTTCTGCTTTCATTTTATTTGTGTCAAACTACTTACTTGGAAAAACTCGATGGTTAGTCCGTTGGTTTGTATATAAGGCTCTTAGGTGGGTTGCTCTAGAGTGTTACGGGTTCAGTGCGACTTCTTGGTGGCTCATGGAACCACTTGCAAGGGTTTTCCCGAGTCACTTAGTGCTGGAGTAGGATCTGATTTGAGGTGGGTCGGACCGATGCCGCCACCCTTGTTTTACTTCTTGTCTGTTAAGACTATATGGGTTGTTTGGTTGAGTTGAACTGATGCCACCACCACAACACCTTGAGATATTTAGGCCTGATAGACTTGGTTGGACCGTTGCCCCCAGCTTAGGCCCTGGTTACTGATTTTTTCCACCTCCAGTATTAAGTGACTCTTTCTGCTCTATCTTTATGCTAGGATTTATTTATTTTGCTAATCCTTCTTACAGAGATTTGTGAGGCTTGACTTCACCCGTGCACTTGGTGCACCCCTTTTTTACTCACTCATGGCGAGTATTTTTCCTTCACTTGTTTATTTTATTCTTACCTATTTTACTTCTTCTTTACACTATTGTTTCATTTTCCTATTGATAAATTGCTTTACTGAGATGTTCTTTTCTTTGAATGCCTTAGGTTCAGGTTTATAGCCGACCGTGCTGATAGGTTTCTTCTGAAGCTTGCTAGTGCTATAGCTGCTGCTGAGTTTTTCTTTTCCTCACTCCTGGGAGATAGCTTCTTTAGACTTGTAGTACAGATATGCCTACTCACCAGTGGGTTCGGGTCAGTTGTTGACGCCCACTAGTGGTTTCTCTTTTAGATGCTTTGTACTTTGCTTATACTGCTAGTTTTCCTGTTTTGGAGTTTATTAAACTTGCTCCTGGGATGATTTATGTTAGGTTGCTAGTTACTTTAAAACCTATATATATAAAAAGAAAAGAAAACAATTATTATATCTAACACATAGACATCATGTTTTCTTTTATAAAAAAACTTAATCACTACTTTCAAAACCACGTAAACGGTCATTTTTTATATATATCATATAAGTTAAATCTAGGGTCTTGCTTAGTCTTAGGTGTCCCCTGGGGACGCTTATGCATTCTCTTAGGATGTTAAAAAAATGAATAAAGTATTTTCCGCTACGTATAAGTATAATTTTGAAGGGTGGACTAGTTGATCCACGAAGCCGAGGGATACGATCTCTAGAATACAATGGATTTTCACATCATTTAAGCTTATGTTTTTTTTCATAGTCTTAGTAGTTGGTGGTTGCCTGAACGGCGGCAGTTATCCCTTGTCTGACGTGGCATCACGACGCGTGTTTTCTCCTACTCTGATACTTCTTATTTCAGAGAAAATGCGGGTTGTGACAACTTACCTTCATAGACGATCGAGAGAGATCCAGAGCTGAGAGATACTCCATACTTCTAAGAAGTCCAAATAGCGCGGAAGATTGACGACACGTGCGAAGCATTCAAAGCATCACTTGCAAGGATTCATCGGCATCTTCAGCGCTTTGTTTGAAGGCAGTGTCTAACCTAAAGTGTTCAAGTTGTTTTTATTAATTTTTCATTTATTTTCACATTGTAATCGGAAGGGAAATCGCCGCCTTGTGAGTGGCGTCCATGTCCTTGTGTGGCTTAAGGAGAAATCGTCGCCTTGTGAGTGGAGTCCAAGTCCTTGTGTGGCTTAGGGAGAAATCATTGCCTTGTGTGCAGCGTCTAGATCGGTGTTAGATCTAGAGGGAGGCTAGTAGCAAGATTTAGGGAGAGATACGCTTTAGCCTGGCCGGTTCTTGGTAGAAGAACCGGTGAATACACTAGCAAATTATTTATTTTATGAGCCTTTGTCTCTAGCTCTATAGAGACACATTGAATTCATTGTAACTCTTTTGAAATATATTATTGTTGTTTCTAGCTTGTATTCATTTGCTCTCGTCCATTACTTTGTTGTCGTTCATTTTGTAAAGGTGGCTTAAATTGTGTAAGAAAATTAAAAAGTACCCTTATTCACCCCACCCCTCCCCCCCCCCCCCCCCACCTCTAAGGGCGTCGTAAGGTCCAACACTTGATATCAGAGGCAGGTTACTCCAAATTGAGAATCTCATAGACAACTTGAAAACTCATGAAGTAGAGTTGAGGATTCAACAACAAGAGTATAGCTTAGAGCCAAGAAAGAATGCTTTGGCGTTGAAGTCCAAGAAGGAGAAGGAAAGCTAGTCTGATGAAAGTGATAATGAAGATGAAGAGAGTTTGTTTGTGAAAAAATTCAGGAGATTTATGAGAAATCCTGAAAGAAGAAATTCTTTCAAGAAATTTTTCAAGAAGAAAGAGTATGGGAATAGGAAAGGAAAATCCCAAGCTGAAGAAGAGGATGATGAAGATAGATCACCACATGAATGCTATCATTGTAGGAAGATTGGTCACATAAAGAGCAAGTGCACAAAGTATCTGAAAGAGCTGAAGGAGAAGCGACACAGAAAGAAAGATAGGAAGAAGGTCCTAAAGGCTGAAACGTGGGATGAAGCCACTTTTGAGGTGTCGAGTAGTTCTGGGTCAGAAACAGAAGAGGAGGCCAACATGTGCTTGATGGGAAAGAGCGCTTCATTTTATGATGAAGGAAGCAGTGTCCAGAGCGACACTGAGGTACCTCCTGAAACCTTTGATGATTTATATTCTGAATTTTTGAGTACTTGTGAGTTTTTGGATAAAACATTACATGAAATTAAACTGATCAAATTTGAAAATAAAGTTTTAATTAAAGAAAATAAAAAACTAAAAATGAAATAAAAGTTCTTGGTAAGAAGAAATTGTCTTGTCAATAGGATTGTCCATCTTTGACAAAGATAGTGGAACTTGAGAAAGATCTCTCTAAGACTCAGACTCGGGTTGAAACTCTTACAAAAGAGAAAGAAGCCCTAGAGAGATCTCTAAAATTCTCTCAATCTCAAGTGGAAGGCAGCAAGAAGTCCTTCGCTAATCGTTGCGGCACCATAGTTGCCAAAAATAATGTGTTAAGGGGACAAGTCCGAAATTTAGAAATGGCCACAAACAAATTTGGAGTGGGCCAAAAATCTCTAAATATGATTTTGGGAAACTAATACTATGGTTCTGAAAATACGGACTTGGATACTCTCGAGAGCACTATCGCCCGGCGACATCCACTGTCGCCGGCGATAGGAAAAATTCCAGAAAATTTAATTTTCAGGATAAAAACAATAAATCAAATGTCCCTGTAACTTCCAGGTCAAAATTTATTTTCAAGAATCTGTCGTCCCCTTTCATCAAGTGTACTAAATGTTATAAGTTTGGCCACACAACACATACTTATAAGAAGACGGGATATTATTCAATTAAAAAAATATGGGTGCTTAAGGTTTCCACATATTCTATGGGAGGAACCACTTGGGTAGTCGGATTTTTACTCTAATCCTCTTTCTAGGTGTGTTCGCAGGCTAGGGACAAAGAAGACGTGTGGTACTTGGACTCAGGGTGTTCCAAGCACATGATGGGCAATACATCAAAGGTCCTTAGCCTGGATATGAAGAAAGGAGGAGTAGTTACTTTTGGAGACAACGGAAAGGGGAAAATCATCGGCATTGAAGTAGTAGGTAACAAATCATTTTCTATCTCAAATGTTTTATATGTTAAAGGTTTAAAGCATAATTTAATTTCAATCAGTTAACTATGTGATATTGGCTTAAATGTATTGTTTGATTCATCTTCAAACCTATACAAAATTATTAACTCTAAAACAAATGATATTGTTATTACTGCTCCTAGATTTCAAAATGTTTACATGATTAGATTTAATAACTTATCACATTCTCCGGTAAAATGTTTTATTTCTAAAAATGAGGAATTAGATTTGTGGCATAGACGTCTTGGACATTCTAGTTCCAAACTTATCATAAAATTGTCCCAAAATCAACTAGTTAAAGGTTTACCTTCTTTGCATGGAAATTTATCATCCATATGTTCACCATGTCAAAAGGAAAGTTTAAGAAATCTTCCTTTAAAAGCAAAAATATTGTTTCCACCACTAGACCTTTAGAATTGATACATATGGATTTGTTTGGTCCTGTTAATACACTAAGCCTAGGAGGTAGAAAGTATACTTTTGTTTTGATTGATGATTTCTCTCGTTTTAGTTGGACAATTTTCTTATCGTCTAAATCTGATGCATTTTTAGAATTTTCCAAATTATGTTTACATGTTCAAAATGAAATAGAATTAAAAATAAAATGCATTCGTTAAGATCATGGAGGTGAATTTGATAATGAGAAATTTGTTTATTTTTGCAATGAGTTAGGAATTAAACATGAATTTTCTGCTCCTCGTACACCGCAACAAAATGATGTGGTGGAAAGGAAAAATAGAACTTTGCAAGAACTAGCTCGCACTATGTTATCTGAATACAAATTACCTCGATCATTTTGGGCTGAAGCTGTTAGTACTTCTTGTTATGTTATTAATCGTGTTATGCTTCGACCCATCTTAAAATTAACACCATATGAGTTGTATTTTCAAAAGAAACCAAATGTGTCTTATTTTAAAGTTTTTGGATGCAAATGTTTTGTTTTGAACACTAAAGATAATTTAGGCAAGTTTGATGAGAAGTGTGATGAAGGCATTTTTATTGGCTATTCTTCTACAAGTAAAGCTTATAAAGTTTACAATAAGAGGACTAAAGTAGTTGAAGAATCAATACAAGTTAAATTTGATGAGCTTTCTCCTTGTGTAGAAGCTAATAATACAGGTAAAAATGAAGAGCTCTCCCCTCTACAAAGGGTGGATGACGATGACAACCTTGAAGACAAAAATGAAGAAAAAGGGCTTGAACAAGAAGAAGAAGAAGAAGAAGAGCAATGATATGTGCCTCCGAGTGAACAAAAGTTTTCAAAAGATCATCCCCAAAAGTTATTTATTGGAGAACCATCAAGAGGGGTAAGTACTCGTTCATCCATACATGAATTATGTTCAAATATGTGCTTTATTTCTAATATAGAACCAAAAAGCGTTGAAGCTGCTTTAAATGATAATTCTTTGTTTTTAGCTATGAATGATGAGCTTAATCAATTTGAACGTAATAAAGTTTGGAAGTTAGTAGAAAGACCGTCAAATCATCCAGTTGTAGGGGTTAAATGGATTTTTAAAAATAAACTTGATAGTGAATCTAGGGTTACTAGGAACAAAGCCAGACTCGTAGCAAAAGGATATTCACAAAGAGAAGGAATAGATTTTGATGAAACTTTTGCACCCGTAGCATGCTTAGAAGCAGTTAGAATATTTCTTGCATTTGCAAGTTTTAATAAGTTTAAGTTATTTCAAATGGATGTTAAAACTGCTTTTCTTAACGGGTATATTAAGGAGGAGGTTTATGTATAACAACCTCCAGGCTTTGTTGATGTTAGATTTCCTGATCATGTTTATAAATTAGAAAAAGCCTTGTATGGTTTGAAACAATCACCCCGAGCATGGTATGATGGATTGACTATTTATTTAGTGAAAAATGATTACAAAATGAGCAGTGCTGATTGTACTTTATTTGTTAAACAAATCCATGATGATCTTATCGTTTTACAAATATATGTTGATGATATTATTTTTGGATCCACCAATGAGAAATTATGTGATAGTGTTATTGAAATCATGAAAAATGAATTTGAAATGAGCATGGTAGGCGAACTCTCTAATTTTATTGGTTTTCAAATCTCTCAAAAGCAAGATGGCATTTTTATTTGCCAATCTAAATATATTCATGATATTTTGAAAAGATTTGGATTTGAAAATCTCAAACAAGCAAATACCCCCATGAGTGTCTCATTAAAGTTAGAAAAAGATGAAAACGGAATATCCATAGATCGAACACTTTATAGAGGAATGATAGGATCATTATTTTATTTGACTGCCTCTAGGCCTGATATTATGTTCGCTGTATGTTTATGTGCTAGATTTCAAGCTAATCCCAAAGAATCACATTTAAAAATAGTTAAACGCATTTTTAGATATCTTATTGGCACATCTAAATTAGGATTGTGGTATCCACATAACGATACATTTATATTACATGGCTTTTCTGATTCTGATTATGCTGGGTGTTCATTAGATCGTAAAAGCACCATTGGCACCTATCATTTTCTTGGGCCTTCACTTATCTCTTGGTCGAGTAGGAAACAAAATTCTGTTGCCTTATCTACCACTGAGCCCGAGTACATAGCACTAGGCAGTTGTTGTGCACAAGCTTTATGGATGAAGCAAACATTAGAAAATTTTGGTATAGTTCATGAAACCATTGAATTAAAATGTGATAATAAAAGTGCAATTGACTTAACGTATAATCCAGTTCATCATTTTAGATCGAAACACATTGATGTACGTTACCATTTCATACGAGATCACATAAAATAGAATGCAATCAAAGTCAATTTTATAAGCACCGATTCACAGCTTGCGGATATTTTTACTAAAGCACTTCCAAATTCCTATTTTTCACTCTAACGATTAGAACTAGGAATTCTAGACTTGTCAAATTACTAAATTACCATCACAAGCCACACAAAAACTTAACATAATTCTATTGTTAACATCATGAACATTACACCAAAGAAATCATTCCATAAATCATAAGAAAAAAAAACAATTTCAACGTTTCATACTGAGTGTCTTACATTCTTCCAGCAGAAATACCACATAACATTACAAGATCAATAATATTACAGCATGAAATCAACATCTAAGAAAATTCCAGAAATTTCACTATCGCCGGCGATAGTGACTATCGCCCGGCGATAGTGGCAAAATGTCCAGCATTCCAGAAATTTTCAAAAATTTCTGCTGTCCCCTCCACTGGTCTCTCCTTGATCATCTACAGAACTGTCCTCGCTGCTTCGCATCTGACGTGCTCGGCGAGTCGATGTACGGGGCGGCTCCGTGACCGGATCTTCCCATTCTGCGGCTTCGGCTGGAGTAAGCTTCAACTTCAAACTTTTGGTCAGAAATTTAAAGAATTTCTGGATTCCCAAAAAGTTTTTCTTCACTTCCCTCTTATGTTCTTCGAACGACTCTCGCAAGTCGTCTAACCCTTCTCGCAACGATCCACCTCTAGGAATTGGCGGGTTTCGGATAGTGGACACCGGTTCACTCCTCCTTGATGACCCTCCTCGTGTTGATCGGCCGATGGAAGGTGTTCCACTCGTAGAATATATCATTGGGATACAATCATTGACGTACAATTCGGGGTCAAACCACGTGTATTTCTTATATAAGATCCGTTGGATGACGGCTCCAAGTGGTAGGGTGTTCAATTTCTTCCAATTCGGACTTTTCAATCTGAATGCGTAGCGTACTATCGAGAGAACAAAATCCGCCACGGCAAATGGATCAGCTCCAAAATCATATATGTCACATAACTAAGTTGGGTCGTTACTTTACGTGTGTCTCCGGATTTCAATGGGACGGTATGCCTTAGTATTTCTTGCACTAGCCATGCATCCTCCGTCAGGGTGTTCGTTGATTGGATTAATGTTTTGCTGGAATTTCCATGCAAAACCATGTTCAATAATGTCCAATCCCTATCCTTCCGAAAGTTCTCTACGACGTTTAGCGTGTTTTCATGCTCTATTAGTCCAAATTCATCTCTCAAATCATAATGTGTTATTTCTACCATCTGTCCTTGAATTTTCGATCTAACTCCGCCATTCAATTCCGTGAATCGCGGATCTTTGAGATAATTGTAAAATTCTCGGATGAGCATGGAGGAGAATGTGTCTGGATTAATAATTGACATTATTCCCGCCATTGCTAACAAGTCGTGAATATGTGCATGTCGGGTCGGGTCGAATTCAATCACCCGTCTGATTCCTATGTTAGTGTTCTCTATTCCAGGGAATGTTTGATATGATGAGTATGAGGCACTCCCTGTGCATCTTCGAGCCTTTGAACTTGAAGCTATTTCTGCATATAACATTTTTTTGTTTCAGAAACCGAAATTCTTTTTACTATCGCCATCCGGCGACACCCACTGTCGCCAGGCGATAGCGAAAATTCAGTATTCTTCATTTCCGCTTTCAGATCTGGTTTCCCCCTTCATCCAAACTACCAGATTTGCAAGTGTGTGTGCTTCAAATCAGTTTTTCACAACTTCCTTTCAAGGAAATCTTCACATATTTCACTCATACACTCCTACTCTCTTAAGATCCCCAAATCACCATTTTCACACATGAAAATCTTGAAATTTTTAATCTACACTCACATGTTGCACTCTCCTAACTCTTATCCCATAACAGAAAAACAAAAAAACCAAGCATTCAAAGAAAAATCCAAGTTTTCATACCTAGGTTTAGGGTTTCGTCGTCTTCTCCTCCGTGTTCCGCACTCAGTCTTCAGGACAAATGCTTCACTTTGATGGCTTTGACTGACTGCGCTCTTTTTATGCAAAATTCCCACTATCGCCGACCGGCGATACCCGGTATCGCCCAGCGATAGTGCCTTTTTGCTGCTTCTTCAAACTGTCTTGCTGACTCAGCTTTAGGCCAGGTGGAATGTTTTTTTTTGGTTTTTCAGTAACTTGGTTCTCACGTTCACAACTCTTATATCCGTTCTACATATTTCACTACTAGTGTTCTTAAACTCGTGAAATTGTTTTCGCATGCCTCTAAGTATGAGAAATCTTTTATTTATGATAATGTTCTTCCACTCACGGTTGTGCAAATCTCTGTATGCCTCCATCTTACAAAGCGGGAATTGTGAATGTTTTTACCATAACCACTTGTGATGCATGCTTTTGACTTCTGCTTTATCCGAGTTTAGTCCAGTGCACCATAATATTAAATTATTCTGTTTGCTTTCACAAGTGAATTTAGACTCCTTTGTTCAGCTAAAGAAAAAATTGCGTAACCACAGTGTATCATCTTAAAAGTACAAACCCTTGGTGATTGATTCACTTCACAAAAAAAACACAAAAAAATACTACATGGCTGACAAGGACCCTCCATCAAGCACTACTTACCCTCCTGATAAGTCTTCATGAGCATTGTGAGGTTGAGCACCTTGGCCAGAATTGTAAAGTGTTTTGTGCGCATTGTAAATAATTTCTCTATTATGGGTGTTCCCTCTTGGGTACGAGTATAGCTCCGCATGTATACCTCTATGTTACGTTTTTTTTAACATTTGCCTTTTCATTTTTTTTGTAAGACTACGCATCAGTTTCAGCACACCATCTCACTTGTACACAACATTATCCTCTCTAAACGTTCTTCTTATGAGAATTGGACTGAGAACTGTTTCACCAAACCTATTCACTAGTGTATTTGTTTGTGATATAGTTTGTTGAACGTTGCCATAGTTACTGTTTACTCATTGTCTTTGTTCTACATTGCTCACCTGTCCTCTATGAGTCTCTCTCTTGTGTTTTTCCTTCTTTCGCTTCCGCCGCACTTTTCACTCTCTTTTGACAATACCATAGGGGGAGAATCGTTTCAAAAGAAAGCAATCATTTACCGCAGTCTGTTCTTATATCTTTGTGCACCCTTGGAAGACACATTATTTGTTTGAGTTATTTTTAATTACACTACACGAATTTTTCTATGCTTCAATTTAGGGGGAGATCACATATAGGGGGAGTGTTTCATCCAAGAGAGTTTGTGCACATACACTTGTTTAGTCATGATACTCAAATTGGGTGGACCCTTTTTTAATATTCATGATTTCTTTCTTAATGGATTTGTTATTATCAAAAGGGGGAGATTGTTGGAGCATGCATTCCACGCATCCTAGTTTGCTAATAACAAATCTTGTTTGTATTTGATATTTGGATGTTGTTTTTTGGTGTGTAGATAACACATGTGTCTAACTAATATTTGTTTGGTGCTGAATCGGGTCAGAATTGAACAAGGGAGATATCGCAATGCGATATTGGGTATCGCGCCTAGGCGATAGCGCCGCTCGACACAATACCGCTCGACACTCGACGCAATTCCGCTCGACAAAATCATGGCTTGGAGATATCGCCAGGCGATAGTAGGTATCGCCACAGGCGATAGCGCCACTCGACGATTTTCATTCGACGTTCGACGATTTTCGTTCGACAATTTGCCCATCGTCGATAATTTGTATGAGGTGCAAAGAGGAAAAGAGAGGACCTAGCCCCGTGATGACAGGAGGAATGTCAAAATGACACACAATCGTAAGAGCGTCACGGGGATCGCCCTCCTACATCCTATCCAGAGTAGACACACCTCAACACTTCACGTGAAAACGTGTTATATGAGATCCAGGACGATCTGGCATTACAGAGACCTAGGGAGATCCCAGAAGGAAGGGGGGATCAAACAGAGTATTATGAGTTCCACAGGAGAACAGACACACTACCGAGGAATGCATTAAGAAAAAAGAAAAAATCAAGTGTCTTATTCGCTAGAGAATCCTAGGAAGATTCTTTTAGAATCAGACTCACAATCTTCAAGTGCGGCCTAGGAGAGAGCGGCCACATGCTCAGCAAGACGCACAGGGGTACAAACAGGTTGTCGGAGTAGTAGAGACTATCTCTAAAGACCCCTAACGACCATCAATTCCTTCACCCACCTCTTGGGGGATAGTCGGAAAGCCCGAACTGAAGAAATAATAAGCTTTGGAGACAAAGAACCAATGTGATTGTTCACGGGATCCACTGGTCATCAACAGTAAGATTGTAGACCCCAGTTTTTTGTGTCATGAAAATCCAAGTCGATAATGGCAGCTCAGTAAATGCCATATTTATGGGCGCACTTCGTGGCATGAAAATCTCAAAAATAAGCTCCAGCTAGCATCCAGACCTATCTATGGATTTGACGATGAGCCCATCCAAGGCAAAGGCATCATTGAGCTCTCAGTCGCCTTAGGAGAAATCCTGAAGCAGGCTACTCACAACATCCAGTTTGTGGAAGTCGAATCAGAATCTCTTTACAATGCGATCTTTGGCTGACCTCTCCAAATAGCTTTCAAGAAAATCTTGTCTATTTCTTATTTAGCGATGAAATTCGTCACCCCTGCAGGAATACGAGTTGTACGAGGAAATCAGAAGGCTGTTCGTACATAGTATCTACAACAAATGCAATCCGAACAAGGAGCAGATGTGTGTTCGAGAGCAAACAACACTTAAGAATTGCCTGAAGAAAAGTCGGGAATGGGGTGGAAACACCTTACTGTATTCCAACTTGCAAGTTCCTATCTTTACTTTTCTACTATTTATTATGTCTTATAAGAACAATGATGCTACTATATGTTTGTTTACATACACTACATTTTTTTAATGTGGTATCTTTGTTTGCTCTTAACTGTATTGTCGTAGGAATGCCCGAATTCCAATCGTTTAACCGTCAACAATTAACATCATGATAGTCCTTATTTTCCTCGGATTGAAGGTTTACCCTTCTCCCCCGAAGTAAGGACACACTACTGAGGCCATGCCCCAGTGACCTCTCACTACCTCTGATCGAAGGAGCTCCCTTCTCCCCCGCGGTAGGTCATGGTGATGCTAGGGCAATACCTCTCATGGGCACCAAACAGCTAGTAGGGCCTACCCCTCGCCGTCTTCGAGGCCTTGCCGCAGTGACGTCACACTGCCCGAGATCGAAGTTTAACCCTTCTCCCCTATGGCAGGTCACGGAAATATTAGGGCATGCCACCTTGTGATTTTCATGTTTCAAATATTGGTACTTTGCCGTCACAATTAGCGACATCCCCCAGTACAGATATCTTAATCTCTGCTTGGCTAGAAGGCTCACTCTTCAGCTTGCTAATAAATTGAGACGTCATGGAGTCTCATCCTTCAGCAGTCTACCGATCAACAATATCCCCTAGTTTGATGCTCTAACTTCTTATGGCTAGTGGGGTTCACCCCTTGCCCCGATATGAGGTATGGCATTGCCTGGGTCTCGTCATTAAGTTTCAAACATTCAAAAAGGATCGTGGTCACGCTCAAAGAAATAGTACCAATAACACACATAATCAATCAATATCTGAGTAAAACTCAACGCTAAGGAAAGCTTGGAAAAAAAGGCAATACAAAAGTGAGCTTGAAGTCACATCCACATCAAACAAAGCTATTACAAAGTACGTGTACAAAAACTTAAAGAACAGATACAAAATACATCATAAATTGACGAGATCATAGAAACTCAACTAACAAAAAAAATAAAAAGACGATCATTACTCGCCAACTATATCTACATCCAAATAAGATCTCGAGCCATCATCCTCAGAAAGATCTCCAATGCCAAGACCATAGATGTCACACTCAAGTCTCTTGACCACCATTCGAAGAGCCTTAGACACTATACTCGTAAGAGTAATCTCTCATGTCTTCAATCTGAGGCTCCACCTCTTTGGTTCAAACCTCATCCCGTATTTGCTCGCCAAGTAAGCAGCTGTCTCGCACATAGTCAAAAGAATCCCTGTACTCTAAAAGCCCTGCGGTCATGATCTCTGCAGCCCAATCCTCTGAAGACAGTCACTCCACCTCAGCCATCGAAGCCTCCACCTCGGATTCCAAATGAGAAGTCTCTTCTTGAGCATCTCTCAGCAACTACACTGTCTTCTCTACCAAGGATTTATCTGACTGTAGCGCCGCTCGCTACTTTTTCAGCTCTGGCTTCAACTCCGACCCAATCTACCGAAAGCATGATATGTCTCGTTACCAATTCTTTTCAAGACAAAAAGAGGGCTCTCCCCTTCTCAAAGCTTCTCTTAAAGCACCAAATAACCATATTTCAAGCTCACTAGTGATCGTTCCATGTAAGGGATATCTTGGTTTGAGCTCTAATTTGCAATGAAAGGAAACACGTCAGATTAACATGAAATGACCAAACAATAAGAAAACAAATATGAAAGTTTTACTTACAACATTATTCATCGCCTATAGGGATGATGAAATGCATTTTCCCTTCATTACATAGGGGCAGGAGCCTCCAAAGAGAGAATTTGGGGGACAGAGAACACTAGGACCTCAAGATTAGGATCAGTCGTATAGTCTCATCTCTGGAGTTTTGAAGAACTTCCTCAACCAGACAATCTTTCAGCTGTAAAGAAGATCTGGGCTCCGGATCCGCATCACTGCCACATTTTAACACAATCATCCTCTTCCAATCGCAAACCGGTGGCGCCGCAGCTACACGCTCAGGATCAGTGGAAAGCACGAACAACAGTAGGAATTTCTCTTCTATGAACAAGGGAACACTGAATAGATGATTTCCCAGCTCTCGAGGCTCTATGAACCCCAATATCGGAGTAAAGTCCCATTCTAGCCCCTTTAGACAACGACAACGACCTGTGAGTGAATTCCAAAGATCTAGCAGACCCCATGAATTGTGAATATAGCCAAATAATGTATTCTTGTTGCAATAATCTGTCCGACTTTTGAAGTCAAGACAACTCTTGTTATTGTAAACCTCAATATGTGTGCCGCCATCAACCCAAATCTCACACCATTCTCTGAACAAGTCCAAAGAAAATATCGAGTCGTGTTCCCTAAAGAAGGCGACTAGCCCCATGATGTGTGTCATCCCAAGAAGAGTAAATTGGGATATAGGAACACTGCAAAACTAAAAAATATCGATCACCTCTTCGCACGACGGAAGATGGAATCCGGATCTCAATATCGTCTTGCATAGTGTCAGCCAACCCTTTGGCGGGTTCTGAAATTTCTCTTCAATATGAGGTATCCTTACTTCAAGATTGACAAGTATCTCATACCTCTTTCTCCAAACCACGATTTATTCAGCGGTAAGCGACGAGCGCAATCCCATGTGTCTTGCGCAATACTTTGGAACCTGGAAAGAGGAATAAAATGTTTAGAAAATGCTTATATCTCTTCGTAAGCATGACAAGTACACTTTACATATCAAAAGAAAGCACACCTCGTACAAGACGTGCGAGCACAAGGCCGCACTTGCCGCTTTACCCCGCGCACGTGCACTCACGAGACATCAACATAGGAGGACAAACCCCGCTTATCGGGCGCGCAACACATAGGCGCGTGTGTGCACTGCGCTTGCACAACACGCAAGTGGGCGTGCTCCGCGTGCGCAACCCCGGTGCTGCCCCTAGGCTGAACGTGGTCGCACCTCGTGGCCATAAGGCACGAGCGGTGCTGTCTCCATCCTCCCCAGCCGGCTGGCATGGCCTCTCCCTAAGTCCTCCCCTTGCAGCCACACATTTAGTAGTTGCGTAGAGCGATCTACATTATTGGGTGCGACCGGCCGCACCGGGCCTTCCCAGACGGGCTCGTTTGACAAGCCACCCTTGAAAGGGGCAGGCGGCGCCATGCCCGCTAGGGGAGGGCGGCACCACAATCGATTGACATTTCTTGCTTGTTGAGCCCGCGAGGATCGACCGTGTCAAGTCCAACCGCCCTCATTGCTAGCCCGCGGCCGGCCGCTCCGCCGGTCATGACTTTTCTTCCTCCCCGGCAACCGCCCACCGCCGGGGCTCGTCGCTCGTGAATCGTTGATGGTGACCCTCCTCCACCGTCTAATTGTTCTATCGTGATTTGTAGTCATACGTTACATGGGTAACCACCCACATACCCACCAACGTAACCACTATTATTAGTGGGGGAAATTTTATTTAATTAATTACGGAGTGCGAATAATATCATAAAAATAATGTGCACCTAAACTATATTAAATATTGTTTGCACTCAGTAATTTTAGTGATTATGGCGTGCAGATAGCCGTTTAACAATCGTAACCACCACTTGTGGCCTATAAAAAGGCCATGAAACCTCTCTCATTTCCAACTGTTCTCCTTCAAGCTTTCTTCTTCCTCAGTCCAGAGTTCTGTCAAAATCTTCCCATGAGCCACCTCCTCCCGTAGAACAACCCGAGAATTTTAGTATGTCCACAACACTCTCGGGAAGAAGATGCTTCGTCGGCCACTACCAGAAGTCTCCTACATGCATGGCATTCAACAAGTCCCCACCAGCTACAGAGCCTCACAGAGAATCATAATTTTTTATAACAAAATGCCATTAAAAATTCCATAATTACATGTGCGAACAGGAAAAAGTAGAACGAAAAATTGGAGTAATGAAAACTTTATTATCCAAAAAAGGTATCAATTACAATTGTATAGCCTCCCTTTTATAGAATGGAGGAGATGACAGAGATTACAATTAAGCAATGTGGGAATAAAAATTTACAAGTATAAGCGGCTTTACAAATAGACAAATCGGATAGGTCGTGGGGTTAGACAAGCCGGCTAACCGTTAGGCAACCAACAGTAGGAGAGAACAAGCGCCATAGAGTGCAAGCCGCCACAGGAGACCGCCAGACCGCCCGGTCTCCAAGTCGTCTGAGACAAACCGCCAGACTACTGGAATACCAAACAATAATAGCCCGGCAGACAGGCCGGCTAGGATAAACTGCCAGACCGCCCAGCCTCCGAACAGCAACAGACCGTCTGGCCTCCATACTGCAACACCCCCCCTCAAGCTGGAGCATAGATATCAATCATGCCCAGCTTGTCTCAAATGTGGAAAAAGGAAGCGGACACCGGCTTGGTGAAGATGTCTGCCAACTCGTTGTCGGAAGTGACGAACGAAGTACAAATCTATTTCTTCAAGATCTCTTCCCGGATAAAATGACAGTCGACTTTTATTTATTTTGTTCTCTCATGAATGACCGAATTTTTGGAGATGTATATCGCGGCATTGTTGTCACAGAACATAGGAAGAGGATACTTGTAAACCTCTCCTAAGTCAAGCATGAGAGCTCGTAACCATTTCAACTCACATGTGGTCGACGCCATAGTGTGATATTCCGCTTCTACACTAGACCTGGAGACCACAGACTGTTTCTTGCTCTTCCAACTCACAAGATTTCCTCCAACAAATGTGCAGAAACCTGATGTTGACTTGCGGTCATCTTCATCATCAGCATAGCTCGAATCTGAGTATTCTTCAACCCGTAAGTGACCATTCTTATAAAAAAGGAGTCCTTTCCCTGGTGTTGCTTTAATATACTCCAATATCCTCAAGGCAGATTGTAGATGACACTCCCTAGGAGCTTGCATGAACTGGATCACCTTGCCCACAACATAAGAGATGTCGGGTCTGGTTACCGTGAGATAAATGAGTTTGCCAACCAAATGCAGGTACCTCGTAAGATCGGATAAAAGGGGCGAGTCATCTGTCCAAATTTTGTCTTCTCCAGCAGCCGTGGGACAACGTGCAGGTTTAGCACCAGTCAATTCTGCCTCCTTTAGAAGATCAAGAGCACACTTCCATTGGGAAAGGACCATGGAGTTGGGCTTCCTAGAGATTTCAATCCCCAGAAAATATTTCGGAGAGCCCATATCCTTTGTGACTAGGTGTTGACGGAGGTGTTTCTTTGTCAAAGTTACCCCATCCTGGTCATCGCCAGTAAGAAGAATGTCATTAACATATACCACAAGAACTACCAGACCTGAGGCAGTTTTCAAAACAAATAGGGAGTGATCGACTGAACTTCTTGCAAAACCAATGGCTGCAATAATGCCACTAAACTTGTCAAACAGGGCACGAGGGCTCTGCTTTAGGCCATAGATAGCGTTCTTTAGACGACATACTCATGTCTCCCCCTGAGAAACATACCCAGAAGGTTGCTCCATGTAAACATCTTCCTGCAGATCACCGTAGAGAAAAACATTCTTAACATCCAGCTGCGAAATGGGCCAATCCATATTGACAGCGATAGAGAGAAGGACACGAATGGTGCTGAGACGAGCAATGAGAGAGAAGGTGTCGAAGTAATTAACACCATAGGTTTGAGTGAAGCCCTTGGCCACCATGCGGGCCTTGTAGCGATCCATGCTAGCATCTTGATGGAATTTTACAACAAAGACCCAGCGGTAACCAACCACATCAGTTCCCAAAGGTGGGGGAACTAGGGTCCAGGTACCCCGTTCAGTGAGGGTAGAAATTTCCTCATCCATGGCAGCATTCCAATGAGGAACAGTAAGAGCTTCCTGGTAGGTGCGGGGAGTGGCAGTCGCAGAGATAGCCAATGCAAATGCCCTGCGAGAAGGAGTGAGACGATCATATGAAACAACAGCAGCCAGCGGTTGCTGGGTACACGTCCGCACCACTTTGCGAAGAGCAATGGGAAGATCCAGGTCGGCATGTTCCTCAGTAACCGGAGCATCCATGGCGGAGAGAGCTAGCCCGGGAGAGGAGAGAGATGGCCGCAGAGAAGAGGGAGAGAGCGGTGGTGATGAGGAAGAGAGGGAAGGAGGCGATGGTGGAGGTGATGGTGGGAAAATCTCGAGGGGATTAGACCTGGTGGAGGGGACAGTGGGAGAAGGAGAAAGAGCTCGAGGTTGGTCAGAGAAGAAATAAGACACATTCTCGAAGAAAGTCACAACCGCAGATACATATTATTTTCGAAGAACGGGATCAAAAAAACAATAGCCTTCTTGAGTAGTTGAGTAACCCAAAAAGATACATTTTGTAGCACGTGAGTCAAGTTTATTATGTGTGGCAGAAGGATTGTGCACAAAGGCCGTGCACCCAAAGATATGCAGAGGAAGAGGAAACGCATCCTTGCCTGAATATAAAAGAGAGAATGGAGTTTGTCCGTGGAGAACCATGGACAGATTGCGATTAATTAGGTAATAGGAGATGAGGACAGCGTAGCCCCAATAGGAGCAAGGAACGTGCATCTGTGTCATCAAAGTGCGGGCGATATCGAGAAGGTGAAGGTTTTTGTGTTCCGCCACCCCATTTTGTTGGGAGGTATAGACACAGGTATTTTGATGAACAATACCATTTTACATACAAAAAAGAGAAAGCATTGCTAAGATATTCCTTAGCATTGTCAGGACAAAATATTTTAATTGACATATCAAACTGTTTTTTAACCATATTATAAAAAGAAGTCCATACAGAAAAAAGTTCGGAGCGATCATTTAAAAGATACACCCATGTACATCTAGAGAAATCATCAATAAACGTTACAAAATATGAATGACCCTGACCAATGGTGAGGGTAGTAGCAGGACCCTAGATGTCGGAGTGAACAAGTTCAAACAACCGGGAAGATTGATGACCTTGCTTTGGTGGGAAGGAGGAGCGGTGATGATTGCCAGCATGCTTCACAGTTGAGAGGAGGACCTTGTGGAGGAAGATGTGGTAGAAGCTGATGAAGAAGGCGTGGAGGAGCATGACCAAGATGAAGGTGCCACTGGAGAAGATCAGTAGAAGATGTGGAGAAGGCGGAGAGTGCGGAAACAATATCGAGAAAGTAGAGGCCGCCGCTCTCAGTCCCAGTAGCAATCGTCTGCTTGGTTCCCGGATCCTGAAAAGAACAAGTAGTATAAGTGAATGTGACAGGGCATTGTAGTTGTTTGCAAAGCGAAGTAACCGATAACAAGTTGCAAGGGAACCTAGGCACGTAGAGGGTGTCCGCCAGGCGAAGAGACGCAGTGACTTGAATAACACCCATTCCATTTACCGTTGAGGGAGAGCCGTCCGCAACAAGGACCGGGGGCAACCGATCATGTTGTTCTAGAAGAGAAAAACATTGCGGATTGTCGGTCATATGATTGGTAGCACCAGAGTCGATCAGCCATTTGCCTTGAGTAGCGACGTGGGCACTACCTGAAGACATGACCACAGAGGCAGACGGCTTCAAAGTGGAAGTGGAAGCGTCGCCAGATGGTCGAAGATGAGGATGCTTCTTCTAGCAGCGATCAACTGTGTGGCCGGTGCAGCTACAGTGAGATCAAAGAAAACGGGAAGCACCACGATCTCTTGAGGGGAGGTGGCGGCCACCTGGGCCACTTCGCTGAGTATGGTGAGCGGAGTTGTCCAGTTGAGGAGGGGAGGATAACAGCAGATGATGGAGCAAAGATGTAATAACGACGATGCGGGTAGCGGTGGCATCCAGGGTGGGATACTCCACCTTACCGAGGATCTGTTGACATATCATGTCATACGACACTGGAAGTCGTAGAAGATAACACACAACCAGAAGCTCCTAGAAGTGTTTGTGTTGCTCAGCGAGATCAGCAGAGAAGGGGCGATTTTGTAGAATTTCAGCTCTGAGAGCCTGAACTTGCTGGTAAGCAGCTGCTGGAGACATGGAGGGACGGGCATAGAGGTCCTCATATAGAGTATAGATGCGAGACATCTGATCCCCCTTTGAGTAGAGAATGACAAGATGTAGCCAAGCTGCCTTGACGGTTTCATCGTGACGGATGATAGGGAGGCATTCATCAGAGAGGTTGTTAGTCAGCCATGTACGTACAACAGCATCGCTGACATCCCAATCGTCAAAGAGAGGGAAATCATGTGGAGGAGGGTCATCTATGAGATGATGACATTTGCGTTGAGAACGGAGAAGGAATTTGAAGGAGACACACCAATCCGGGTAGTTGGGACCGATAAGCTTGGAAGATGTACCAAGATTACCAGAAGGAGTGGGAGGTGTAGGAGGATGAGCGACAACAGGAGTAGTGGCGGTAAATATATCGGAGTTGGCCATAGAAGAGAGCAGCAAGATGAACAAGCTGTGTCTAGAAGGAGAAGTCACTAGAAGGAGAGTGGCTAGAAAAAGTCGCGGCGACGTAAGAACAAGTTGCAGCGACAAAGAAGAGGAGTGGCTAGAACAGGGCGTGATGACTTAAGAACAAGTCGTGGCGATAAAGATGAGGAGCGGCTAGAACAGGTCGCGGCGACTTAAGAACAGGTCGCGGCGACTTAAGAACAAGTCGTGACAACAAAGAAGAGGAGTGGTTAGAAAAGGGGAGCCGACGACTAAGGAAAATGCGCTGCAAGAAAGAGGAAGCAAGAGATCGCAAACACAAAGGGCACTGACAGGGAGAAACAAGCCGCGCGAATAGTGCAAGGGCCAGAGGAAGAAACAAGCCGCAAAGACAGGTCGCGGGAAGAAGAAACAAGCCGCGAAGACCGGTCGCAGGAAGAAGAAACAAGCCGCGTGGACAGAGAGGGCTCATAGAATCAAGAGAAAAAGACCGAGTCCTCTAATACCATGTGCGAATAGGAAAAAGTAGACTGAAAAATTGGAGTAATGAAAACTTTATTATCCAAAAAAGGTATCAATTACAATGGTATAGCCTCCCTTTTATAGAATGGAGGAGATGAGGGAGATTACAATTAAACAATGTGGTACTAAAAATTTACAAGTATATGCGACTTTACAAATAGACAAACCGGACAGGTCATGCGGTTAGACAAGCCAGCTAACCGCCCGAAAACCAACAGTAGGAAAGAACAAGCGCCACAGAGAGTAAGCCGACATAGGAGAACGCTAGACCGCCTGGTCTCCAAATCGTCTGAGACAAACCGCCAGACTGCTGGGATACCAAACTACAACAGTCCGACAGACAGGCCGGCTAGGATAAACCGCCAGACCGCCCGGCCTCCGAACAACAACAGACCGCTCGGCCTCCATATTGCAACATTACATTTATGATGAATTGGTAACATTGAACATAGAACTATATCATTTAATCGTACAAAAATTCAAATTAAATTTTTAGAGGTTCATTATGATATAAAAGTGAACCTAACAGAGAATCATAATTTTGCATTATAAAATGATCATTAAAACTCCATAGTTACTTTTATGAAGAATATACTATATTGGACATGAGATATATTATATAATCATCCTAAAATTCCAATAATGTTTTTAGAGGTTTATCATGCTCTAAAACATGTTTAGCGAGAGTTTTATAGTTTTGTAAGTCATTTTGACTGTACAACCTAGTGTTTGCCTAGTGGGACCACCAGGCAGGTGAACGAGTTGGGCAGCCGATCTGCACCTGCCAGGCAAGCGAGCGAGCTAGGGCAGCCGACCCGAACCCGCTAGGTAGGCGGGAGAACTAGGATCACGAGCTCGCTTCCGCCAGGAAGGGAGGTCCAGTTGCGCTCACCTAACAATAGCAGCGAGTCGAGTTCGCTAGCCCGCGTCCGCCCAGGCTAGTGGCGAGTTGGTCCCAAATTCCCTTAAGTGTCGGTGCAGGTATCACGTGGTTAACCTAATTAGGTTTGCATATAGCCGTTTATAACAGCGAAGATTGGCTGTTGGCAGACCTCATTGGGCTGCATATAGCCATTTAGAACTGAGGAAATACGCTATTTGCAGACCATTTTTAGAAAACTATAAATCGACCCAAGGGGGTACCTCAGAAGGCATGCTTACTTGTGCTCTTGTTTTCTTGTGCTTTCTGAGATATCCTTAGCTCAGCACTTGGCTAAGAAGGAAAAGCGTTCTAAGATCTTCCAGGTGTGTGGTGGGACCTCCGTGGTGGAACCTTGGGTCTGTTCCTTGTGCTAAGTCTTTGATTGTTTAGCTCGTGAGAGAGAAGTAAGTGTGCGATCAACCCTTCCCCGAGGGCAGAACTCCACAGAGTCTGATTCTTAGGTTTCAACATTTGGGTGCGGTGAGCGTGGAATGTGGTCAGCACCGAAAATATTCTACAAGCTCGATGACTGGAGGAGAAGGACAAGGTTCAGTGAGGGCCTACTCGCCACCCCCTCCCCCTCTCGCCACTGTCGGGATGTTCGAGGAATTTAGGCAGCAGGTGCTTAACCTCGTCAAGTTCGCACTCGGCACGTGCGTAGAGTGCTCGACGCCGACCGTCCCAGTCGCCGCTGCCCCAACCCTAGGAGAGGACTCCCCGGCTAGGCAAGATGAGAGGGAGGTAGCAGAGGAGAGGAGTGGGAGAGATCTCCCCGAGCGAGTATTGTTCCCCAATTCGGCGAGCATTGGCCTGATCGGCGAGGTGGAGGAGAGAGATCGCCCGGCTTGCCCGACATGGGGAGGCAGCCCATTTAGTGCGTTGGTTTCATCCGCCCCAGTTCCAGAGGGGTTTTGGGAGCCGGAGATGTCCTACTACACAGTGACGGATGACTCAGTTCAGCATATCCAGTGGTTTGAGGACGTGGTCACAATCCAACAGATGTCGAATGCGTTCAAGTGAAGGCTCTTCGCCATCAACCTCAAGGAGAAGGAAAGAGATTGGTTCCACTAGTTGTTGGCCACTCCATCTACTGTTTTGACGACCTGCGCCGGTCGTTCATACCGAGGTTCACCGCATCTAAGAAGAGGAAGAAAGAGTTCGAGTCCCTGTTCCTCATCAAATAAAGAGTGAACGAGACCCTAGGGAGCTAAGTGGACCGGTTCTAAGAGGAAGTCCTCCATGTCCAAGAGATGCCCTAGCACACCCTAATGGTGTCCTTTTTGCTGGGGGTGCAGCAGGGTTTCTTCCTGATGGAGTTGAAGAGGGCGCCACCCCTCTCTTTTGAGCTGACGGAGTGGGGGCGAGGGAGGTCGACGTGTAGTTGTCAAAACCGGAGTTCGCCAGGTGGGCCACAGAGGAGGAGAAGGTGCCAGGAGGTGGCAGAGGTTAGGAGGTGAGGAGAGATGAACCCAGTCAGAGGGAATAGCAGCAGAAATAGCCGAGGTGGGGGCGCAAGGAGCCAAGCAATCGGCTCGGCTGGAGGCAGCAGGAGTGGCAGGACCAAGACCAGCAAAGAAGTTTCTACGGAGGAGACAACCGCCAGGGGGCCCGGGTTAGTTCAACCCCCCAGGCTAGAGGCAAGGCCAAAGGGCTCCTCTCCGCGATCAACATCAGGCTATGGAGATAGCCATGGGGAGGAGAAGGAGAGACTAGCAGAGGAGGAGACATGGAGTCACGGTGGAGTTGCCCTATTGTGATTTCCATCAGGAGGAGGGCCATTCTACGGCCACGTGCCTGGAGTTCCTAGAGTTGAGGGGAACCAGGGAGCAGCAACAACAACAAGACCGTCAGGAGGTGCGGATTTAAGAAGTTCTGCCTATGGGAGAGGAGGATCGATGCGAGGATAGGGTCGATGTCGACAACCGAGCAGGGATCAGACTGATCCATGGGGGGGGGAGTTGAGGCCGCTCGAAAGGCAAGTATCCATGCTATGTATCGCTGGAGCGTTGCCTCCACATCTCTAGCCCCACACCCAAAGGAGAAGATCACCTTCTCCAGGAAGTGTTGAAGTTACCATGGTGATCTAGAAGTGGTCAAACATGTAATCTCACTGCCAACGCGATATGAGCCTGCAGGGTCGCACATAAGAGATGTGGAGAAGTTGGATGATTGACTGTGTTGGTAAAGGTTACCAATAACCGACCTAAATGGGATTATGGGCAAAGTGTTGCCTTAAAGGATCGTCGGGTTGGGCAAATGTTGCCTTGAAGGATTGGTAAGAATAGTCGACCGAGGGTCGACGATAGTCGACCGAAGGTCGACGATCATCGTCAACCCACGTTCGACGTGAATCGTCGAGTATTGTACTCTGATTCTCGCCGACTGATTCTCGCCGATCCTAACTGATTCTCGCCGATCCTAGGTGATTCTCGCCGATTCTGGAACCCTAATTTTCTGGGTGGTCTGCGGATAGCGATATTCCTAAGTCTGTTTATGCCTTTGGTATAAATAGATACTTAGGGTTTTCGGGAAATTTGAGCTGATCGAATTGACGGAAGTGTTCCGCCATTCCTCGTTTGTTCCGCCGATCCCGAATCCCGCTGACGGAAGGGTTCCGCCGCCGTGCTCGCTCCGTCGACCTCCTCCTCTCCAGCGATTGTCGCTTGTGTTGCTATCCCTGTCGCGGACCTAGCAGTCCATGGAAAAGCAAGGTGTGGTCATTCTCCTTCCCGATTATCCGTGCGACGGAAAAGTCGGTGTTCTCCCGCTCGTGTGGATTTCTGTAGAGACGTGGATATCATTCCACGTAGAACTCGCCACCAGCAAGAACACGAATCTTGGAGCATCTCCGTTGAGTTGTGACTCAACGCCACCGAGGTAATTTTTGCCTAGTTGTATGTTAACTCCTTGATTCAACTACCATGGCCCGATCCCATCTCTTTTGGGTTTTTCTTGATGTTTTTATTCTTCCGCTGCGTGCACAAGTGTTGTGCCATCCTCATAGAGAAACCCAATAGTGGTATCAGAGCGAGGTTTCAGCCATGATTGTTGTATTGGAAGTTTTGTTATTCCAGTGCGTGTAAACCTAGGGATTTAGAAGTGTTCTAAATGTCTAGATTTAGTCTTGGTACCCCGCCAAGAACGTCTGGGATTTCGTGGAAATTTCTAATTGTTAGAAATTGTAGTCTCCTTAGCAGTAACCATCCCTCGAGATTGTTTTGGATTTTGAATCCAACATAGAGAGATGAGCTTGTCTACTGCTTTAAGTTGAGTTGTCTTTGCTTTTGTCCAATGCATGTAAATCTGAGGATTTGGAAGTTTCCGGATGTTCAGATTTAGCCCTTCCTTCTATCAAATGTTGATGGTGTCAGGTTGTGCACATAAGGGATGCATGTGGTTTTAGAAAAATTGTTTTTCTTTGGATGTGGACATTGATCAAATGTTGATCATGGTTAACTGTTAACCTATAATCAAAATCCCTTCATCAAATATTAAGTGTTCGGATGCCTTCTGATGGATGACACTCTTCCTGCCTTGATCGATGAAGTGTGGGCTTGCCAAAGCAAGGTTCATTAATCTATCTTGCTAAGGGTGCGAGCGGATAATTGTGATATCCCACTGTCGACATCGGGTCCAGCTTAACTAGGTGACCTCAAAGGTTGAGTGCCTAGAGGCAAAGGGTTGGCATGCACCATATGATGGATGAGAGTAAGGAGTTATTCACCAACCATACAAGAATTGCATGAGGATGCAATTGGCAAGCGTTGCCTACCTAAATAACCGCATCGTGAGAGGAAATCCAAAGCTGACTCATTGTGTTGGTGAAATACGGATCTTGTCCAGTAAGAGAGTAGCTCCCATGAACTCTCTGAATTGTTAGTGAGTGCTATCATTTCGAATAAAATAGTGGGAGTGTTTTAATTGAAGTCCAAATTAAAATAAATTGTATTTGAAATTTTGGTACTGATTTTATTCTGCATAAATTCTTGTAGAATTCCATGGCAAGTGTTTCACACTCCACGTTGTCTCTGAGAGCCATCCTTGAGAAGGATAAGCTCAGTGGGACTAAGTACATGGACTGGTACAGGAACCTAAGAATTGTTCTCAGGAAAGAGCGAAAGCTCTATGTCTTGGAAGAAGAAGCCCCCGAGGTGCCTACCGGGAACTCTTCCCGGGCTGAGAAGGATGCGTATAAGAAGTATACTGATGATGCTTTAGATGTCGAATGCCTTATGCTTGCCACTATGAACTCTGAGCTTCAGAAGCAACATGAGAACATGGGGTGCAAGGAGATTGACGAGCATCTCAAGAAAATGTTTCAAGGGCAGGCTCGTCATGAGAGGTTCGACGTCACAAAAGCGTTGTTTCAGTGCAAGATGGGAGTTCGAGATTCAGTAGGGACTCACGTACTCAAGATGATTGGGTATATAGAGAACCTTGAAAGGTTGGGTTTTCCTCTTAGTCAAGAGTTGGCCACAGATCTGATCCTGCAATCGTTGCCGGACAGTTATGAGCAGTTCGTCTTGAACTACAACATGAATGAAATAGACAAGACACTGCCCGAACTCCTAGGCATGTTGAGAACTGCCGAAATCAATATGAAGAAGGCCAAGCCTGCCAGCCCCATACTGATGGTTCATAAGGGCAAGGGCAAGGCCAAGGGCTCTAAGAAGACGAAGGTGAGACCTAAGTCATATCTTGAGCCCAAGTCTTCTGCACTGATGAAAAAGAAAAAGCACGGTGAAGGAAGGGAAATGCCACCACTGTGGCAAGGATGGTCATTGGAGGAGGAACTGTCCTTCGTACATTGAAGGTCTGCAAAAAAGGAAGGGAGGTATGACTTCCGCTTCAAATGTTCACGTTATAGAGATAAACCTTTCTGCTCCTTCATCTTGGGTATTGGATACCGGATGTGGTTCTCACATTTGTACAAATGTGAAGGAACTGGGAAGGAGAAGATTGCTGAGTAAAGGAGAGGTGGACCTCCGCGTCGGTAATGGAGCAAGAGTTGCTGCTGTAGCCGTAGGTGTTTACCGTCTTTCTTTGCCCAGTGGGCTTGTAATAGAACTAGATAATTGTTATTTTGTTCCGGCCATAACTAGAAACATTATATCTATTTCATGTCTGGACATGATTGGATTTACTTTTATAATTAAGAACAACTGTTGTTCTATATTTAAGAATGATGTTTGTTATGTTGTAGCCCAATTGTTTAATGGTCTTTATGTTTTGAACTTGGACCATCTGATTTGTAATGTAGAAAATAATAAAAGACTAAGAACAAATGACTCAAACCCTACATTTCTCTGGCATTGTCGTCTGGGCCATATAAATGAGAAGTGCATATCCAAGCTCCATAGAGATGGACTTTTGGACTCATTTGATTATGAATCATTTGAGCGATGCGAATCTTGTTTGTTAGGCAAGATGACTAAAGCTCCTTTCACTGGTTATACTGAGAGGGTTGAGGATCTCTTGGGTGTTGTACATAGTGATGTATGCGGACCCATGAGTTCCATGGCTAGAGGTGGGTATTTTTACTTTGTTACATTTACTGATGATTTCAGTAGATACGGATATGTGTATCTTATGAAGTGCAAATCCGAGACCTTTGAAAAGTTCAAAGAGTTCAAGAATGAAGTAGAAAACCAGTTGGGTAAAAGGGTTAAAGCACTCCGATCTGATCGAGGTGGCGAATACCTGAGTCATGAGTTCCGTGATCATCTGAAAGAGTGTGGTATTGTATCACAGCTCACTCCACCTAGAACACCACAACATAATGGTGTGTCTGAGAGGAGAAATCGTACTCTGTTAGACATGGTACGTTCGATGATGAGTCATGCAGACTTGCCTGTTTCCTTTTGGGGTTTTGCTTTAGAGACTGCTGCAATGACATTGAATCGCGCTCCAACGAAAACGGTTTTGAAGACACCATATGAGATATGGACTGGGAAGCATCCTAGTATGTCGTTCATTAAAATTTGGGGCTGTGAGGCATACGTGAGACGTCAAATGCCTGACAAGCTGGAACCCAAATCGGATAAATGTTATCTGGTGGGATATCCTAAGGAAACAAAAGGGTATTACTTTTACCTACCGTCTGAGGGCAAAGTGTTTGTCGCAAGGACTGGTGTCTTCTTGTAGAAAGAGTTCTTATCAAGAAAGACTGAAGAGGTAGAGCTTGAAGAAGTTCAAGAACCACATGTAGTGAATGAACCGAAATTGGATTCTGAGACAGGACTACAAGATGTTGTAGCTAGAGAACCTGCTCAAGGAACACAAGTCCTACGTAGATCTGGTAGACCAAGGTTTGAGCCTGAGAGATATGGATTTCTCGTGTCTCAAATAGGTAATGTGTTGCTTATGGATCATGATGATGAACCAGCAACCTACCAAGAGGCTATGAATGGACCGGACTCCGACAAATAGCTTGAGGCTATGAAATCCGAAATGGACTCCATGTATGCAAACCAAGTTTGGAACTTGGTGGAACCACCTGAAGGGGTACGACCCATAGGGTACAAGTGGGTCTTCAAGAAGAAGACCGACATGGATGGGAATGTACAGACATTCAAAGGGCGACTGGTGGCTAAGGGTTTCAAGCAAATTCATGGTATTGACTATGATGAGACCTTTTCCCCTGTTGTCATGGTAAAGTCCATAAGGATATTGCTTGTTGTTGCTTCGTATTATGACTACAAGATCTGGCAGATGGATGTCAAAACGGCTTTCCTTAATGGAAACCTCCTTGAGGAAGTGTATATGACACAACCCGAGGGTTTTGTATCCACAGATGAAGCCACTAAAATATGCAAGCTGAATAAGTCCATCTATGGACTAAAATAGGCCTCTCGAAGTTGGAATCGTCGTTTTGATGAGAAAATCAAAGAGTTTGGTTTCGTCAAGAATGAAGATGAGCCTTGTGTTTACAAGCGAATCAGTGGGAGCATTGTTGTCTTCCTGATATTGTATGTAGATGACATACTGTTGATTGGGAATGACATTCCTACCCTGAAAGTTGTTAAGAACAACCTAGGGAACTGCTTTTCAATGAAGGATTTGGGTGAAGCGACTTATATACTCGGTATTAAGATCTATAGAGATAGATCGAAAAAGTTGATGGGTTTGACCCAGAGTACGTACATCGAAAAGGTGTTGAAGCGGTTCAACATGCTTGAGTCCAAGAAAGGATTTTTGCCCATGTCTCATGGTGTGAATCTCTCTAAGGACCAGTGTCCAAAGTCTTGTGAAGATAAGGACCGCATGAAGTTGATTCCATATGCTTCGGCAATTGGATCAATCATGTACGCGATGTTATGTACTCGACCCGACGTCTCCTTTGCTTTGAGCATGACTAGCAGGTATCAGTCAGACCCTGGTGAGTGTCACTGGATTGTAGTCAAGAATGTCCTGAAGTACTTGAGAAGGACTAAAGACGTGTTCTTGGTGTATGGTGGAGAGGAAGAGCTCGTTGTAAGTGGTTACACGGATGCTAGCTTCCAAACTGATAGAGAAGACTCCAAGTCTCAGTCAGGTTTTGTGTTTTGCCTGAATGGAGGAGCTGTGAGCTGGAAGAGTTCCAAGCAAGAGACAGTGGCTGATTCTACAACAGAGGCCGAGTATATCGCCGCAGCTAATGCGGCGAAGGAGGCTGTATGGATTAGGAAATTCATCGGCGAGCTTGATGTAGTTCCTAGCATTGTTGGTCCCGTAGTTCTCTACTGTGATAACAATGGTGCAATTGCACAATCTAAGGAACCTAGATCCCATCAGTGCTCCAAGCACATACTTCGGCGGTTTCATCTTATTCGTGAGATTGTCGAACGAGGAGATGTGAACATTTGCAGAGTGCCGACTGAGGAGAATATTGCGGATCCACTGACAAAGCCTCTCGCGCAAAGAAAGCATGATGGTCATACTAGATCGATGGGTATACGATACCTAAATGATCAACTCTAGTGAAAATCTTGTGGATTGCATGTAAACATGTATTTTGTTGGCCATTTGTTCATATGATGAACAGTGTACCTAGTTTTTCTCTTACAATTAATGGCAAGTTCTTTTATTATGAGTTTTTTTCTATATGATAGTTAAATGTTAACATAATAGATACCCTTAGAATGTTCACTTCCATGGGACATCAAGTACGTGACTTGAATGTGAGAGCCTATGATTTATTTGAAGCTTCATTCTTAAAAGGTCCCTGGTCGAGTATCATCATAGAAGCTAAGGGTGATGATGGTACATGAAGGCTAGCACATGCGTTGATTGATGACCGGTTCTCACAGGTCATGATATTGTGATATCAAGTCATCACGTGGGTACTTGTTAGTGAACAAGTTGTACTGGACAGACCCAACCTGAGACTACACTGTGGATTGTCATCCAATCGTGTCACGAGTAGGTCTCAATTGACAATGGTGTTGTGGTCCTTTTACCTGAAGTCACAGCATTCATCAAGTGAGGAAGAGCGTGCTTTGATGTCATCTAAAGTCTTCCTTGAGAAAGGTTGATGATAAGGGTGGTTGTTGGGCATGTTACGAATCATTTGGGTGTTTGTGTGTGAGCAGACATGAGATTTGTCCTCCTGTATGACATGAGTTGCATCCATGGGCCCCTTGATGGAACTGGACAGAGAAATGCATGGCCATGCTTGGTTGAGTCAATATGTGATATTGGACTCACCATTCTCTGGAAGTCCGTCCTGGATCAAGAAACTTGGATTGAGCTATTACGAGGGTGACACGGTCCATACCTCTAGTTCTTTCCGGATGTAAGGGACAAAGGGACAAAGACAACGCTGATACATTGGTCATAAAGGCTTATAAGTTATAAACTCTTATTGCTTGGGGAGCAATGA
This sequence comes from Platanthera guangdongensis, assembly GCA_039583875.1. Classification (NCBI taxonomy): domain Eukaryota; kingdom Viridiplantae; phylum Streptophyta; class Magnoliopsida; order Asparagales; family Orchidaceae; genus Platanthera; species Platanthera guangdongensis. The sequence continues at coordinate 99,262,821 of CM077162.1, read as the reverse complement.
TGCATTGCTAGATGCCGCTCATTGTTTGTGAGGTTTTTGGTTTGATACTTTCAAGATCAAGTGGGAGACTGTTGGAGTTACCATGGTGATCTAGAAGTGGTCAAACATGTAATCTCACTGCCAACGCGATATGAGCCTGCAGGGTCGCACATAAGAGATGTGGAGAAGTTGGATGATTGACTGTGTTGGTAAAGGTTACCAATCACCGACCTGAATGGGGTTATGGGCAAAGTGTTGCCTTAAAGGATCGTCGGGTTGGGCAAATGTTGCCTTGAAGGATTGGTAAGAATAGTCGACCGAGGGTCGACGATAGTCGACCGAAGGTCGACGATCATCGTCAACCCACGTTCGACGTGAATCATCGAGTATTGTACTCTGATTCTCGCCGACTGATTCTCGCCGATCCTAACTGATTCTCGCCGATCCTAGGTGATTCTCGCCGATTCTGGAACCCTAATTTTCTGGGTGGTCTGTGGATAGCGATATTCCTAAGTCTGTTTATGCCTTTGGTATAAATAAATACTTAGGGTTTTCGGGAAATTTGAGCTGATCGAATCGACGGAAGTGTTCCGCCATTCCTCGTTCGTTCCGCCGATCCCGAATCCCGCCGATGGAAGGGTTCCGCCGCCGTGCTCGCTCCGTCGACCTCCTCCTCTCCGGCGAATTGTCGCTGGTGTTGCTATCCCTGGTGCGGACCTAGCAGTCCGTGGAAAAGCAAGGTGTGGTCATTCTCATTCCCAATTATCCGTGCGACGGAAAAGTCGGTGTTCTCCCGCTCGTGTGGATTTCTACAGAGACGTGGATATCATTCCACGTAGAACTCGCCACCAGCAAGAACACGAAGCTTGGAGCATCTCCGTTGAGTTGTGACTCAACGCCACCGAGGTAATTTTTGCCTAGTTGTATGTTAACTTCTTGATTCAACTACCATGGCCCGATCCCATCTCTTTTGGGTTTTTCTTGATGTTTTTATTCTTCCGCTGCATGCACAAGTGTTGTGCCATCCTCATAGAGAAACCCAACAGGAAGGACATGCCGGATCATGAGGATCATTTTTGCGATGCATTGGTCATCCAGACTGCGGTCTAGAATTTTACTATCTCCTAGATCCTCATCAATAACGGGAGTAGAGTCAACGTCAACTTCAAGAAGGTGTTTGATGCGATGAAGTTGGAAGCCTAGAGGGTGCTGGCCTAGGATGGACCTCTCTTTGGGTTCTTAGGAGAGAGGAAGGAGGTGGAAGGAGTAGGACTCCATGTTATCTTGTGTGTGTGTGGGGGGGGGGGAGTCTAGAAACTATAGGTTCATCATCGTGGACGTGCCCAACAGTTACAATGTTATCTTTTAATAGCCCCTCATCAGTGCTTTCCACTGTGTTCCCTCATATTTCCATTAGTGCTTGAAGTTCAATGTCGAGGGCGTACAGGTCAGGGTTCATGGAGACCCCAAGGTGGCAATGGAGTGCTATGTCACCACAGTGAACTCCATCTCTTGGCAGGGAGGATCTGAGGAGATGGAGAAGAGGATGAAGGAGCTATCCCGGAAAGAGGCCGAAGGAGAGTTGGAGGAGATGGAAGTAGAAGAAGAGGTCCACACCCAGGTGGAGGTGACAGAAGGAGTCCTAGAGGAGAAGGCCGAAATAATGGCCGTAAAGGAAGCTGAGGAGGAGGTCCCGGTCCCAGGTGAGGGAGCTGTTGGAGAATGGGAAGTGCAATCTCGGCTGGAGATAGCTGAGGAGGTGGTAGAGATGGAGGTTCTTACCCAGGGAGGTAGGTTGGAGAAGGTGCGGATAAGTGGGGGGCTGAGCCCGGATGACCAGGGGAGGATGTTGAAGTGCATCTAGAAGAATGTGGACATCTTCATGTGGATCGCGAAAGAAATGTTGGGGATCGATGCAAACATCGCCGCCACCGCCTCAAGATGGATCCAGAAGCCCGCCCCCATCCAGTAGAAGAAGCGGTCCACAACGAACAAGTTGGCCGAGCCTATCAGGGAGGAGGTGGCCGAGCTCCTCAAGGTCGGCTTCATATCCGAAATCCAATACCTAGACTAAGTCTCGAATGTTGTAATGGTTAAAAAAGGAGACTTCCGAAGGAGGATGTGCGTTGATTTATTTTATTAAATAAATCATGTCCTAAGGATTGTTATCCCTTGCCTCAGATCGACGAGCTAGTTGACTTAGCCGTCGACATTTTAGTGATGAGTTTCTTAGATGCTTTTTCAGGCTATCATCAAATCAGGATGCAACCGCCCGACATAAAGGATATCTCCGTCATCACTGGGGATGGGTGCTACTACTACAAGATGATGCCCTTTGGGGTAAATAATACGGGGGCAACATACCAAAAGATGATGGACCATGTTTTTCGATAGCAAAAGGGGAGGAACCTGGAGGTGTATGTAGATCATCTAACTGTCAAAAGCTGGTAGGTGGACTTTCATCTCCATGTATTGGAGGAGACCTTCGGTACCCTACGGAAATACAAGATGAGCCTGAACCCCTTGAAGTGTGTCTTTGGGGAAAGCATGAGTAAGTTACTAGGCCATCTCCTTACTCCTATAGGTGTAGAGCCAAGCTCTGATAAGGTGAGGGTGATCATGGAGTTGGGTCCACCTCGGAATGCCAAGGAGGTCCAAAGGTTGATAGAAAAGTTGGTCAGGCTGAGCAGGTTCCTCTCTCAGGTGCGAGACAAGTGCTCCCCCTGCTTCAAAGGGTTGAGGGGGGGGGGGGGGGGGGGGTCGATAGTTCGAGTAGTCCAAGGAGTGCGAGGAGGCATTCCAAGCCTTGAATAGGCAGTTGGTCCAGGCTCCGCTCCTCCAAGGGCCCAAGGAAGGGGAGGACTTTTTGTTGGGTACATTGGTCACAATGTACTTGATTTGAAGAAGTATTTTTAGCTAAACGATATAAATATAGTTGTATTTGATGAATGTTAAGTTCTTGTGTTCGGGAAAATAAAGCTAAGTACAAAAGTGTCGACACACCAGACAAGTGTCGACACCTTTATTAAAGTTGTGCTGAGATAAGGAGAAAGCTATGTCGACCCTCAGGACCAGTGTTGTCACACTTAAACAAGAAGTGCTGAGTCAAGGAGAAAGTTGTGTCGACACCCAGGACTTGGGTTGACAATATGATACAATAAAGCAACTATGTCGACACTCAGGACTAGTGTCGACACACACTGCACAAGTTGTATCGAGATAAAGAAAAGCAGTGTCGACACTAAGGACAATTGTCGACACACTCTATACAAGCAATGTCAAAATTGAAGACAACTGTGTCGACACTCAGGACTAGTGTCGACAAATTTCACAAGCTGAGTCAAGACTGGAATCAAGCTGTGTCGACACTCAGGACTAGTGTCAACACATTCTGCATCAGCTGTGTCGAGACAAGGTGAAGGATGTGTCGACATTTTCAAAAGTATATCGATACCACTACAAGAGCAGTGTCGACACCCAGGATTGGTATCAATAGATCCAACAGTCAAATTCCAACACTTCAAGCAGAATTGTTTCCTAAGTACAGAAATCAAGCCAGAGGTTTTGACAACTGTAAGAACTATCAGATGTCAGTTGTTAACCGGATCAGCCAGTTATCTTTGATACAACCTATATAAAGGGATCAACTCTTCAGGAAAAAGAGAAATTTTTTTGGCAAAACCAGATCTAAGAAGTTAGTTAGAATTCAGAAGGTGGAGAGAATCCGTATCAAGAATCATCTTCAACATTCTCCAGCCTAGATCTACCCTTATTTCAACTTCAAGAAGCTTTGAAAAACTAAGAAGGGTTGGATCAAATCCATCTTTACAAAGATCTAGTGAAGCAAACACATCAGGATCAGATCAAGAAGCAGTCACCCATTTCTATCTTGGTGGGTGACTAATTCTGAATTAATTTCCTTTACCTTTATTTATCTTGTAGGATCTACTTGTAGATCTGAGTGTAGAGGAATCATTTTCTCTGAGTTATAAGCTTGTTTTATAAAGGCTAAGGTAGGGCAGAAACTGCCTGCGGTTGGAGAAGTGAGTATTTCTCTGAGTTGTAGGGCAGGATTTGCCTAAGGTGTAAGTGTGCAGATACATTCTGAGATCGAGTTCTTGGGAAGAACTTGAGGTGTAGGATCTTGGAGATCTGAGAGGTAAGACTTATATAGTCTGAGTTATAGGAGCTAGCTGGGCTCTGAGATATAGGATCTGAGGATCTGAGTAAAGGAAGAAGAATGAGAATGACCGAATCTAGCTCATTGCTAGATAGGCGAAGGGGGAAAGTGGATGTACCCATGAATTGGGGAACCACTATAAATCTATGTGTACCGTGCTATAATTGTTGTGATGTGATAGTTTTAAGTTATTGTTAAGTTTATCTTGTTTTATCTGACTGATATAATTAACCTAAAGAAAGTATTTCTCAGAATTAAAAAACGTAGCCAATATTTAAATTAGACCTATTCACCCCCCTTTAGGTCATTCTCAATCCTAACACAAACATTTACAATTTGTATCAGAGGGAGGTTAACTGAAGAAGGCATAACAGCCTAGTGAGAATCTAAAAGATTGCAAAGAAAGATATATCATGCCTTAGAGGGAAAACAATTCCATCAAGCTCCATGTTTGCTCCAAAGAAAATTTTGGAATATGGAAGGAGATTGTAAGATTACTCATGGAGGCAGCAGATCCAAGAATATATATCACAGTGATTGAAGGACCTTTCATTCCCATGAAAGTGACAGTTCTTGATACAAATATCAAGACACTCAAGACTTACCTAGAGATGGATAAGGATGAAATTATTCTGGCCTCTATGGACAAGAGGGCTCAAAATATTATAGTCAGTTCAATAGATGATTCCACTTTTCAAAATCTGATTAATTGTAAAACATCAAAAGAAATGTGGGAGTCACTGGTTGTCTATATGGAAGGAACTGAAGAGGCCAGAGATGATAGAAAATCTCTGCTAAACCAATAGTATGAAGCGTTCAGACAGGATACGAAAGACAAAGTGGCTGAATATTTTGAAAAGTTCTTCAGAATTGTAAACAACCTGAGGACTTATGGCAGGAGCTTTACTAACAATGAACTTAATGACAAGTTTTTGAGGTCCCTGAATAAAGAATGGGACATCATGATCTGTGCAATAAGAGAAATGGGCAATTTAGCTAATATAGACTCTCTGGATCTATTTGACAAGCTGATGTCCCAAAAGTTACAACTCAATCTCATGAAGTCTGAAGAAGAAACAACTAGAGCACACAACAGAGAAAAATCCTTGGCCCTAACGGCTGAAACTATCAGGAAAGTTAGAGAAAAGTCAACACTCTCAGAAAGATAAGACACAATCTCTGAGTGTACAGAATCATCCTCATCAGGAGGAGACCTGACTGAGGAGGAACTGTCTCCCTTCTCTAGACAGTTCAAGAAGATGTTGAGGAGAAGAAGGCAGGGCAGCTGGAAGGGTCTAGCTGGAGACTCTTCTCTCAAGAAGACCAATCATCCAGAGAAACCCAGGAAGAAGTAATCTGGGGACAGGTATGGTTCTTCACAGAACAAATATATTAAGATTAATATTGTGTGTTATTGTTGTAGCAGGCAAGGGCATGACATAGCTAATTGCCCAATAAAAAGAAAGGAGAAAAGTTAGAGAACTTGAAGACTGGACAACACAAAAAGGCTGATAAAAGCCTCTTGGAAAAGAAACATTCTACACTATCTGATAGTGAGTCTGATTCATCAGAATCAGAAGAGGAGGAGGCTCTTATCGGCTTAATGGCTATTGAGGAGATCGAATCAGGAGAAGGAGATCAGGACTGGTCAAGTCCTACTAAGGTAAAATCAATCTCTCCTAAGTTTGCCTCAGATTATGTTTTTGCATCAGTAAATGATTCATGTCACATGACATATAACGCTGGGTCCGGCCGGGGCCCCACGCCATATCTCACAGACAAAGCGAAGGAATCACGTGTGGAAATCAAAATCGATGCGTATCCTTAACTCATTCCATTCTAGCGCAGCATATTTTATGTTAGCATGAACTCAAACCAGAATGTCCACCAATATATAAAGATCACATTTATATATATACCAACACCAGGAATGTATACAACCCACACACCCTGGCCTTATGGCCTTACAAGTTCCTCTTTTACACAACAATCATTTCATATATCGGCACGCAGGCCGGCAACACATGAAATCCAAACGCAACTCTTCGCATGGCCTTCAAGGGCCTATAGCAGCAAGCTAGCCATTTCGCTTATTCAGTTCAAGCCGCAACACCTGCAATTCCATATCCAAGAAAAACCAGAAAACAAAGTAACGGTCAGCATTTGGCTGACCCATTATAACGACCCTACCCCCTACCCGGGGTAGTGGTTCCTTCCCTGTATACAGTGCTCATCAAGTATCATCAAGCATCATCCAACAGTATATATATATCAGTTCCTTTATCCCGCTAGCAAACACACGACTTCACAAACGCTGGAATCCACCAGACGTTCTGTGCACTCAGGGCACCTTCTTGGCGTACCGGAATCCACCAGTCCTACACCGTTGATCCGAGGTTTTAACTTGTTGGTTGACCGGCCCTAGTCCACCAGTCTCGCAAGTTGGCGACATCCCGCCCAAACCACATAGAGGTACATCCTCACAGCAACAACCAGAGTAGGTCGACCCATAACCTGTGGTGTAGCACGCCGGGTTTATCCAAGCTCCCCAGGCAATGTCTACCCATCGACCCCCCTCCTAATCCGATCGACCCACATTATGTGGTGCAGCAACCCGGGTTTAACTCGGCTCCCCAAGAATTGCCACCAATCGACCCCTCTAACTAACTAGATCAACCCACCCTAGTGGTGTAACAGGCCGGGTTTATCACGAGCTCCCCAGGCGTGCTACCAATTGATCATATCACAACCAGGAGCTTTGCCAAAGCCTCCTCACATTCAGCATCACATCCATACATTCATCACAATAGAAATCCGTTTCCATCACATCAAATCCACGGAGTCACCTCCGGTTTACCCATGAACATCACCAATCCAGACTACCGGTCCAGATGGGCTTCACACAGCATGCCTATGCCGTACTCCATAATTCCGGCTCTGGATGCAGACTCAATCAAAGGAATCACTTCCGCAAATCCACCTCTTGGTGGAGGATTCCAAGCACATGCATAAAGGAAGGACTTCGATGTCCAAGAAGGAGATCGTTACCCTTGAAGACCGCTTCGGCACCATGAAGTAGCCGGATGGAAATCACCGCCTTGGCTCTGCCTTCACGAATCCGCTCTCGGATCTTCGCTCCGCACTCCGCAGCTCCTACAGCAGCTGGAAGACTCCTCCCTTCCCTCTTGCCTTAGCCTTTCTTCCTCCCTTGCTTAAAAGAAATGAAGAAGCAGAAGAAGAAAAGAGGGATTAAATCCCCTTTTTCTTGGCCTTCAACACACCAGGACAGAGCTCAGCCATAGGATCCAGGAAGAGGGAAACAAACGGCTCAGATTTGGCCAGAAAAGCTAAAACACGACCTGACACGCCCTGTGACACGCCCGTGTCACAGGCCGTGTCCCTCTAAGCGGTAGATAACCGACTCAATCCAGCCAGTACACGGCCGTGTGACACGCCCGTGTCACGTGCCGTGTCCTCGACATGCCCGTGTCTGAGGCCGTGTGCCTCAACGAAAATAATCCCAAAACAACCCGAGACTTCACACGGCCTGGCACACGCCCGTGTTCCTGGCCGTGTGCACCTGGACACACCCGTGTCCCACAAACACGCCCTAGCTCGAAACGTCGAGTTGAGGTCGACGACCACTGACACGCCCTGTGACACGCCCGTGTCACAGGCCGTGTCCTCACTCGACACTCGACACTCGACGATCGTCGAGATAAATTCGTCGACATCCAGGCTGATCGTTGACACGGCCCCGACACGCCCTGCGACATGCCCGTGTCGCAGGCCGTGTCCGCTGTGTCGACTCCAAATTTCGTCGACTTCACGACTCGACACTACCCAGGCCTGACATGCCCTGGGACATGCCCGTGTCCCAGGCCGTGTCACCCATGCCTGAACCCGATTTAGCTCAAATTGATCCGCTTGACTTCGGGGTGTTACAATCCTCCCCCCTTCAAATAATTTCGTCCTCGAAATTTGACGCCAATCAGCCACAACATCATAAAATCGGACACCCCAAGCCTCCGCACAAACTAACAAACATACAACACAACAAACATCCCTATCTTCCACTTGTGCACATTCAACCACAGAAGACCTCAAAACAAAACGAACATGAGTTCGTTATCTCCTTCCCACCACACGTGCACCACATTTTGATAGATCTCTATTCAACATCACGATTTTATTCATCATATATAAGCATCGTTTACATATAACAGAACATCCAAGAGAAGTAATTCATGTTTCACTTCCGCTCAGCCTCCCGATTTTGAAATTCACGATTAAGCGACAAATTAAACACCCGAGGCTGAATTTCACCAACTGAGCTTTGCGGCTCTTGCACTTCCATCGCGTGCAAGCGAGGTTGCGTCCGGGGTGCAGATGACTCGGCCACTGCTTTTCCCTTTTCTTTATATGACGCACCGATCTTTTTCTCACTCCCCGAAGGGGCATTCCGACAGAATTTTGCTATATGTCCTTGCTGCCCGCATTTATAGCATATACGTGTATCCACACGTCCTGACCCATAAGTCGCCCCCGAAGAAATAGTCGACGGCATTCATTCCGCAGGTCTAAATCTTTTCTTCTCTTGTCGTCGAAACTCCGATTGCTCCAACTGCGACACTTTAGAGTCTGCCTTTTCCGCTGCCAGCCTCTTATTCTCGTATACTCACTTCATATCGTTTTCCAATGCACGAGCTGTATCGACTAATGCTTGGAAGCCTTGGCTCACGGAACTCGGAAGTGCCAACCTCAATTCATCCCGCAATCCTTTATAAAACCGATTTGTCTTTCGCGCTTCCTCCGCGAAGGTAGATCCCGCATATCTCCCTAATCTTGTAAACTCATGCAGGTAGGTATCAATCTCTCGCTCACCCTGCACCAAACAGAGAAATTCATTTTCCATCGCAATCCTCTGCGACACTGGCACATACTTGGCTAAACATATTTGGGAGAATTCCTCCATTGAAACGTCAGTTAAACCTCGACCTGCCAAGTGATGCACTTCAATTTCATCCCACCATAATCTCGCATCTCCTTCCAACAGAAAAGTGGCCAACATCACTTTCTGTTCCTCGACCGTCCTGATTGCAGTGAGAATCCTTTTGACCCTTGCCAACCAATCTTCCGCCTGCGTTGGGGAAAGCGCTCCACCAAACGTAGGTGGATGGAAGTTCATAAAACGTGTCAATGACTCGTCACTTGCTTGCGCCTCCACCACCACTGCATCATGCTCTTGCCTTGAACCAGGCCTTGCCTGTCTAGTAGGTTGTGCTTGTAACACTGCAAGCACTGTCTCCGTCACCACCCGTATGGCTTCTGCCGAGGGAGGCATATGCGCTTCCACGGGTGCTGCACTCTCATCCGACCGCTGGGGCTCAGACGGTCCAGCTCCATCCCTCGCCACCTATCAATGTACAGAACACCATTAATACTTGCAATCATAACGGTACTGCTACATTGACTACACACTCACGCACATCTTGTGCATGACATACATTCCTAGTGGACATTCATGAGTTCATTTATGTTCTCTCCTCCCAAACAATCTAAACCTGGCTCTGATACCACTTTGTAACGCCCCCACCTGTCACATGACATATAACGGTGGGTCCGGCCGGGGCCCCACGCTATATCTCACAGACAAAGCGAAGGAATCACGTGTGGAAATCAAAATCGATGCGTATCCTTAACTCATTCCATTCTAGCGCAGCATATTTTATGTTAGCATGAACTCAAACCAGAATGTTCACCAATATATAAAGATCACATTTATATATATACCAACACCAGGAATGTATACAACCCACACACCCTGGCCTTATGGCCTTACAAGTTCCTCTTTTACACAACAATCATTTCGTACATCGGCACGCAGGCCGACAACACATGAAATCCAAACGCAACTCTTCGCATGGCCTTCAAGGGCCTATAGCAGCAAGCTAGCCATTTCGCTTATTCAGTTCAAGCCGCAACACCTGCAATTCCACATCCAAGACAAACCAGAAAACAAAGTAACGGTCAGCATTTGGCTGACCCATTATAACGACCCTACCCCCTACCCGGGGTAGTGGTTCCTTCCCTGTATACAGTGCTCATCAAGTATCATCAAGCATCATCCAACAGTATATATATATCAGTTCCTTTATCCCGCTAGCAAACACACGACGTCACAAATGCTGGAATCCACCAGACATTCCGTGCACTCAGGGCACCTTCTTGGCGTACCGGAATCCACCAGTCATACACCGCTGATCCGAGGTTTTAACTTGTTGGTTGACCGGCCCTAGTCCACCAGTCTCGCAAGCTGGCGACATCCCGCCCAAACCACACAGAGGTACATCCTCACAGCAAAAACCAGAGTAGGTCGACCCACAACCTGTGGTGTAGCACGTCGGGTTTATCCAAGCTCCCCAGGCAATGTCTACCCATAGACCCCCCTCCTAATCCGATCGACCCACACTATGTGGTGCAGCAACCCGGGTTTAACTCGGCTCCCCAAGCATTGCCACCAATCGACCCCTCAAACTAAGTAGATCAACCCACCCTAGTGGTGTAACAGGCCGAGTTTATCACGAGCTCCCCAGGCGTGCTACCAATTGATCATATCACAACCAGGAGCTTTGCCAAAGCCTCCTCACATTCAGCATCACATCCATACATTCATCACAATAGAAATCCGTTTCCATCACATCAAATCCACGGAGTCTCCTCCGGTTTACCCATGAACATCACCAATCCAGACTACCTGTCCAGATGGGCTTCACACAGCATGCCTATGCCGTACTCCATAATTCCAGCTCTAGATGCAGACTCAATCAAAGGAATCACTTCCGCAAATCCACCTCTTGGTGGAGGATTCCAAGCACATGCATAAAGGAAGGACTTCGATGTCCAAGAAGGAGATCGTTACCCTTGAAGACCGCTTCGGCGCCATGAAGTAGCCGGATGGAAATCACCGCCTCGGCTCTGCCTTCACGAATCCACTCTCGGATCTTCGCTCCGCACTCCGCAGCTCCTACAGCAGCTAGAAGACTCCTCCCTTCCTTCTTGCCTTAGCCTTTCTTCCTCCCTTGCTTAAAAGAAATGAAGAAGAAGAAGAAGAAGAAAAGAGGGATTAAATCCCCTTTTTCTCGGCCTTCAAAAAACCTGGACAGAGCTCAGCCATAGGATCCAGGAAGAGGGAAACAAACGGCTCAGATTTGGCCAGAAAAGCTAAAACACGGCCTGACACGCCCTGTGACACGCCCGTGTCACAGGCCGTGTCCCTCTAAGCGGCAGACAACCGACTCAATCCAGCCAGCACACGGCCGTGTGACACGCCCGTGTCACGTGCCGTGTCCTCGACACGCCCTCAGACACGCCCGTGTCTGAGGCCGTGTGCCTCAACGAAAATAATCCCAAAACAACCCGAGACTTCACACGGCCTGGCACACGCCCGTGTTCCTGTCCGTGTGCACCTGGACACACCCGTGTCCCACAAACACACCCTAGCTCGAAACGTCGAGTTGAGGTCGACGACCACTGACACGCCCTGTGACACGCCCGTGTCACAGGCCGTGTCCTCACTCGACACTCGACACTCGACGATCGTCGAGATAAATTCGTCGACATCCAGGCCGATCGTCGACACGGCCCCGACACGCCCTGCGACACGCCCGTGTCGCAGGCCGTGTCCGCTGTGTCGACTCCAAATTTCGTCGACTTCACGACTCGACACTACCCAGGCCTGACACGCCCGGGGACACGCCCGTGTCCCAAGCCGTGTCACCCATGCCTGACCCGATTTAGCTCAAATTGATCCGCTTGACTTCGGGGTGTTACACAACTGTCGTGAACCATAGGCTATCACGCTTCCATGCTGTAGCAGAACACAGCCCAAACCACTGCCCGAAGCGTCACTATATATCTCAAACCCTTCGGTTCCACTCGGCGAACATAAAATAGGCGCCGTGGTCAACCTCCTCTTTAATTCCTCAAAAGCCTGATCACACTCGGGACGGCAAAACATGACAAAATAAATTACAACTATTAGCTTTGGCCTTCTAGGGCTAGCACAGCAATATGAGCTCCAACCCGCTATTTGGTACTCGGCTCTGCAGCACCTGCAAGAAAAATTCCACCACACTGTGGCAAACAAAGCAACGGTCATGCAAAAGATGACCAAATTATAACGACCCCGCCTCTAACTCGGGACGGCGGTGCTCCTTCCCTGCAATTCATTAGACCTGCTAAAATAATATAGTACAAACATGCTAGCCACAGGTGCAGGCTCGCACAGCCAAACACCCCGTGCACTCAGGGCACATTATTGGTGAATCCTGACACTTCAGCGTCTTCACCATCACCCCCGGGATGGCAACAACGTGAGCATTTTAGCCTTTCTGACCACAGTCTAAGGCTCTCGACTATGGCAACGTCCAGTCCCATTTTCGTGTCTCTCGCACCGAACCACATAGCCCAGGTCCGATTCCACTTGCACGTTGCTCACAACGCGTAGTACACCTTAGGACTTACGCATGAGCCAAGCTTCTCTCGGATCCTGCCATTTCCAAACAATCACATAACCCAGTTATGTTCAAGGCTGATTCCCAGATCGCCAAGTTAGCAGAACAATGATTCCGCTCAGTTTTCCGGGTGCGCCTTGGAGTTAATTCCCAAGGATCCCTGCTGCAATCTATCGCATAGAAACCCGAAAACCCAAAGCACGGAGTCTTCTACGGCAAGCCATAACAAATGCAACATCACCGATCCAGACCAACATGTCCGGGTAGGCTTCACACACAATGCCTATGTCCGTACTTCGATTCCGGACTCTATATGCAACACAAGGGGGACTATTCCCGTCAACCCCAAGGAACACCGCACACTCACCGCACACTCGCGGGAGCGGGTTTTCCTATGCAAAAAGGAAGAGAGCTTCAAATACACAAGTAGAGAATCGTTACCCTTGTAGTACGCTTTTGCGCCATGGAAAATTACACGGATAAAAGTCTTTGCAATGGGATTTCCTCCACAGATCCGCTCTCAGTTCTCTAAACGGTGCTCCGATGCTCCGCCGGCGGCCGGAATCATCCTCCTTCTTCCTCCTTGCTCTAACTCCTTGGAAAGAGAAAGCTTAAGGGAGAAATGAGGAGTTAAACCACCATTCCCGGCCTTAACAAAGCAGGAACATTCCTGGGCCGTCAGATCTTAATTAAAGAAAATGAACGGCTCAGATCTGTACAGAAATCCTCAAAACTGGGCCGAAGACGGCCTCGCACACGGCCGTGTCCCAGGCTGTATTCCTCGATCGTGGCATGATCATCGAACGTAGAAAAAACCACACGGGCAAGACACGCCCGTGTCTCAACCTGACATGCCCGTGTCGGGTCCTGTACATGCCCGTTACCGGAGGCGTGTCACGAATAACCGTCACGCCAACCGTCATGACTCTAGGGAACACGGGTTCTGACACGGGTAAGTACATGCCCGTGTCATTCTGTCGTGTTTCTTGTCGTATCCTTCTCGGGATACAGCCGGCCAAAACACCAAGCAAGACACGGCCTTGGACACGCCCGTGTCCTAGGCCGTGTACCCCTATACATGCACCAAAATTACTTTTGGACTCGACCAGCTGAATAACAATTTTCAGGGCGTTACAATCTCATCACAGGAAGTCATCCAAGGATGACAGGTATGTCCCTAAAACTAGTAAATAGATTTCATCTAATGCCATCTGTTATTATTACAGTAAGGCTAGGCATGTCATTGTTGACTGCCTAGTCAAAAGAAAGGAAGAAGATGGGAAGAAGAAGAAAAAGCATCACCATCACCACAAGTGCAAGGAGGATGAAATTTCCTTTGTAGCTAAGAAGGAGAGAAGTTGGACATATTATTCATTCTCAAATTCTGAAGATAAAGAGGAAGAAGCCTATATAGGGCTGATATTTGTTGCTGTAGATCCAGGAGAAGAGGAGGAATATCCTGATGCTAGGATAGGAATCAGGGCCCCTCTGTCACACTCAGACAGTGACAATGATTAGGATGAATAAGACTATGTACGCCATGGTTTGATGGCAACTACTGAAGAAGAACGAAGTCAGCCAGATTCAGAATCAATTAACGTATAATCTATTTTCAATTCTGCATCTTCCTCTGACTATGAGACCAGTCTAGACACTTGTGCATCTTCATCCCATAATATAGACTGCTCAGAATCTTAGACTGATGTCAATCAATTGATTGAAAAGTATGGACTACTCCTAGATGATCTAAAGAAGAGCAGAATTCTTGCCAAAAGGCAAGCCAAAGAGATAGAAGTCCTAATGCCATATAAAACTCTTTATAACAATAAATCTATTGAGTTTTATAAGAAAAGTCATGAGGTATCTGAACTCAAGAAAAGTCTTGAGTGTCAGACTTTGCTCCTGGAAGAGAAGAAAAGGCATATTAGTTACCTGGAACAAAATTTCACAAAGAGATTGAGAATTACGATTAACGCTTCTCAGTCACAGGGTCAGTTGACAAAAGCTACAACTTGCCCAGTCCCTTGGAAGCTGGTTATTAATCACATCAATCATCATTTCAAATCTGAATTCCCTGATAAGAGGCCAGTGTTTCAGGAGGCAAATTCACCTTCTAAAACTGTCAAGTTTGTGCCACTCTAGAAGGATTAATCAAATGTGTGCTTCACCAGTGGGGTGAAGGCACGTGATCCAAGAAAGAGTGATATTTTCCACTCTAGCCACAAAGTTTAGGAGAAGTTCTTTAGATTTGGATCCAAATATCCTTTATCTATGGAAATGAGAGAGTCCACTAGATGGCTGGCTCCAAAAATACATCAGGCCCATACTGAACCAGCTATATTTAGTCCCTCAGCACCTTCACTCAGGAAGAAGGGGGCAGCATCATGAAATGCTCATCCAGCAAAGTCTGGTGTTGCTCACTTCTCTCATGGACATAAATTTTGGGTTGGCCTAAAGAGAAGAAGCAACATTCATAAATGTTGGTGTTGTGGGAAAGTGGGTCACTTTGCCATTGATTGTTGGCATAACCTGAATGTGAATATTGGATAGAATGATGCTCAGCCCAGACAAAGATTTGGGCAAAAGTTTTATGATGCTAACAAGAACATAGGACCCAGTTATCATTGGTTGCCTAAAGGTAAATGAACTCTATTTTGCAGGATAGTCCAAGTACATGTGCAATTAAGACTTGATATTTGGACAATGGGTGTTCCAGGCAAATGTCTGGGACAGGATAATTGCTCTAAGGATATACTCCAGGAAAATCAACAAATTAAGATTGAGGGTGTCATGAATGTAATCCTCAAAAGCTAGAGGAAGCAAGCCTCAAGGTAAGTCTCTCTCCTATATAGAGATTAAGTTAGCTAATTGATAGTTATGTTAGATGTGCTCAGGCTGAACCTAATCAAGCACACCAAATTGAAAAGAGTGATTCAATTATCTACACTGTTAATTTTTGTAGGCCTTATTATAAAAGTTAAATATCATTTTAGCAAGCTTTAAGGTAAACAAATGCATAAATTAGAGTGCTAATAGAACTCTCTCGTTAACATGTTAGGACCCCTTCTACTTAAAATTAATAAAATTTTTATGAAGTCAAATTGACTGTACATACAATCAGTGAGGGAAGCCACAAATTAAATATACAGTGAATAAGTAGAAGAAAAGCTAAGAGGTTGAAGAATCAAAGCACTAAATCTCCTCTTTCATAACAGGATGCGTAACGCAACCTGTTAAAATGAAATGTATAAGTTTTAGGCTAAGAATACTTAATTGATAATTGAACGCTTTAGGTAAAAATAGAAAGGCGACAAGAGACGAAAATCCACTCCACTCTTTAAAAGCCTTAACCGTAGCCGTTGAGACTGAAACCCTCTCAGTATTTTTCCGCATTAAAACAATAGCGCCAAATGTCACCAAGGAGCTCCTGGAAGGATACGAAATCGTGAGAGATGGATTCAGTCATTACTCTCTAGAGATTAAAGTAGCAATAAGGATGATTGAATTCATAGTCCTGGAGTACGCCCTGTCCGAACCCTCCAACCATTCTTAAGAAAGAGTTAGTTGAATTCTTCTCAAACATTAAAGTGCCTTCCTCTCGGAACTCTCTTAAATCTAAGACTGAAGATATCAAAATAAAAGTAAACCCTAAGAGACTAGGAAAGGACATTCATATACCCTCCGTCAACCCTAGTGAGGAAGAAGAGCTCGCCTTCACTGATAGAGACATTGCCCCCAGATGGTGTGGATTCAATGAGGACAAATCTGGGTCTATTAAAAGAAAATTCTTCAATCAGAGAGGCAAATTGCTAGCAGATATTGTAGGGAAGGCCGTTATCTACAAACCTGGATCTCATGATACTATCTCCAAGTCCATGTTTGATGTCATGACAAGAATTATCCTGAATAGAAGTACCTCATGGTCTTCTGTCATCTATCAGAGAGTAGTAGACTGTATAACCTCTCCAAACATGGGTAGAATTCTTTCCTTATACCTAGTGAACACCTATCCTGATACCTTCAAACAGGAACATGGGGTGAAGATTAACTACCTAAAGAAAGTGGACATAAAGACTGTGGAAAGATTCATTAGGGTCGTACCAATTAGCCAACCTTTAGTATTAAAGGACTCCTCTAAGGGCAAAAATAAGAAACCTGCTGATGAAGAAAGAACCTCCAGCCCTGAACCTGAGCTTGGATCATCCTATCCAGCTAACATTGGTCTGCAGGTTGACTTATCACTCAGTTAATCCTTTGCAAACATTCAACTCCAGGACACTGTAGCACATGTTGAAGAAATCCATGCCAGTCCTAGGTCAGGACAAATGTCAAAGATTGGCAATGAGGAAGAAGTTGTTGTAGAGGATGAGACACATATGGTAGAAGATAACCATGAGGCTCTTGAAGCATTAAATATTATCTTGATAGATCAAGCCCGGAGAAGGATTCTTAGTCTGAGGGGGAGCATGATCAGATGGATCTGACAAACTTGGATCAAGTTATCAACAGAATAGTTGAGTCTACACCCACTACAGGTAATACCCACACCCTGTTAATTAGTAGTGTTAATACAACTTTATCTAAGGAAATGTTTACTACTATAGGTGTTGTAGTTGAGGGGGAGCCTTCTCAGACCCTTGCTAAGATTGTTATACGTCCTCCTATGAGAAATACTTCATCTACCCCCATCTCCAATGTGGAATTTCTTAATCAAATCAAGGCACTCTTGGATGGTCAGACAACAACCCTCAAGGAGTATGTTGATCAATCAATTGCCAAACTGAGGGATGACTTGACAACCAAAGTCAATGGAAATAAAGAAGAATTCTCTCACTTAAACACACAGGTCACCACCTGGTTTAACATGGCTAGAGCTGCTGGCATCAAAATGACCACCCTCATACAATCCCTGAACACAAGCCACAAACTCTGTACAACTGACATAACATATGTCAATAATTATGTAAGTACAGCTGATGAGGTAATCAAGGGTGCAGCAGATCATGTGAATCAACATATCACCAATGTTGCATCCAATCTATGAAGGAGGCAATACTTCTGAAAGATGAGCTGCTTACTGACAATGAAAGAATATCCAACTCTATATCAAGCAAGAATGTAGCCAACACCACCTTACTGCAAAAGACCATCTCTGAAGAAGGTAGAAAGGGGGAGAGTATCCATGCTAAGACAATAACACTCATTGAAGATCAAGCCTTCAATGTAATTCAAGGCACATGAGTGGCACTATACCTGCCCCTCCTGGACAAAAAGAGGCCAGAGGACCTAGACTTCTCAGCACAAGATAGAATTGCACAGGATGCATAGCTTGCTGCCAGAAGAAAGAGGGAAGGAACACAAATGGCTGAAGAGTTCATGTCATAGAGGAGAGCTGAGAACATAGATGATCCAGACTATGAATACCTAAGTGATGCCTCTGAATCCATCATTATCAATGCTTGGGTAAGCCATGGATAAATTTTAAAGAATATTGATAGTGTATATCCTTCTGAGGAATGGATAAAGCATATAGAAAGAAATTCCCTAAGGGAAAGAGTATTCATAGAGAATCTGGTAAGGAAGAGCAACCCAAAGAAAATGCCATCTAGATATATTCCAAAGTCATTCCTCTACTTCAAGAGGCAGAAGAACAAAGCAGAAAACTTGAAAAAGACTGCTGCAACCAAGGATGTTGGTGCAAGTTCATCAAAGAATAGCTGATCGAAGACCACAAGACTTAAACTTATTTTAAAATTGTCTAATCTATGTTTTGTAATGAATCTCAACATTGTAAAAATTTCAAATTTCTATCAAGGAAATGAATATGTATTGGGTCTGACTACATTGATGTGACAAATGTGCATGAAATTTTCACTTACATGTCTGTGGTTGTTAAATAAACTATTCCTTGATAGATATCTTATGATCATAAATTTTATCTACTATAGTTTGACTAAAGATATCTAAATTAGTTAATGATTATGTTCATCTTGATCATAATATTTATCTAGTTAATGATTAATAAAGCTTTGGTTGTTAATATACTATCACATTATCAATAATTAATAATTCACCTGTACCATTGATCTTTCAATCATAGTGGTAAGCCATCTCATCCAAGGGGAGTTATCCTGTACTAGGTTGACAAATTGTCATGATAATGTTATAATTAGACCTATCCTGATATTTCTTGTGTTGATGCACCTTAGCATGGATGGGTGTTCTGCCTTCTTCAAATAGGGGGAAATTGTTGGAATTATGCCCGACAATGTTCCTTAGGATTTTATGGGGCATCACGAATCATGTTAAGGAGCATAATGTATTTGATGTGTGCTTTAGTTCATGCATGCAGGTAGTCCATGATTGCATAGGTGAATAAAATGAGTTTGGTAGTAACCTCAAATTTCGTCGAGCTCAGATCGAAGTTCGTCGAGCTCAGCGCAACATTCCATGGGATAAGCACAAGTGTTCAGGTTTCAAATTTCGTTGAGCTCAACTTGAAGTTCATCGAGGTCAGCTTACAATTCGTCGAGCTCAACTTACAAATTGTCGAACTTAGCTCAACACTTGATAAGCTAAAATAGAAAAATCAACTAAGGCAAAAGAGCTGAGACCGCTGAGAAGATCAGAGTTCATCGAGATCAACCCACAGATCGTCGAACGCAGCTAAAGCCAAAGAAACTGACTAAGACAAAAAGAGATGAAAGCACTAAGATATCTGAGAAGAAGGCATTGTGTAACGCCCCGAAACTCAAAGGAGCAAAGGGGGACGTTTTGGGCCAGTTTGGGTTCTGGCAGAAGGCACACGGCCTGGGACACGGGCGTGTCCCAGGGCGTGTCAAGCGTGTGTCGACACTTAGCCGCGAAGTCGTCGACTTATACTCGACGATTCGTCGAGAATGGGCACACGGCCTGCGACACGTGCGTGTCGCAGGGCGTGTCGTCCCGTGTCGACACTTAGTCGTGAAGTCGTCGAGTTATACTCGACGATTCGTTGAGAATGGGCACACGGCCCGCGACACGGGCGTGTCGCCGGGCGTGTCGAACCGTGTCGACGATCGTCCCGGGGAATTCGTCGAGATTCGCTCGACGATCGTCGAGACAAGGCACACGGCCTAGGACACGGGCGTGTCCAAGGCCGTGTCATCGAGTCGTCGATCTCCACTCGACGAAATGTCGAGACCCTGTACACGGCCTGGGGCCCAGGCGTGTCAAGGTGACACGGGCAAGGACACGGGCATGTCCTAGGACCCGTGCAGTGCTCGGGTTGAAAACGGGGGAAAATCATGGGGTACACGGCCGGCTACACGGCCGTGTCAGCTGGAACACGGGCGTGTCAGCTCGAACACGGGCGTGTTCGATACCCGTGTGAGGGTCCAGGAGATTCGATTTTGATGGCGAATGCGGCACACGGCCCTGGACACGGGCGTGTGCCAGGCCGTGTTCGGTCCAGATTGGGCATTTCAGCCCCGAATCAAAGCCGTTCGTTTTCTTAGGTTGAGATCCAACGGCTGGGGGTTGTTCCTGAGAGGATATACCCGGGTTTTGACTTAGAAAATCCATCACTTTCTTCACTTGTTCTCTTTCTAAACCCTTGGAGAGAGGAGAGCTAAGGCAAGAAGAAGAAGAGCTAGATCCGCCATTGGAGGAGCTTCGGAGCTCCGAATCGCAAGCCGACTCCGGATCCACGGAGGCAACGCAAGTGCGGTGATTTCTATCCGATTACTTTTCGATGGCGCCAAAGAGGAACTCAAGGGTAACGATCCTCATCTTGAGCATGAATCGCTCCTTTTCTTAGCATAGGAAGCCCGCTCTCGCAAGTTTGCGGAGAGTTGGAGGCGTTCCTTCGGGTAGATATGTAAAGTCCCCGTTGTTTAGAGTCCGTATGCGATAACGGACGTAGGCATTTTGTGTGAAGCCTACCCGGACATGTTAGTTTGGATCGGTGATGTTGCATTGCATAAGGACGGAGAAGACTCCGTGCTATTGGGTGTTTTTCGGGTTTTCTACGCGGTAGATTGCAGCAGGGAGCCTTGGGGACTAACCCAAAGGTGCACCCGGAAAACTGGGCGGATACGAGATCTTGCCAACTTGGTGGCCTGAGAGCCAACTCGAACATAACTGGGTTATGTGTCTTGCGGTAGAATGGGACTCGGTGAATGTTTGACCCGCGCAAATGGCTTAAATTGTCGTTGCGAAGTGAGCACGGGTTAGATGGAGCCGTACCCGCTTTATGTCGTTCGGTTAGAGAGACCTAAGGTTACGTGGCACTCGCCGTTGGCATAGATGGGAGTCTTCGACGGTCAATGGCTTGAATTGTCGTGACCCAGGCCAGGAAGACGAATTGCTCATAGGTTTGGCCGTCTAAGTGGCGGTGGTGAGTCCGGAATGTTAATGGCTTTAATTGACGTGACATCGACCGGTTCACCGAGAATGTGCCCTGAGTGCATGGGACGTGTGGCCGTACGAGCCAACGTCTGTGATGAAATGGCTATGGTTATATGCATTGCTCGCTTGTGCTAATGAAATGCAGGGAAGGAGCATCGCCGCCCCGAGTTGGGGGCGGGATCGTTATAATTTGGTCAGCATTGCTGACCGTTGCCTTGTTTGCCACCGTGCGGTGGTTTGTTGCTTGCAGGTGCAGCTGGACCAAGCGGTCAATAGCGGGCTAAAGCCCTTTTTGCGGAGCTGGCCCTCGAAGGCCCAAGTGGAAATGTTTTCTGTTTTATTCATGTATGACCGGCCTGCGTGCCGAGGTTTGTAAATCATGTATTATTCAAGTGAAACATTCTGTAAGGCCTTAAGGCCGATTTTGGGTATTTTGTATACATTCATAATTTTGTACTAGTGGACATTCGTGCTCTAATGCTGGGTTCTTGTTTATAACTTATTTAAACTGCTTCCGCTAGAATGCTCTGTGTAGGACGTTGAGATTGGTTGGATGGTTTCCATACGTAACCACCCGGTCTGTCTGTGGTATATGGCGTCGGGCCCCGGCCGGACCTACTGCTATATGCTATGCGACGGATAGGGGGTGTTACACATTGAGACCGCTGAGATAGCTGAGAAGAAGGTGTTTAAAGCATTGAGACAGCTGAGATAAAACTGGTTGAATTTCTCTAAGTCCAGAAGTGTTGACTGAAGCAGGTTCACTCAATGTTTCTAATGAAGAAGGAGGCACTGAGACAAAAATAACTGGATTTCTCTCATTACAGAAGCGTTGAGTGAAGGAGGTTCACTCAACGCTTCTAATGAAGAAGGAAGCGCTGAGATAATTAAGAGGAAATCAGCTGAGATAGAAGATAGCCTCAGGTGAGAAGCAAAGACCGCTGAGACAGAACCGCTGAGACAGAGACTGATCTCAGCTACTGAGAGGAATGTGTTGAGACAAAGGCATGTCACAGCTATTAAGAAGAAACCGTTGAAACTGCTGAGACAGAACTACTTAGACAAATCCAGAGAAATTCACAAGTCCAGAAGCGCTAAGAGCCAAGACAGATGACGTTGAGTGACCTAACATCACTCAATGCTTCATGGATTTCTGGAATATTTTCCAAGTCCAGATGGTGATGACCTTTGCGGACGTCATCAAAGTCAACTCACATATAGCCATTGTGGGATAGATGCAGTGGCGCCGAAAGCTGCCTTGTCCTTTTTTGAAGAAGGTGGCGCTCACCAAACCTTGGGTGGGGCCCACAAACAAGTGTGTCATTGATTCAAATCAATGGATATAAAAAAGAAATTGAAATTGGATTATGGCAACGAAAGAACGAACAACGAATAGAAATAGAAAATAAGAGGCGGTTGGAGATCATCTTCTCCACCAAACATGAAAGCTAAAGTTCAGCAGGCATAACCACCAAGGCAAAGGAATTTAGCTGAGCTCTTCAGGCTCAGCAAGATAGTTCTTCCAAGAACAGGAAAGCTGATTCTACTATTCAACAAGCTAGTTGCTGCTCTTCTATGCAGTAGAAAAGAGATAGTTGTAGAAGAGGACTTATTTCTACAGCAAGTGTGCTGGACTGAAATCTGCTCAGTCCAGCAAGGTAGACTCAGAGATTTATCTCTGAGTCAGTTGTTTATTTTTCTTAAATCATTATGTACTCTTTTCTTGTATGATTCAGTTTATCTGAATATGAGTGTAGGGCACTATGTGCATGAGGTAGGTGCCATGTTGGGGTACTAAGGTAGGATCCAAGTTTGGATGTGAGCTATATGGCTTTATTGCGTGAGGTAGGAGAGTGTTGCTCTCTGAGGTAGGATCCAATTATGGATCTGAGGTAGGGATGTCCTCCCAGCCTGAGTTTAGGGCCTTGTTCCTGAGGTAGGTGATTGGAGAGTCACTGAGCTATATTTGACAAGTGTGTCATTGAGTTATAGGCCTTGGAGGAGGCTGAGCTGTAGGTACCTGGTTGGGGTACTAAGTTGTAGGAGTGTTGCAGCACTCTGAGAGTAGGGTTGTGTTCTTGAAGTTGTAGGGATGAAGAGCCTGAGTTGTAGTACTTAGAAATAAGGCTGAGGTAGGTGATCAGTGGATCACTGAGCTGTAGGAGTCCTTCAGGGATCTCAAGTAGGAACCCTTGTGGTTCCGAGTTGGATTCTGTGAAGAATCTATGCAATAGACTGAGGGCCTGAGGTGTAAGTTATGAGGAGAATTTTGGTAGAGTTTGTGCCTAGTCCGACAAATCAGTTGGATAGGTGGGAGGGAAAGTGGATATACCTAATTGGAAAACTACTATAAATCCTTGTGTTTGTTATGTGCTTGTTTTCTGCTTTAATTATAGGTGCTAAGGACAAGCTCTAGATAGTATAGGTTGATTGAAAACAACAAAAGAATTAAGAAAACTTCAAAGACCTATTCACCCCCCTCTATGTGATTAACTAACCTTGATTTAAATAACTTTCAATCACCCAACCCGCCTATTTACTCTTGACTGGAG
This sequence comes from Platanthera guangdongensis, assembly GCA_039583875.1. Classification (NCBI taxonomy): domain Eukaryota; kingdom Viridiplantae; phylum Streptophyta; class Magnoliopsida; order Asparagales; family Orchidaceae; genus Platanthera; species Platanthera guangdongensis. The sequence goes on along the minus strand of CM077162.1, from coordinate 99,239,206 downwards.
CGGGCCGGGAGCTCGCTGATTGTGAGTCTGCACGGCTCGCCTATTATTTTAGGCGAGTGTGAGTCGTAGCTCACCCTCCTCTCATGCGGGCACGGGTGGGCGCAATTCACTGTCGGATGGTTTTTGTGGCGCGGTTGCGAGCTAGGAAGTTGAAACATCAGGGTGTGTTTTGCTATCCGCACTTTTCCCGTCGGCAGAAGATTTTCCCGCCCTTTTTCTTTCTATAAATAGGCCTTGCCTGCCTTTGCTCACCCACCGCATTTAAGATTTTCCCTTCTCCCTTGCTTCCTGTGACCCTTCACTCACTTGATTCCTGCGAGAACCTCTTCTTTCCGCTTAACAAGCTTCCTACGAGATGGGCGGTGGCAGCGGTGATGTAGATGGGCGGGGAAAGTGTGCCTGGACCTTTTCTGAGCACGACTTACCTCATGCCATCCTCTCTGAAAGTGAGTTATTCGATTCCATTGGTGACTATAGACCACCAGGCTTTGTGGCGAGGCGGCTTGGGGAGCGAGAGAAGATTAATGACCTCTCAGGGGAAGAGCTCGCCATCCCCTTAGCCCATCTCGAGGTGGGTCTTCGGCTTCTCATATGGCCGGAGGTCCGCCAAGTCTTGAAATACTATGGGGTCGTCTCCGGATAGATGACCCCCAACTCCATCGTAGTGGTGATTTTGTTTGCGTGCTTCTTGCGGGAAGAGCTGATCGAGTTCAGCCTTGCGGTCTTCTACAAGTTGTTCGCCTTCCGGGCGAACATGGACGGGACTGACTAATTCTCTAGTGGCCACGTCAAAGTGCGGGAGACCGTCAATAAGAGCCACAATTGGCTAAAGGAATTTGTGTTCGTCAAGGGGGACACGACAACCTCACCTTCTCGCCGGTCCAGCTTTGCGAGGCGAGCTACCGCCCCTAACCTGGGGCCCATGAAGCAGAGTTGTACGGGTTCTTCGCCGGGAAGAACTTTAAAGTCGCCTTCCTACGCTGGAATCTGGATAACCTTTCCCCCGTCCTGCACGGGGGAGGTAAGCTACTCGTGCTTCCCATTTCTATTCCATTATTTTTCCTGCTTTAATTTTCATTTCCTGCAGGCAAGCGAGACATCCCCGTGCACCATCCTTATGAGAGTGCACAACTCGCATCCAGCGAGCTCGCGAGTGCAGAGGTCACGACAATCGTGCGCCATGAACCCCCGACGTTCGCTCCTTCGAAGCGGCCTAGCCTCAAATCGCTTCCACCGCCGCCGTCGCCCAAGAAATTGAAAACCGCAAACGGCATGCCTTCGGCAGCTCGGGAGAAAGGCAAGGCCACAGTGGGCCAACTAGCTAGGGTTCCCGTCCCTATGAAAACCTCGACCAGTGGCTCCCCCGACACCTCAAGGCCGCAGGGTGAAGAGCAGCTGCCCCAAAGCTGGTGCCAAGGGGGCACCATAACTTTGGCCTCGGCGAGCGGTGCCTAGATGAGCTCGGCATCCCCCTCCTCCTGTGAGATAAGGAATCGAACATGGCCATCATTTCCACCCTACTGCCAAGATGGTTAGAGCAGGAGACCATCGAAAGGGAGGCATACAACTTGTCGTTCGGCCTTTACTCGCGGGAGGATGCCGCGATCTACAACTATGAGGCCACGCGGGTGTTGATTCATGAGAGTGCGCGGGCCCAGCTCCCTAGCCTGGAGCTGGCCCACATGGTCGGCCGGCGTTGCACCCAGATAGAGAAGAACGCCCCCTCCCTCAAGAGGAAAGTGGATGATAAGGAGGAGGCCCAACATCTTGCCCAGGTGGAGGCGGAGCGACAGAAAGAGAGGGAGGATGCAGCCCATGCCGCCATCGCCGTTTTGGGGAAGGAAAAGGAGGCGCTACAGGCGTAGGAGTAAGAGCTGGAGGCCGCGGTAACTATTTCGCCACCTTCCAGTAGCAGCTGTCTGCTCCCATATTATACCGAGTACGAGTTGGAGGAGATGATGCAGAACAACGCTGCCTGCATGATTAAATATACCCTCCAAACATTACGGCGGGCTGGCCTCATCAAGAGTGAGGGCACAGCCCTTTCTGCGAGCGACGTGGTACAGACGCTATTCCTGCCGGTATATAAGGCGGGAGACAAGTCCTTCCAGCCCCTCTAGGACTTGCCGCCTGAGAGCTCGCCTTGCTGAATCTCTACGCCTCGCCTCTTACATTCATATATATTTTTCTTTTGTTGTGATGTAAACTTTGGCTGAGTTCTGAACTTGTAGTTTTACTAATCTATGAACTCTTTTGTGCACGCCTCTTATGTATATGTATGTTACTGTTGCTTATAATGTCGCTTGTGCAATGTGAATTCTGTTTTCTCTCTTGTATTCACTGCTTGTTTTGATCCTCCCGCTCGTAGTTCCTTATTCCACGTCCTGTCAACGAAATCGTGCGTCCCCCAAGGACTTAGCTTAGGAAGCGTAGGGGGCTCAGTTAGCAGACCTGGAAGTGGTGACCCGCCTCCTTAGTCGAGATTCTCCATACTGCTTGCTCATCAGAGGTGGCGAGCTGACTCGGCTCGTACCCAAGCCGTCGGGTTCTATGCGAGCAAACCCTCATGCGACGCGGCCTGGGTTCTCGCCACCTTGGCCGTTTCTTGGCAGTGAGATCTGCTCGGTGTCCGGGTTGAAACCATCGAGTGACATCCAGCCCTGCCAGCTAGGTAAGAGCCTGGCAGTAGGATCTGCTCGGGGTCTGAGTTGACATCATCGAGTGACTATCAGCCCTACCAACTAGGTAAAATCCTAACAGTGGGATCTGCTTGTGGTCCGGGTAGACACAATCGAGTGATATCCAGCCCTTCCAGCTAGGTGAGAGCCTGGAAATGGGATCTTCTCAGGGTACGGGTTGACATCATCGAGTGAAATCCAGCCCTGCCAGCTAGGTGACAGCCTGGCAGCTGGATCTATTCGGAGTCCGGGTAGACACCGTCGAGTGACATCTAGCACCGCCAGCTAGGTAAGAGCTTGGCAGGGGGATGTATTCGGGGTCCGGGTAGACACCATCGAGTGACATCGAGCCCTTCCAGCTAGGTGAGAGCCTGGTTGTGGGATCTGCTCGGGGTTCAGGTTGACACCATCGAGTGACATCCAGCGCCGCCAGCTGGGTGAGAGCTTGGCAGGGGGATCTGCTCAGGGTCCGGGTTGACAACATCGAGTGACATACAGCCTTGCCAGCTAGGTGAGAACCTGGAAGCGGGATCTGCTCGGGGTCCGGGTTGACACCATCAAGTGACATACAGCCCTGCCAGCAAGGTGAGAGCCTGACAGCGCGATCTGCTCGGGGTCCGGATTAACACCATCGAGTAACATCCAACCCTTCCAGCTACGTGAGAGCCTGGTAGCGAGATCAGCTTGATGTCAGGGTTGACAATATCAAGTGACATCCAACCCTGCCAGCTGGGTGAGAGCCTGGCAGCGGGATCTACTTGGGGTCCGGGTTGATACCATCGAGTCACATCCAACCCTGCTAGCTAGGTGAGAGCCTGGTAGCGGGATCTGCTCGGGGTCTGCTAAGTGGAATCTCCACCTACTCATATGAATCATTGCAAGAGACTTGTTATATGAAGAAGCTTCATTATAAAAAGACCACTTACATATCTTATGTGTAAAAGCGCTTCAATTCATCACCACTCCAAGTGAAACTCAGGGTGTTGCCAGCCACATTCTGGAGGCAATACCCTCCTGATTTCAGTGCTTCATTCATAATATATGGACCCTCCAAGTGTAACAACCCCATCCGTTCATATACTATATACTAGAAGGTCCGGTCGGGACCTACATCATATACCACAGAACAGACGATGAAGCTACGGAGTGATACCAGAGTAGCGCAGCGCACCTAACACAAAGCATTCTAGCGGAAGCCTGCAACACTACACATAAACTCCACTCTTGAATGTCCAACATATAAAACTCCACATTTTATAGATTATAGGAATGTATTACAACATGTAAACAACGATGGCCTTATGGCCTTACAGGGCTTTCAAACAGTGGCCCAAGTATGGACACGCATGCCAGCCACATCAAAAGAAAACATAACATGAACATTCACAATAGCCTTCGAGGGCTAGTAAAGGCAGCAACAAAAGCAGTAGGGACTTCAACCCTTATGCGTCCCGCTCGGTTCTCCAGCACCTGCACAGGGACATTCTACCCAAAGGTTGCAAACAGAGGCAACGGTCAGCATTCAGCTGACCAAATTATAACGACCCTACCCCTTTTCTCGGGGCTGTGGTAATCTTCACTGTACGCATAGCATATCACAAGCATGACTATATATCTCATATAATGTGCTATCACGCACACATGCCATCACAAATGTTATCCACCGGGCCCAACGGTCCGTGCACTCAGGGCAACTTCTTGGTGTACTGTCAAATCAGTTGCCCACCACCGTATCAGGGTCACAGCCCAATGGCAACTCACTTGAGCATTTACTCCATGGCGTGCAGCCAGAGTTCTAGTCATAATGCACCAGGATGGGCCCGTAGCCCCCCATTGTGTCATGGCACATAGACCTACGAATCTCCCTATTCGCTCCAATAGACCGCACCTTCTGGTCTCATGTCGGACGGACATAATGCAGGTCGGATCCTCCACCCCCCGTTGCTCAAATCGCCTTGCCATCACCGAGTACGGCATACTCGCGGATACAAAAGGAGCGGGTCAGTATCAATAATCTTGTTCTGGCATTCAAGCCTGGGTATTTCTCTTACACCCATTCATATCACAACATCAGCGGGTCTTTCCTGGGCACACCAGTACTTCCTGCTACTTTCTTCGCAGGTGGACACCGTAAATATCACAAATGTCAGAGGTCTTTCCTGGCTACCATGCCAGTACTTCCTGTTACTCGCTTTACAGGTGGACTCCCCATGAACATTAAGCATTATAAAGGGTATTTCCTGGAATTCCAATCCAGTCCTTCCTGCGACTTCCTTTCACAGGTCGAACCCAATAGCACAAGTAGCACAAGCATTCTACGAGTATTTTCCTGGACTACCACTAAAGTACTTCCTGCTACTTCTTTCACAGGTCCAACCCGTCGACTCCTAAACTACACGTTTATCACGGAGTCTTCTCCAGTTTGTATGCAACATCACCAATCTAGACCAACCTGTCCAGATGGGCTTCACACAGCATGTCTATTCCATACTCCATTTCCGGATCTATTTGCCAACCAAGGCGATTTCAAGAATCCACCCAAAGACTCCCAAACTCAGCCACCTTTTGGTGGGGGAATCACATACTTATGCCAAAAAGGAAGCCTTCACATGGATAGGAAGAAAAGTCATTACCCTTGAAGACCTCTTTGGTGTCATGAGCTCTAAGCTGGCTCGAACGACTCACAAGAGCTTTTCCTCCGCAACGTCGGTCTCGGATCTCTCGTCGGTAAACTGTAGCACCAATGGTGATCAGCCCCCTCTCCTCCTCCCCCTTTTTCCTTTCTCTTTCTCTCTCTAGAAGTGTAGTAAGAGAAAGTCAAAAGCCAAATGAGTTTCCCCAACCCATTCTCGACCTTAAGAAGACAGGGAGGCCTCTCAGCCCTTGGATCCAAGCTGAAGGAATGGAGGGCCACAATTTCACCAAAAAACGTAAATTTTACCTGACACGGACTGTGACACTCCCGTGTCCATGGACGTGTTCCCTAAGCGGCGCTAAACCGACTTATCCAGTCCAGTGACACGCCCATGTGACTGATGCTTAAGATCACGGCAGTGAACCAGTCGCACAAGTAATATAAAATGGGGGTTTTCCCAAGTATCAATCTCACAAGGAACACAGTAAGGTGGAGTTAGTTTCGAGTAGGACTTGAGATTGAAGTCCTCAGGTTGGAGCTAACTAAGGGGGGTTTGGATTGTTGCGATAAAAAGAAAGTAAAAATCTAACAACTACTCCTATGCAACGCCGCTATGCGATGCTTCGCCAGGCGGGATGGAAGACTAGTCGGGCCGCTATGCACCGAATCGCTAGGCAGATGGGCGAGTAGGCTTGCGGATGAGGTGGTGAGAACGGTGGAATGAGGGTCATGAGCACCTCTTCGCTATGAATGCCACTAGCAATTGCTAGTGCGGCAAGGGTGGATGGTGGTGGATGGAATATTGCGCAACTCAAGCAAATAATGAAAACATACAAAATCACATAGACATGATTGTATAAAATCGTTTTACAAACTATGTATACTTCATCAATATAAATAAAGTTAAACACCAATATTCAACAAGAAAGCAAGAACAAGTCAAGAGATCGACCGAATCCGAAGCCTTGCTGAGGATTCACGGTTGGAATCGTTGGGTTGTCATTCCACATCCAAGCTCGGTCCTCAACTGCGTCTGGGATAGAGAAGGGCTGTCACCACCTTCCAATGGCCAGTCTTCTTTGTCTCACGATACCGGACGAAGTTTGCTAGCTTTCCTTTGCTTGATGGCTATGGCGTCAAACCCTACTTGAAGCTCACGGATGAAGGAGAAGGCCGAGAGGAAGCTCCGGCTTGGATTTGGCGGTGAAAGCTTGCCCGGAGCACCTCCCTAGGGTGGAAGATGAAGGGGAACGACGGAGAAGGCGGAAAACGGCGGAGAAATGTCGAGCTCCAGATCCTCCCTTGAATTAGGGCGAGACCTGCACTATTTATACAAAAGCAGAAATGAACAATGCGCACGTTCACAGGCGTACGACCAGTGGTCGTGCGCACTATGTCCTGTGCTCGTGCGCACTGGCATGGAATATCAGGAAGAAGAACTGGGATAACGCGCACGAGTAGTAGCGCACGACCAATGGTCGTGCGCACTAAGTCCAATGGTCGTGCGATTACCCCAGATAGGACTCCAGAAATGAGGAATCAATGCACACGATCAGTGGCGCACGACCGGTGGTCATGCGCATTATGTCTAGTGATCGTGCGCTTACCCCAGGCTGAATCTGGAAAATGTAGAGTAGTGCGCACGATCAAGGGCGCACGACCAGTGGTCGTGCACATTATATCCCATGATCGTGCGCAGTATTCCTGTTTCACAACCATCCCGGAACATGCACACGACCCCTGTACCGATAGGAAAAACAAATCACTAATCTGTGCAGACATTCCAGACAATCACAAAAGGGAGTACAAACTATAAAAATAACAAAATACACAACAACGGGCATAAATGTGCACTTCCTATGGAAATAAAGATTAGATGAAATAGGAACGATAAAGAACTAAAAGTGAAGTGCAACCGCGTGAAAACTAGCCCAGATGAGTCGGAAAATAGGTATATAAAGTGGACTCATCATACCCCCAGACTTAACTGTTTGCGCGTCCCGAGCAAACAAAATCTAAGCAGATAGGGAAAAATACTAGTTAACAAAGAAATTGCGATACGAAGTATCATGCGAAGTCGCTTGCTCGCGCGCGTAAAAATATAATAGAAGAAATTTCTAAGTATACAAAATAGTTTATACTTTTCACAATGCGTATCAACATTTTATTATTACTCAAAAATAGAATCACGGTGAATCATCCGGTCATGCGTATTGAGAAAGTAGACTAATCGCTAGGCGAGCATTGCCAAAGATCGGGGCTCGGGATAACCTCCAAAGGAATCCACCAATGTCGGTGACCATATGCTTGCCCTTTCGCATTCTCTCCACGGCACTGGTTTTGTTCACACACAAATAAGTAGGACTTGAGGTGAAGAGATGGGGCTTGGGTTTCAGTGAGGTAAACAATGATAAACAGGAAGGCTATGCACCTAACACAAATGAGCTAGTATAAAAGGAATCCATCAGCTAACCAAAATACATGCAGGTACACCACACCCCCAGACTTAACTTTTAACATATGGGTGTGTGCACCGCCTACTCCAAATACATTCTCATTTCCAAAATGATTTTCAATTAAAACTTTTTCTTTTCACTTTTTTTTCTTTACAAATATTTTTCTTTTTTTTTTCTTTATGTAAATGATCTTTTTATTTTTGCAATTTCAACAAATATAACATTGGAGCACATCCACATAATCACAAATAATAACACCATGTCACATCCAAACATGAAAATATAAAACACTAAACTCGACTTGGGTGTGCGACTAGGATTGGCTATGAGGCTTTGGTGAAATCATGGTGGAGCTGAATCAAAAGGAGGGGTAGGCACAACAGGGCTAGCGAGGATAAGACATTAGGAATGGTACAAAGCTCAACCGGGCCAAAATGATGGCCTACATCACGCTCATGCATGACTAACCTATACCCATGCTTCAAGAATAGCTTGGGGCAAGTTCTTAGCCAAAGAGAAAGACTATCCATCCTCCCGACTCGAGCAATACGAACCTAACGACCGTCTACACACATCCCTAAGCTAATGTTTGATTCATAACAGATTCACCAACTTTTGAGTAGAATAAAAAGTCTTTACGCAAATAGAAATATATAAAACTATAAGCTTACAGAAAAATTAAATCTACTCGAATTTCTACACGAGACGAGAGCAGTTGACTAGGAGCACAACAAGGTCAACATTTTACTGTTAAATTTTCTCAACGTGGTCAGCAAGATAGCCCAAACGCCAAATTAATATCTTCGAAACTACCCAGTTCACACGCTGAACCTGCGGAAAACCCAAGGACTAGAGATTGCACCCAACAAAACAATGGAAGCACAAGGAGGTCTTATTATGCATTCACTTCTTTACAATCCGAGGCATACATAGCGAGACATGATTTCGCTAGTATTACAGCTGAAAACAGAAAGAACCCAAAAACAAGCCGGGCGGACAGCACTCCAGTCCGCCGAGACCGCGAGGTCGCCGAGACCGCCGAGACCGCTGAGCTCGCCCAAGCTATGCTGCAATCCGCCGAATACCACGGAGTCCGCCGAGACCGCGAGGCCGCGCGGACAGACCGTTATTCGCCTTCTGCTGAACCCAAACTAAGGAACTCCCCTACCCGCCTGAAACCGGCGGACAGGTTATTGAAGCTGGCAAAGTTGAAACAGAACTGACAAGCCGCAGAGCGACCTCCTGCTTAGTCCGCAGAGACCGCACACTTCCAAGCACTGACCGAAGTCACAGCCAAACTCCTGGCTCCTTGAAGTTATCCACGCGACCTGCACACAGCAAACCGTCAGCCTGAAACAATCCGCGCGGACTGGCAAACACAGACCGCAGCACTTCGCACACCCCAACTTACTGTTCACTCAAGTTACTTAGGTTACTGTAGATGTGTCAGGGGGGTCCTATTTATAGGCAAGGTGAGGAGTGTGGTCACCGCCCAAGAGATAGCGACACCACCCTCAGTCCGCGCGAATGCAACCACCGTCCGCTGAGTCCGCATGGACTTAGCCGGACACCAAGGAAACCCTCCAGGAGCAAGGCAACCATTGACGAACCCTCTCCAGTCCGCCCAAGCTAAGCGGACAAGGAACCAACCCGCAAAGCTCCAACCACTGCAGGACAGCAACCCCCTTCAATGGCTGTCTGCACCAACCTGAGGCAGTCCGCAAGACCCACACCTCAATCCGCCACAAGTCCACGACCAAAGGCAAACAGCAACAGTCCGCCCGGTCACAGCGGACTTGGCGGATACGGCGGACACCATGAACTTGGCACAATGTGTGACCAAGTCCAAAACCATCAAGGGCCAGTGCGAGCATGGCGGACACAAAGTCCCGTCCGCCAAACCCCCTAGCACAGACCGCAACCAGTCCGCGAGCTCCTCGCACTTGTCCAACACAGCAGCTTCCTCCCGGACTCCAAACACTAGTCCGCCAACCGGTCTCCACAGCAAGACCTGCTGTAACACCTGAGCTCGACAAGGCCTCAGCCAAGCTCAAGGCCCAGTCCGCAACAGCCCAAACCGCGGACACACCAGTCCACAAGGCTTCCCGCGAACTCGAACCAACCCGCCAACAGCACAAGCTTGCACCCGCGACCACTGAGCAAAGCACCTGTCCGCAAGCCTCTCTATCCGCAGATACCAGGCCGCACCAAACCGCGGACTCCATGCAACAACCCGCTCAGAACACAGCCGGCTTCCACCAGACTTTTCACCAGGCCGCAAACCTCAGTCCGCCCAGTCCGCCCAGTCCGCCAAAGCTGTCCGCCACAGGCCGCGCGGCCTGTCCCGTCACCCACTTCCACTTCACAAATTTCAACATTTACTCCGTCTCACAATCCTATGTCAGCACCATAATTTTCCCAAATCTAACGAAAAAATGAGTTTAACTCGCGGCACACGAACAGCTAAGCACGCACTCATGTGGGTGTAGTGGTGTGTGATGCAATGAACTAATCACAATAAACTATAAAAGCTTCTAGTATGCATATGAGATGTGCACATGCAAAAGGTAATAACACTGGCTCTCCCCCAGACTTAAACTAAACTACACAGCATATGATAGAGAAATTAAAATCATAAAGAGCTAAGGGAAGAGGTTACCCAATGCTCAGCCAGTGAGCATACCAGAAGGCGCGTGGAAATCTGAAGCAGGCCCGCCATACGAAGAATCACAACCCCGCCAATGCGATTTGCTATGAATACCTGCAGGGGTGAGTTCCGCAAAAACAAAACATAATATACAAAAAGAAATGCTAAATCTAAAATAGACATGAAAAATAAAATGCAGAAAATGAAAGATAAGTACTGGGGTTATTGTCATCCCAGCACGACTTATTACATTCTAAATAGTTCTAGCTTATAGGCCTATGAAATAAAAAGTGCACAGGTAACTGGCCTAATATCCGTTTCGGTAACGGGTACCGATACGGTGATAGAGCAGTTACCCCTCTGCTTAAATAATCATACCTGCTCCTCGCAGGCAGAGGAAATAGGAAATAGGATGAGGAGGAGGCCTGGTCCTCCCTCATCGTATCACAAAAATTATCCTCGCCTAGCAAGGCATCGTCAACCACATGTGTGCAGGATGTGATGGCAACGGTAAGAACACCAAGCTCATCATCATCCCAGCATACCCGTGGAGACTCAGCCTGCACAGGCTCAGATAGAGAAGGGGGATCAAGAAATAAAGGAGACGAAGAACTAAAATAATCAGAAAATGGGAGAGTGATCCCGGTGTCACTCTCAGCAGGATCCAAGCAGAGATCATCGTCGGTATTATACGAGTCGTACCGAGGGGAATCCGAGAACTCAAGGTCCGCGGTGGTAAGAGGAACGACCTCATCCAATAAGGAGGTGCAAACCTCCGTATCGGAAAGGGGATATTCCTCATCCCACCGGGGTGCGTAAAAGTGTTCCGAAGATCCACCTTCTCCGTCGGAGATAGAGGAAACATCATCCTACTTCGGCGCAACCTCGAGGACCGAATCATCAACAAATATGGCATCATCAACTGACTCACACAAAAAAGGAGTAGCACAATCCGGCAAAAATTGCGGAGGGGCAAGGCTGCTCTCAAAATCAAGCACTGAATGAGCAGGCCCCATCGCAAAATCATTCGCTGACGCCACCCCGTCGACGACCGGAACAATCTCATCGTCCCATACAGGAGCGTCCATGAGTTCCTGCTCCTCTTTTTGTTGGCTAACACTAGAGTGATCATCATCACTCAAGGAAAGCTCGTAAAAAGGGATCGAGGGACCCATGAAAGAGCTGTATGCGGCCAGAGATTCTTCAGTAATCTCAACGGGTAAAGAATGAGCAAAGTGCGTTATGTCAGTGTATGGGCCAGACAACACCCTGGTAGGCCTATCCACAACAGTCTTCCGTGAACTGGAGGTTGTTGTGCACATGCCCTTAGAGGGAGAAGGCTTGCACAAACAAGGGCAATCCTTCAACATGTGGCCCACACCTTGACATAACAAACACCGAATGCAATGCTCGACATTCATAACAGCAATGGCATCGATGGATCTACACAAAGTGTCAAGGATACGACACTCAGCATCAGGATCCATCACGAACAAAAATAATTGCTGAAAAAGTGATACACAGCTAAAATAAAAAATAGCACGGATCTGCTATCTAAATCAAAAATCAGAAAAGGGTAAAAAGAAATAAGCAAAATAAAAATTCTAATAACAAAAGCAAATAAAAAAAATGATACGCACAAATGGAAAAGGCCTTCAATCTATTATCTACCTCTCCACAAACTCACACGATTGTGTTCCCCGGCAACGGCGCCAAAAACTTGATGCTTAAGATCACGGCATTGAACCGGTCGCACAAGTAATATAAAATGGGGGTTTTACCAAGTATCGATCTCACAAGGAACACAGTAAGGTGGAGTTAGTTTCGAGGAGGACTTGAGATTGAAGTCCTCAGGTCGGAGCTAACTAAGGGGGGTTTGGATTGTTGCGATAAAAAGAAAGTAAAAATCTAACAACTACTCCTATGCAACGCCGTTATGCGATGCTTCGATAGGCGGGATGGAAGACTAGTCGGGCCGCTATGCACCGAATCGCTAGGCGGATGGGCGAGTAGGCTTGCAGATGAGGTGGTGAGAACGGTGGAATGAGGGTCGTGAGCACCTCTTCGTTACGCACGCCACTAGCAATTGCTAGTGCGGCAAGGGTGGATGGTGGTGGATGGAATATGGCGCAACTCATGCAAATAATGAAAACATACAAAATCACATAGACATGATTGTATAAAATCATTTTACAAACTAAGCATACTTCATCAATATAAATAAAGTTAAACACCAATATTCAACAAGAAAGCAAGAACAAGTCAAGAGATTGACCGAATCCGAAGCCTTGCTGAGGATTCACGGTTGGAATCGTCGGGTTGTCATTCTGCGTCCAAGCTCGGTCCTCAACTGCATCTGGGATAGAGAAGGGCTGTCACCACCTTCTAATGACCCGTCTTCTTCGTCTCACGATAGCGGACGAAGTTTGCTAGCTTTCCTTTGCTTGATGGCTATGGCGTCAAACCCTACTTGAATCTCACGGATGAAGGAGAAGGCCGAGAGGAATCTCCGGCTTGTATTTGGCGGTGAAAGCTTGCCCAGAGCACCTCCCTAGGGTGGATGATGAAGGGGAATGACGGAGAAGGCGGAAAACGGCGGAGAAATGTCGAGCTCCGGATCCTCCCTTGAATTAGGGCGAGACCTACACTATTTATATAAAAGCAGAAATGAACAATGCGCACGTTCACAGGCGCACGACCAGTGGTCGTGCGCACTATGTCCTGTGCTCGTATGCACTGGCATGGAATATCAGGAAGAAGAACTGGGATAACGCGCACAAGTAGTATCGCACGACCAATGGTCGTGCACACTAAGTCCAATGGTCGTGCGATTACCCCAGACAGGACTCCAGAAATGAGGAATCAATGCACACGATCAGTGGCACATGACCGGTGGTCGTGCGCATTATGTCCAGTGATCGTGCGCTTACCCCAGGCTGATTCTGGAAAACGTAGAGTAGTGCGCACGATCAGGGGCGCACGACCAGTGGTCGTGCGCATTATATCCCATGATCGTGCGCAGTATTCCTGTTTCACAACCATCCCGGAACACCCACACGACCCCTGTACCGATAGGAAAAACAAATCACTAATCTATGCAGAGATTCCAGACAATCACAAAAGGGAGTACAAACTATAAAAATAACAAAATACACAACCACATGCATAAATGTGCACTTCCTATGGAAATAAATATTAGATGAAATAGGAACGATAAAGAACTAAAAGTGAAGTGCAACCACGTGAAAACTAGCCCAGATGAGTCCAAAAATAGTTATATAAAATGGACTCATCAGTGACACGCCCGTGTCATGGTCCGTGTCACCCAACACGCCTTCAGACATGCCCGTGTCTCTGGCCGTGTTCGTCAGGCTGAAAAATATCAAAATCACCCGAGACTCACACGGCCTGTGACACGCCCGTGTCCCAGGCCATGTGCCCATACACGGCACTAGATACGCCCCAGCTCAAATTCGTCAGGCTGAGTTCGTCGACCGCGCTGACACGCATTGTGACACGCCCATGTCACAGGCCGTGTCCCTAGCACTCGACGATTGTCGACCAAATATTTTTGACCGCAGGACTCAAGTGTCGACAGGGGCAGTCACGCCCCCCTGACACGCCCTAGGACACGCCCGTGTCCATGGCCGTGTCACACCAAAAATGAGGGTGCTGAAAAATGGGCTGTTACAACCCTCCCCTCCTACAAGAAATTTTGTCCTCGATATTTGTATACAGGAAGGCAACCAGCAACCAAACATTTGTATAACATGAAATGTTTATGTTACAATAAAATGTTCATTATGCAATCGCTACAAAAATAGCTCGGGAAACTCCGCTCGCATGGTCTTCTCTCGCTCCCATGTAAGCTCTTCACGGCCGCAGTTGTCCCACTGGACTTTCACCATCCCGACCGTCTTGTTCTGTAACTGTTTCTCAGCTCAATCTTCGATCTGAATGGGTCTAACCCTCGTTGTTAGACCATACTCCATCGGCACACGATCATCCGTGATCACTTGAGCAGGATCTTTAACGGCCTTCCGCAGCACCGAGATGTGAAACACATCATGTAGTCCACTCAAGTCTGCCGAAATAGCTAGCCGATACGTAGCTTCTCTGATTCGCTCAACCACTTCAAATGGACCCAAATATCTTGGACTCAACTTTTTAAAACGTCGAATCCTAGAGACACCTTTGAAGGGCTTGATCTTCAAGTAGACCCAATCGCCAACCGCGAACTCCACGTTCCGGTGCTTGGCGTTGTAGTACTTCGCTTGACGATCTTGGTCTATGAGTAGATTCTCTCGAATAGCACGAATGGTTGAATTTGCTTCATCGACTTCATTACGTTTATAAACTCGATCTTCGCCCGCTTCTATCCAAGCCAAGGGAGTATGACAGTTCCTTCCATATAGAGATTCATACGATGCCATCCCGATGCTCGCTTGTAGCTGTTATTATAAGCAAACTCCACCATGTAGAGATGCTCTTCCCATCTCCTTCCGAAGTCTAGGGCGCAGATCCTGAGCATGTCCTCCATAGTTCTGTTGGTCCATTCAGTTTGGCAATCCGTTTGGGGATGAAAGGCCGTACTGAAAGTCAACTTCATGCCCAACAGCTGGTGAGCTAGCCTCCAACCCTTTGACGTGAATCGCCCATCTCGATCACTCACGATGCTTCGAGGAACACCGTGAAGCCGTACAATCTGTTCCACGTACAGCTTTGCCAAACATTCTACTGAATCATCTCGCTTGTTTGGTAGGAAATGTGCCACTTTTGTCAGCCGATCAACTATCACCCAGATGGAATCGTTTCCTCGCTGAGATCTCGGCAACCCGTGCACGAAATCCATAGAAATATCGTCAAATTTCCATTCTAGAATTGGCAACGACTTCAAATAACCGCCTGGTTTCTGGCATTCTGCCTTCACCATCGCACAGGTTTGGCATTTGGCCACATAAAGATCAACATCTTTCTTTAGCCCTGACCACCAAAATAGCTTTTTCATATCCTTGAACATCTTCGTGCTCCCTGGGTGGATTGAGTACTTCGTATAATGTGCTTCATACATCAGTTCTTCCCTCAATTTACCCACATTTGGGACGCACAAACGGTCCTCTTTCTGCAAAAGACCGTCATTCCAGGAGAACTTCCCTTCTGGCCCAGCTTTCACATAGCGTAGGAGATCTTCATCCAACTCTGCTGCCCGTCGAACTCGGTCCGCAAGGTCATATTGAACATCTGTCCAGTTCAAACATGCATTGGCTGTGGAATTCTTGTCAACACAAGAAATCTCTAACGCTTCCAGCTCCTGGATGAGACGTTCATCATGCCTTTGTAACCAAGCTGCTCTTGCCGGAGTACGCCAACTCAAGGCATCCGCGACAACATTCCCCTTCCCTGGAGTATAGTGAATCTCAAACGTGTAGTCCTCGAGGAACTCCAACCACCTTCGTTGTCGCATATTCAAGTCCTTCTGCTCCAATAGGTACTTCAGGCTCTTGTGATCTGTATAGATCTCCACCTTCACACCCTAAAGATAGTGTCGCCACAGCTTTAGTGCAAACATCACCGCCGCCAATTCAAGATCATGGATGGGATAGTTCCGCTCATGCACTTTCAGCTGGCGTGAGCCATAAGCAATCACCTTTCCATTTTGTAGAAGAAGGCAACATAAGCCCCTTCCGGAAGCATACTGTAGATGACAAATCCATCAGTACCACATGGCGATGACAACACAGGCGCCGTGGTCAACTGAATCTTCAGCTCTTCAAAAGCTCGCGCGCACTCTGGCGACCAAACGAACTTCTGCACTTTTCACGTCAACGTGGTTAGCGGCAAAGAAATCCGCGAGAAGTTTTCAACAAATCTTCGGTAGTAGCCTGCTAGTCTAAGGAAACTCCGGACCTCGGCCACTGAAGATAACACTGGCCACTCCTCTATGGCCCTTATCTTCGCTGGATCCACAGCTATGCCCGCTCCACTCACCACATGGCCCAGAAAAGCCACCGACGATAGCCAAAACTCGCACTTCGAGAACTTGTCATAGAGCTGATTCTGCCTCAATGTAGTCAACACCAACCACAAATATTTCTCATGGTCGGCTTCCGATCTCGAGTACACCAGGATATCATCAATAAACACTATCACGAACAGATCCAGGTACTCACGGAATATTCGGTGCATCAAGTCCATAAATACCGAAGGCGCATTCCACAGTCCAAACGGCATGACCGTGAACTCATAGTGCCCGTACCTTGTTCCAAATGCGGTTTTGGGAATATCTTCTTCCCGGATCCTCAATTGGTAATACCCGGATTTCAAGTCCAACTTCGAGTAGACAGACGATCCCACTAGCTGATCAAACAGCTCATCAATCTACGGAATCAGATATTTATTCTTCTCGGTTAGCTTATTCAATTCACGGTAATCAATACATAACTGTAAGCCACCATCTTTCTTCTTCACAAAAAGCACAGGGGCGCTCTAAGGAGACATGCTTGGGCGTATAAAACCCGGTTCCATCAATTCCTGCAGTTGGACTTTCAACTCTGTCATTTTTTTTGGCGCGACACGATATGGCGAGCGGGCCACAAGTTTCGCACCTGACACCAACTCGATCGTGAAGTCAATCTCACGCTGGGGTGGTAGCCCAGGGAGATCTTTGGGAAACACATCTGCAAAGTCCGACACAATCGAAACATCACCACACTGGCCTTAGGCTCAACAGCCTGAATTAAGGCGAAGTAGAACTCCGCATCCTTCCGAACAGCCTTCAAGACTTGGTGTGCAGACAACAACGTCCCGCCCACTCCTCGCATACCCGCGAATTTTGCCTCTTGTTCGGTATTTTGGCCCAACGTGATTTCTTTGGACTGGCAATCAATCATGGCATACTGCTCTGCAAGCCAATCCATACCAAATATCTCATCGAATTCCGATATCGGCAATACAGATGCAGTCAAACTGAAATCCCGACTTCCTATTTGGACCGCCACATCGCAAGCTTGATCCGCAAGCATCCAACACCCATTCAGCAACACCACTCTAACGCTATCTGTCTTCACACGACTAGGTATCCCAAGCCGCGCTATAAACTCATGAGGCAGAAAAGAATTCGATGCACCTGTATCAAACAGTGCTCACGCCAGCGTGACCCGAATCATCACAAAACCTGTGATAATCATGTCACACACACAAGCCACATCCACAAAGGCATTAAGCAAAACATACAAATAAGAAAATACTCAAAACTAAACTCGTACCTGTGACGACGTCACTTTGCTTGATGGCCTCCTGCAGGCCAAGATTGTAGACACGGGGCTGCGCTTGATAGGCAGGGGATTCCACAACTGCCTTTCCTTTTTCTGCATATGACGCTCCCGCCTTCTTTTCACTCTTTGGTGGCACCCGACAATCTCGAGCTATATGCCCCACCCGGCCTCAATTAAAGCATGTACGAGTATCCGGCTTGGCGGTGTCTCCCGACGTTGCTCCTGATGCAACAGAAGAAGGAGCTTGTCCCGCCGTCTTGGGCCTCTTGCCCCATTTCTTCTTATAGAATGACTTCGTTGGTCGGGGAACTTTAAACTCTGGCTGTGACACATCCAATGCCCTCTTCCCTTGAACTCTCTTCATGTCTTTTTCCAGCGTGCTTGCAGTGTCGACCAACGCCTGGAAGCCTTGGTTCACCAAACTAGAAAGCAGGAACCTCAGCTCGTCCCGCAGTCCTTCGTAGAACCTATTCATATTTCCCTGCTCATCAGCAAATATCGAACCCGCATACCGCCCTAAGCGTGTAAACTCATGCAGGTAAGCTTCCACACTACCATCACCTTGCGCCAGCCTTTGGAATTCATTCTCCATGGAAATTTGTTGCGCCGCAGGAAGGTGCTTCGCTAGGAAGAGTCGAAAGAATTCTTCCATTGATACTTGTGTTAAGGGACGACCCACCAAGTGATGCAGCTCCATCTCGTCCTACCACAGTCTTGCCTCTCCTTCAATAAGGAAGGTAGCTAAGTTAACTTTCTGATGCTCCTCCTTTCCAATTGCCGTCATGATCCGTTTGACGCGCGATAACCAATCCTCAGCCTGTGCAGCAGCTCCCACTCCCGAGAACGTCGGTGGGTGAAAACTCATAAACCGCATCAACTGCTTCTCAGTGGTTCGAGGATTCACAACCACAATAGGTTCTGGCCTCGCCTCCGCCTATTCTGGCCGCACGGCCGGCTGCGCCTGTCCTTGCGCCTGCCCAACCAGATGTCCTTGAACCATCGCAAACAAAGCCTCAGCAATTTGTCCCACGATTTCTGCAGAAGGCGGAGGTGTAGGCACCTCAATTGGTTTCGTACTTTCATCCGAACGCTGGGGCTCCGATTGCCCCACACCACTCTGAGTCACCTAAAGGGGACAAGACACACACATTAGCAGCCTTACACAAGCAAACAATAGAAAATAGGAATGTGCAGGTTCCTCACACACAGGAATATGCATTCCTATCATGGACATTCAGGAGTTCAAACGTGTTAATGTGGTTTGCACAGACACGTGCTCGCCACCCCACAAAAGAAGTCGACCACGGCTTTGATACTAAAAATGTAATAACCCCATCCGTTCATATACTATATACTAGAAGGCCTGGCCGGGGCCCCACAACATATACCACAAAACAGACAATGAAGCTACGGAGTGATACCAGAGTAGCGCAGCGCACCTAACACAAAGCATTCTAGCAGAAGCCTACAACACTAAACTTGAACTCCACTCTTGAATGTCCAACATATAAAACTCCACATTTTATAGATTGTAGGAATGTCTTACAACATGTAAACATCGATGGCCTTATGGCCTTACAGGGCTTTCAAACAGTGGACCAAACATTGGCACGCAGGCCGACCACATCAAAAGAAAACATAACATGTACATTCACAATAGCCTTCGAGGGATAGCAGCGGCAGCAGCAAAAGCAGTAGGGATTTCAACCCAAAAGCGTCCCGCTCGGTTCTCCAGCACCTGCATAGGGACATTCCACCCAAGGGTGGCAAACAGAGGCAACGGTCAGCATTCAGCTGACCAAATTATAACAACCCTACCCATTTTCTCGGGGCAGCGGTAATCTTCCCTGCAGGCATAACATATCACAAGCATGGCTATATATCTCATATAATGTGCTATCACACACACATGCCATCACAACCATTAGCCAGCCGGCCAAACGGTCCGTGCACTCAGGGCACATTCTTGGTGTACAGGCAAATCATTTGCCCACCACCGTATCAGGGTCACAGCCCAACGACAACTCACTTGAGCATTTACTCCATGGCGTGCAGCCGGAGTTCTAGTCGTAATGCACTGGGATGGGCCCGTAGCCCCCCATTGTGTCATGGCACACAGGCCTACGACTCTCGCTATGCGCTCCAACAGACTGCACCTTCTAGGCTCACATCGGATGAACATAACGCAGTTCGAATCCTCCACCCCCCATTGCTCAAATCGCCTTGCCATAACCGAGTACGGCGTACTCGCGGCTACAAAAGGCGCGGGTCGGTCTCACCAATCCTGTTCTGGCATTCAAGCCTGGGTATTTCTCTTACACCCATTCATATCACAACATCATCGGGTCTTTCCTCGGCACACCAGTACTTCCTACTACTTTCTTCGCAGGTGGACCACGCAAATATCACAAATGTCAGTGGTCTTTCCTGGCTACCATGCCAGTACTTCCTGTTACTCTCTTCGCAGGTCGACTCCCCATGAACATTAAGCATTACAAAGGGTATTTCTTGGAATTCCAATCCAGTCCTTCCTACGACTTCCTTTCACAGGTCGAACCCAATAGCACAAGCAGCACAAGCATTCTACGGGTATTTTCCTGGACTACCACTCCAGTACTTCCTGCTACTTTCTTTCACAGGTCCAACCCATTGACTCCCAAACTACACGTTTATCATGGAGTCTTCTCCGGTTCGTATGCAACATCACCAATCCAGACCAACCTGTCTAGATGGGCTTCACACAACATGTTTATTCCGTACTCCATTTCCGGATCTATATGCCAACCAAGGGGATTTCATGAATCCACCCAAAGACTCCCAAACTCAGCCACGTTTTGGTGGGGGAATCACATACTTATGCCAAAAAGGAAGCCTTCACATGGCTAGGAAGAAAAGTCATTACACTTGAAGACCTCTTTGGTGCCATGAGCTCTAAGCTGGCTCGAACGACTCACAAGATCTTTTCCTCCGCAATGTCGGCCTCGGATCTCTCGTCGGTAAACCGCAGCACCGACGGTGATCAGCCCCCTCTCCTCCTCCTCCTTCTTCCTTTCTCTTTCTCTCCCTAGAAGTGTAGTAAGAGAAAGTCAAAAGACAAATGAGTTTCCCCAACCCATTCTCGGCCTTAAGAAGACAGGGAGGCCTCTCAGCCCTTGGATCCAGGCTAAAGGAATGGAGGGCCACGATTTCACCAAAAATCATAAATTTTACCTGACACGGCCTGTGACATGCCCGTGTCCATGGCCGTGTTCCCTAAGCGGTGCTCAACCGACTTATCCAGTCCAGTGACCTGCCCATGTGACACGCCCGTGTCATGGGCCATGTCACCCAACATGCCTTCAGACACGCCCGTGTCTGTGGCCGTGTTCATCAGGCTGAAAAATCTCAAAATCACCCAAGACTCACACGGCCTGTGACACGCCCGTGTACCAGGCCGTGTGCCCATACAAGGCACTAGACACGCCCCAGCTCAAATTCGTCGGGCTGAGTTCGTCGACTACTAGGGACACGCCCTGTGACACACCCGTGTCACAGGTCGTATCCCTAGCACTCGATGATCGTTGACCAAATTATTTCGACCGCAGGACTCAAGTGTCGATAGGCGCTGTCACGCCCCCCTGACACGCTCTGGGACACGCCCGTGTCTCCACAAAAATGAGCCTGCTGAAAAATGGGCTGTTACAACCAAGTTGGGCTTCAGCTTTCCCACAGCTAATGATCTTCATGCCGCGTCCACCTTCTTCAAGACTAAGTACCCTTCCGTGAATTGTTTGACACTGATGTGCTTGTCAAAGTACTTAATCATTCTTCTCTTCACTTCTTCCTATCGGATGGCGGAGAGGTCAAGCAGCTCCTTCATCATGTCAATGGAGAACCTTAGTTCCTCCTCATTTTTCAGCTTGCCACTCTTCTCTGCCTTCCTCTGCCGCGAACACCTGAGGCGTCGTAACCTCGAACTCTACTGGGAGTACTGCCTCACATCCATAGGAGAGCTTGAAGGGGGTCTCCCATGTAGCTATGTTGGGGGTGTTTCTCAGGGCCCAGAGGACCGAGGTAAGCTGCTCCACCTAGCTCACCTTCAGGTTCTCAACCTTCTTCTTTGGGAGTTTCACAATGATCTTGTTCGTCACCTCCACCTGCCTGTTGCTCCTGGGGTGATGGACCGACGTGAATCTGAGGTCAATTCCGAGCTGCTTGCAGAAGTTAGTGGATTCCGCAATGGCAAACTGAAGCCCATTGTCTGTGACAATTGCCTGCGGTAACCCGTGCAGGCAGGTGATCTTCCACAAGACGAAAGTTTTGAAGACCTGGGAAGTCATCTTAGCCAGCGCCTTCACATCCAACCACTTGGAAAAATAATCTATCATCACCAATAGGAACATCCTCTGCCCACTGGCAAGGGGGAATGGTCCAACCAAATCCATTCCCCAAATTGAAGGGCCAGACGACCGTGATGCACTTAGATGATGAGCCAGATGTAGTTGTAGGGGGGCAAACTGAAAGTGAGGAGTTAGATCTGGAATACTCTAGAGGGGGGGGGGTGTGAATAGAGTATCCTTAAAAACTTTTAAAATTATGTAGTAAATAAAATACTGCAGAATATAAACTAATTAAACACAAACACAACAGTCCTAATTAGCACAGCCATAGCAAGAGCAAAAAGAAAAGGGCAACCAGACAACACAAGAATTTATAGTGGTTCCCCAACCTGGGTACATCCACTATTCTACCACCCTGATAGGAATCCACTCATATTTTTTGATCAGGTGTCTGACACCAATGAGCTTTTGATCAGGTGCTCAAAAATCAATCCTCAAGTCTTTTGGTCAGGTGACTTGCAACCAGGAATAAATTTTGAAGGGAGGTAAGAACCCTTTATACATTGGGGGGATGAGAGATGATTTTGTCTTCTCTTTCTCAAGTTACAACTGAGAAACTTAAGTGGATATGATGTTAGCAAAAGTCTCCCCCTTAGATGTTGAATGGTTCAGGAAGATGGAGCTTTGCTTCAGGGTGATAGGCCTTCAGTCTTTCTGCTTTGACCAGACAAAGTACAGGAACTTCTTGACAGATAGAGGATTTGTTGTCCTTTAAAGTGTCCTGGAGTGTAGAAGGAAGAAGACTCTTGATTTTGATGTGATGTTCTTCTTCTTCAGATTGCTGATATTCTTCTGGTCTAAATCTTGTATGTCTGTATCAGATTTCTCTATCTGTGTATCAGCATTCTATCAAGAGAGAGAGACAGAGAAATCCTTGTTGCAGACTAATTGCTCTCTTCCTGGCTTGTCGATCCAGTTTTCAGGAAAAGAGAAAATCTCTTTTATATTTTCCAAGTAAGTTTGCTTTTAAAATTTGAAATTCTTCTGCATTCAATGCTGACAGCCTGGAGAATGTTTTGCATTGATTGAGTTTCCCCAACTGTCCCATGTGAAAACGGCAAGCAATAACCCTAGAGAGGGCCATAATTAATGCTCCATCTAACGGTAATATTCATAGAATATTTTAGCATTAATTACTCAGGAATTATTACAGTAGGAAAGGGACAGAAGGATGGAAAAAAACAAGTCTGGATTCGTCGAACAGAGACCAAAAATCATCGAGCTGAGTCCATAGTTCGTCGAGCTGAGGAGTTGTGTTCGCTGACAAGATGGCTTCTGTTCGTCGAGTTGAGAACAGATAACTGCATTCTCTAGAACCTTGCCTTTTCTGCACATCAAGTTCGTCGAGCTGAGAATTTGACTAAGTCGACCAGAGTTCAGTGAAGTGTTTTTGGACTTAGATATTTCTGGAATGAAATGCTGAAGTAGAGTATCCAGAAATCGTCGACCTGAGAACTGGGTTCGTCGAACTGAGAACTACTGAAAGTGCAAGTTAGATCTGATATACTCTAGAGGGGGGTGGTGAATAGAGTATGGTGCTTGCTAAAAACTTTTTACAAATGTTGTTGTATTCCTAAGTGAAGAGGGAAGCAAATAACATAAAGTAAATCTAAACACAGAACAATCATATATCAATCACAAACCACAGCCAGAAAACAAAAGAAAGACAAACAACCAGAAGACACAAGGAACTATAGTGGTTCCCCAATCAACCTGGGTACATCCACTCTTCTACCACCCTAGGTAGGAATCCACTGCAGGATGAGTTGATCAGGTGTCCTGGGCACCAATGAGCTTTTGATAAGGTACTCAAAAAACAAACCAAATTTTTTGATCAGGTATCTTGCCACCACTGAGTTTTGATAAGGTCTCAGAAACCAATCACAAACTTTTGAAGGGAGTTTGAAAAAACTCTTTACAGTAGAGAGAGAAAGAGAAAGAGGGATGAGATGATCTTCTCTGTCAACAGTCAGAGAGAAGATAGTGGATGTTGTCCAAGCTCCCCCTGAGATCTTGAGTTGTTCAGGAAGTGAAGCTTTGCAGTAGGGTGATAGGCCTTCAGAAAATTTGATCTCCAGCAAGAGATGATTTCAGCAACAACTGAAATGTGTGGTGTCTGGAGTGTTGAATGATGATGGCCTTTGAACACTAGAATCAGGAGAGATCTGAAAATTTCAGTTAGTTGATCTCCTTTTGTGATGGTGTTCTTGTATGAATCTTTGAGACTGAGAATGTCTGCAACTCTCTTTCTTTCTCTTGTGTAATTGTTGTTGTAAGAGCTGTAATTCTTGTTGTTGCAGAGAATTGTTGTTGAATAATAATAATTCTTTTATTCCTTTGATCTGAATAGAAATGATCCTCTGCCCAAGATAGCCGTTAGCCTGTCATAAATGACTTCCTTAACTGCATTTGTCTTCTGGAGGAAAGTACAATAAAACATTCCTTGAAAATTCCTTGAAACTTGCTCCAGATTAATTGAAAACGGCTACAAAATCTTTGACATAAATGCTGAGAATAATTCCACAACTGTCTGAATTTGAATCTTGAAAAATGTTTAACTCTTCAGAAAAACATCGAACTGAGATCCACTATCATTGAACTGAGCTCAGAGACTGAACTTAGACTAAAACAGAGATCGTCGATCTGAGCTCAACTATCGTCGAACTGAGCTCAGAGATAGAGAATCAAACTGGAGTCAAGAACGTCGATCTGAGCTCGAAGATCGTCGAATGGAGTTAGACGACTCGTTGAAGTTGAGCTCAGAGAACATTGAATGGAGTTCGACGATTCGTCGAAGTGAGCTCAACGATCGTCGAATGGAGTTCGACGATTCGTCGTACTGAGCTCGACGAAATGACTTAGTCTCCAAAACTGAAATCTCTGGTCTTGAGGGCAGCTTCCAAACCTAACTACTATCCCAGTTAGAAAGTAGCGAAAAGAAGCGAAAAGTAGAGAACAAGCGGATAAGCTTTTGAATAATTGAAACTTTATTATCCAAAAAAGATAACTATTACAAAGGTATGCCCTCCCTTATATAGAATGGAGGAGAGATGAGAGAATACAAATAAGAGATGTGGGACTAAAAATTTACAAGCTAAGCGGACTGTACAAGTAAACCGCACAAGCCGCGCGGTTAGACAGAAGGACTAACCGCACGGCTACAACAAGAGAAGCAGAGAGGTCGCCTGTGAAGATCGCTAGACCGCCCGGTTTACAAGCCGGCGAGTCAAACCGCCAGACCGCGCGGTCTTCAACCCGTCAAGACAGACCGCCCGGTCACCAACTTCAACACTCCCCCTCAAGCTGGAGCATATATATCAATCATGCCCAGCTTGTCGCAAACATGCAGAAACGAGGCGGAAACTGGCTTGGTGAAGATGTCAGCCAGCTCTTTATCAGACGTGACAAACGGAGTGCAAATTTGTTCTTTTAAAATCTCTTCACGAATGAAATGGAAGTCAACCTCAATGTGCTTTGTTCTTTCATGGAATACCGGATTTTTGGAGATGTATATGGCGGCCTTGTTATCACAGAACATAGGTAGAGGATGGTTGTACACCTCTCCTAAATCTAGCATGAGAGCCCGCAACCATTTCAACTCACAAGTGGTTGACGCCATACTGCGATACTCAGCTTCTGCACTGGACCTGGAGACAACAGACTGCTTCTTGCTCTTCCAGCTCACCAGATTTCCCCCAACAAAGGTGCAAAAACCTGAGGTTGACTTGCGATCCCCTTTGTCATCAGCATAACTTGCATCTGAGTAGGCTTCAATCCTCAGATGACCATTCTTCTGAAAAAGTAATCCTTTCCCAGGTGCTGCTTTGACATACTCCAAGATCCGCAAGGCGGACTGTAGATGACACTCCCTAGGCGCTTGCATGAATTGACTCACCTTGCCCACAGCATAGGAAATGTCGGGTCTGGTCACTATGAGATATATGAGCTTACCAACCAGACGCCTGTACCGCGAACTATCTGAAAGAGGAGGCGAATCATCTGTCCAGGTTTTGTCCTCCCCAGTAGCCATGGGGCATCGGGCAGGTTTTGCTCCAGTTAATCCTGCCTCTTTTAAAAGATCAAGGGCATACTTACGCTGAGAGAGAACTAAGGAGTCGGGCTTCCGAGAGAGTTCGATCCCCAGAAAGTACTTTGGAGAGCCCATATCTTTAGTGATCAGATGTTGGCGAAGATGTCGCTTTGTCAGGGCTACCCCTTCCTGGTCATCGCCAGTGAGAAGAATATCATCGACGTACACAGCAAGAACAACCAGCCCAGAAGGAGTTTTGCGAATAAAGAGAGAGTGATCAGCAGAGCTTCGCACAAAACCAACAGCCGCCACAATGCCGCTGAACTTGTCAAACCAAGCTCGAGGACTCTGCTTGAGGCCATAAATTGCCTTCTGCAGCCGGCATACTCGTGTCTCCCCCTGAGCAACATACACAGGAGGTTGCTCCATGTAAACGGCCTCATGAAGATCACCATAAAGGAAGGCATTCTTGACGTCCAGCTGAGAAATCGGCCAATCCCGATTGACGGCCACAGAGAGAAGAACCCGGATAGTGCTGAGACGAGCCACAGGGGAGAAGGTGTCAAAGTAATCAACCCCATAGGTCTGAGTAAAGCCCTTAGCAACAAGGCGAGCCTTATACCGATCCACAGTGCCGTCTGGGCTAAATTTGACCACAAAGACCCAGCGACAGCCAACAACATCAGTACCGAAGGGAGGAGGAACGAGAGTCCAGGTACCCCGCTCAGTGAGGGTCGCCATTTCCTCATCCATGGCCATCTTCCAGTGAGGAATAGCAAGGGCCTCCTGATAGGAGCGGGGTGTGGCAGTGGCAGAGATAGCCAGTGCAAATGCCCTGCGAGAAGGGGTAAGACGATCATAGGAAACAACATCAGCAAGGGGGTGTAGGGTACACGTCCGCACCCCTTTGCGAAGAGCTATAGGAAGATCCAGGTCAGCCGGGCCCGCGGCATCCGGAGCATCCGTGATAGAGAAAGCTGGCCCGGGAGAAGAGAGCGACGGCAGCGGAGATGAGGGAGAGGGTGGTGGAGAAGGGAGAGAGAGAGGTGGAGGAAGAGGAGGGGGTGGAGACGGTGTAGTAGGAGGTGAGGGAACGAAGGGAACGGCAGGAGCATCAGAAGTGGGGAGAAGAGGAGAGGAGTCATCCGAGAAGTAGGAGGTATTCTCAAAGAATGTGACGTCAGCAGAGACGAACTGCTTACGAAGGACGGGATCAAAGCAACAGTAGCCTTTCTGAGTGGTGGAGTACCCCAGAAAGACACATTTGGTGGAGCGAGGGGAGAGCTTATCACGGGTGGCAGAAGGGGTATGCACAAAGGCAGTGCATCCAAAGATTTGGAGAGGAAGAGGAAACGGCTCCTTGCCCGGATACAAAATGGAGAACGGGGTTTGGCCGTGGAGAACCGTGGAGGGAATGCGATTGATGAGGTAGCAGGCAAGGAGAACAGCATAGCCCCAATAGGAGCGAGGAACATGCATCTGGGTCATCAAGGTGCGAGCGACATCGAGGAGGTGACGGTTTTTGCGTTCGGCCACACCATTTTGTTGTGAAGTGTAGACACAACTAGTTTGATGAAGAATCCCATTTTGCATGCAGAAGGTAGAGAAGTCACGACTGAGATATTCTTGGGCATTATCAGAGCGAAAAACTTGGATAGAAACACCAAACTGAGTTTTGATCATGAGATAGAAGGATGTCCAGACAGAGAATAATTCAGAGCGATCTTTTAATAGATACACCCACGTACAGCGCGAGAAATCATCAATGAACGTGACAAAATAGGAACTACCCCGACCAATGGTAAGTGTAGGAGAAGGACCCCAGATATCGGAGTGGATAAGATCAAACGGACGGGTAGAGCTACGAACGTGCTTTGGAGGGAAGGAGGAGCGGTGATGCTTGCCAAGCTGACAGGCCTCACAGTTGAGCGGAGGACTTTGAGGAGGAAGGTGGGGCAGAAGTTGACGAAGAAGACGGGGAGGAGCATGACCAAGGCGGAGATGCCATTGGAGAAGATCTGTGGAGGTGGAGGAGAAGGTGGAAAAAGCAGAAATGTTGTCCAGGAAGTATAAGCCGCCACTCTCAGTCCCAGTAGCAATCGTCCGTTGGGAGTCCGGATCCTGAAAAGAGCAAGAAGTAGAAGTAAATGTGACGGAACACTGTAATTGCTTGCAAAGAGAGGTAACAGATAATAAGTTGCACGGGAACTGGGGCACATATAGAGTATCCGCCAAGTGAAGAGACGGAGTGACATGAACAATCCCTGTTCCATGGACTGGTGATGAAGGGTCGTCAGCGAGAATAACCGGGGGCAAGCGAGCATGTTTTTCTAGGAGAGAGAAACACGGGAGATGGCCGGTCATATGATTCGTAGCACCAGTGTCGATCAGCCATTTGCCCTGAGTAGCAACGTGTGCACGACCAGAAGACGTGACAACCGAGGCGAACGGCTTGGAGGAGGATATGAAAGCCATGAAGGGAGGAAGAAGAAACTGCAGCGGTCTCGGTGTCAGCACACCAGCGGCAAGAAGGGCCATGACCAAGGTGCAGAGCACAAGCCGCGCGACTGAATCAGGAGGTCGCGGCGACTAACAAGCAGGAGCGGTTAAAGGATGAAAGGCAGAGAGGCCGCTCAAACAAGGGAGAAACCGCGCGAACAGAGAGAAAGGCGCTAGGAGAGGAAAGGGGAGCAACCCGCGTGAAACCGTAGCGGGTTAAGGGGAAGAAGCCGCGTGAACACGAGCGGCTAGGAAGCAGAACAAGGCACAGCGGGGAAGAGGTCGCGCGGACTGAAAAAGGCCGAGCGAACAGAAGAGAGGAGAAGAGCAGGTGACCGCGACGAAGATGCAGGTGAGATAGGAACAACCCGCACGGTCAGACAGATCACAGCAGCAAACCGCGAGTATAGAGACAAGCGAAAAAGGGGAAAGTAGAAGCGGACAGGGAGAAGAAGTCCGCAGCGGGTAGAGACAAGGCCGCAACGACTAGGAAGTCGGAGAGGCAAGAAAGAACAAGGAGTGCGGCGACAAGGAAACAGGTCGCTGCGACGAATAGCAGTAGGAGAAGAGAACCAAGAAGAAGCAAGCCGCGCGAACAGGGCAGCAGACAGAAACAAGCCGCGCGGATAGAAACAAGTCGCGCGGACAGAAGAGAAGGCAAGCCGCGAATCAAGTCGCAGAACGCGGAAAACAAGCCGCGAACAACAGAGAGCGCACAGAATCAGGAGGAAATGACCGTGTCCTCTGATACCAAGTTAGAAAGTAGCGAAAAGAAGCGAAAAGTAGAGAACAAGCGGATAAGCTTTTGAATAATTGAAACTTTATTATCCAAAAAAGATAACTATTACAAAGGTATGCCCTCCCTTATATAGAATGGAGGAGAGATGAGAGAATACAAATAAGAGATGTGGGACTAAAAATTTACAAGCTAAGCGGACTGTACAAGTAAACCGCACAAGCCGCGCGGTTAGACAGAAGGACTAACCGCACGGCTACAACAAGAGAAGCAGAGAGGTCGCCTGTGAAGATCGCTAGACCGCCCGGTTTACAAGCCGGCGAGTCAAACCGCCAGACCGCGCGGTCTTCAACCCGCCAAGACAGACCGCCCGGTCACCAACTTCAACAATCCCTTATACTCAATTCTAATTGACCTTTAGATCTATACAATGAGGTCAAGACAGGTTTCCTAAGAAACATAGTGATCCTTGCCCAAATCAGTAATAGGGTGTTCCAACAATCTCCCCCTATTTGGGTTATGATTATTATTTACAGATATTGGAAAAATAAAAACATACAAAGCAGAAATGCAACAAACAAAACATTGCAGAATCACAGACATTATCTCAGATAGTTCAGAAAACAAAATATACTGTCACCTTACAGAGTCATTCTTTTTCCTTGCTCTTTATAAGTACTATTTCTCTGTTGGGATTGAGAGCTTCCTTCTTAGATCTTCTATCATCAGCTGCACCTAGAGAGGTATGTTGCTTTGGCCTGGGCACTACAGTTTCTGGATGCAGCTTCATGTAGCTTTCTGAATCAAAAAATTTACTGGATGAGTATCTTTCAAGTTCCTTCTTTCTTTGATCTGATAAAGTAGTGATACTGGAAGTATCTTTTCCTTGTTCTCTAGCTTTCTTGATCTGATCTAAAGAAGCCAATTCTTTCATCCTAGTTGTCCATGAGGTGGGGTTATTTTCTGGATCCTCAAATGGAACTGGAGGCTCATATCTATTTGAAGGATTATCTGGAGGAGCTCTGGAAGAGACTAGTTCTTTGAGTTTATAAGAAAAGGGACCAGAAGTTGTGTCAGATGGACCTTGTCCTTCCCTTGAATATGGATGTTGCCTGGAATGTCCTTTAGAATAAACTTGGAATTCTCTTTGATTTCCTCTGTAATTTCCTCTTCTTGACTGTTAGCCTCTAGATTGACTTCCTCTGTATTGGGATCTTCCTTGGGGTTGATAAGAGGTTTGGCTTCTGGCAGAAGGTTGAAATGCAGAACTTCCACTTGCACCTGCATTAGGTGAAGGAGGAGGAGGAGGAGGATTGAACTGGGATGATCCTTTATCATATTTTCTCTTCTTCTTCATAGCCTTCAGTTGATTTTTGGAGTATTGCATCCAATGTTCTGTGATAGGGCAATTATGCAGTATGTAGTATGGAATGTCATTTATGTCTTTCACTTTTGCTGGAGGAACTCTCTTCATTGCTTTGCTTCTGGCCTTTCTTTTCCTTTCAATTGTTGCAGAGGAATCATCTGAATCAGTCCTAAAATGATCACTGTCTGAGCTTGGAGGATTATCATACACTGCATCAATCTTTTTGAGATAATCTATCTGTTGTTGAGACTGAGCAGAAGAGGCAGCAGAGACAACAACAGTGGCAGCAGCAACACCAGGAAGATGGGTGGAAGCAATACTGGCAGAAGGAGTTACATCAGCAGATTCACATACAAAACTTTCAGAAGCAACACTTTCTGAAACAGAAGGTACAGCAGCAGTAGTATCAGATGAAACTGTGGAATCAACTACAGAAGGAGTAACAGCAGCAGTAACAGCAGGCTTAAGATCAAATGCCTCTATCATATGCATATCTTCAGATACTAAAACATCAGTAACAGAACTAACAGAGATATCATTATTAGCAGTAGGAGCAGCAGCTGTAAGAGCAACAGAAACAGAAGCAGCAGCAGTATAGAGGGAATTTACAAAAGAATCTATTAGACTGGTGTCACAGCTTGAAAAAGGCACAATGGCCTTAGAGAGATCTTCAGATTGCTGCTCTTTAGTGTGCTGGACTGGAAGACAGTTGAAATAAGAAGAATCAAAAACTGATAAAAGTGACTTGAGGTCCACTGTGATAACTGCAACTGGAGGTACTGGAGCTTGAGCTTGGACTGAAGTAACAGCAGCAACAAGTAATCTTTCAACTTCATGAGGCATCTCCCCCTGCCTAGATTCAGTGGCAACCGGATCAAGGCATCCATAAGAAGGGATTGCCTGAGAAGGAAGAAAGGAAGAAATCCTGACAGACAGTTCTTGAACTGTTTTTATCAGTGGAGCCAAAGAGGCCTCCATCAAGAGTGATAGCCTTGGAGCTATCAGCTCATAGAGCCTGTCTACAAGATCTAGAAGATCTACATGCTCAAGAGGTACTTGAGTAGACGTAGGAATTGAAGGTGGGGCAGCAGTAGAGGTTGGTGGAGAACTTGTGGATGGTGGAAATGATGGTTGAGAGATGGGAATTATGGAAATGGAAGATAGTGGAATGGAAATAGATGGTGTGAAGGATGGTTGTGCAATTATGTCTTGAAATAGTTGTTGGTATGAGGTGGATGAAGATGGTGGCTCAGGAAGGGATGAGGGAGAATCATCCATATAGGAATCATCTATAAGATTGAAAGATGGAATGTGAGAGGAGGAATCAATATCTAGGTGAGGGTATTGATGTAGAGGATGGAAGAGTTCTTCTGTGAGTTGTGGAGTTGGAGATGGAATGGAGGTTGGAGATGGGGTGGAAATTATGATGGTGGATGTGACTGGTGTAGATGAAACAAGAGGTGGAGGAGGAGGAGATGAAGCAGGCAAGTCTTCTGCAGGGCAGAAACTTGAGGGGAAGAGACTGAGACAGTCCTTGTGCCTGAAGTAGAAATGCCAAAAGGCCTGCTGGGCTTCACAATTTGCCTGTCCCATTTTCCATAAAGGGCACAGGTGAGCCTCTTAGAGGCATTGATGTGCATCCCATTTGAAACAAGCAGTGCAGGGCATCTGTTCTGAAGAAACATCCCTAATATCCTTCCAAAATTAACAAATTTTTTGTTAATCTTCTTCTTAATCAAATCAAAGAAAATTTCTCCCCAGTTCAGTTGTTTCTTGTCCACTAGGGCACCCATCAAGCAGAGCTGATACCTGGATATGGTATCATGGTCTGAGTGTTTGGCCAACAATACTTTGCCAACAACATCAGCTAGAAATCTGTACTCAACAGACAGATTTTTCTTCAGCAATTTGTTAGGGTTTGCATCTGAATGTCCCATTCTTTCAATCAAATTGGAAAACTCTTCTCAAGAAAGTTCAGCAGAGTCTTCTACAGAATTCAATTCAAAAACCTCTGTCAAAGTAGCAGGTGTTAGGGATACCTGGGTTCCTGAGATTGTTCCAACCACTGTATTCTGATCCTGATTGTGGGCAGTATACACCCATTCCTTGATCTCATCTGCAGCTAATTTGATCCTGATAGTCATTATGGTAACTAGCTTTTGTTCCTTGAAAAGTTCCAGAATATCTTTGAAGATTTGATCACTATTGTTGAACGAATCCATGTCGATGTCAAATCCAGCATCAAATTTCATTGCGGCCAAGATGGTGACTGAAATGGCCATTGATGCCTGCAAAAATCAACAAACAAACGATCAAGTGTAGAGAAGTTTGGAGGGAAAGAGAAAATTTGCAGAGAGAATGAAAGCGCAAAAGGGAGAACGACGGCCGAAAAATGAATTTTATATTAGGGTTCGACGCAGAAAATAAGAGATCGTTGAACTCTGTTTGACGATCTGGGCTTCTAAAGGAAACTGAAAGGTCATTAGTAGCGTCGATCTTCGTTCAACGATATTGGAAAGCGTCGAGCTCCGTTCGATGATAGTTCAGAAAACAAAATCGTCGACCTCCGCACGACGATCGCTGACCTGAAAAAGATAGTTTAGCACTATCTGAGAAGCGTTGAACTCTGGTCGACGATTTCGGAAGCCGTCGATCTCCGTTCGGCGATCGGGGGAAAATCGTCGAGCGCAGTTCAGAGACCAGAAACACTCTTATACACTAGAAAAATTAAGATGTTTGCCTAGTCTTGGTCATTTTTAAAATTTTGAAATCTTGGAACTTATTTTAGACTTCCTCCATCTAACATTCCTAACTGATTCAGGAAGAAAGTGTGTTTCTTTTCATCCAAGGTTTTGGTGAAAATATCTCCCCTTTGCAAATCAGTTGGGATATATTGAAGTTTAATTTTATTTTTCTCAACATTATCCCTTAGAAAGTGATGCCTAATTTCTATATGTTTTGTGCTACTACGGAGGACTGGATTTTGTGCTATAGAAATAGCACTGGTATTATCACAAAATATTTTTGACTTCTCTAAGTTGTAGCCATAGTCTAGGAGTTGGTTTTGAATCCACAAGATTTGTGAACAACAACTACCTGCAGCCATATATTCAGCTTCAGCAGTTGAAGTTGACACAGATGTTTGTTTCTTGTAAGACCAGGAGACAAGTCTGTCACCAAGAAACTGACAAGTTCCACTAGTGCTTTTCCTGTCAATTCTGCATCCAGCATAATCAGCATCTGAAAATCCAGTTAAGTCAAATGCTGAATCTTTTGGATACCAGAGACCTAGATTTGGACAACTTTTTACATACCTAAGAATCCTTTTTACTAAGGTTAGGTGTGACTCTCTAGGGCTCACTTGGAATCTAGCACATATGCATGTAGCAAACATTATGTCAGGTCTACTAGCTGTAAGGTACAATAAAGAGCCAATCATTGCTCTATATGTTGTCTGATCAACAGGTTTCCCATGTTCATCAGCATCTAATACAGCATTGGTAGGCATAGGTGTTTT
Source organism: Platanthera guangdongensis (assembly GCA_039583875.1). Taxonomy (NCBI): domain Eukaryota; kingdom Viridiplantae; phylum Streptophyta; class Magnoliopsida; order Asparagales; family Orchidaceae; genus Platanthera; species Platanthera guangdongensis. The sequence continues at coordinate 99,204,989 of CM077162.1, read as the reverse complement.
CATACATGATGCCTCGGACATACCAAATTTCTTAACCAATTCTTTTATATACTTGGTTTGAGAAATAAATATGCCTTCAGCATGTTGTTTGATTTGCAATCCTAGAAAGAAGGATAGCTCACCCATGCTACTCATTTCAAATTTAGAATGCATTAGTTGGAGAACCTTTTGCACAAATTTGAATCAGTAGAACCAAATATAATATCATCTACATAGATTTATACTAGTAGGGTATGGGACTTATAGGTTCTAATAAAAAGAGTTTGGTCTACTCTACCACTTATAAACTCATTTTTCAGAATAAAGCATGCTAGGGTCTCATACCATGCTCTAGGAGCTTGCTTTAGACCATATAATGCTTTATGCAATTTGAAAACATAATCAGGATGAGTTGAAGAGATAAAACCTGGGGGTTGTCTAACATAGACTTCTTCTTTGATATCTACATTGAGAAAATCACTCTTTACATCCATCTGGTATACTTTGAATCCTTTGTGTGCTGCATATGCAAAGAAGATTCTTATGGCCTCTAACCTTGCAACTGGTGCAAAAGTCTGGTCATAATCTATCCCTTCTTCTTGAGAATACCCTTGAGCAACTAGCCTTGCCTTGTTCCTTACAATGACTCCTTGATCATCCAACTTATTTCTGAACACCCACTTTGTTCCAACAATGGAGTGATCCTTAGGCCTTGGTACTAGTTCCCAAACTTTGTTCCTTTCAAATTGATGCAACTCTTCTTGCATTGCAATGATCCAGTGTGGATCTTGCTCTGCATCTTGAATGGAATGAGGTTCAATTTGATAAAGGAAGCATGTGTGCATCAGGTTTTGGTTGACCTGATTTCTGGTTTGCACACCAGCTGAGATGTCTCCAATCACTTGGGAGATTGGATGGTCTCTTGATGTTACTAAATCAACATGGGATGTTGATTGTTCACCAACCTGTGTTGTTGTTTCCTCTTGTGGTACAACAACTAGCTCTTCAAGAAGTTTCTCTTCAAGATGTTGAATGTCTTCTTCATCTTCACTGCTTTCATCTTTTTGAGTAATTTTTAACCTGTCCAAGTCTTCTGCAAGAGAGTGTACCTGCAAAGGTTCTATGGTAGAAGTATTCTTCTCCTTGAAAGACATATTAGATTCATCAAAAGATATATGAACAGATTCTTCAATTTTAAGAGTTGATTTATTATATACCCTATAAGCCTTACTGATCATGGAATATCCCAGAAACACTCCTTCATCAGCTTTAGCTTGAAATTTTGCTAAGTATTTCTTGTCATTATTATGAATGTAACAGATACAACCAAAAATTCTAAAATAGTCTACTTTAGGTTTTTTCCCTTTGAGTAATTCATAGGGAGTCTTGCCCTTCAGTTTATGTATTAAACTTCTGTTCAACACATAGTTGGAGGTGTTCACTGCCTCTGCCCAAAAGGATAGAGGAAGGTGAGCATCTGACAACAATGTAGTGGCAGATTCAATAAGGGTTCTATTTTTCCTTTCAGCTATCCCATTTTGTTGAGGAGTTCTAGGAGCTGAGAAAGTGTGCCTGATCCCTTCACTCTGACAGAACTCTTGCATAAGAAGAGAATCAAACTCTGTCCCATGATCACTTCTGATCAGGGCAATGTGAGTATTGAACTCAGTCTGTATGCATTTGAGAAACTCTGTCAAATACTTAAAGTTATCAGACTTCTTCCTCATAAAGAACACTCATGTGAATCTAGAGAAGTCATCTACAACCACTAAAGTATAAGATTTCCCTCCTAAGCTTTGTACTGTAATGGGTCCAAAGAGATCCATGTGTAACAGATACAAAATCCTAGGTGAATCACTCTCATTAAGTGACTTGAAACTATTTTTGGTTTGCTTGCCTAATTGACAAGCCCTGCAGAGTCCTTCCTTCTTGTAGGGGCCAGAAGGTAGTCCTCTAACAAGGTTGTCCTTGGATAGCCTAGCAATGGTTCTAAGGTTTATATGCCCTAGTCTCTTATGCCATAATACATTAGGTCTACAAATAGAGTTAAACAGGCAAATTTCTACTTCAGTTGAAAGAAAGTCTACTAAATAGATGTTACCTTTCCTTTTACCTGTCAACACAGTTGTGTTGTCCTCTGACTTGATCTTGCATAAGGATTTGCTGAAAGTCACTTGGTAGCCTTCATCACATAGCTGACTGATGCTGATCAAGTTATGCTTCAGTCCTTCCACATAGGCTACTTTCTTGAATGTGACTGTGCCAATTTGGACTGCACCATATCCTTTTGTTAGTCCAAAGTTTGAATCTCCAAATATTACTTTGGGTCCAAGCTTGGCATTTGAAGAACGTGAAGTTGTCCTTGCTTTCTGTCATGTGCTTGGAGCACCCACTATCCAAATACCATTGCTGGTTTGATGTTGGATAGGTCTTCACCTGCACATAAAGAAATTTACTTGTTTTTGATCCAGTTTACCTTGGGCCTAGGTTGATAACCTTTAAATTCAGAAATAAAAGACATCCCTGGTTGACTCTTATAACCTTCAGGATGATATCTCCTTGCAGGTATTATCCATTCAATATAAGGGTTAAATCTTTGGGATGAAGGACCCCTAGGTTTGGAATTTGATTTACCTTTGAAAAAGTTTTCAAAGCTCTGATCTCTGCTCGACGATCGCTAAGCTGAGTTCGACGATCTTGGGTCAGATCGTCGAGCTCCGTTCGAAGATCGAATGTGGCAAAGTTCAGGGTTTAGAGATCGTCGATCTGAGTTCGACGATTTTGGCTGAGAACGTTGATCTCCGTTAGGCGATCGTCTAGATCCGTTCGACGATTTCTGTTGAACTCTTGTTTTCTTAGGTAAGTTAGAATTTTTCCTAGCTACCTCTACAACTCCCTTCCCTTTATCAGAGATAAACTTGATTGGGGTTGTTAATACTATAGGTTGGCTAGATGAAGCACCCAAGCCCAGTGTACTATTAAACCTTGAGTTCACTGTGCTTGTGATGTCCATTAGTTTGATACTTCTCCCATTGAGGGATTCTTCAAACTTTTTGGCCTCTGATAGTTCACTTTTCAGTGAAGCTATCTGCTCCCTACAACATTCCAACTCCTCAGAGAGTTTGAGGTTTTCTGATTTTAAGGTACTGTGTTCAGATAATTGATTTCTGAGAGAAATGATTTCCTTCAAAGATTTTAATAAGTCTAAACATAGTGTTTTAAACTCATACTTAAAGTCCTCAGAATTAAAATCAAAAGAACTTATTACCTGGTCCTCTTCAAGTTGAGTCTCTGAGTCTGACTCTGACGCTTCTCCATCAGAATTATGTTGTGAGGCATTGATAGCCATCATGTATAATTCCTTTTCATCAGCATCATCTTCATCATCACTTGAGCTGGATGAAGTTTCTGATTCTTCTTCTGTCTCACTCCAAGTTTGAGCAACAAATCCCTTCCTTGTGTGTTTGTTCTTGCTGGAGGAGGGTTTGTCATTGCTATTCTTCTTGAAGTCCTTGTCGTTTCTTCTTTCTTTCTTGTCCTTTCTGTCCTTGTTTTTATTTTCTGGACAGTCAGACACAATGTGACCTGGTTTCCTGCAACCAAAACAGATAATCTCTTTGTTATTTGATTTATCATACCTTGGCTTGTCATGCTCTTTGTATAATCTTTTCCTGAAGTCCTTACTAGCCATTTTATTAAATCTTTTGGCCAGTAGACTTAGCAATTCCTCATTGCCTGTGACCTTGTCTTCAGGCTGATCTTCAGTGGCTTTGAAAGCTATTGACTTTTCCTTTCTTGTGGCTGGTGAGGCAGCCTTCTTCTCTTCTTCTCTATTCTTAATGAGTAGCTCATAAGACTTGAGCTTGCCCAAGAGAGCTTCAGTGGTGATCTCATTTAGACTTCTGGCATCCGTGATTGGCCAGATCCTTGAGTCCCAAGTGCTTGGGAAGCACATTAGGATTTTATCATTTAGCTCAGTCAATGAGATCTCTTTGTCCAAAGTTTTCAGCTCATTGACTATGAGACTGAGTCTATTATACATGTCTGCCACTGACTCAGCTTCTCCTTTCTTGAAATTCTCATATTAGGTTATGAGGTGAGATCTTCTGTCTTTTCTCTCATCAGCAGATCCTGAGACTATCTCACATAGCTTGTCCCAGATGTCCTTTGCTGAGTTGCATTCAGCTACCTTTTGGAATATCTCATCAGACATAGTCTGGGCTAGAATGTTCATAGCCTTTGCATCTGCCAATTTCCATTTCTTTATTTCTGCATCTGTTCCTGAGGGAGGTGGAACAGCACTTGTACTTGTATTCTCTGGAGGTCTTGGACACACTGCCAAAATAGAATTGAAAATGTCCTCATCAATAAAGTTTATGTACAGTCTAATCCTTGCCTTCCAAAGTGCAAACTTAGATAGATTGCACACTGGAGGTCTGGTGCTAGCATAATCTTTGTTTTGGGTCATGTTTTGTGAAGAAATAATTCTAATAATCAAAATCAAAACAAGCAGATCTAACTAGAGGGATCTTTGGGTTTAGGTGTTAGCCTGTGCAACCACTGAGATGTGGTATTTTTAACCAACCTCGCTTTGATACCAATTGAAAGTGCAAGTTAGATCTGATATACTCTAGAGGGGGGGGGGGGTGAATAGAGTATGGTGCTTGCTAAAAACGTTTTACAACTGTTGTTGTATTCCTAAGTGAACAGGGAAGCAAATAACATAAAGTAAATCTAAACACAAAACAATCACAGATCAATCACAAACCACAACCAGAAAACAAAAGAAAGACAAGCAACCAGAAGACACAAGGAGCTATAGTGGTTCCCCAATCAACCTGAGTACATCCACTCTTCTACCACCCTAGGTAGGAATCCACTACAGGATGAGTTGATCAGGTGTCCTAGGCACCAATGAGCTTTTGATAAGTTGCTCAAAAACCAAACCAGATTTTTTGATCAGGTGTCTTGCCACCACTGAGTTTTGATAAGGTCTCAGAAACCAATCACAAAATTTTGAAGGGAGTTTGAAAAAACCCTTTACAGCAGAGAGAGAGAGAGGGAAAGAGGGATGAGATGATCTTCTCTGTCAACAGCCAGAGAGAAGATAGTGGATGTTGTCCAAGCTCCCCCTGAGATCTTGAGTTGTTTAGGAAGTGAAGCTTTGCAGTAGGGTGATATGCCTTCAGAAAATTTGATCTCCAACAAGAGATGATTTCAGCAACAACTGAAATGTGTGGTGTCTGGAGTCTTGAATGATGATGGCCTTTGAACACTAGAATCAAGAAAGATCTGAAAATTTCAGTTAGTTGATCTACTTTTGTGATGGTGTTCTTGTATGAATCTTTGAGACTGAGAATGTCTGCAACTCTCTTTCTTTCTCTTGTGTAATTGTTGTTGTAAGAGCTGTAATTCTGGTTGTTGTAGAGAATTGTTGTTGAATAATAATAATAATTCTTTTATTCCTTTGATCTGAATAGAAATGATCCTCTGTCCAAGATAGCCGTTAGCCTGTCATAAATAACTTCCTTAACTGCATTTGTCTTCTGGAGGAAAGTCCAATAAAACATTCCATGAAAATTCCTTGAAACTTGCTCCAGATTAATTGAAAACGGCTACAAAATCTTTGACATAAATGCTGAGAATAATTCCATAACTGTCTGAATTTGAATCTTGAAAAACGTCTAACTCTTCAGAAAAACATCGAACTGAGCTCCACTATCGTTGAACTGAGCTCAGAGACTGAACTTAGACTGAAATAGAGATCATCGATCTGAGCTCAACTATCGTCGAACTGAGCTCAGAGATAGAGAATCAAACTGGAGTCAAGAACGTCGATCTGAGCTCGAATATCGTCGAATGGAGTTCGACGACTCGTTGAAGTTGAGCTCAGAGATCGTCGAATGGAGTTCGACGATTCGTCGATGTGAGCTCAACGATCGTCGAATGGAGTTCGACGATTCGTCGTACTGAGCTCGACGAAATGACTTAGTCTCCAAAACTGAAATCTCTTAGTCTTGAGGGCAGCTTCCAAACCTAACTACTATCCCTTAGACTCAATTCTAATTGACCTTTAGATCTATACAATGAGGTCAAGACAGGTTTCCTAAGAAACATAGTGATCCTTGCCCAAATCAGTAATTGGGTGTTCCAACAACTACTTTCGTTATGCTGAGAACTTCTAACTGCTGCTAAATAACTGTTGCCAATGTGGTCTAAGTTCGTCGTGTTGAGTCCACAGTTCTTCTTTAACTTCTTGACACAGCTTCTGTGGAAAGTGTCGACACAAGTCCTGTGTGTCTACAAAATTGCTTCTTATCTTGACATAGTTGTTGTTTTGACAGAAATCTGGAGTGTGTCGACACAAGTCCTGTGTGTCGACACAATTACTGTCGATAGATGTTCTGTCTATCGACATAAGTCCTGTGTGTCGACACAATCTGGCTTCTAGTGTCAACACAGTTGGTGTCGACAGATGTTCTGTGTGTCGACACAAGTCCTGTGTGTCGACACAATCTGGCTTCTGGTGTCGACACAGCCTTTCTGAAGTGTCGACGCAATTGCTTGAGTCTCTGGCAGTCCGTTGAAGGCTGGTCCATGTGATGTTGATTCTAAGGACTTGGCCTAGACTCTAGGACACAACCATGACCCTGGCTATACATGATGGGTCATATGATCCTAACTTAGTGAACCTAGCCCAAACCAAACTAGGGATGCAACAATCTCCGCCTATTTGGGTAAGGACACTAATTACCCAAAGTAAACTTGAAAGTAAACAAAGCAAGAAAACATATATCTGGCAGAGAAAATTAACACATGCAGCAGAGATATATATACAATAAGCTTTGTATCAAAAATTAGAAAGCAGTTTTAAGTAAACTCAGAAAAACTAAAGATAATCAAAGTATCATTTCTTTTATTTTTTCCCTTTGAGCTTCTCTTCCTTGCTTTTCTCTCCAGACTGAGTGAAAATGATTTCCCTATTGGGATCTACAGCTTGCACCATTGTCATTGTCATATCAGCAACCCTTATGATCTTTATAGATGTAACCCTGGGCACTACTGCATCTGGATGCAGTTTTATATAGTCATAAACATTGAAAAATTTATTAGCTTTTTCAAACCTGTTGAGCTCTTCCTTCCTGTATTTTGATATAGTAGTATATTCTGACGGATCCTTCCCTTCACCTCTGGCTTTGTTGATCATAGAACGGCCAACAAGTTCTTGGAACCTAGCAACCCTAGCTATTGTTGTTGTTTTAGGATCTTCATATGGTACAGGTGGGGAAGCTGGTCTCTTGGGGCTTTCAGCTTTTTATGTTTAGGGAGTTGTTGTTGTAACTGTTGTTGATGCTACTGCTGTTGAGGTTGGTGCTGCTTTCCTGAAGAGTATTATCTCTGCTGGCTGCTTCCTGAGGATGAGGACCTACCCTGATGCCTTGTATAAGTTTGAGACTGAGTATTCCTTTGAGATATTATGCCTGAAGAACCGACAGCTGGAGGAGGATGTGGAGGAGGATCCTTTCTATATCTTTGAGTAGGAGGAGGTGAATACCTTCTGCTCTTCTTTCTCTCTTTCTGTTCATTCTTGGGCAACCACATTCAAGCAGGCATTCCCTTGTAAGGAGTGATCTTCTGGAGGATATAGTAATGGGTGTCATTTGCTGGATTGGGTTTTGGAGCAGGATTCTTGTGTATTATCATATAGTGAATCCAATGCTTTGAGAGCCTCTACAGAAATTAGAGGTTTCTCAGGCTGGGAGGGAGCTGGAGGAGGAACTGCAACTGGAGCTGGAACAGGAACTGGAGAGCTGTACATGACAGTGCTTTCAGCAACTATCTTATTTTCTTCTTCGATATCAGCCATGATCAGAGCATCAAGATCAGGCATGGGAGAATCATCCATTACAAAACTTGGAGCAGAAATGTTTTCTGGAGGGGATGAAACACTGACTGAATCAGCCTTAGGTGGAGATGGAATGGCTGTATTCTTTGGAGCAGCAAAAATGTCTTTGAGTTGCTTGGCAACTTTAGGACTTATTGGAGAGGAATATGGAATAATAGCCAAAGATGGCTTAGTACTGTCAGCTGGAGGAAAGATCAAATAAGCTGTATCAAAAATTCTCAAAAGATTTACCAAATCTACTATGGGATTAATAATGAAATCACCAAGAGTAATTATTTCTTCTGTTATTGACTCGTCTATGTCCATGTCGTTTCAATAAAATGAATAAAATCAAATAAATCTTCATCATCTGCTGGAAATAAATGTGCATCATCTGCTGTTGCTGCTACTGCATCTGTTGGAACTGTTACAGTTACAGCTTTTTCATCAAGTATCTCCCCCTGCCTGGTTTCAGTGTTAACTGGAGCCAGGCCCCTAACCGAAGAGGGGGCAGCAGAGAGGGCATTTATTTGAGCAGCAAGGGAGGATATAGAAGTAGCAAGAGGTGAAATAGCCTCTGCTATAAGATTTTTGAGGAGGGGAGTAATTAGGGCAAGAAGAGAGGAAATGGTGGAGGGTTCCAATGGTAGAGTTGCAGATGGTTGGAGGAAAGGTGTTTGATTGTAAACAGATGGAGGAATGGAAGTTGATGGTGGAGAAGGAGGTGGAGCATCTTGCATTTGAATATCTTGTGGAGAAGGAGTGTTGAGAGGGGTGGAGAGTAAAGTGAATGTGGGGATGTTGGCTAGATGTGGAGGTAAGGGAGATGAAGGTGGTGAAGGAGTTGGTGCATCATGGGGAGAGGGAGTATGAGTAGGAGATCTGACTAGGATATCATGTGGAGATGGAACATGAATTGGAGATTGATGAATGGGAGTTGATGGAGGTGTGGGAATATGTACTGATTGTTATGGGTGTTGTTGTTGTGGTTGTTGAGTAGAGGGAATATGAACTGTTGTGTGGGATGTGGAGGGTGGTTGAGATTGAGTTGCTGGAAGTGATGGAGGTGTAGGATGGATTTCTTCAGAAGGGTGGGGAGTGGCTGAAGCAACCCTTGTACTTTCAGAAGCTGTGGTGGCAGAGGAGGAAGCCTTAGAGGGCTTTGTGATGGTCCTCTACCACCTGCCAAACAAGTCACAAGTGAGCCTCTTGCTGGCATTAATGAATATGGTCGAGGAGACCAGGGATTCAACAGCTTTTTCTTTCAAGAAGATCCCCAAGATCTTTCCAAAACTGACTTCCTTTTTATTATTCTTTTTCTTAATAAGATCAAAAATGATCTGTGCCGAGTTCACCTTTTTCTTGTTCACCACTGCACACATAACCAGAAATTGGCGTCTGGTTATATAGTCGTGTGCAGTGTGCTTGTCCAGCAAGACTTTCCCTACTATATCTGCTAAGAATTTAAACTCTGCAGACAGATGTTTCTTCAACAACTTGTTTGGGGTTTTCCAAAATAACCCATTTGACTAAGCATCTCATCATACTCTTCAGTATCCATTTCTAAATCCTCTTCACCATTACTTAATCCAAAAATTTCAGTGAGAACGGCGGGAGTGAGAGAAACAGTATTACACCCTATAATGTCGGTGAAGGTATTGTCATCTGTTGTAGCAGAGGTGTACACCCATTCTCTGATTTCTGTGGTAGATATCTTGATTCTAGTTGACAGCAGAGTTTTCAGTTGCTGCTCTTCAAGTAGTTGCAGTATTCCCAGGAAGATGTGGTCGGAATGTTGGAAAGAGTCGAAATTCACATCAAATACTGTGTCAAATTTCATTGCGGCAAGAGTTCCTGCTTGAATCACCATGAGAGCACCTGCAAGAGAAAAATGAAGATCAAGTGAAAGGGAACTAAAAGCACGGGACGGAGGTCGAAGAAAACCTAGTTATAAGGTTTTCAAAAATATGAATCGACAAACTCCTTTCCACGAAAATTTAGAAATTCTTCGACATGAGATCAACAAAATAATTGATAGTTAAATAATTCGTCGAGCTCAGTCTGAAGATTTGAAGATATTTCGTCGAGCTCCGTTCAACGAAAGTTTTCTGAAGCAGCTTTGTCGATCTCCGTTTGATGAATATCTCAAGAACTTTCCCCAGTTCGTCTAACTCCGTTCGACGAACTTTGGCAAATTCGTTGAGTGCAGACAGAAACTAAATTAGGTTTTCTCCATTGATCATTCCAAGCTGATTTATAAAGAACAAGTGATTTCTCTCATCTATTAGTTTGGTGAATATATCAGCTCTCTTTGTAAATCAGTGTAGATGTAGACAAGTTTAATTTTGTTTTTTTCTACACACTCTCTAATGAATTGATGCCTAATGTCTATATGCTTAGTCCTACTGTGATGGACTGGATTTTGTGCTATGCCAATAGCACTTGTGTTATCACAGAATAAAGTTGAATTATTTAAGTTGAGACCATAGTACAGTAGTTGATTCTGAATCCACAACATCTGTGAACAATAACTGCCAGCTGTAATGTATTATGCTTCAGCAGTTGAAGTTGACACAGAGGATTGTTTCTTACAGAACCAGGACACTAATCTCATACCTAGGAACTGGCAAGTTCCTGAAGTACTTTTTTTGTCTACCCTGCATCCAGTAAAGTCAGCATCTGAATATCCAGTTAAATCAAATTCTAACTCAGTGGGATACCATAGGCCTAGACAAGGACAACTCTTTATATATCTCAAAATTCTTTTTAAGAAAATTAGGTGAGATTCTTTAGGGTTCACCTGGAACCTAGCACAAAGGCATGTGACAAACATAATATCAGGTCTGCTTGCTGTAAGGTATAGTAGGGACCCAACAATGCTCCTATATAGTTTTTGATCCACAGGTTTCCCATGTGCATCAGAGTCTATTACAGTATTTATAGCCATGGGTGTTTTCTTTACTGAGGCATCAGCCATTCAAAACTTCTTTATAAGCTCTTTAGCATATTTAGCTTGGGAGATGAAGATGCCATCAGGGAGCTGCTTCATTTGGAGTCCAAGGAAGTAGGAGAGCTCACCCATGTTATTCATCTCAAATTTAGAATGCATGAGGTTAGAGAATCTCTTGCATAATTTGGAGTCAGTAGACCCAAATATGATGTCATCCACATATATTTGTTCTAACAAGGTTTGATCCTTATGATGTCTAGTGAAAAGTGTTTTATCTACTATGCCTCTAATGAATTTATGCTCTATTAAAAAACTAGCTAGAGTCTCATACCAAGCTCTTGGAGCTTGCTTTAGATCATAAAGAGCTTTATGCAATTTAAATACATGATAAGGATGAGTTGGAGAAACAAAACCTGGCGGTAGTTCAATATAAACCTCTTCTTTAAGTACTCCATTCAGAAATGCACTCTTCACATCCATCTGATACACCGTGAATTTCTTGTAGGCAGCATAGGCCAGAAAAATTTTGATTGCATCTAACCTTGCAACTGGTGCAAAGGTCTGATCATAATCTATCCCTTCTTCTTGTCTGTATCCTTGAGCAACAAGCCTAGCCTTGTTCCTCACAATTGTACCTTGGGCATCTAGTTTATTTCTATATACCGATTTGGTTCCAATGACTGGGTAGTCTTGAGGTTTTGGAACCAAATCCCAAACTCTACATCTCTCAAATTGATTTAGTTCCTCTTGCATAGCAATGATCCAGTGGTGATCCTGCTCAGCTTCATGTATAGATTGAGGTTCAACCTAAGAGAGAAAATAGGCATGCATCAAATCTTGGTTGAGTTGATGCCTTGTATGTACACCTGCTGATATGTCTCCAATCACTTGAGATCTAGGGTGATCCCTTAGTGTGACAAGATTATTTGGTGGATTTGGTTCATCAACAACATTTTGAATTAATTCCTCTTGTGGAATTATACTTGCTGTTGGATGAGGTTCAACTTCCTCTGTGATTTCTTCTTCACTTTCTTCATTACCATGTGGAGAATGATGTGTTGGAACCTCTTGGGTGAGGTTTAGTCCATCCAAATTCTCACACAAGTGAGGTACCTGCAAAGTATTATTGGTAGAAATCTCTTTATCCTTACAAGACATGTTAGCCTCATCAAAAGTAACATGAATAGATTCTTCAATTTTTAAAGATGATTTATTGAATACCCTATAAGCTTTGCTTACTTGGGAATATCCTAGAAAAATTCCATCTTCAGCATTAGCTTCAAACTTTCTAATGTATTTCTTGTTGTTGTTATGTATATAACATATACATCCAAATACTTTAAAATAGTTGATTTTAGGTTTCTTCCCTTTAAGTAATTCATGGGGAGTCCTATTCTTTAGTTTATGTATCAAGCTCCTGTTCAGGACATAGTTTGTTGTGCTTACAGCCTCTGCCCAAAAGGTTAGTAGCATGTAAGTATCTGCAAGTAATGTGCCTGCAGCTTCAATTAGGGTCCTATTTTTCCTTTCAGCTACCCCATTTTGTTGGGGAGTTCTAGGAGTTGAGAAACAGTGCCTGATACCTTCCTTCTGACATAACTCATGAATAATAAGAGACTCAAACTCTGTACCATGATCACTTCTGATCAATGTAACATGAGTAGAGTACTCAATCTGTATGGTCCTGAGAAAATCTGTAAGAACTTTAAAGGTATCTGACTTAGATCTCAGAAAGAACACCCAAGTGAACCTTGAGAAGTCATCTACAATAACTAAGGTGTAGGATTTTCCCTCCTAGGCTTTGCACAGCAATGGGTCCAAAGAGATCCATGTGTATAAAATACAAAATGCTAGGTGAATCACTTTTATTAACTGACTTAAATCTAGTTTTATTTTGCTTGCCTAGTTGACAAGCCCTGCAAAGGCCTTCCTTCTTTTAGGGACCAGAAGGTAAGCCTCTTACAAGACTGTCTTTAGATAACCTAGCAATGTTTTTCATGATAACATGACCTAGCCTTTTATGCCAAAGTTCATTTTGATTGCAAACAATATTAAGCAAACAAATGTCTGATTTGGCAGAATAGAAATAAACTAAATATATATTTCCTTGTCTATTTCCAATTAAAACAATTTGTTTTTCTTTATTAGAGATAGTGCAGAAGGTTGAGTTAAAGTGTACCTGATAACCTTCATCACATAATTGACTAATGGAGATGAGGTTATGTTTGAGTCCTCTGACATATGCACTTTCTTAAAGGTGACAACTCCAATTTTCACTTCTCCATAACCTTCTGAGTGGCCACACTTTAAATCACCAAAGATTACCTTTGGCCCCAGCTTGTACTTGTAGTTGATTAAATTGTCCTTGCTGCAAGTCATGTGTTTGGAGCATCCACTATCCAGGTACCAAGTCTGATTAATCACTGGACAGCCCTTTATCTGCGAAGAAGACAGTTAGTTGTTATTGACCGAGGTTACCTTGGGTCCTTTATATTGCTGATATGAAAAACTATAGATTACAGAAAATTCTGGTTGAGAATTGTATCCTAATGGATGGTATCTTCTGGGTGGAATTATCCAATCAGCTAATGGATTAAATGGTTTTCTAGATTTAATAGAACTGGTGTTATAATTATGATTTTTGTTAAGTATTTCTGGGTTCGACGAAATGTTATGAGTTCGTCGACCAGAGTTCGACAAATTGGGATGAGATCGTCAATCTTTGCCTAGAGAATGAACATAGTCTTTTTTTGTGCCCCACGTTCGTCGATCTCTGCTCGATGAACCATACAAAGTTCATCGATTGCAGTTAGACGAACAATTATAGCTTAAGTTTGCGTTCAGAGTTCGTCGACTAGAGTTCGACGAACTGGCCACATTTTGTCATTCTAAGTTTGACGAAATCTGCTGAACTTTGTTTTTACCTAAGGTTTTCTGATTTTTGTTATTTTGACCTTTGATTTGGGAATTTCTTCTATGGTTTGTTTATGGTGTATTGTTTCTTTCCCCTTAGCTAAAAAAATTTGATGGGGGTTGTCAAAATATTCTTCTTGAGAATGAGGGGCAAACTTGATGAAGCACCCAAGCCCAGCTTGCCATTTAGTCTGGCATTGACAGTGCTTATAATGTCCATCAGCTTGAGGCTTCTCCCATTGAGAGTTTCCTCAAGTTGTTTAGCCTCACATAAATGAGTCTTTAACAGAATAATATGTTCATTAGCTAAATTTAATTCACCCTTTAACCAATTGCTTTCAGAAATAACATTTTCTTGGTTTCCTAGTTTTTCCTAAGTATCTTAATCTCTTTTTCTGAATTTATTAGATCTATGCGCATGATTTTAAATTCAAATTTAAATGATTCAGAATTATAATCAAATGAGGAAAATACCTGGTCATCCTCAGATTCTGAAGCTTCTTCACTGTCTGGCTCTTCTTCATCTGAATGAGTTCTAGAAGCAACAATTGCCATGTGACAAACTTCTTTGTCCCTTGCCTCTTCTTCTTCTTCACTGGAGCTGGAGGATGTTGATTCATCTTCAGTTTCACTCTAGGATTCAGCTACAAATCCTTTCTCCTTTTTCTTGTATTTACTGGAGGAAGGTCTTGAGCTGTGTTGCCTTCTAGTATCCTTCTCTCTTCTCTTATCCTTCTTTTATTTTTCTGGACACTATGAGATAAAGTGTCCAGGTTTCCTGCAACCAAAGCAGACCACTTCTTTAGTGGGGGTTTTATCATACCTTGGCTTGTCATCCAGCTTGGATGACTTTCTTCTGAAGTCTTTCCTTGCCAGCTTGTGAAATCTTTTGGCAAGTAGACCCATCAGCTCTTCATTTACTGTTGGTGCTTCTATCTCCTCAGCAGCTTTGAATGCAATGTTGTGCTCCTTCCTTGCTGGTGGAGGTGTTCTTTGTTCAGTTGTTTCTCTGGATTTGATAAGCTGCTCATAGGACTTAAGCTTTCCTAAAAGAGATTCAGTGGAAATCTCATTCAGGCTCCTGGCCTCCTTCATGGGCCAGATCCTTGAATCCCATGAGCTTGGGAAGCACATAAGGATTTTATCATTCATCTCTGTGAGGGTGATGTACTTGTCAAAGTTTTTCAGCTCATTGATGATTGAGCTCAACCTATTGTACATGTCTGCTACTGATTCAACATCCTCATTCTTGAAATTCTCATACTGGGATATGAGATTGGATCTCCTATCCTTTATTTCATCAGCAGATCCAGCCACCATTTGATTGAGGGAATCCCAGATGGCTTTGACTGATGTGCACTCAGCCACTTTTTGAAAAATATCATCTGTCATTTTTTGGGCCAGAATATTCATGGCCTTGGCATCAGCAATTTTTGCCTTCTTCTATGCCTCCGTCCACTCAGGTGGTAGAACTGCATTGTTGCTGGAAGCTACTGTAGAGGTAAATGCTTGAGGAGGACCTATCACAATGGAAATGAAAATATCCTCATCAATAAAGTTCATATATAACTTGATTCTTACCTTCCAGATGACAAACTTATTTAGGTTGCAAACTGGAGGTCTACTGCTTGCATTGCCTTTGTTATGTGCCATGCTGTGTGTATAATCCTAAATAAAAATAAAAGAAGAAATCTGATCTAACACAGGATCTTTGGTTCAAGGGTTAGCTTGTACAACCAAGGAATCCAGGCTCTGATACCAATTGAAAGTGAGGAGTTAGGTCTGGAATACTTTAGAGGGGGGGGGGGGGTTAATAGACTATCATTAAAAACTTTTTAAATTGTGTAGTAAATAAAATATTGCAGAATATAAACTAATTAAACACAAACACATCAGTCCTAATTAGCACAGCCACAACAAGAACAAAAAGAAAAGGGCATCCAGACAACACAAGAGAATTTATAGTGGTTCCCCAACCTGGGTACATCCACTCTTCTACCACCCTGTTAGGAATCCACTCAGATTTTTGATCAGGTGCCTGACACCAATGAGCTTTCGATCAGGTGCTCAAAAACCAATCCTCAAGTCTTTTGGTCAGGTGACTTGCAACCAGGAATAACTTTTGAAGGGAGTTAAGAACCATTTATACAGTGGTGGGATGAGAGATGATTTTGTCTTCTCTTTCTCAAGTTACAATTAAGAAGACTTAAGTGGATATGATGTTAGCAAAAGGCTCCCCCTGAGATGTTGAATGGTTCAAGAAGATGGAGCTTTGATTCAGGGTGATAGGCCTTCAGTCTTTCAGCTTTGACCATACAAAGTACAGGAACTTCTTGACAGATACAGGATTTGTTGTCCTTTGAAGTGTCCTAGAGTGTAGAAGGAAGAAGACTCTTGATTTTAATTTGATGTTCTTCTTCTTCAGATTGCTGATATTCTTCTAGTCTAGATCTTGTATGTCTGTATCAGATTTCTCTATCGTGTATCAGCATTCTATCGAGAGACAGAGACAGAGAAATCCTTGTTGCAGACTAATTGCTCTCTTCCTGACTTGTCGATCCTGTGTTCAGGAAAAGAGAAAATCTCTCTTATATTTTCCAAATAAGTTTGCTTTTGAAATTTGAAATTCTTCTGCATTAAATGTTGACGACCTGGAGAATGTTTTGCATTGATTGAGTTTCCCCAACTGTCCCATGAAAAAACGGCAAGCAATAATCCTGGAGAAGACCATAATTAATGCTCCATCTAACGGTAATATTCAGGGAATATTTTAGCATTAATTACTCAAGAATTATTATAGTAGAAAAGGGACAGAAGGATGGAAATAACCAAGTCTGGATTCGTCGAACAGAGAACAGAAATCGTCTAGCTGACTCCACAGTTCGTCGAGCTGAGGAGTTGTGTTCATTGACCAGATGGCTTCTGTTCGTCGAGCTGAGTTCCAAGATCGTCGAGCTGAGAACAGATAATTGCATTCTCTAGAACCTTACCTTTTCTTCACATCAAGTTCATCGAGCTGAGAATTTGACTTCGTCGACCCGAGTTTAGTGAAGTGTTTTTGGACTTAGATATTTCTGGAATGAAATGCTGAAGTAGAGTATCCAAAAATCATCAACCTGAGAACTGGGTTCGTCGGACTAAGAACTAGTTTTGTTGGGCTGAGAACTTCTAACTACTGCTAGATAACTCTTGCCAATATGGTCTAAGTTCGTCGAGCTGAGTCCACAGTTCTTTTTAACTTATTGGCATAGCTTCTATGGAATGTGTCGACACAAGTCCTATATGTCGACATAATTGCTTATTGTCTTGACATAGTTGTTGTTTTGACAGAAATCTGTAGTGTGTCGACATAAGTCCTGTGTGTTGACATAATTGTTGTCGACAGATGTTCAGTGTGTGGACACAAGTCCTGTGTGTCGACACAATCTGGCTTCTAGTGTCGACACAGCTGATGTCGACAGATGTTCTGTCTGTCGACATAAGTCCTGTGTGTCTACACAATATGGCTTCTAGTGTCGACACAGCCTTTCTGAAGTGTCGACATAGTTGCTTGAGTATCTGGCAGTCTGTTGAAGACTGGTCCATGTGATGTTGATTCTAAGGACTTGGCCTAGACTCTAGGACACAACCATGACCCTAGCTGTACATGATGGGTCATATGATCCTAACTTAGTGAACGTTGCCCAAATCCAACTAGGGATCCAACACAAACAACTAGCATTTATAGCACCTCTTTGTGAATTCCGCAGCATTGTGGCACAAGGTTAGCCAGAAGTACCCCTGTCTGATAATCCTCCCTTCCAGGGCCTGACTCTCGGAGTGACTCCCACACTCCACGGAGTGGACTTCTTCCAAGATCCTCTACGCTTCCCTCTCGACCATGAAACAGGCCAGCATCCCCGAGAGAGTCTTCCGATACAGCTATCCATCCCATAGGAGATAGTATGCCAACTTGTATCTGAACTTCTTCTTGTTGATCCCCTCTGGGTACTCTCCTGTGGAAAGGAAGGTCGTGAATGGATCCATCCACGAGGGGGTGTAGATACACCTCCATTATCTCTCCTTCAATGGAAGTGCGGAATAGATCAGTGATGGGACCCCCCACCCAGGGACCGTGCTTTGCCAGCTGATCGACTTGTTTGTTATCCTCCCTAGGCACGTGTCAGATGGAGAAGGTCTGGAGCATAATGATGACCCCCTTCACTTTTGCTAAGTATAGTCGGAGGGCAGGCTCCCTTGCTTTGACCTCGCCGTTGATGTGGGAGGACACGACCATGGAGTCAGTGAGTACCTCCACGTCGAGCACCCCCAGTTCCCTGGCCAGGCGTAGCCCGACGATCACTGCTTCATACTCAGCCTGATTGTTTGTGATGGGAAAGTGCACCACCACCGTTTGATCAATCCTTGTACCTTGGGGGATTTCCAAGGTTACCCCCCACCCCCAAGGAATGTTTCCCCGAAGAATCGTCTACCTTCACCTTCCACGAGGTCGAATGAATGAGATCTTCCTCTACCACCTTGACCACGTAGTCAGCCAAAAAGTCGGCCATTGCTTGGGTCTTGATCGATAGGCGAGGGACGAAGGATATGTCGAACTCGCTCAGCTCCACCAACCATTTAGCCAACCTGTCTGAATGCTCCACCCAGTCGACGATGTTATGGAGGGGATGGTCAGTCACCACTCAGATGTAGTATGCCTGGAAGTAGGGTCGTAGCCTCTAGGCCGAGATAACCAAAGCGAAGTCTAGCTTTCCAAGATAGGATTTCGAAGCTCAACCTTCCTCAGGACCCGACTCACGTAGTATATGGGGAGCTGCCTCTTCCCCACTTCTCGAACCAGGATGGATCTCAGGGCCTCTGCTCTGACCCCGAGATAGAAGCACTGGTCCTCCCCCTACTTCGCCCCTTAGTGCAGCGGATCCTGATTCAACTACTTCATCAGGGCCTGGAATGCGTCCTCGCACTCATGTATCCACTCGAACTTCTAGCCTCCGCTCAATGTCTTGAAGAAGGGAGAGCACATCTTCCCGGCCTGGGAGAGGAACCTGCTCAATCCAGTCAGCTTCACTGTCAACCGCTGCACCTCTTTGGCACTCTGAGGCGACCCCAACTCCATCATGGATTTGACCTTTTTGGGATTCAGATTCACCTTCGCGGGGTGAGGAGGTGTCCCAAGAACTTTCCCCTGCTGGCCCCGAAAATGCAATTCAGTGGGTTCAACCGCATCATGTGTTTGTGCAGGGTGGTGAAGGTTTCCTCCATTACCTGGAGGTGAGAGTCCACGTCTCGACTCTTGATCATGAGATCATCTACATACACCTCCAGGTTCCTACCAATCCATCTCCAAATGGAATGAAATTTTATACAGAGTACTATACTGACTCAAAGAACCACTCACCAAAATTTTCAAGAGTTTGGAGGTCATTAGACAATTTAAATAAATCATACATAAATTATTAAATTTCTACATAAACTTTATGAAATTTTTTCCAAAAATTCCCATTTTTGGGTAGGATATAAGTCTAGGTATGAATGGCGTATGCTCCAAATTTCAAGTCATTTGGAGGTCAGGATTGATGGGTGGCACTCCAAACAATCTCTGTTCAACCCTTTGTACAGACCTCACCAAAATGAGTGTAGAGATCTGGCCTGAACTCCAAATTTGTTCAAATCAAATTTAAAATAAACCAGACTCATATATATACAAGTTTCATGTGGCCACGTTTTCATAAAAGTAACTGATATTATGTGACAGAAAAGCACATATAAAACATTTAATATAAATAGATCTGTACAGATCTTGAATCAAATCCAACGGATGCTGGGTTTCTTCTTCCTCCAGACAAGGGCCCCGATCAGCCCGACCTAGATCAAGTTCCAGCCGTATTTCCCGGCCACTCGACCACCTCCCTGGCCAGCCACCGCCACCACCACCTCCGCTGAGGTGGTGGCTATCGCTGGGCGGCGGCATGATCGCCATTGGGGCTGTTTTCAGCGAACCCTCAAGCTCATTTTTCACGGAAAAATTGGTGGAAAGCTGATGCGGGTTAAAACTCCAAAAATGGTATGAGCTCGCGGCGCCCCGGGCGGTTTTATTTAGAAAAGTGGATTTGGTTTTATTTAGAAAACGGGGCTCGCAGATTTATTATTTGGATAAAAACTGTTGAGTCGAGTTTTAACGAAAGGAGGCAAGTGCACCTATCATGTGTAGTACATGATATTCTGGTGTGGAATATCGAGGTCATATTGTTCTCGGGGTCGGTTCGATTATTTCCACTCTTCCCTGGAGGGGACTATTATTTTACCGATAATTAACTTGTCAGGTTATATTTTTTATATATACTAAAAAAAGGCAGAAAATAAAAGCAATTAAAAAGGTGGAGCCGATGAAGAGATTAGTTCGATGGCACCGAATAAAATTTGAACTAAAATAAACTTTTAATAAAAAAAGATTCCTAAATTTCAAATTAATTAAGGCGGAGACTTGGCCGTGGAGGTTCCACTAAAATGAGCTCACCTAGCTATAGGAATATCGCTCACCTGAACGCTAAGACTATTTGACCGGGCTCTCGTCCGACAAAGGATTCCTCCTAACACCCGCATTACGCTAAGAACCCCGCTATTGGGTGGGGAACCCAATCTGGTAGAGTTTGCATGCCTCCTCTCTCGAGGGTTAGTGCGGAACTCCATTTACTAGGGGCGATCGGTCCATACGCACGGCCTCTCGTCTAGCTAACGTATGGAGTACGTAAATAGGGCCCACACATCGATTATGTGGTCCTACGCGTCGTAAACCCTAGGTAAACCTTAAGTTAATTTTAATTAATTAGAAAATCAGGAAATTTTATTATTTAAAGCAATTTTATTTGTCCCAATGCTCTTCGATACTGAGGGCTAAGAACAGTTAGCCACTCATCGGAATGAGGACGGCTTGTGGGAAAAGCAATAAATAAAGCAGTATATGAAAGCGATAAAGGAAAGCTGTAAAGGAAAGCAGTAAATTGCAAGTCCTACTCAAATGAGTAGGACTGAAATGAAAACAGTGAAAGTGCAAGTCCCAGCTCAAACGAGTGGGCGAGACAAAATAAAGCGAGTCCTACTCAAATGAGTAGGAGAAAATAAATGCATCCACGCACTCACTCTACTGAAAAGTAAAGACACACACACACAGACCTGCCATTTAACTCAAATGAGTAGGCGGTAAATAAATGCTACACACGCACACACTCAACAGAATTCAAAGAAAACTATAGAATATATCTCATACACGCACGCACTCGTATAAAATTTAAGAAAAACTAAGTTGCTGAAAAATTAAAACAACTACATTTCTACCTCTAGAATGTGATAGAAATGCATAAAAAGTGAAAATTAAATTTAAATGAGCAAAAGTTTTTGCAAATAAATTCAAAGTGAAAGTGCTCGAAAAATTAAAACGATTACATTTCTACCGCTAGAATGCGGTAGAAATGAATAAAATGAAGTCTAAACAATTAAACGAGCAAAAGTTTAAAACGAAAATGGAGATGCTCGAAAAATTAAAACGACTATATAACCATTCCTATAACTCCGTAAAAGTGCTAAAAAAGTGAAAATAAAGAAAAAAGGAACGAAAAGTTTTACGAGCTAAACACGAAAATCTAAGTTAGCGAAAATAAAAATCACTTTGAAAATGCTTTTTCAGATTTATAGGAATGCATAAAAGGCTATAAAAAACTGATTTAAACAAAACTAAGTGAAAATAACTAAGTATAAAAGCATGAAGATTAATCTCAAACACACACACACATTTTAAAAAAACAAAAATAAAAGCAAAACAAGTAAAAATAAGATTGCATAAGGATTTGTTGCTTAAATTCATTCCAACATCATGAAAATAGATGGAAAAACACATTTTATTAAGTAAAAATGGGGGTTACAAAAGAACGAAAACAAAAGCTAAAGAGGGGGTGGGGTGGGGAATATCCATTACATAGCATTTGGAATCATCTCGACAGCATTAACCTATACAAAATGGTTCAAGAAAAGGGAACAGAAATCCTTACAGCAACTGCCAATTTATAGACAAAATATTTCATGGGACATGCCCTCTACCACGGGCGTGTTCGGGGGCGTGTCGGCACTATTCATATGGTGGCTGACGATTTGATTAGAGATTTGATTTTGTGGCTGAAAACACGGCAGTCACGCCCCAGGTCACGGGCGTGACGGTGGGCATGTCAGGGAGGTTGAACTGGGCGTCGTTTTCATCGAAAGTCGCCGACGGCAGTTTGTCGAGCCAGGTGGAGGAGTACACGCGCATGTCGCATCTTGACACGGGCGTGTCGAGTTGAGTCGACAAATATCGAGTGAAAAATATGGAGCGCGTTGACACGGGGTCGGTCACGGCCGTGTCACATTTAACACGACCGTGCGATAGGCCGTGTCACACATTTCTTCTTCAAAAATGCTGATTCACTGGAATTTGACGGCACATGCCCGGGTCACGGGCGTGACCCAATTTACACGTGCGTGTCACATGCATTTTTTTGCAATTTTTCCTGAATTTTACAGGAAACAAAAATAAGGTTAAGTTAGAAATATTTACAAAAAAGAAGCAGTTTATTGAAGAAAATTAAGTAAACAAAACGAAAATAAATGAAAACGACTAAATTAATGTACATAAAAATACGCATATTTACAACTCAGCAAATACCCTCATACTTAAGCTTTTGTTATTCCAGAGCAAATGTTGGAGATGAACTTATAATTATTTAAAGAAATCCTAAGTTTAGCCACCGTTTGAATTAATTGAAAGAAAGATCTAAATAAATATCCGGTGTATTAGAGTTAAATCCTAAATTATGCCAAAAAATTAAATAAAGGAAGTGTTTCAGCTAAAAACTTCTCATATGATCGAATAGATAGAAAAAAATTTTATTTGTTAGGCTAACAAAAATAGATTGGATTTATGAAAACTTGAGCTTGTAAGAATTATAGGAAATAATTTAATTTACAAATTATGCTCTCAAAAAGATTTTAAAGTTAAATCTAGATTTTTTTTGAAATTGGCGGAGTTGGATATCGTGGTATATGAAGAAGGCTTTGAATTTGAGGTGAGGGTATATTTTTTCGCTCGAACCTCTAAAATTTTTTTTTCGAATATGGATGTTGGGAAAACGAAATCTTATTTTGCATAACATAAATTTTTTTTACAATCTTCATAATAATCTAATGTATATGTATAAGAGTAATGAATTTTATCCTCTTACTCCATGACATATAATCTTTTTAAATATTGGAAGTCTATGTTTACGGAACGAAATCTTATTCCCATTGACATAGGATCTTTTAAGGATCGAAATCATGTCAAGTATGACATGAAAAAAAGGTGATAGGTTTTTGTTCAAAAATAATACTAGGTTTAATAAAAAAATTTTGAGAGCAACCTTTATAAATTAAACGTTCCTATATTACGAAACAAATCTTGGAGTTAACATAATTGAAATCTAAGATCATTATTTTCTAACAAAATAAGTGTTCAACTATTTAGATAGGTTAGAAGTAGTGCTGAAAACAGCTCTCTATCTAAATAAAAAATGAAGCATAAGAAAATCATTAAAACATAACCCCCGATATCTAAATCTATCGATCTCCAATTAATAAACGAATAGTAAGCAAAGAATTAAAAGAATTCGCTCATAAATTAACTTGCAACTAACTTTTTGGAGGGCGAAAAGGCCTAAAAATTGAGATATTCGAATTTTTCATTACATAATTAACAAAATATTTTTGATTTTTTTGGAATTTTTTTGAGTTTTCATCATTTTTTTAATTTTTTTATTTATTTTTTGATTTATTATCTTTTTTATTTTTAGAGTTATTCTTTTTTTAGGTTTTTTGGTTTTTCAAAAATTTTTACAAAAAAAGTACAGGGTAAAAACTCGAGGGCCCGCGAACAGACTGTTATTTAGGTGGTTGGTTCGATGAGTCGAACGCCACAGGCTTGTTAAAAAGCGAGCTTTTACAAATAAGAAGAGTGGGGGAGGAAAGAGAAAGATTATTTTTTTACAAAAAATATTTACAAAGTAAATTTTTTTTTAAAAAAAAATTATTTTGTTTTATGGAGTTTTTAGATTTTTGATTATAAAAACAAGAAAATGTTTTTTGAAGTTTTTAATTTTTATGATTTTTTTGTATTTTTGCTAAATGCGAAATATAAAATGTGCAGACTAAGAAAAATAGGAAAACAACCGCATATTTAAACCCAACATTGTCTCCAATGTTGCAAGCTAAGTATACGGAACGATAATATACAAAAATAAAATATGCACAAAAATAAAATATGCACAAAAATAAAAAGGAGGGTAGAAGCCTCCCTAAGACGAGTTCGGGGAGGCTCGGGGTGATACCCTGCAAGATTAAGAATAAAAGAAAAGAAAAATAATAGAAAAAATGAAAAAGATAAATTCAGCAAAAAGGTTGCTAGTGGTAGGGGGCAAGTGTGTGTGTGACTCGAAGCGAACGTCTGAGCTTATGAGTGTAACAGAAATGCGACCCCCAAGAGCGCACAAAAGTGTAAAGTGCGCCGAAGTGAACATAAATAATGTGAAATAGAATAAGTTAAACAAAATATATACATTTTTAATAACAAAAAATATATTTTTTTGTTATAGATATTTTTTTTGTGTTTTGGGTTTTTTTGATTTTTTGGTGGCTTTTTAGTTTTTTAGTTTTTTTTTTGGATTTTTATGTTTTTGTGTTTTTTTTTGTTTTTTTTTAAATTTTAAGAGTTTTTTTGTAGTTTTTAGATTTTTAGTTAAGTTTTAGAAAGTAGAAAACGTCATCATTTTTTTTGTTTTTAAAAAAAAATGTTTTATAGATAATATATTAATATGATATATTTTATATCTTTTTTAGAAAAAAAACATTTTGGTTTGTTTTTTTAGATAAGAATAACAAACAAAAAATTTAAAGTTTTTGTTTTCTTTTTTTAAAAAGTAGTTTTATTTTTGTTATTATACTAATTATTATTCATTTAAATTTTTGGTGGCCATTTTTTAAGTTTTGTTATATATATATAAAAATAGGTAAAATTAATAGATCTCCAGAGTTTGAGATAACTACACGAAATTTCCCCGGCAACGACGCCAAAAACTCTATGGGGGTTAAAACTCCAAAAATTGGTACGAGCTCGCGGCGCTACGGGCGGTTTTATTTAGAAAAGCCGATTTGGTTTTATTTAGAAAACGGGGCACGCGGATTTATTATTTGGATATAAAATAGTTGAGTTGAGTTTTAACGAAAAGAGGCAAGTGCACTTATCATGTGTAGTACATGATATTCCGGTGTGGAATATTGAGGTCGTATTATTATTGTGGTCGGTTTGATTATTTCTACTCTTTACTGGAGGGGACTATTATTTTACCGATAATTAACTTGTAGGGTTATATTTTTTATATTTACTAAAAAAGGCAGAAAATAAAAGCAATTAAAAAGGTGGAGCCAATGAAGAGCTTAGCTCGATGGCACCAAATAAAATTTTAACTAAAATAAACTTTTAATAAAAAGAGATCCTAAATTTCAAATTAATTAAGCGGAGACTTGGCCGTGGAGGTTCCACAAAAATGAGCTTACCTAGCTATAGGAATATCGCTCACCTGAACGCTAAGACTATTCGACCGGGTTCTCGTCCGACGAAGGATTCCTCTTAACGCCCACATTACGCTAAGAACCCCACTATTGGGTGGGAAACTCAATCCGGTAGAGTTTGCGCGCCTCCTCTCTTGAGTGTTAGTGTGGAACTCCATTTACCAAGGGGCGATTGGTCCATACGCATGGCCTCTCGTCTAGCTAGCGTATGGACTATGGAAATAGGTCCCACACATCGATTATGTGGTCCTACGCGTCGTAAACCCTAGGCAAACCTTAAGTTAATTTTAATTAATTAGAAAATCAGGACCTTTTATTATTTAAAGTAATTTTATTTGTCCCAATGCTCTTCGATAATGAGGGCTAAAAACAGTTAGACACTCATCGAAATGGGGACGGCTTGCGGGAAAAGCAATAAATAAAGCAGTAAATGAAAGCGATAAAGGAAAGCTGTAAAGGAAAGCAGTAAATTTCAAGTCCTACCCAAATGAGTAGAACTGAAATGAAAGCAGTAAAAGTGCAAGTCCCGACTCAAACGAGTGGGCGGGATAAAATAAAGCGAGTCCTACTCAAATGAGTAGGAGAAAATAAATGCATCCACGCACACACTCTATTGAAAAGTAAACACACAAATAGACCTGCCATTTAACTCCTAGCAAGTAGGTGGAAATAAATACAAGTACAAGTACTACTTAAATAATTACAGAATAAAAAAGTCCTGCCATTTAACTCAAATGAGTAGGCAGGTAAATAAAATCCTTGCTGATTTTGTCAAACAAGTTCAGAATGAGAAGGGATGTTCTGTGCTCAAACTTAGAAGTGACCATTGTACAGAATTTCAATTTAAAAAGATGACAAATTTCTGTAAGTAACAAGGGATCTTTCAGGAGTTCTCCTCTCCAAGAACACCACAGCAAAATGGAGTTGTTGAGAGGAAGAATAAAACTCTTATTGAGGCAGCTAGAACAATGCTGAGTGATACATCTCTTACAGAATATTTCTGGGCTGAGACTGTAAGTACAACATGCTATGTTCAGAATAGAGTATTGATTAACAAGAATCACAACAAGTCTCCCTATGAACTAATGAAAGGTAGAAGACCAGATATGTCATACTTCAAAAATTTTGGTAGTAAGTGCTATGTATTGGACAATGAGAAAACTTATCTAACTAAGTTCTCAAAGAACCACTATGAAGGAATCTTTGTAGGGTATAGTGTATATAACAAATCATACAGGATCTATAACTTGAAACATCAAGTTGTAGAAGAATAAATTAATGTAGTTTTTGGCGAAACTTCTGTTTAATATAATGAGATTTCTAACAACTCTAGTCTAGGTGTTGTAGACTCTAGGTTGGAAAAGTTAAATATAGGTGTTTCACCTGATCTAAAGTTACACACTAGAGATAATGTAGAAATTCCTATAGAAGATATAGTAACTGCCTAGGGGGAGGAAGAGAATCATCCTAATCCTCCTACAGAACTAGGTGATGGTAGGAACCTGCCAACAGCAGTTAGACATCTTAGAGATCATCCTATTGATCAAATAATAGATAATGTCAGTCTAGGAGTGACTACTAGGAGTAGACATCACAATGAGGTTCTGTACTCAAGATTTCTCTCTCAGGTAGAACCTAAAAGGTTTAAAGAAGCTAACTCAGACCCCAACTGGATTATTGCTATATAGGAAGAGCTCAATCAATTTTAGAGATGCAAAGTCTGAGTCTAGTTCCTTGACCTAGTGATCACAATGTCATAGGCACTAAGTGGATTTATAGGAATAAAATAGATGAGCATGGTGTTATAGTTAAGAACAAAGTTAGACTAGTGGTTAAAGGATATAGACAAGAGGAAGAGATAGACTTTGACCAAACCTTAACACCTGTATCTAGGTTGGAAGCAATAAGGTTGTTTTTTAGCTCATGCAACATACAAAGGATACAAAGTCTACCAGATGGATATAAATTCAACATTCTTCAATGGTACACTGAAGGAGGAAGTCTATGCAGAGCCGCCACCCGGTTTTGTTAACCCTAAGCATATCTCCCATGTCTTCATATTGTACTTCGGGTGAGGTGAAGACAAGTACTGAGGCGGTCGAACAGAGGTGATGTGATGAGTGACACCATTATCGAGGATCCATCGCGGGCCAGAGGAGAGGCATGCGATACCTTCATTGGAGATGGAGGTAGCGGAGGCAACCGAGGCAGGCGGGCGGCTAAGCAGTCCATGAAGATGCTGGAGCTGAAGACAAACCTCGTCGAGGTCAGTATGAGTGGTAGAGGGGTCGGTGGTAGCAACAGAGGCCTGCGGACGAGGGTGACCATGTTTGCGATAGCACGTGGCTTCAAGATGCCCGTCTTTGCCGCAGAACGAGCACTTAAGCCGAGGCCGTCCACCCCGACCACGTCCCCGAGAATCAGAGCGGCCTCCACGAGTGGAAGATGGAAGAGGCAATAAAGGAACAGGGGCCTGCTGAACAAGGGCCGGAGAAGGAGGCCCGGGCACATCCGGAGGCGGGGATACTTTGAGAAGCATCGAGCACACATCTGAGAAAGACGGAGTAATAGTAGAGGAGAGGATGTGAGCTCGTACACTGTGAAGATGATGCGACACCCGAGCCATCATCATGGCTATACCCACAACTTCCTTTTGGGCACGTTGGGCAGCAAGATCCAGAGTAGGAGGCTGATGTCATATCCAAGAGGAAAGATAGATAAGACACTATTCCTTAGGGACATCAGAGGTTCAAGCATCCTAGTCCAGGTATATGTAGATGACATAATTTTTGGGTCTTCTAATGAGAAGCTGTGTAGAAAATTTTCTAGGCTTATGCAAGGAAAGTTTGAAATGAGCAGCATGGGTGAGCAAATGTTCTTCTTGGGATTCCAAGTTAGACAAATTGAGGATGGTATATCCATCTCACAGTCTAAATTCAATAATGAGTTGATTAAGAGGTATGGTATGGAGAATTCTTCTACTATGAGAACTCCAATGGGTTCTTTTATGTCACTACACATGGATGAATCTGGGAAACCAGTTGATGAAACCATGTATAGAGGCGTCATTGGATCACTCCTGTATTTGACTACTAGTAGGCCAGATATTATGTTCTCAACAAGTGTATGTGTTAGGTACCAAGCAAGCCCTAAAGAGTCTCATTAAACTACTATTAAGAGAATTTGAGATATCTGAAGGGCACGTCCAATCTTAGGCTTTGGTATCCTAGAGATAGTGATTTTGAACTCACAGGGTACACAGATGCAGTTTTTGCATGGTGTAAAGAAGAAAAAAATGTAGTTCTGGAACTTGCCAGTTTCTAGGGAAAGACTCATAAGTTGGAGTAGCAAGAAGCAAACCAGTGTTACAATTTCTATAGCAGAATCTGGCTACATATCAGCTGGAAGCTTCTATGCACAACTACTGTGGATTCAACATCAACTACTGGACTACAGTGTACAACTAAGTAAATCTGTTATGTTTTGTGATTCTACTAGTGCAATTTCTAATGCTAATAATCCTGTTTAACACAGTAGAACTAAATATATAGAAATTAGATATCACTTTCTCCGAGAAAATGTTGAAAAAAAATATCAGCTTACAGTATACTCCAATAGAAAGACAAGTTTCTAACATTTTTACAAAATACCTAGATGAAAGTAAGTTCAATTACTTTAAATTTGAACTAGGCATGTTGAACATTGAATAAATATTTTCAATTAGTAGCAACAAAAGTTTGTACAACTTATAAAAGATGACTAACCAGGTCAACAAAGAATTACAACCAAGAAATACTTGATATAAGTCAAGAAATTATATTTAGAACACAAATTTTATCTAAGTCAAAGAATTGTGTCGAGACACCACAATGTGTGTCCACACTATAGGCAGTATTGTGTTGAGACACCAGAATTTGTGTCGACATAATAAGTAGTCGTGTGTCGACACTGATTAGCGATAGTGTCTCGAAACATTATAATATAGTGTCAAGATATAAGGATGTCAAGACCTTGAGGTTTGTATCGGAAGACATGAACCTTGTGTCAGCTTTAGTCGACACATCTCGACAGAATAGGTTTTCCATGTCTACACTAGATATTTCACAATATTTAGAAAATTACTAAATGCAGCGCGCCTTATCTCCTTCTGCAGAAAGATACTATAAAAAGGAGGGATTAGGAGTTGTCGACTACGTTTACCAGAACACTTGAGAGACTATTCACTATGTCGAGACCTAGAAATCCTTAGTCGATAACTTTCAATATCTAACACTTTCAACTTAAATGGCACCCAAGATGGACGACAACATCAATGAGGGTTAATAACTGGTGTGAAATGCCTTCGTCTCCGCACTAAAAGAGATAAAGAATGTGATTGACTTTGTCAACGAGGCAGGTCTTGAATATCTGCTTTTAGAACCAACTAAGAAATGGAAGATAGAAGTATCTGAGTTCTATTTCAATGCTTCACTAAACCCTAAAATAGCCAAAATAAAATCCAGGGTAAATGGAGCAAGAGTAAAGGTCACAACCAAAAGACTAGCTAAAGTCTTTCAGAATCCAAGAACTACACATGTAGATGAACTGGATTCAAGAAAGACTGCAGAGGCCTTAGAGTGGTGCAGGACTAGCTCCAACCACTAGGTTTGGTAGTTCAATAAATAAGAAGGAAATGAATTCCAGGGAAAATTTTTATCTGAAGTAGTAGGAAAGTGCTCCTCTGCAAGACTAGAGCACATGACAGGATTTTAACCTACATGTTTAGCCTGATGACAAGAATTATATTTTGGATCAAGACTGATTGTAACAGGCTTGTGCTTTATAAGATAGTAGAAGGGATTCAGAAGCCCAATATGGGTAGAATTGTTAGTCTGTATCTGGTAAAGGCAATTTCAGATAGTATTAATCTGAATACTGAGTCTAAGATAAATTATATGGGGAAAATGGACCTTAGAATTTTGTCAAGATGGGAAAGGGTCTTGACTAAGGAGACTCCAGAATCCAAAAAGGCAAAGGAGATAAAAGAAAGAAAGCAGTGGTAGAAAAAGAAGAGTCGTCAAGTGATTTGGAAGAACAAGTGGAGTTTAGCACAGATAAAGTTGCTAAGGAAGAACAAAGAAGATCTTCAAGAAACTCACATGGAACTAGTGATCAGTTATAGGTGGAGAACATTCAAGAAAAATGACAAATTGAGGGGGAGAACCTCATTGAACTGCCAATGGATACAGCTACAACTTTAATAATGGATGTTATACAAGAACTGGAACAGTCAAAGGTTCCAGAATAAGAAATATCTGAGAGAGAGATGGAAGATGATATTCCAAAAGAGACTGAAGAAGAAATTCTTCTATCGAAAGAAACCAACATGTAGGGGGAGATAGATTAAATTCCCCAGATTAAAGTTCCTGATGCTGAAATTCAGCATGCAGATGATAACTTAGATAATATCAACATGAATGAGGAAGGTATAAGAGTTGAGGGGGAGTTGGCCCCAGATACTGACAAAACCAAGGAGACACCAACATTTGAAGAGATAAATTCATCTAAATATGAAGAAGAAAAGAGTGTAAACTGAAGAAAAGAAAATTATCTGAAATGAAAAAGAGCAGTAGGAGTTACAATAAGCTTTTTCAGTCTGCACCAACTTCAGTTCCTCCAGTGGACTTAAACTCACTACTTGTACAATTACAAATTATGCTTGATCAACATAGACAATAACTTGAAAAGTATGTAGATGAAAGAAATAAAGAGCTGCAATCTCAACTAGCTCAAGATATAAAGTCTATAAGATTCGAAGTAAATCTTCTGAAAACAGACATGACAAATTTCTTTGAGAATGGAGTTAATGTTGTATTCTATATTGGTAAATAACAGCAAGAAGCAAAGACAACTGCAAATGAAATGGTTGTCAAACAATGATATGTCCTTGAAAATCAAAGAGTTTTAGATGAAAACATGACTACTTTGCATACTGAAATAATGGTTATGCTGACCGAGTTGTCTACTGAGTTAGAAAACAAGATAGCTGCTGCTACAAAAGATTTTGAAACTCACCTAACCACACATTCAGCCAAATTACTTAAAAATACTAAAGATTCTAATAGAGATTTGGACAATAATTCACTGAAAGTAAAGAACACTGTAACTTCAGGAATTAATTACTTAGATGGACAAGTCAGGATTCACAAAAATGATCTGAGAGATCATGTAGAAAGAGAAGTCATAACGAGGGAGAGAGTAATGATAAGAGCCAGTTCTGAAAAAGCTACCTAGATATCAAATAATATCAGAGACACTTTAGGCTATCCTCCCCTATGATATGATGTAGATCAGGCTGCTGAGTCTGGTTATCAACCAGCTCAACTTAAAGCACCTCATGCTACTGGAACTCATACTGCTGAGCAAACCATGTATAATCCTGCAGCACAAGTTACTTTTGAGACTATCCAAGTAGTTGTCCAACACATGTATAGTCCTCCACCATCAATTCAAAATGTTATATGTGAAGTGGTGGAGATGTCTGAATCTGTTATGATCAAAGAAAAAGAGACATAACTTTCAAAGAAAAGGTTTAGAGAACAAGCTGAGGCTAGACCAGATTTTGAGCAGTAGAGCCCAACCTCTAGATCAATAATTTTCACTGCATGGAAGACAGTGAATGCAAATATGACAGAATAGTATTCAGTACAGGAATGGGCCAAACATTTAAAACAGCAAGAAGTTATCTAGAAGTTCAGACATGATCTGAAGAAAGGAAAGCTACCTACTAAGTCAGTTGAGCTCAATAAATATTTCCCAAAGTCATACCATTATTTTAAAAGACAAAGACTAAAAGAATAAGCAATTACAAAAGCTAAATCTAAGTATGACAATGGAAAGAAGGTTGCTGATGACAAGGTGCCTGAGGTGAAAGCAAAGATACAATATGGAAAAAGTATAGTCATCAAAGAACTAGAGCTGCCATAGAATGTTCTTAGTTTTAAATTTCATGAACAAACTTGTTCTGTAACTAGTGAATAACCAAAGCTTGTAGCAGAAAACCTTGTGATGAACAATTAATGAAAATTTTGGTTTGTTCAACATTTCATGTGCTATTAATTAGGATTGTAATTGCTTTTCTTACTTTCTGTTCAGCATTATTGTTTTTAAATGTGTTTTTATCTGTGTACTGTACTATACTCTTAATGTCTTTATCATAGTATATTTTTGGTATCAGGTTGTATATCATTGAATTGGAGTTATGACTTCTCCAAATAGGGAGAGATTGTTGGGTACATTGGTCATAATGTACTTGATTTCAAGAAGTCCTTTCAGCTCAATGATATACACATAATTGTATTTGATGAATGTTAAGTTCTTGTGTGCAGACAAGTAAAGCTAAGTACAAAAGTGTCGAGACACTATGCAAGTGTCAACACCTTTATCAAAGTTGTGCAAAGACAAGGAGAAAGCTGTCTCGACACTCAATAATAGTGTCGACACACTTAAACAAGAAGTGTTGAGTCAAGGAGAAAGCTGTGTCGACACTCAGAACTAGTGTCCACACACTTAAACAAGAAGTGATGAGTTAAGGAGAAAGTTGTGTCGACACCCAGGACTTGGGTTGACACTATGATACAAGAAAGCAATTGTGTTGACAGTCAGGACTAGTGTCAACACACACTGTACAAGTTGTGTCGAAACATAGAAAAGTTGTGTCGACACTAAGGAAAAGTGTCGACACACTCTATACAAGCAATGTCGAGACTGAAGACAACTATGTCTACACACTTCACAAGCTGAGTGAAGACTGGAAGCAAGTTGTGTCGACACTGAAGACTAGTATCGACACATTCTACTGTAGCTGTGTCGAGACAAGGTGAAGGCTATGTCGATACATTCAGAAGTATGTCAACACCACTACAAGAGAAGTGTCAATACCCAGGACTGGTGTCGACACATCCAACAGTCAAATTCCAACACTTCAAGCGGAATTATTTCCTAAGTACAGAAATCAAGCCAGAGGTTCTGACAACTGTCAGAACTATCAGATGTTAGTTATTAATCGGATCAGCCAGTTACCATTGACAGAGCTTATATAAAGGGATCAACTCTTCAGAAAAAAGAGAGGGAAAAATTTGGCAAAACTAGATCTAAGAAGTCAGCTAGAATTCAGAAGGTGGAGCTAAGCCGGATCAAGAATCATCTTCAACATTCTCCAGCCTAGATCTACCATAATTTCAACTTCAAGAAGCTTTGAAAAACTAACAATGGTTGGATCAAATCCATCACTACAAAGATCAAGGGAAGCAAACACATCAGTATCAGATCAAGAAGCAGTCACTATTAAATCCCTAGTTGGATTTGGGCTAGGTTCACTAAAGTAGGATCATTTGACCCAACATGTATAGCCCGGGTCATGTCTATGTCCTAGAGTCTAGGCCATATCTTTAGAATCAACACTACATAGACCAGCCATCAACAGACTGCAGAAGACTCAAGACTTTGAGAAATTTCAAAGACTCAGGAAAATGAGTTCGATGTTCGTCGAACTCACCTTGACGAAAGTCGTGCTCAGCTCGACGAACTCAGAGACAATTCTCTGAGCTGAGCTCGACAAACTTGGTTCTCAGGTCGACGATTTCCAGATACTATACTTTAACATTCCAAGTCCAGAATTCCTTTCTCTGAACTCCAGTCGACGAAGCAAGAATATCAACTCGACGAACTTAGTCCTCAGGTCGACGATTTCTGGATGCTCTACTTCAACATTCTAGTCCAAAAACATCTCAATATTCTAAGTCCAGAAACTGAATTCCAGTCGACGAACTTAGATTCTTAGCTCGACGATCTTGATACACAGAATTGGCAATGTTTTGGAGAAAGCAGTTATCTGTTCTAAGTTCGACGATCTTGGATCTCAGCTCGACGAACAACAATTATCTAGTCGACGAAAATAACTTCTCAGCTCGATGAACTCTGTACCCAGGTCGATGACTTTTGTTCTCTGCTCGACGACTTCTGTGCAGATCCATACTTGGATCTTTTCCCTCCATCTGTCCTCATTTTATTGCAATAATTCCTGAGTAATCAAAGCTTAACATTCTCTGAATATTATTGTTAGACATAGCATTGATTATGGCATTCATCAGGATTATTACTTGCCGATTTTCAATGGGATAGTTGGGGAAATCAATTAATGCAGACATTCATCAGGCCATCAGTAATCAATGCTGGAAAGAAATTCAAAATTCAGAAGGAAGACTTTATGGAAAATATAAAAGGATTTTTCTTCTGTCCTCTCGACAGAAGTAATAGATAGAGAAAGAGACATACACAGACAGAGATCAAGGTTTTTGAAAGAGAGCAAGCAATACTCAGGGCAATACAACAGTCAAGAAACTAGAAGCCCTAGACCAGACAAATAACAACAACCTGAAGAAGAAGAACATCCATGCAAATCAAGAGTCTTCTTCCTTCTTCACTCTAGGTTTCTTCAAGGAAAATAAAACTTCATCAGTCAAGAAGTTCCTTGATCTCTTCTGGTCAAAGCAAAAGATTCAAGACCTACTCACCCTGCAGCAAAGCTCCAAACTTCCTGAACAAATCAATATCTCAGGGGGAGCTTTGTTAACATCAAAGATCCACTAAGTCTTCTCAGTTGTACTTGAGAAAGAGAAGACAACATCACTCTCTCATCCCCCCACTATAAAAATGGTTCTTTAACTCCCTTCAAAAGTTATTCTGGGTTGCAAGTCACCTGATCAAAAGACTTGGGATTGGTTATTGAGCACTTGATCAAAAGCTCATTGGTGGCAGTCACCTGATCAAGAACCTGAGTGGATTCCTACCAGGGTTGTAGAAGAGTGGATGTACCCTGGTTGGGGAACCACTATAAAATTCTTGTGTTGTCTGGTTGCCATATTTTTCTTTTGTTCTACCTGTGGCTGTGCTAGTTAGGTTTGATGTGTCTGCAATTAATTAGTTTATATTTTGCTGTGCCTGTGGTAGATTATTTTATCTTAGGACTGTTCTTTACTTACAACATAGTTTGTTATCAAATAGCTTCCTAACTCAGCAGTTTTTATTAAACAGCAAAAAGGGTTACAGTTCTAGAGATACTCTATTCACCCCTCCTAGAGTATATCAGGTCTAACCCTAACTTTCAATTGGTATCAAAGCAAGGTTCCTTTGGTTGTACAAGCTAACCCTTGAACTAAAAGATCCGTTGTTAGACCAGATCTTTTATTTCCATTAGGATTATATTCACAGCATGACATAGAATAAAGATTATGCAAGCACCAGACCTCTAATGTGCAACCTAAATAAGTTTACCATCTGTAAGGCAAGAATAAAACTTTATATGAATTCTATTGATGAGGACATTTGCAACTCTATCTTGACAGGTACTCCTCAACCATCTACCTCTAAAGCAACTTCCAGCACTTATGCAATTCCACCACCTGAGCGGACTGATGCTCGGAAGAAAGCCAAGGTTGCTGATGCTAAAGCCATGAACATTCTGGCCCAAATATGACGTAGGGTGTCGTTGGATTAAAATAGCGTACGGATTTTCTTACAACTCAAGCCCACGTAACACGTTCTAACGCGTCCTAACACAAACATTCTAGCCGCACGATTCACCGTCATCCCGCACAAACACGCGGAGGGGAGTGGACTAAAAGCGACGATCTAATGAAAGTCCAATCCTTTCCCACCGAAGATCGAAAGCAAAGGTCGCCACACCTTTTTGAGAGGAAGATCAATAACTATATGCCAAGATCTTCCTCAAGCAAAAGGATCCACCCGATCCGGCTTCTTGCAAGGTTTCGAAAATAAATGCAAGAAGGTTTTCGATTAAATCCAAAAGATCGTATTCAATATCACGGATAGAAAGCCATTGCATCCATTCCAAATCTCACAAGAACTCACAAAGGAAAGATGTAGATATTACCCTCCCCAAGATGGGGTGAAGATCACACAAGGAAAGTGGAAGAGTCACACTTCCACGCACCACCGGCGTCACACCGAGCGGCAACCTTCTTCTTCGCCGGAGTCACACCGAGAAGCATCCGCCTCCGCGTTTCACAAGCCTTGGATCACCCAAGCGATTGGCTAACAAGGAGGAGAAGGAGGATGAGGGGGGGGCGGCAATCCCAAAGGGAGGTGGCCAAAATTCTCAAGAGAGGATTAATTTAGGTTTTCAAATAGCATGCCTTCATTTCTCATCAAATAAGCCTATATATAGGCAAGTCCCAAAACAAGCAAAATAAATCTAGCCATCCAATTTATCATCTATTGGATGGCTATGAGCACACCAAAAATTAAACATGTCCAAAATAAAAGACAACATGAAATAATGATAACATTAAACTAGGAAAATAAAGGTGCAAATAAGGAAAGGGCTTAAGCCCGCCGCGAACGAAGATTGTAGCCACCAAGGTCACGAGTCGCGGTAGAATGTCGTCGAGCATCTTTATGTTGCGCCGCATCAACTTGGTCACGAGCAACTTGATCATCATCCACAGCAATTTGATCACGAGCACTCTTAGCATCAACGGGCAAGGGGATGGGAGATGAGCCGGCATCAATCCTCCCCCCCTTAAAGTCACTCAACACCGATGAGTGGGCTGCAAGGTAGCGGTGGAGGAGGTCCTCATCCAAGCGAAAGAGATCCGACTCAATAACCCAGGAGTCGTCGGAGGGCGGACGATCACGCCAACGAACGAGGAAGTGGCGATGGCCGCCATCAGCTGGAGAAGTGTAGCCATCTGCAAGTACCTGAGCTGGGACAAGAAATGTACGGGGAAATCTAGGAAACATATCAGCATGTGGAAGCAAAGTAGAAGACTTACCACCCGGCGCTAGGCCTGTAGGTGTAATGGAAGAATGACACATGGAACTACCACTCACCAACCCAGAAGAGACATTTGTGGAGGAAGAAATATTGGGGGAAAAAGAAGGAGTAGAAGTCAACTCAGTTGGAATGGAAACATACGGCGTTAAATCCGAAACATTGAAAATGGGTGAAATACCCCAATCCGTCGGCAAATCCGAAACAAACGCGTTATCTCCTAGCCTCTTAATAATTCGAAACGGGTCGGCTCGCATTGGTGCCAACTTCTTAACGGTGCCAGAAGGCAGCCGCGTGGGAATAAGGCACACTAAAACAAGATCGCCAACTTGGAAGTTAGACTCCCTCCGATGTAAATTCGCTTGGGATCGATACGACTCATACGTGGTAGCTAAAGTTGTTCGTATTTGGGCGTGTAAGTCATGTATGTGCTCGACAAAAGATTGTGCAAATTGACTTGTATGATAAGATGGAGGTAACGGAATCAAGTCAATGGGCAAATTCGCAAGGTACCCGTGCACTACTTCATTTGGTGACATACCCGTAGACCGATTGGTAGAGTTGTTGTAGGATAATTGGGCTTGGGGGAGGAGCAAATCCCAAGTGCCTTTGTGGTCACCCACAAGACAACGCAACAAGTTTCCCAAACTCCTATTTACCACTTCCGTCTGCCCATCAGTTTGTGGGTGATAGGCGGCGGAAAACAACAACTTCGTTCCCATTAATGTCCAAAGCGTCTTCCAAAAATAACTTGTGAATTTAACGTCGCGATCCAAGACAATGGTCTTAGGAACGCCGCGGTGACTCACCACCTCTTTAAAATATAATTTTGCAATGTGAGACGCGTCATTAGTCTTACTACAGGGTATGAAATAAGCCATCTTAGAGAACCTATCAACCACCACAAAAATGGAATCGTGTCGTCGCTGGGTTGGAGGAAGCCCCAAAATAAAGTCCATACTCACGTCCTCCCAAGGTCTAGATGGAATAGGCAACGGAGTGTATAGTCCCACATTAGTCTTTCCCCCTTTAGACACTTGACAAACCCGACAGCTACTCACGATTTTCCCAACTAAAACACGAAGTTTAGGCCAATAGAATTTCTCCTCGACTAAGGCTATCGTTTTATCCCGCCCAAAATGGCCGCTCAACCCGCCACTATGTAGTTCCCATACTATGTGATGGCGTAGGGAGGTACGGGGAATACATAGCTTAGCGTGCCGAAATAAATAACCGTCTCTCAATACATATGCTGACACTATCATTGGTGAGTCATCGTGTGCCGCTAGATACACTTCTCCAAAATCAGGACACATGGCATATTCATCCTTTATTCTCTCAAATCCGACAACCTTTACTTCCATGATCGACAATAAAAGTGTCACTCTATTAAGCGCGTCGGTCACACGATTTTCAGTGCCCTTAAGGTGTTTTAAGGTGAACGAAAACTCTTGCAGATAAGATACCCATTTTGCATGACGGGGGATGATTTTAGATTGCCCATTAATGTGCCTAAGTGCATCATGGTCAGAGAGAATCACGAACACCTTGGAAAGGAGGTAGTGTCTCCACTGGTGTAGGCATCTAACGATTGCATAGAACTCTCTATCGTAATTGGAATAATTAAGTTTTGCACCCGCCAATTTCTCGCTAAAATAACTTATTGGGTGTCCCTTTTGGCTTAAGACACCTCCTACTCCTACTCCGGATGCGTCACATGTCAATTCAAATACTTTATTAAAATCTGGTAAGCGCAAAATAGGAGCCTCAGTCATCATCTTCTTAATGTGTTGGAATGCCTGGGTAGCTGCTGGCGTCCATTTAAACTCACCCCTTTTCATGCATTCCGTCACGGGAGCCATAATAGTACTAAAATCCCTAATAAATCATCTATAAAATGAGGCTAACCCATGGAAACTCCTAACGTCTCTCAAGCTTGTGGGTTCGGGCCACTCCAGAATTGCTTTCACCTTACTGGGGTCTACCTTTATTCCCTCAGATCCAACCAGGTAGCCCAAAAATTCCACTTCCTTTACATAAAATATACACTTCTTTAAATTTAAATATAATTTTTCGTCCCGAAGTGTAGATAGAATAATCCGTAGGTGAGACACATGTGAGTCAAAAGTGGTGCTATAAATCAATATGTCATCAAAGTACACCACCACAAATCGTCCCATGTATGGTTGGAATACGTGGGTCATCATTCGTGAGAAGGTGCTTGGAGCATTTGACAACCCAAATGGCATGACCAACCACTCGTAGAGCCCGTCCTTAGATTTAAATGCAGTTTTCCATTCATCCCCATCACGTATCCGAATCTGATGGTAACCACTCCGCAAATCCAATTTCGTGAAGATCGAGGCACCAGACAACATATCCAAAAGATCGTCCAATCTAGGGATGGGAAACCTATACTTGATAGTGATCTTATTTATGGCTCTACTATCTACACACATACGCCACGTACCATCCTTTTTTGGAGCCAACAAAGCCGGTACCGCACACGGACTCTTGCTGTTCCTAATGAACCCCTTTGCCAATAAATCCGAAATTTGGGCTTGGAGCTCCTCATGGGTTGCGGGGTGCAACCTATAATGGGGCTGATTAGGCAATGAGGCGCCCGGCATAAAGTCAATGGCATGTTGGATATCACGTAGAGGGGGCAACGTAGGGGGCAACTCGTCCGGGTAGACATCCTTATACTCTTCCAGCAGTTTTTTTAATTCTTTGGGTAAATCTTCTAAAACCCCATTTTCTTTATTATTATTCAAAAGAACCAATGCATAAATAATCCCATCCACAAAGGGGTCCCACTCAAATTTTCTCCTACCCATTAGGCTTACCAATTTCTTCTCGACTGGGATTGTGGTATCCGTACTCGGGCTATTGGGTTCCTTTGGGGCCGTGGGTTTTAACGTGGCTACCTTCCCATTATATTTGAACTCATAAGTGCTTGCCCTCCCGTAGTGGGTGACATCACGGTCATAGAGCCAAGGGTGGCCTAACAACACATGACAAGCATCCATAGGGATGACATCACATCACACCTCATCCGTATATGACTTGATCGTAAGTGGAACTAGGCAACGCTTGGTGAACGGGATGGTTACCTTGTGGACCCAAGCCACTTGGTAAGGGGTAGGATGAGGCTCGGTAGCCAAATGCATCCGCATAACGGCGTTCTCGGAAACAACATTCATGCAGCTGCCGCTATCAATGATGAGCTTACAATATTTGTCCCCACTCTTAAAGATGAGGGAGAAAATAGTGGACCTCTTCCAATCGTCAAACGGGCGAGGGGTCGTCAGAATACAACACATAACGCTAAGTAGGTGTCCATCCTCCATATCACTAGGCACACCATCCGTCTCATAACCCTCATCTGCCTCAATCACTAAATCTGCAAAGTCACTAGTGGACTCGTCTAGAAGAGCTAAAGTAGCCTTGGCCTTGGTGGGGCACTCATAGGCATAGTGGCCTTGAATACCGCAAGAGTAACACGTGGTGTTAGCCTTGCTCACCTTGCCAATAGGGATTCTCTCACTATTAGGCTGCCTAGGGTTTCTCGCAGTCACGACAATTGGTTTGGACTCCCCAACCTTCTCCTTACCCTTATCATAATAAGTGGAGGAAAGGGCGCCTATGGGGGCCTTTCCCTTTTGTTGGGAGTAACGGGGTTGGGTTTTCATGGCCAGATGTTTTTCAATGTCCAAGGCGGCATTGAAAGTAGTATTAATATCAGTGTGGCCATATCGAAGAAGCTTCTTCTGAATGTCCGGATTAAGTCCCTTATGGAACCTAGAAAGCGTAACCTCTGGCATCTCTTGGATCTCACACCGCACCATCTTATCCTTTAACTCACCCATGTAATCAGCCACCGATTTTGGACCTTGCCGAAGGGTGGCAAGATCGTCGAACATTTGAGTTCGGTGGTAAGCGGGCACGTATTGGTCGGTGAGCAAATTTTTCATAACCGTCCAACCAACTAGGGGTACACCATGACCGGTCCCTAAACGTCGCTCCTCATTTAACCAAAAGGTCTTGGCCCTCCCGTTTAATTTCATACAAGCTACTTGAACCTTTTGCTCATCGGTAAGGTGATACCAATCAAAATAGCATTCTATGTCAACCACCCATGTAAGGAAGACTTGGGGGTCTCCCATACCATCGTAAGAGGGGGCTTCCATACGAATCACTTTTGTTATATCGAACTCTCTTTCCAGATCGGGAACTTGACGGGCTGCTCCGGGGAAGTACCCATCATGTTCCGCAACATGCACCGGGGGTGGTCGGGGGGCTTGTCCATGGTTAGGTGGTGGTGGTGTTTGAGCAGCTTGGTTCGCCAAAAGTTGTGTCAGCAAACCCCTCAACTCTCCTAATTCTTGCCTAATCTCAGTGATAGCCGTAGGATTAGTTTCCTCATCAGGGTGTTCAGCCATAGGGGTGGTAGACGGGTTCGGGTACTCCGTACTGTGCCGAGTACGCATGAACACCCTAAAAACCAAAGGCTAGAGCGCAGTTTTCTCTTTGTTTTTTTGAATTTTGAAATTTGAAATTTTGAATTTTGAAATTTTGAAATTTGAAATTCGAAATTTGAAATTTGAAATTCGAAATTTGAATTTTGAATTTTTTGAAATTTGAAATTTAAAATTTGAAATTTTGAAATTTGAAATTTGAAATTTGAAATTCGAAATTTGAATTTTGAATTTTTTTGAAATTTGAAATTTAAAATTTGAAATTTGAAATTCAAAATTTGAATTTTGAATTTTTTTGAAATTTGAAATTTAAAATTTGAAATTTTGAAATTTGAAATTTGAAATTCGAAATTTGAAATTTGAAATTCGAAATTTGAATTTTGAATTTTTTTTTTGAAATTTGAAATTTAAAATTTGAATTTTGAATTTTGAATTTTGAATTTTTTTTTGAAATTTGAAATTTAAAATTTGAAAATTTGAAATTTGAAATTCGAGATTTGAAATTTGAAATTCGAAATTTGAATTTTGAATTTTTTTTTGAAATTTGAAATTTAAAATTTGAAATTTGAAATTCGAAATTTGAATTCCGAAATCTGAAATTTGAATTTTGAGCGGGGGAGGAGTGCCAATTAGGAAACTGACGAGAACCTCCCTCTGATACCAAATTGACGTAGGGTGTCGTTGGATTAAAATAGCGTACGGATTTTCTTACAACTCAAGCCCACGTAACACGTTCTAACGCGTCCTAACACAAACATTCTAGCCGCACGATTCACCGTCATCCCGCACAAACACGCGGAGGGGAGTGGACTAAAAGCGACGATCTAATTAAAGTCCAATCCTTTCCCACCGAAGATCGAAAGCAAAGGTCGCCACACCTTTTTGAGAGGAAGATCAATAACTATATGCCAAGATCTTCCTCAAGCAAAAGGATCCACCCGATCCGGCTTCTTGCAAGGTTTTGAAAATAAACGCAAGAAGGTTTTCGATTAAATCCAAAAGATCGTATTCAAGATCGCGGATAAAAAGCCATTGCATCCATTCCAAATCTCACAAGAACTCACAAAGGAAAGATGTAGATATTACCCTCCCCAAGATGGGGTGAAGATCACACAAGGAAAGTGGAAGAGTCACATGTCCACGCACCACCGGCGTCACACCGAGCGGCGACCTTCTTCTTCGCCGGAGTCACACCGAGAAGCATCCGCCTCCGCGTTTCACAAGCCTTGGATCACCCAAGCGATTGGCTAACAAGGACGAGAAGGAGGATGAGGGGGGGGGGGGGGGGGGGGGGGGGGGAAATCCCAAAGGGAGGTGGCCGAAATTCTCAAGAGAGGATTAATTTAGGTTTTCAAATAGCATGCCTTCATTTCTCATCAAATAAGCCTATATATAGGCTAGTCCCAAAACAAGCAAAATAAATCTAGCCATCCAATTTATCATCTATTGGATGGCTATGAGCACACCAAAAATTAAACATGTCCAAAATAAAAGACAACATGAAATAATGATAACATTAAACTAGGAAAATAAAGGTGCAAATAAGGAAAGGGCTTAAGCCCGCCGCGAACGAAGATTGTAGCCACCAAGGTCACGAGTCGCGGTAGAAGGTCGTCGAGCATCTTTATGTTGCGCCGCATCAACTTGGTCACGAGCAACTTTATCATCATCCACAGCAATTTGATCACGAGCACTCTTAGCATCAACGGGCAAGGGGATGGGAGACGAGCCGGCATCAAAATAATGTCTGATGACATTTTCTAGAAAGTGGATGAATGCACTTCAGCCAAGGCCATTTGGGACTCTCTCAACTCAATGGTGGCTGGATCTGCTGATGAAAGAAAAAACAGAAGATCAAATCTCATATCCCAGTATGAGAATTTCAAGGAGGAAGCAAAATCTATTGTAGACATGTACAACAGACTGAGCTCAATCATCAATGAGCTGAAGACTTTGGATAAGGACATCACCCTTGCTGAAGTCAATGATAAAATCCTCATGTGCTTCCCAAGCTCATAGGATTCAAGGATCTGGCCAATCAAGGGGGCCAGGAGTTTAAATGAGATCTCCACAGAATCTCTATTAGGAAAGCTCAAGTCCTATGAGTAGCTCATAAAGTCCAGTGAAGCTGCTGAACAAAGAACTCCACCAACAAGAAAGGAGCACAACCTGGAATTCAAGGCTGTTGAAGAGATAGAAGCTTCAACAATAAATGA
This sequence comes from Platanthera guangdongensis, assembly GCA_039583875.1. Classification (NCBI taxonomy): domain Eukaryota; kingdom Viridiplantae; phylum Streptophyta; class Magnoliopsida; order Asparagales; family Orchidaceae; genus Platanthera; species Platanthera guangdongensis. Next base: position 99,161,104 of record CM077162.1, on the reverse strand, counting down.
AGAGCTAATGAGTCTATTTGCCAAAATATTTTACAAAATGGCAAGGAAAGAATTCAGAAGAAAATCATCCAGGCAGGATGATAAGCCAAGGTACGACAAAACCCCTACAAAAGAAGTAGTAGGCTTTGGCTACAGGAAACCTGGACACTTTATCTCAGAGTGTCCAGAGAATCAAAAGAATGAGAGAAGAAGAGAGAAGGAATCCAGAAGACAGCAAAGCAGCATGCCTTCCTCTAGTAAATACAAAAAAAAGGAGAAGGGCTTTGTAGCTAAAAACTGGAGTGAAAATGAAGACGAATCCACATCTTCCAGTTCCAGTGAAGAGGAAGAAGAGGCAAGGGCCAAGGAAGTCTGTCTTATGTGTTGAAATTTGTGAAGTGGAAGTGGTTAACGGGACAGGCCGGGCGGCCTGGGCGGACAGCATTGGCAGACTAGGCGGACTGGGCGGACTACTGTATGCGGCCTGGTGGAAGGTCTAGTGGAAGCCGGCTGTTCTTCTGAGCGGATTGTGCGAGTGAAGTCCGCGGACTATACGGTCTGCTATCTGCGGATAGGTGTTGGCTGTTTGGTTTCGCCAAGGTGCGGCCTGAGCGGACAGAGGCTTGCGGACTGGTGCATGGATCAGTGGCCATGGTGCGAGCTTGTGCTGATTGGCAGTTTGGCTCATGTTCGCGGGAAGCTTGCGGACTAGTGTGTCCGCGGTAGTGGCTGTTGCGGACTGGGCGTAGAGCTTGGCTGAGGCCTTGTCGAGTTCTGGTGTTATAGCAGGTGCCTTGCTGTGGAGGTCGTTGGCGGACTGGTGTATGGAGTCCGGGAGGTGGCTGCTGCATTGGGCAGGTGTACGAGTAGCATGCAGACTGCTGGCGGTCTGTGCTAGGGTGTTTGGCAGATGAGAGTTTATGTCCGCCATGCTCGCATTGGCCTTTGATGGTTTTGGACTTGGTCACACTCTGTGCCAAGACCATGGTGTCCGCCGTATCCGCCAAGTCCTCTGTCTACCGGGCGGACTTGCTATCTGCCTTTGGCCGTGGACTTGTGGCCGATTGAGGCTTGAGTCTTGCGGACTGCCTCGGGTTTGTGCTGACAGCCATTGAAGGGGGTCGCTGTCCTGAAGTGGTTGGGGGCTTTGCGGGCTGATGCCTTGTCCACATAGCTCGGGCGGACTGTAGTGGGTTCGCCAACGTTGTCTTGCTCCTGGCGGTTTTCCTGGGAATCCGGCCAAGTCCTTGCGGACTCGGCGGGCGATGTTTGCTATCGCGCGGGCTGGGGCGGTGTCACTATCTCTTGGTCAGTGACCACACTCCTCACCTCGCCTATAAATAGGACCCCCTGGCACATCTACAGTAACTTGAGTGAACAGTAAGTTGGGTTGGGCAAGGAGCTGCGGTCTCAGTTTGTCTGTCCGCGCGGATTGATTCAGGGCTGACGGTTTGATGTGTGCAGGTCGTGCGAGTAGCTTCAAGGAGCCAAGAGTTTGGCTTTGACTTCGGTCAAGTACTTGTAACTTGTGTTGTCTCTGCGGATTCAACAGGAGGTCGCTCTGCGGCTTGTCAACTCTGTTTCAACTTTGCCAGCTTCAATAACCTGTCCGCTGGCTTCAGGCAGGTAGGCGGTGTTCCTCAGTTCAGCCTGAGTAGGAGACGAATAACGGTGTGTCCGCGCGTCCTCGCGGCTTTGGCGGACTCCGTGGCTATTCAGCGGATTGCAGCTTAAGTTCGGGCGATCTCAGCGGACTCGGCGACCTCGGCGACCTCGACGGTCTCGGCGGACTCCGGTGCTGTCCTCCCGGCTTGGTTTTTGGTGCTTTCTGTTTACAGGTGTTTATACTAGCGAAATCATGTCTCGCTATGTATGCTTCGTGTTGTAAAGAAGTGAATGTATAAAAGATCTGCTTGTGCTTCCATTGTTTGTTGGGATTAGCCTTGTTCCTTGGTTTTCCGCTGGTTCAACGTGAGAACTGGGTAGTGCCGAAGATATTAATTTGGTGTTTGGGCTACCTTGCTGACCATGCTAAGAAAATTTTAACATGGTATCAGAGGGAGGTTCAGTTGCGTGAGCGGTAGGCAACCAGTGTTGTTACTGAGTGATTGAGTGGTGTTCAACCTGTGTTGTTGCTCGGAGCTTCTGAAAGGTTGCCAACAGGTGTTGCAATGGAAGGGAGCTTTGTAAGGGGTCTTGGCATTGAACTCTTAACGCCGACTAACTTTAAGAAGTGGAAGTCGTGCATGAAGAGTTATCTTCTTGGCGAGGAGCTGTGGGAAGTCGTCGGTGGTGACGACAGGCAGGAAGTCACGGCTTCGTTCGGTACTGCTGAGCAGGTTAGGCTCTGGAGAAGAACAAATGCTAAGGCGGAGTTCATTCTAAAGAGGGCCGTGTCTCCGGAACTGTTTGATCACATCGTTGGATGTGAGTCGGCTGCTGATATTTGGACAACCATTGATGAGTTGTTCAATAGGAAGAATGTGGCGCGGCTTCAGTTCCTGGAGAATGAGTTGGCCAGGGCAACTCAGGGAGACCTTTCCATCTCGAAGTACTTCTTAAAGATGAAGAGCTTGTGTGCTGAGCTGTCGGCACTGGATCCTGATGAGCCTATCTCTGAGGATAAGATGAAAAGGCACATAATCCGCGACTTGCGGAAGGAGTATGTGGCCTTTGTGACATCTGTTCAAGGGTGGGCTACTCAGTCATCTTTGCTGGAGCTGGAGAATCTGCTTGCATCGTAGGAGAGCTTGGCAAGGCAGATGGCTGGAGTTAATCTTAATCAGGAAGGCAGCGAAGCGCTCTTCTCAGGCAAGAAAAAAGGATGGGAAGGGAAGAAGAAGAAGAAGGTGCAGGTCGCTGGTGAGAAGGAGACTTCAACTTCATATCAGCCGGAGAGGAGCAATGCTCCTAAGGACTGGAAGAAGAACTTGAAGTGCTACCGGTGACATCAGCGAGGGCACTTCAAGCGGGACTGCAAGGTCAAACTGCAGCCTGGGCATGCTGCGGGAAAGGAGGAATCTTGCTCGAGAAGTGAAGAAGCAGAATGGGGCGGAGCTTTCATGACGGGCACTTGTGTCCGGGCCTTGACTGCTGAGGACTTCAACGACGAGTGGATCGTGGACTCCGGGTGTGGTCATCACCTCACCGAAGACAAGTCGAAGTTCACCTCCATGCAGGCTTACTCTAGTAATGAAGTTATTATCACTGCTAATAATACTATTTATGCAGTTGAGAAAGAGGGGGTCATGTCTTTGGGTAGTGATTAGGGGCCACTCACGTTAAGGAGTGTGTATCAAGTGCCGGGCATGAAGAAAAACCTCTTCTCGGTGACCAATGCGGTGGACGTTGGTTATCACGTTCTGTTTGAGCCAACAGACGTGAGGTTCCTTCGCAACGTATCAGCGGTGAAGGCTGATGTTGCTCATGTAGGGAGGAGGGTGAAGAACTTGTTTGTTCTTGCCACCAATTCTTATGTTGATCGTATGAGGGCCAATGATAGCGCTGCTATTTGGCATGAGAGGCTGGGACATGTTGGCATGGACAAGATAAAGACGATGGCTACTAGAAGTTTGGTGAAGGGGTTGCCTAAGTTGTCTTCCTTTGGTGACGGGCATGTTTGCGCGGGCTATCAATACGGTAAGGCACATCACCTTCCGTTTGATAAATCACAAACAAGGAGCAAGAAACCATTGGAGTACATTCATGGCGACTTGATGGGACCGACGGTTACTGCCAGCTTTGGTGGAAGCAGATACATGCTTGTCTTGGTTGATGACTACTCAAGGTATACTTGGGTGTACTTCTTAAAGGAGAAGTCGGAAGCCTTCCGTTTGTTTGTGGAGTTTAAGGAGTTGGTAGAAGGCCGGCTTGGCTTGCAGATTAAGAAGCTTAGAACTGATAACGGGGGTGAGTTTGTCTCCTCCGAGTTTTCTAACTTCTGCAGGAAGCACGGGATCCAACGGGAGCTTACTTGTGTTCACACTCCACAACAAAATGGGGTAGTGGAGCGGAAGATCCGTCATATGACGGAGACCTGCAAATGTTGGCTTCATGCGAAAGATATCCCAAGGTCCTTTTGTGCGGAGGGGATGTCTTGTGCTGCTTATGTCATCAACCGGATGCCACTTAGCCCTATCAACATGAAGACTCCTATTGAGCTGTTGCTGAAGGAGAAGCCGAGTGTTGGACACCTTCGAGTGTTCGGTTCAACTTGCTACGTGCATGTCCCGGATGCTTCACGGACTAAGCTGGATGCGAAGGCAAGGAAGCTTGTCTTTATTGGCTACGATGAGCGGAAGAAGGGATGGAAATGCATGGACCCTGTGACGAAGAAGCTCGTGGTGTCAAGAGACGTTGTCTTTGACGAGCTGACGTCATATGGAGGTGGCTCGGTTGAGCTAACCGGAAGTAGCAAGGTTGATGAAGCACCGGTGGTGGCTGCTGAAGGCTTGGAAGAGGAGCTTGCTGTTTCACTAGTAGGTCCTGTTGCTTCTAACTCTGAGGCTGAGCCTTCTGGCTCAGGAAGCAAGGGGAGCACTGCTCAATGCTTTCCCCAAGTAGGAGTTGAGCCCGAAGAAGCAACGGAAGCAGTGAGCAAGGAGCCGACCCTTCGGAGATCGAAGAGGGTTGTTAATCCACCGGCTCGGTACTGTGATGGGAATGCAGTGAGCTTTGTCTCCTGCTTCTTTGCAGGTCCTCTGGATGAGCGAGAGCATGCAAACTTCAACGAGGACACTGGAGTGAAGGAGTGGGAAGGTGCCATGAAAGAAAAGATTGATGCTCTGAAGAAGAATGAAACCTGGGACCTTGTGCCCAAGGTTGATGGCATTACTCCGGTTACTTGCAAGTGGGTGTATGATGAATTGTAAATATACCTATTTTTCTGTACATTAATTTAGTCGTTTTCATTTATTTTTGTCATTTTTACTTATTTTTATTCAATAAATTGCTTCTTTTATTGTAAATATTATACTAACTTATTTTATTTTATTTTTCAGGAAAAAATGAAAAATCTGCCAAAAATTGACAAGTCACGCCCGTGACTTATTGGTCACGCCCGTGACCAGGGCGTGACATGTCAAATTCCAGTCAATCAGCAAATTTCTAAGAGCAAAGCCTGACACGCCTTTCGACACGCCCGTGTCACCCGACACGGGGCGTGACCCAAGCCCGTGTTCACTCCACTCGACGAATTCATCTCGACGATCGTCGTGTGTCGACACAAACAGTCACGCCCAGTGTCACGCCCGTGACCTGGGGCGTGACTCAATTTCCGCTCGACGATTTCGACTCGACATTTTTCGCTCGACATTCGTCGAGTGTCGACACCAACTGACACGCCCGGAGTCACGCCCGTGACCTGGGGCGTGACCTTTCCAGCTGGCCCGACAAGACCTGCCCGAAGACTTTCGGCGCAACCCGCGCCCAGATCCACCTGCTTGACACGCCCCCCGTCACGCCCGTGACCTGGGGCGTGACCACTGCGAGACCGACACGTGTCCAGCCCGAAGTCCACTTTCCCGTCAAATCGCCGGCCGCCTTCGCAAATAGTACTGTCACGCCCCCTGTCACGCCCGTGACCAAGGGCGTGACCCATGTAAATTTTTTCTATAAATTCAGAGCTTCTGCTTAGGATTTCTGTTCCCTTTTTGAACCATTTTGTATAAGGTGTTGTGCTGCTGGATTGCTTCCAAGGTCTATGTAAGGGATATTTCTCCCCCTCTACTTAGTTTTATTTTCGTTCCTTTGTAACCCGTGTTTTTACTTAATAAAATGTTTTTTTCTCTTCATATGGCTTTGGAATGGATTTATGCACCTCTTCCCTTATACAATCTTATTTATTTTTGTTTTAACTTAGTTTTTGTTCTTCTTTATATGTGTGTGTGTGTGTATGAGATTAGTTTTCATGTTTTTATGTTTAGTTATTTTTACTTTGTTTTGGTTAACTTAGATTTTTATAGCTTTTATTTCATTCCTATAACCCGTAAAAACGCTTTAAAGTGTCTTTCTTTTTTCTTTAACTTAGCTTTTTCGTTTTAGGTTGTAAAACTTTTTCTTTCTTTTTACTTTATTTACACTTTTTTAGCGTTTTTATCAAGTTATAGGAATGATAATTTAGTCGTTTTAATTTTTCGTGCACTTCGATTTTTCGTTTAAACTTTTGCTCCTTTTATTTTTCTGTCTTCATTTTAATCATTTCTACCGCATTTTAGCGGTAGAAATGTATTCTTTTTTTATTTTTCGAGCATTTGCATTTATTTGCAAAATTTTCTTTCCGGTTTATTTTTATTTTCCCTTTTTATGCATTTCTACCGCATTTTAGCGGTAGAAATGCAGTTGTTTTAATTTTTCGGTAACTTAGTTTTTTGCATTTTTTTTTATGTCTGCGCATTTATTTCCGCCTACTCGTTAAGAGTTAAATGGCGCTTGCTTATTTTACTTTCTGTAGAGTGCGTGAGTTTGTAATTTTCTTTTTTTCCGCCTACTCACTTGAGTTAAATGGCAGGTCTTTATTTTCCCTACTCATTTGAGTAGGATTTGTGTGTGTGCGTTTTCATTTATGTCGAGAGAGCGTGTGCGTGAGTTGCATTTATTTAGTCCTACTCATTTGAGAAGGACACGCTTTCTCTCTCCCGCCCACGCATTTGCGCCGGGACTCGCAATTTACAGCTTTCTTCAGTCCTACTCGTTTGGGTAGGACTTGCAATTTTCAGCTTTCCTTTACTGCTTTATTTTACTGCTTTCATTTTATCGCTTTCATTTACTGCTTTCTTTATCGCTTTATTTTCTGCTTTTCCCGCAAGCCGTCCCCATTCCGATGAGTGGCTAACCGTTCTTAGCCCTCGGTATCGAAGAGCATTGGGACAGATAAAATAGCTTAAAATAACTAAAGGTCTAATTTTTCTAATTAATTAAAAGTACTTAAGGTTTGCCCGGGGTTAACGACGCGTAGGACCACATATCGATGTGTGGGCCCTATTTCCGTTTTCCATACGCTCGACGAGAGGCCGTGCGTATGGACAGATCACCCCTTGGTAAAGAGAGTTCCGCACTAACCCTCGAGAGAGGAGGCGCGCCAACTCTACCGGATTGGGTTCCCCACCCAATAGCGGGGTTCTTAGCGTAATGCGGGCGTTAAGAGGAATCCTTCGTCGGACTAACGTTCGGTCGAATAGTCTTAGCGTTCAGGTGAGCGATAGTCCTAGAGATAGGTGAGCTCATTTTAGTGCAACCTCCACGGCCAAGTCTCCGCCTTAATTAATTAGAAACTTAGGAGCTCTTTTTTATTTAAAGTCTATTTTAGTTCAATTGTTTTTTCGGTGCCATCGAGCTAAGCTCTTCATCGGCACCACCTTCATGCTTTCATTTTCTTTTTGTCTTTTTCTGCATTTTTATCATATATAAAATATAACCCGACAAGTTAATTATCGGTAAAATAATAGTCCCCTCCAGGGAAGAGTAGAAATAATCGAACCAGACCCGAGAACAATACGACCTCGATATTCCACCCGGAATATCCTGTACTACTCACGATAGGTGCACTTGCCTCCTTTCGTTAAAACTCGATCTAAACCGTTTTATATCCAAATAAATAAATACGCGCGCCCCGTTTTCTTAAATAAAATCACTTCCGCCTTTTTCTCAAATAAAACCGCCGGTCACCGCGTGACCGTAAATAATTTTGGAGTTTTAACCATCAGTGTATAAGTTGAAGAAGAAGGCTGATGGGAGCATTGATAGGTTCAAGGCTCGCCTGGTCGCTAGAGGATTCTCACAATAGTATGGAGAAGACTATGAGGAGACATTCAGTCCAGTTGTGAAGATGACTTCAGTTAGAGTGGTGATCGCCTTGGCTGCTAGCAAGGGATGGAGGTTGTGGCAACTCGATGTGAAGAATGTCTTCCTTTACGGAGAGATTGACAAGGACATCTTCATGGATCAGCCGCTTGGTTTTGTCTCTGAAAAGCATCCGGACTATGTCTGCAAACTCAGGAAAGCTCTCTATGGGTTGAAGCAAGCTCCTATAGCTTGGTATGGGAAGATTGCAGAGTACTTGCAATTCTGTGGATACCTTGCTTCCAACTCGGATTCAAGCTTGTTCGTCAAGAAGAAGGGGGAGCTACAAGTCTTGGTCCTGCTGTATGTGGATGACATGATCATCACAGGGAATTCGGAGGGGGAAGTAGCAAGGCTCAGGGCTGAGCTTGTTATACGCTTCGAGATGAAAGACTTGGGAGAGTTGCATCACTTTCTCGGTCTTGAAGTGGTGAGGAAGGAGTGCGGGGTTCTCATTTGCCAGAAAGTGTATGCTGATCGCATTATGAAGCGGTTCAGTATGGGCGAAGGGAAGAAGTGCACTACTCCACTGGAACCTGGGCTGAAGCTTCGACGAGATGAGGGAAGGGTTCTTCATGATCCCTTGGTGTTCAGGGCTCTTGTTGGGAGCTTGATTTACCTGACGATTACAAGGCCGGACATTTCTTATGTTGTTGGCCGAGTAAGTCGCTATATGGCTGAACCAAGGCAATCTCATCTAGTGGCGGCAAAGGGTATTCTGAAGTATGTCAAGGTGACTTCTGATATGGGACTCCTTTATGGAAGGGACTCGAAGTTTGCGTTGCTTGGGTACACGGATGCTGACTATGGCGGTGATTCGGATGATCAGAGGTCTACTTCAGGTTATGTGTTCACTTGCGGTTCAGCTAGCATCTCGTGGTGTAGCAAGAAGCAGGACTCTGTGTCAGTCTCAACTACAGAGGCAGATTATAAGGCTTCGGCCTTGGTTGCTCGGGAAGCCATCTGGTTGAGGAGGCTTATAGAGGACGTTCATGAAGAAGTGCAAGGGCCGATTTGACTCCGGGGTGACAATGAGAGTGCTCTCAAACTAGTTAACAATCTAGTGTGTCACGCCAGGACCAAGCATATAGAGATTGATCACCACTTCATCAGGGAGAAGGTGTTGGAAGGATCTCTGCTGGTCGGGCATGTTCGGAGTGAAGATAATCTTGCTGACATCTTCACGAAGCCACTGTCGAAGGGGCCTTTTGAGCGCTTGCGCAGCTTGCTGGACTTGGTCACCACTTCCCACTTCAAGGGGGAGTGTTGAAATTTGTGAAGTGGAAGTGGTTGACAGGACAGGCCGGGCGGCCTGGGCGGACAACATTGGCGGACTAGGCGGACTGGGCGGACTACTGTATGCGGCCTGGTGGAAGGTCTAGTGGAAGCTGGCTGTTCTTCTGAGCGGATTATGCGAGTGAAGTCCGCGGACTATGCGGTCTATTATCTGCGGATAGGTGTTGGCTGTTTGGTTTCGCCAAGGAGCAGCCTGAGCAGATATAGGCTTGCGGACTGGTGCATGGCTCAGTGGCCGTGGTGCGAGCTTGTTCTGATTGGCGGTTTAGCTCATGTCCGCGGGAAGCTTGCGGACTAGTGTGTCTGCGGTAGTGGCTATTGCGGGCTGGGCGTAGAGCTTGGCTGAGGCCTTGTCGAGTTCTGGTGTTACAACAGGTGCCTTGCTGTGGAGGTTGTTGGCAGACTGGTGTGTGGAGTCCGGGAGGTGGCTGCTGCGTTGGGCAGGTGTGCGAGTAGAATGCAGACTGCTGGCGGTCTGTGCTAGGGTGTTTGGCGGATGAGAGTTTATGTCCGCCATGCTCGCATTGGCCTTTGATGGTTTTGGACTTGGTCACACTCTGTGCCAAGACCATGGTGTAACACCCCCTATCCGTCACATAGCATATAACAGTAGGTCCGGCCGGGGCCCGACGACGTATGCCACAGACAGACCGGGTGGTTACTCATGGAAACCATCCAACCAATCAACATCCTACACAGAGCATTCTAGCGGAAGCAGTTTAAAAGTTGCAATAAAGAACCCAACATTAAAGCATGAATGTCCACTAACCCAAAATAGGAATGTATTACAAATACCAACATTAGCCTTAAGGCCTTACAAAATGTTTCACTTGATATTACATGATTTACAAACCACGGCACGCAGGCCGGTCATACATGAATAAAACAGTAAACACTTCCAAATAGGCCTTCGAGGGCCGGCTTCGCAAAAAGGGCTTTAGCCCGCTATTGACTGCTTGGTGCAGCAGCACCTGCAAACAACAAACCACCGCACGGTGGCAAAACAAGGCAACGGTCAGCAATGCTGACCAAATTATAACGATCCCGCCCCCAACTCGGGGCGGCGATGCTCCTTCCCTGCATTTCATTAGCATAAGCGAGCAATATATATATACAACCATTACATCACAGACGTTGGCTCGCACGGCCACACGCCTCGCGCTCTCAGGGCACATTCTCGGTGAACCGGTCGATGTCACGTCAATATAAGCCATAGACATTCCGGACTCACCACCGCCACTTTGACGGCCAAACCTATGAGCAATTTGTCTTCCTGGCCTGGGTCACGACAATTTAAGCCATCGACCGCCGAAGACCCTAATCTATGCCAACGGCAAGTGCCACGTGCCTTTAGGTCTCTTTAACCGAACAACATAGAGCGGGTACGGTTCCATCTAACCCGTGCTCACGTCGCAACGATAATTTAGGCCATTTGCGCGGGTCAAACTTCCACCGAGTCTCGTTTCCATCACAATTCACATAACCCGGTTATGTTCAAGTTGTCTCTTAGGCCACCAAGTTGGCAGGATCTCGTACCCACCCAGTTTTCTGGGTGCACCTTTGGGTTAGTCCCCAAGGCTCCCTGCTGCAATCTACCGCGTAGAAACCCGAAAAACAATCAATAGCACGGAGTCTTCCCCGGCATTTATGCAATGCAACATCACCGATCCAGACCAACATGTCCGGGTAGGCTTCACACAATCATGCCTATGTTCGTTCTCGCTTACGGACTCTAAACAATAGGGACTTCACATATCTACCCGAAGGAACGCCTCCAACTCTCCGCAAACTCGCGAGAGCGGGCTTCCTATACAAAGAAGGAGAGCTACTCATGCTCAAGAAGAGAATCATTACCCTAGCATTCCTCTTTTGCATCATTCAAAAGTAAGCGGATGAAAAGCACCGCACTAGCTTTGCCTCCGTGGATCCGGAGTTGGCTCGCGATTCGGAGCTTCGAAGCTCCTCCAATGGCTGGATCTAGCTCATTCTTCCTTCCTTGGCTCTCCTCTCTCTCTAAGGTTTTAGAAAGATGATAACTTATGAAAAGTGAGGGTTTCTAAGTCCAATCCCGGGTATATCCCTTCAGGAACAACCCCCAGTCGTTGGATCTCAAAATAAGGAAACGAACGGCTTTGATTCGGGACTGAAATGCCCAATCTGGACCGAACACGGCCTGGCACACGCCCGTGTCCAGTGCTGTGTGCCTCATTCTCCGTCAAAATCAAATTGCCTGGAACAACACACGGGAATCAAACACGCCCGTGTTCGACCTGACACGCCCGTGTTCCACGTGACACGGTCGTGTGGCCGGCCGTGTACCCCCATCATTTTTCCACGAAAACAACCCGAGCACTGCACGTGTTTTAGGACACGCCCGTGTCCTTGCCCGTGTCACCTTGACACGCCTGGGCTCCAGGCCGTGTACACGGTCTCGACACTCGACACTTCGTCGAGCGAAGATCGTCGACCTGATGACACGGCCTTGGACACGCCCGTGTCCTAGGCCGTATGCCTTGCCTCGACACAATGTCGAGACCAAAGTGTCGACTTCCCGGGACGAGTGTCGACACGGGTAAAAACGACATGCGACACGCCCGTGTCGCAGGCCGTGTGCCATGTGTCGACACTTCGTCGAATGCAGAGTGTCGACTTCGCGGCTAAGTGTCGACACGGGTCGACACGCCCTGCGACACGCCCGTGTCGCAGGCCGTGTGCCCAGTCTCAACACAATGTCGAGACCAAAGTGTCGACTTCCCAGCTGAGTGTCGACACAAGCTTGACACGCCCTGGGACACGCCCGTGTCCCAGGCCGCGTGCCTGCAGCCAGAACCCAAAACTGGCCCAAAACGTCCCCCATCGCTCCTTTGAGTTTCGGGGCGTTACAACTCTCCCCCTCTTAAAAGAATTTCGTCCTCGATATTATATAAAGGAAAGACATGTACAAAACCAAAATTGGTACCTGAGCGGAACAACTCCGGATACTCGTCAAGCATAGTCTGCTCTCGCTCCCAAGAGAGCTCCTCACGACCGCAATTGTCCCACCGGACCTTGACCATCCTGATCTCTTTATTGCGTAGCCGCTTGACCTCCGAGTCCTCAATCCGCACGGGCTTAACCTTTGTCGTTAGCCCACTATCCACCGGCACTTGATCAACCGCGATCACTTGCGTAGGCTCTTGCACCGCCTTGCGAAGCACCGCAATATGGAGTACATTATGTAAACCACTAAGCTCAACTGAAAGCTTCAGCCGATAGGCTGCTTATCCAACTCGCTCCAAAACCTCAAACGGTCCAAGGTACCTCGGGCTTAGCTTTTTCAATCGCCGCACCCGCGAGACACCCTTGAACGGCTTGATCTTTAAGTATACATAATCGCCCACAGCGAACTCTACGTTCCTGTGCTTGGCATTATAGTACTTTTCTTGTCGGTCCGGAGCGATAAGGAACCTCTCCCGAATGGTTCTCACCAAAGAAGTAGCATCCTCCACTTCCGATCGCTTATACAACTTTGACTCACCCGTTTCTAACCAAGACAATGGTGTGCGACATTTTCTACCATATAGGGCCTCGAAGGGCGCCATTTGAATACTCGCTTGGTAGCTGTTGTTGTATGCGAAATCCACCAAATAAAGGTGGTCTTCCCATTGCTTTCCAAAATCCAAGACACACATGCGAAGCATGTCTTACATGGTTCTATTGACCCTCTTGGTCTGCCCATCCGTTTGCGGATGGAAGGCTGTGCTGAATTTCAACTTTGTTCCCAACATTTGCTGCACTAGCCTCCAATCATTGGACGTGAACCGCCCATCTCGGTCACTCACGATGCTGTGGGGCACACCATGAAGCCGTACTATGTTATCCACATAAAGTTTTGCCAACTTCTCCACCGGATCATCCTTCCTATGCGGAATAAAATGCGACACCTTCGTTAACCGATCAACAACCACCCAAATGGCGTCGTTCCCCTTTTGCGACCTTGGCAAACCGTGCACAAAGTCCATAGAGATGTCGTCAAATTTCCACTCCGGAATAGGCAAGGACTTAAGAAATCCTCCCGGCTTTTGGCACTCCGCCTTTACCAAGGCGCAAGTTTGGCACTTCGCTACGTATAGCGCCACATCCTTCTTCAAACCCGGCCACCAAAACAGTTTCTTCACATCACGGTACATCTTTGTGCTCCCCGGGTGAATCGAGTACTTGGTACGGTGTGCCTCGTACAACAACTCCACCCGCAAATTACCCACATCTGGGACTCACAGACGACCGTCCTTCCAAAGTAATCTGTCCTCCACAACGAATTGGGAATTTGACCCATCCAGAGCCTCTACCATGAACTGCTTCATATGAGCATCCATATCCAAAGCCTGCCGAATACGATCAGCCAGGTCATATTGGACTTCAGTCCAATTCAGAACTGCTTCAGCACTTGATTGTCTATCCACACAAACAATCTCCAACGCCTCCAACTCTCGCACCAACCGCTCATCATGCACCGATAGCCAATTGGCTTGAGCTGGGGCTTGACGACTCAGCACGTCCACAACCGCATTCCCTTTGCCAGGCACGTAGTGGATCTTGAATGTATAGTCCCCCAGGAACTCCATCCATCTACGCTGTCGCATATTTAGATCTTTCTGATCAATAAGATACTTCAGGCTCTTGTGATCGGTGTAGATATCAATCTTCACACCGTACAAATATTGTCTCCACAGCTTCAAGGAAAAAATCACGGCCGCTAACTCCAAGTCATGGACCGGATAGTTCCTTTCATGCACTTTTAGCTGTCTCGAGCCATAAGCTATTACACTTCCATGTTGCAGTAGCACGCAACCCAAACCGCTGCCCGAAGCATCACTATAAATCTCATAGCCTTCGGTCCCACATGGCGAACTCAGCACAGGCGTCGTGGTCAACCGACACTTCAACTCCTCAAAAGCTCGCGCGCACTCCGGCGTCCAAACGAACTTATGCTCCTTCCTCGTCAAAGTAGTGAGAGGTAACGCTATCCGCGAGAAGTTCTCTATGAAGCGCCTATAATAGCCGGTAAGCCCCAGAAAACTCCGGACTTCCGCTACCGAAACAAGCTCAGGCCACTCCCGTATCGCAACGATCTTCGCCGGATCCACAGCAATACCTCTCCACTCATTATATGCCCGAGGAACGCCACTGAGGATAGCCAAAACTCGCACTTCGAGAACTTGGCATACAACTAATTTCTCCTTAGCGTCTCCAACACCAAATGAAGATGCTTGAAGTGATCTTCCTCACTTTTCGAGTACACCAAAATATCGTCGATGAAGACGATCACGAAATGGTCCAAGTACTCCCTGAACGTCCTGTTCATAAAATCCATGAACACTGACGGCTCATTAGTCAGCCCAAACGGCATGACCGTAAACTCATAATGCCCGTATCTCGTACTAAACGCTGTCTTCGGGATATCACTCTCCCTTATTCGTAGCTGATAGTACCCAGCCTTGAGATCCAACTTCGAGTACACCGTCGACCCGACTAACTGATCAAAAAGATCATCAATCCGGGGGATTGGGTACTTGTTCTTCTCCGTCGGCTTGTTGAGCTCCCGATAATCAATATATACCCTCAAGCTTCCGTCCTTCTTCTTAACAAAGAGGACCGGTGCGCTCCAAGGCGAAGAACTCGGGCGCACATACCCTTGCTCCAACAACTCTTGCAGTTGAACTTTCATCTCCGCCATTTCCTTAGGCGCTAGCCGATACAGAGATCGTGACACAGGCTTTGCACCTGGCACTAGCTCGATCGTAAGATCTATCTCTCGCTGAGGCGGGGCTCCAGGAAGATCTGCGGAGAATACATCAGGGTATTCCGATACCACTGAAATACAATCCAACGTGGGCTTTGACTTTGCAACCTCCACTAGTGTAAAGAATAGTTCTGCACCGGTATGAACTGCCTTCACCACCTGAAGAGCAGACATCAACATCTTGCTCCCAGCTTGACTTCCTTGCGACCGCAGTCAATATAGGCCTGCTGCTCCGAGAGCCAGTCCATGCCAAATATAACGTCGAACTCCACCAACGGAAGTAAAGACGCCTGCAGGTCGAACTCCTTATTCCCAATACGAATCTTAACATCGCAAATCCTATCTGCTCGCATCGAACACCCATTGGGCAACAACACATCCAACTTATTCTTCGCCATCGAAGAAGGGACTCCGATGCGTGATATAAATCCTTCGGACAAGAAGGAGTGTGAAGCTCCCGTATCGAAGAGTGCTCGTGCCGAATTTCCACAAATCAAAACAAATCCTAAACAAGCAGTGGTAAGGTAACATGTACATAAAAAGTATTTAAAGAAATTGACTTTCTATAAATTAAACCGTACCTGCCACCACATCAGCCTGTTTGATGGCCTCCTGTTGGCCAAGATTATAGACCCTTGGTTGGGCCGGAGCATAATGGGATGTGGTCGACTCCGCCGCCTTTCCCTTCTCTTCATAAGTAGCTCCTGGTCTTCTCTCGGACTTAGGACGTCCGCTCCAACAGTCACGGGCAAAATGCCCCGTCTTTCCACAAGTAAAACGCGCGCCTGGGGTCCGACTCATAGTCGCCCCAGAAGCACCAGAAGGAGCTGGACCCGAAGTCCTATGCTTCTTGAAAGACCTCCGATAGCCGGTCTTTGAAGTAGTTGGCACTTTAAATTCAAATTTCCTATCACCCAATCCTTTCTTTACTTGCACATTCTTCATGTCCTTTTCCAAGGACCGGGCAGTATTGACCAAGGTTAAGAAACCCTGCGTCATCGGCCCCGAAAGTAGTAATCTCAACTCATCCCTCAAGCCTTCATAGAAGCGATTAGTTTTGCGCTCCTCATCCACGATGGTGGAGCTAGCATATCGACTCAAACGAGTGAACTCATTGAGATATTCATCCACGCTCTTCTCACCCTAAATCAACTTCAAAAATTCGTTCTCCAACGCTATCTTCTGCATCGAAGGGAGGTATCTAGCCAAGAATAATCTCGAGAACTCTTCCATCGAGACATCACCAAGTTGCCTACCTCTCAATAAGTGCAGCTCCAATCCTTCCCACCACATTCTCGCTTCACCGTCCAAAAGGAACGTAGCGATGGTGGTCATTTGCCACTCCTCCGTCTCCGTTGCTGTCATGACTCTCTTCACCCTGGAGAGCCAGTCTTCAGCCTGAGATGGGGTTCCCAACCCCGAGAATAACGGAGGGTTAAAGCTCATTACATGCTTAAGCTGCCTCTCAGTTGCCCTCCTTGGCATCACCGGTTCCACAACCACTTGCTCCACTCTCCTCGGCTCAGCCTCTTGAAGAGGTTCCTGCTCCATCACAGGAGCAGGCTGCTGCGTTTGCCTTGCAGGCTGCGCATTTATCACGACCAACACTGCTTCAGCCACCAATCGTATGTTCTCAGCCGACAGAGGTGTTGCAGGAGCAACATCCGGTGCACTACTAGCCTCATAAACTCGGCGTTCTGACGGCCCAACACCACTTCTGGTCACCTATAGTGGTACAAAACACCGTTAAGCGACCAAATAAAATTGCAAACAGCAATTATAGGAACACGCAGTTTCCTCAAACACGTGTATTTTCATTCCTAAGTGGACATTCATGGGTTCTTTTTACCGTTATAACGATGACGCACACAATGTGCTCACCACCCCTTAAAAAGAATTCGCCCACGAATTCATCTTAAGCCCGACCAAAACCAGTAGTCTGATACCAAATTGTAACACCCCATATCCGTCACATAGCATATAGCAGTAGGTCCAGCTGGGGCCAGACGCCGTATGCCACAGACAGACCGGGTGGTTACTCATGGAAACCATCCAACCAATCAACGTCCTACACAGAGCATTCTAGCGGAAGCAGTTTAAAAAGTTGCAATAAAGAACCCAGCATTAAAGCATGAATGTCCACTAACCCAAAATAGGAATGTATTACAAATACCAACATTAGCCTTAAGGTCTTACAAAATGTTTCACTTGATATTACATGATTTACAAACCACGGCACACAGGCCGGTCATACATGAATAAAACAGTAAACACTTCCAAATAGGCCTTCGAGGGCCGGCTTCGCAAAAAGGGCTTTAGCACGCTATTGACCGCTTGGTCCAGCAGCACCTGCAAACAACAAACCACTGCACGGTGGCAAAACAAGGCAACGGTCAGCAATGCTGACCAAATTATAACGATCCCGCCCCCAACTCGGGGCGGCGATGCTCCTTCCCTGCATTTCATTAGCATAAGCGAGCAATATATATACAGCCATTACATCACAGACGTTGGCTCGCACAGCCACACGCCCCGTGCTCTCAGGGCACATTCTCGGTGAACCGGTCGATGTCACGTCAATATAAGCCATAGACATTCCGAACTCACCACCGCCACTTTGACGGCCAAACCTATGAGCAATTTGTCTTCCTGGCCTGGGTCACGACAATTTAAGCCATCGACCGCCAAAGACCCTAATCTATGCCAACGGCAAGTGCCACGTGCCTTTAGGTCTCTTTAATCGAACGACATAGAGCGGGTACGGTTCCATCTAACCCGTGCTCACATCGCAACGACAATTTAAGCCTTTTGCGTGGGTCAAACTTCCACCGAGTCCCGTTTCCATCACAATTCACATAACCTGGTTATGTTCAAGTTTGCTCTCAGGCCACCAAGTTGGCAGGATCTCGTACCCGCCCAGTTTTCTGGGTGCACCTTTGGGTTAGTCCCCAAGGCTCCCTGCTGCAATCTACCGCGTAGAAACCAGAAAAACAATCAATAGCACGGAGTCTTCTCCGGCATTTATGCAATGCAACATCACCGATCCAGACCAACATGTCCGGGTAGGCTTCACACAATCATGCCTATGTCCGTTCTCGCTTACGGACTCTAAACAACGGGGACTTCACATATCTACCCGAAGGAACGCCTCCAACTCTCCGCAAACTCGTGAGAGCGGGCTTCCTATGCAAAGAAGGAGAGCTACTCATGCTCAAGAAGAGAATCGTTACCCTAGCGTTCCTCTTTGGCGCCATTGAAAAGTAAGCGGATGAAAAGCACCGCACTAGCTTTGCCTCCGTGGATCCGGAGTCGGCTCGCGATTCGGAGCTTCGAAGCTCCTCCAATGGCAGGATCTAGCTCCTTCTTCCTTCCTTGGCTCTCCTCTCTCTCTAAGGTTTTAGAAAGATGATAACTTATGAAAAGTGAGGGTTTCTAAGTCCAATCCCGGGTATATCCCTTCAGGAACAACCCCCAGCCGTTGGATCTCAAAATAAGGAAACGAACGGCTTTGATTCGGGACTGAAATGCCCAATCTGGACCGAACACGGCCTGGCACACGCCCGTGTCCAGGGCCGTGTGCCTCATTCGCCGTCAAAATCGAATCGCCTGGAACAACACACGGGTATCGAACATGCCCGTGTTCTACCTGACACGCCCGTGTTCCACCTGACATGGTCGTGTGGCCGGCCGTGTACCCCCATCATTTTTCCCCGAAAACAACCCGAGCACTGCACGGGTTCTAGGGCACGCCCGTGTCCTTGCCCGTGTCACCTTGACACGCCTGGGCTCCAGGCCGTGTACACGGTCTCGACACTCGACACTTCGTCGAGCGAAGATCGTCGACCTGATGACACGGCCTTGGACACGCCCGTGTCCTAGGCCGTGTGCCTTGTCTCGACACAATGTCGAGACCAAAGTGTCGACTTCCCGGGACGAGTGTCGACACGGGTCGACACCCCCTGCGACACGCCTGTGTCGCAGGCCGTGTGCCATGTCTCGACACTTCATCGAATGCAGAGTGTAGACTTCGCGACTAAGTGTCGACACGGGTCGACATGCCCTGCGACACGCCCGTGTCACAGGCCGTGTGCCCAGTCTCGACACAATGTCGAGACCAAAGTGTCGACTTCCCTGCTGAGTGTCGACACAAGCTTGACACACCCTGGGACACGCCCGTGTCCCAGGCCGTGTGCCTGCAGCCAGAACCCAAAACTGGCCCAAAACGTCCCCCGTCGCTCCTTTGAGTTTCGGGGCGTTACACATGGTGTCCGCCGTATCCTCCAAGTCCGCTGTTGACCAGGCGGACTTGCTATCTGCCTTTGGTCGTGGACTTGTGTCAGATTGAGGCTTGATTCTTGCGGACTGCCTCGGGTTTGTGCGGACAGCCATTGAAGGGGTCGCTGTCCTGCAGTGGTTGGGGGCTTTACAGGCTGATGCCTTGTCCGCATAGCTCAGGCGGACTGTAGTGGGTTCTCCAACGTTGTCTTGCTCCTGGCGGTTTTCCATGGTATCCGGCCAAGTCCTCGCGGACTCGGCGGACGGTGTTTTGCTATCGTGTGGGCTGGTGCGGTGCCGCTATCTCTTGGGCGGTGACCACACTCCTCACCTCGCCTATAAATAGGACCCCCTGCCACATCTACAGTAACTTGAGTGAACAGTAAGTTGGGTTGGGCAAGGAGCTGCGGTCTCAGTTTGTTTGTCCGCGCGGATTGATTCGGGGCTGACGGTTTGCTGTGTGCAGGTCGCGCGGGTAGCTTCAAGGAGCCAGGAGTTTGGCTCTGACTTTGGTCAAGTACTTGGAAGTTGTGCGGTCTCTGCGGATTCAGCAGGAGGTCGCTCTGCGGCTTGTCAACTCTGTTTCAACTTTGCCAGCTTCAATAACCTGTCCGTCGGCTTCAGGCGGGTAGGCGGTGTTCCTCAGTTCAGCCTCAGTAGGAGACGAATAATGGTATGTCTGCGCGGCCTCGTGGCTTCGGCGGACTCCGTGGCTATTCAGCGGATTGCAGCTTATGTTCGGGCGATCTTAGCGTACTCGGCGACCTCGGCGGTCTTGGCGGTCTCCGGTGCTGTCCGCCCGGCTTGGTTTTTGGTGCTTTCTGTTTACAGCTGTTTATACTAACAAAATCATGTCTCGCTATGTATGCTTCGTGTTGTAAAGAAGTGAATGTAAAAAAGATCTGCTTGTGCTTCCATTGTTTGTTGGGATTAGCCTTGTTCCTTGGTTTTCCGTTGGTTCAACGTGAGAACTGGGTAGTGCCGAAGATATTAATTTGGTGTTTGGGCTACCTTGCTGACCACGCTGAGAAAATTTTAACATTATGGCCATTGATGCCTCCAGAAGTCAATCAGATGAAGAAGAATCTGATAATGAAGGAACTTCAGAATCAAAAGCTGATCAGGTACTTTCAACTTTTGATTATAGTTCTGATACTTTCAAAACTGAGTTTAAAACCTTGTGTATTGATATAATCAACTCTGAAAAGGAAATCAAAACACTTAGAGAAAAATTATCTAATCAGGAAAATATGATTTCTGAAATTAGTAAGTTGAAAGAAGAACTAATTCTGGCTAATGAACAAATCAATTCTTTAAAAACAGAGCTATGTGAGGCCAAACAACTTGAGGAATCTCTCAATGGGAGAAGCTTTAAGCTGATGGACATCACAAGCACTGTCAATGCCAGACTGAATGGCAAACTGGGCTTGGGTGCATCATCAAGTTTACCCCTCATTCTCAAGAAGAACATATTATCAACCCCCATTAGATTTGTGTCAGCTAAGGATAAAGATGTAATGAATAACAAACAAATCACAGAAGAATTACCTAACTTTAAAAATCACAAAAACAGAAACCAGCAAACCTTAGATAAAAACAAAGTTCAGCAGATTTCGTCAAACTTCGATTGACAAAATATGGCCAGTTCGTCGAACTCAAGTCGACGAACTCTGAACGCAGAACTATATAATAATTATTCGTCTTATTGCGATCGACGAACTGTGTATGGTTCGTCGAGCAGAGATCGACGAACTTGGGGCATAGAAAATGAATATGTTCAATCTCTAAGTAGAGATCGACAATCTCATCATGTTTCGTCGAACTCTGGTCGACGAACTCACAACTTTTCATCGATCCCAGACAGACTTAATAAAAGTCATACTTATAACAGCAAATGAAATCAAACTAGAAAACCTTTTAATCCACTTGCTGATTGGATAATTCCTCCTATAAGATATCACCCCTTAGGATATATATCTCAACCAGAATTTTCAGTAATATCTAGTTTTTCTTATCAACAATATAAAGGACCCAAGGTAACTTGGGTCAAGAACAACTGACTGTTTTCATTGTAGGAAAAGGACTATCCAGCTGTTAATCAAAAATGCTACCTGGACAGTGGATGCTCCAAGCATATGACTGGCAGCAAGGATTACTTAATCAACTATAAGTCCAAGCTGGGACCAAAGGTGATCTTTGGTGATTCAAATTGGGGCCAGTCTGAAGGCTTTGGACAAGTAAAGATTGGAGCAGTCACTTTCAAGAAGGTGACCTATGTAAGTGGACTCAAGCATAACCTCATCTCCATAAGTCAAATATGTGATGAAGGTTATCAGGTATATTTTAACTCAACATCTTGTATTATTTCTAATAAAGAAAAACAAACTGTTTTAATTGGAAATAGACAAGGTAACATATACATAGTAGATTTTCATTCCGCACCTTCAGATATCTGTTTACTTAATATAGTTAGCAATCAAAATGAACTATGGCATAAAAGACTAGGACATGTTAATATGAAAAACATTGCTAGGTTATCTAAAGATAGCCTTGTGAGAGGTTTTGCCTTCTGGTCCCTACAGGAAGGAAGGCCTCTGCAGGGCTTGTCAACTAGGCAAGCAAACTAAATTTAGCTTTAAATCAATAAATAAGAGTGATTCACCTAGGATCTTGTACTTGCTACACATGGATATTTTTGGACCCATTGTTGTACAGAGCCTAGGAGGGAAATCCTATCCTCTAGTCATTGTAGATGACTTCTTAAGATTCACTTGGGTGTTCTTTCTGAGGTCTAAGTCAGATACATTCAAAGTTCGTACAGATTTTATCAGGACCATACAGATTGAGTACTCTACTCATTTTGCATTGATCAGAAGTGATCATGGTACAGAGTTTGAGTCTCTTCTTATGCATGAGTTCTGTGAGAAGGAAGGTATCAAGCACTGCTTCTCAGCTCCTAGAACTCCTCAACAAAATGTGCTAGCTGAAAGGAAGAATAGAACCCTAATTGAAGCTGCAGGCACATTACTTGCAGAAGCTTACATGCCCCTATCCTTTTGGGCAGAGGCTGTAAGCACAGCAAACTATGTACTGAACATGAGTTTGATACATAAACTTAAGAATAGGACTCCCTATGAATTACTCAAAGAGAAGAAACCTAAAATCACTTATTTTAAAGTATTTTGTTGCATATGTTATATACATAATAATAACAAGAAATATAATAGAAAGTTTGAAGCAAAGATTGAAGAGGGAATTTTTTTAGAATATTCCCAAGTAAGCAAAGCTTATAGGGTGTTTAACAAATCTTCTTTAAAAATTGAAGAATCTATACATGTGACTTTTGATGAAGCTAACATGTCTTACAAGGAGAAAGAAATTTCTACCAATAGCACCTTGCAGGTACCTAACTTGTGTGAGAAATTGGGAGAGTTAAACCTTCCACAAGAGGTTATATCACCTCCTCCACAAGCTGAAGAAGACAGTGAAGAAGAACTATTGGAAGAGGCTGAACTTCATTCAACAGCAGACATTATTCCACAAGAGGAATTAAATCCAAATGTTGTTGCTGAACCAACTCTACCCACTGATCTTGTCACACTAAGGGATCACCCTAGAACTCAAGTGTTTGGAGACATAATAGTAGGTGTACAGACAAGGCATCAAATCAACCAAGATGTGATGCATGCTTGTTTCCTCTCTCAAGTTGAACATCAATCCATAAAAGATGCTGAGCAAGATCCCCACTGGATCATGGCAATGCAAGAGGAACTCAACCAATTTGTGAGATGTAGAGTTTGGCATTTAGTTCCAAGACCCAAAGAATACCCAGTCATTGGAATTAAATGGGTATATAAAAACAAACTAGATGCCCATGGTGTAATTGTGAGGAATAAGGCTAAGCTTGTTGCCCAAGGTTATATGCAAGAAGAAGGAATAGACTATGAGCAAACCTTTGCATCAGTTGCAAGGTTAGAAGCAATCAGAATATTTATTACTTATGCTACCTACAAGAAGTTCAAAGTCTATCAGATGGATGTCAAGAGTGCCTTCCTGAATGGAGTACTTAAAGAAGAGGTTTATGTTGAACAACCTCCAGGTTTTATCTCTCTAACACATCCTTCATATGTTTTTAAATTGCATAAAGCTCTTTATGGTCTAAAGCAAGCTCCAACAGCTTGGTATGAGACCCTAGCTAGCTTCCTATTAGAGCATAAATTCACTAGAGGCATTGTAGATAAAATATTGTTCACCAGGCACTATAATGATCAAACTTTGTTAGTATAAATATATGTAGATGATATTATATTTGGGTCTACTGATTCCAAACTATGCAAGAGGTTCTCTGACCTCATTCTAAGTTTGAAATGAGTAGCATGGGTGAGCTTTCTTACTTCCTTGGTCTCCAAGTGAAGCTGCTACCTGATGGCATCTTCATCTCCCAGGCAAAATATGTTAAAGAGCTTATTAAAAAGATTGGGATGGCTGATGCCTCAGCAAAGAAAACACCTATGGCCACTAATGCTATAATATATTCTGATGCACATGGGAAACCTGTTGATCAGAAATTATATATGGGCATTGTTGGGTCCCTTCTATATCTTACAGCAAGCAGACCTGACATAATGTTTGTCATATGTCTTTGTGCTAGGTTCCAAGTGAACCCTAAAGAATCTCATCTAGTTTTTCTAATAAGAATTTTGAGATATATAAAGAGTTATCCTAGTCTATGACTCTGGTATCCTACTGAGCCAGAATTTGATTTAACTGGATATTCAGATGCTGACTTTGCTGGATGTAGGGTAGATAGGAAAAGTACTTCAGGAACATGTCAGTTCCTTGGTATGAGATTAGTGTCTTGGTTCTGCAAGAAAGAATCATCTGTGTCTAAATCAACTGCTGAAGCAGAAAACATAGTAGCTGGCAGTTGTTGTTCCCAGATGTTGTGGATTCATATCCAACTCCTGGACAATGGGTTCAACTTAAATAATTCAACTCTCTTTTGTGATAACACCAGTGCTATATCCATAGCACAAAATCCAGTCCATCACAATAGGGCTAAGCATATAGACATTAGGCATCATTCCATTAGAGAGTGTGTGGACAAAAACAAAATTAAACTTGTCTATATCTACACTGATTTACAAAGAACATATATTTTCACCAAACCCTTGGATGAAAGAAATCACTTATTCTTTATAAATCAGCTTGGAATGATCAATGGAGAAGCTTTAGTTTAATTTCTGTCTATGCTCGACGAATTTTTCAAAGTTTGTCGAACGGAAATTGACGAACAGAGAAAAGTTCTTGAGATTTTCGTCGAACGGCGATCGACAAACTCTCTGTGAGTGAAGTTACTTTCATCGAATGGAGATCGATGATGTTGATGCACGAAAATGCAAAGGGGGTCTAGCACCACCAGCTAACGGTTCGAGCACAAGGGAAAAGAAGGGAAAGGATAGACTACGAGTAGCAATCTACTAAGCGGACGAGAGCAGGAAGAACAACAGGTCCGTGAGCCACGGAAACAACAGACTTCGCCCGTCGCGGCCTGAATGCCTCTCTTGCGACGGGCTTTTCCTTGATTAAAGAAAGGTTTGGTTACAAGTGAAAGAAAAAGGAAGACAAGAGCTGAGCAAGGTGGAGTCCGCAAAGCACAAGATTCGAGTCCGCAGCCTTTAACAAGTAGGCTCCTAGGCACGAGTCAGCGTGCCTTGGTACACCACCTCCCCCCTATTTATAGGATGGGGGGTCTGCCCAAACGGGAAGGGCTAAAATAACCGACTGCCCGGGGTATAGGAGAACCGGGCAGCGGTGACGGGAAGCAAAAAGAAAGAACACGGCAGTCCACGCAGAAGGGGAGGACTGGGCTCGCGGGCTGGAACTTCCATCTGCACTGCTAGGCGCGATCCTGCTGGAGGACGGCGTCCTGGGCGGATGAGACACTGCGTACGCCATCGTAGAGAATCCATAGATCCAAAGGCATGGCGGACTGAGCGAACAGAGCCTTGAATCCGCCGCTGGGGGATCATCCTTGGTGGCCGATTACCGCCGCTTTGCCGGACTGGGCGGACTGCCTAATTGAGTCCGCGGATAATGAAAGGGGGTCTTGGCTTCTTGTAGGATGTTGCGGACTGAGGGGTTAACATAATCCACACACATTTTTAAGTTTCCATAAAACTTCGAAAATGTTTTCTTAACCGCCGAGTCCGCAAGCCTCATTAATGTCTCCAGCGCTATAAATATCGCTGGAGGGCCTGGAACTGTTAGAAATTCCGATCGACACGGGGCGCTATTCACCACTTGCGGTCTCCACTTTGCAGTCCGGCATGGCAAGCTTGGAGCTTTCTTCTCTAGTCTCACTGCAAAAGGCGAGATGGCAGTAATGCCTATGAATACTTAGAAAATAATAAAGAGGACGTCGAGAGGGGATCTTGTCTGCTCTACTAGAGAAAGTTCCCACAGCCAGAAGCCTGCTGAGAAGGCAGTCCGCCGCGCTGATATATCTGCACGCGAGAAGGATGTCGCAGTTCCTAACGCTGAACAGCCACTGAGAAGTGAGAAGTTACTAACTCTGTCGGACACCGCCCCTTCCCAGAAAACCGCGAACTCGGCGGACACCGTTGGTGAACACAATGAGGCCGAAATATCATCCCCCAACGCCCAAGTGCCCATCGTTAACCTTGATTAAGAAGATAGGCGGACTTCGGGAGAAGAGGTTGGCAAGGATGCGCCTTCAAAGATATTGATCGTCGTGATCCATGAGACGGTCCGCGAGAGCCAGCCCGACTTAGGAGAGGCTGCCGCGGACTCTGTCGAGAAGAGAGCATCTAGAAAGAAGAGGAAGAGGGATGGGTCGACCGTGGCCGAGCGGGTTGAGAAGAAATTGCGCCCGATGTAAGAGAAGAATATCTCCAAGCGGACTGGAGATGCGGACTTACATCATAGACCACGCGAGAAAGAAGTTCCCGACAGCGACTTAATTACACCAGAGGCCCAAATTCAGGGAAACAATTCCCTCTCCACGGTCAGTTTAACCACGGATGAGATAATAGATTCGATAAATGTCAATGAAGTAGATCTAATGTACGAATCCTTGCTGAGTGTACTGCAACAATCTGAGGTGGAAGCCTTTGGGGATAAGGGTAGCCAACTCCCTTCTTTGTCCACTGCGCAGGAAGAAGAGAGGGAAAGACTGAAGCAGAAGATAGAGGAGCAGAAGAAACAAATCGCTGCTCACGTAGCTGTGGTGGAGGCGGCCTCAAAGCAGGCCGCCGACGGACAAGAATGCTGAGGATCTGCGGACTGCCGCAGAGCTATTGTGAACAGGTAATCATCAACCGGCTCCTAAGTATTTTAAGCGCTAGTGGCTTTACAGGTCGCCATCGCGGAAGTCGAGACCAATCAAGATCATCACCGAAACTGATGACATCGTGGTTTCAAAAAGTTCTGCTGCTGAGAAAAGAGCTAAAGTTCACCGTGAATGGAAGAAGCAGTTAAACGCCTTCGACCCTGAGCGGGCAAGGCGGCTTATCATCTTCAATAGTCGGCAACTCGCTGCTTCTATGTCCAAATGTGATCTTTCATCCTTTCTTTGAGTCCGCAGCGGACTGTCTTTGAATGTGAAGTTGACTTTCTTTGTTGCAGGTAGAAAGTCCCAACCAGGCACTGTCGAGAGCGGGGAGATTGTGGTAACGCCGAGTACTGATGTAGATGCGGTCTCGCAAGAGGGATCCGCAAGAGATGAGCAGCCCCTCCTGAACGATATCAGAGAGTTAGAAAGGAAATTTCAAGCTAAAATCCAGAGTATTAAAGCAGAGTTAAAGAAGGCGGATGAGCGCTAGAAAGCATCCGCGGAGTGCGAGAAAGCATCCGCGTAGTGCGAGAAAGCCCTAAAGGACCAGATCGCCAGCATCTCGAGGGCGCTGGAGATGTCCGATAGGGAGAAGAAGAGGCTCGCGGATGATGTCCGCTTCTACAAGGGCAAGCACTTGGCGTCGACACGTGAAGAAAAGGGGAATCGGGCAGCTGAGGTCGCTGAGCAGAGGTCGCGATTGCCAGATCGCGCTGCTCCGGAGGTCGCAGCACCGGTAGGCGGTCAACAGGCCGCGGACGAGGAGCCGAGGCCGGCAACGGAACCAATGGTGCCCCTTAGCCGGGTAGACCGGTAGGCTGCCCACATGCACCGGACTATTAACGTCATTCATCATCACCTCTGCCGTATGTATAGCGGGATCCTCCAAATAAGCAACCAAGCCGCGCACTTGTGCAGAGATAGGACGGAAAGGCCAGCGCGGACCGAAACTAAGGACCGCTGAGTCCGCGATGCCATAAACTATCAATTTGTTTTATTGTATAATTATGTGTGTTTTTTAAACAATGCTCTGTGCTGTGGACTGAATAATATATCCGCCCATTCTGTTGCTTATTTTTGCTGTGATCTGTGGCGAACTATGCGGACTAATGCCATGTCCGCTTCATCTAATTTAACTTCTGCAGGTGGGAAATGTTGCGAACTAAGCGGACTGAAACTGTGTCCGCCTCTCATATTTTTAACTTGTCTGCAGGAGGGAAGTATCGCGAACTGGGCGGACTGAAACTTTGTCCGCCTTAATTTGTGCTTTGAACTTTGCATGGCACGTGAATTTAAGTTTGTGTCCGCATTGTTTTTAAATTTTTGTTGCAAAAAATTGAATTTTTGCGGACTATGCGGATTGAAAATGCGAGCTGTGCGGCCTGGCCAAAAAGCTGTCAGACCCTATAACTATAAATATAGCCCTGCCGCTTCTTCTATGCAGGAAAACTGTTGAAGCTAAAGGACCATGCAGCCTGCCAAAATGGTATCCGCCAGGACTTATGTTGTAGTGGCTTTCCACGCCGCCGACCACCGAAAGTGCACCTTAACTGAGGTCGATCTTGAGGCCTTTGTTGAGAAAAAGATGGCGAATTCAAACTTGCTTGTCCGCCTTCCTGCTCATGAAAAAAGGCTAAATTTTTCAACCGCGACTCAGATCGATATTCCAATTGATCATTTTGACAGCGGATTCAAGTTTCCGCTATTACGGGAGCTCGCCAAAATCTTCGAGCACTATGGAATGGTGTCGGGCCAGCTCGCGACAAACACTCTTGCTGCAATTTGCAGCTTCATCTCTTACTTGCGGTCTGAAAAAGATTGCTTTCTCCATGAATGTCTTCCGCAAGATGTTCTCCGTCTGCTTGATAACTGCATCTGGAGCCCACCCCTACAAGGGGGTGATATATTTTTACTGCAAGGGATGAAGGTTGTGGGCCTTCCAAACAAGATCCATAACTGGACACCCAGGTTCTTAAATTTTGAAGGCGACCTATGGTTCGCGCACACCTATCCGCAAGTGCGTGCGGACTCTGCCTTCAAGAGTGTGCCGCTGGACGCGGTGGAGTCCGCCATCGTCGAATTCCTTGCTGATGCCAGGCTCGACATTAAGCATTATATTCCGCTGCTGGCGAGCTTGGCGGACGTTTCACCCGAAGAAAGTAAGCTCTTTGCGAACTCAAGTTTTGTATCCGCAGCGACCTTAGTGCTAACTCTTCTGTTTTTGCAGCGACCTTGGCGGTCCCCGCCAATTTGTCGCAGACGCCCAGCGGGTTTATTCCTACACAAAGAGAGAAGAAACAAGAAGTTGAAAGGAAGCGGAAAGAAGAAGGGGATCCCGCGACGGATTACTCTTCCTCTGAAAGTTTTACAATGCGCGGCTTCGGAAACCGCCAGAAAGATCTTAGGGGAAACCCAATGATCCACTGGCATAACAAGAACAAGCATGTCCGCTTGTCCACCGCGCTCCCCTCTTGGAAGAGTCCGAGAATAACTCGCCATGCCCATGTTGCGATTTCCACCCTCTATGGAAAGCGCAATCTGAGCGATCTGAAGAAAGTGGTCGCTGCCGACCTCCCCCTGCTAGCCTCCCAGGCTAGTGCGAACAGTGTGGTGATGACCCACTTTATCTCCTCCTTGGCCAGAGACCTGCTCCGGCAGAATGGGAATATTCAATAAGATAACAAGGTGCTCAAGGAGAGAAATGAGCGGTTAGGGAAGAAAGTCGCTCAGCAAAAGGAAGAGCTTGGGGTGAGTTGAATTTACAGCGGTCTCTATTTGCAGTCCACCGTAAACTGATGTTTGCTCCTTTGTTTTGCGCAGGTCGCCTACGACTTGGAGAATAATAGCTTCCAGGCCGCCATGCTCCACTTTGTGAAGGAAACCGTCGAGGTCGCCATCGAGCGATTTGTCCGCGGTGGCTTTGCAAAGGAAGGAGTGGATGACGTTCCCTTCTTGGAGCTCTTCCCAGAGTTGGCACCGCAGGTCGCAGTAATGGAGCGGGCTGCAAAGGGTAAAGATATCGTCGAGGAGGAAGATGAAGGCGAAGAAGAAGAAGAAGAAGACGAAGAGCAAGGCGAAGGACAAGGCAAAGAGCAAGGCGTCTTGGTAACAGCGGACGACACTATCTCAAGCCAGCGAGGCGGAGAACAGTCCGCCAAGTCCAGCACCTCTGCATCCTCCTCTACTGACAGGAGCTCACATAGCGAGTCAGCCTCAAGCACTGGATCAGATAGCAGTAGTGGAAGCGGCTCATAGGGCTTTTCTCCGGAAGTCGATATTGATGGCCTAAGCTCTGCAACTCCTGCTGAAAAGAAACAAAAGACTGCTGACGATTAATGTATTTTTGCTTTTGACTCCTTAAATGGGGAGGACTCAAGATTGTAGTCCGCCGAATAGATAAAAAGATGTAAAATATTTTTTGATGAAATAGAAAGGATATTCCGGTATCAGTATGCTTCCTGCAATGTTCTTCATTTTTTGCATTTAACGCGATTAAGTTTGATCTGATTTAGCAGTCCTCGTGATACGCAGATAGATCATACTGTGAGCTTTTTGACTTACTGATTAGACGACCATTGTCCGCCGTATGAATGAGAAGACGAAAATGTCAGGCGGACTCCGTTGAGTTCCAATTACAGTCCGCGAGATACAAAGATCATCCATAATGAGTTCTTGGACTTGCTGATTTGGAAATTCCATTTATCAAGCCGGTCATTGTCCGCCGTAAGAATGAACACTTGACGCAAATATAAGGCGGACTCTGTTGAGTTCCAATAGTAGTCCGCAATTCTCTTTATTAATCTTTCAAACTTAATGATAATATATGGGAAGCCATTCGGCGGACTGGGCTGATATAATTTCACAGTTCGCGCATATGCTAATAGAAATGATCTATAGCTTGCGACCAGGTGGGCAGGTGCGGTAGGCATTGCTTTCCTCACCAGGTCACAAGCTATAAAATCAACCAAAGGAAACCGGCGGACTGAGCGGATAAAGAAAACTAGTCCGCACTAAACAGAAGAAATGACCTATAGCTTGCGACCAGGCGGGCAGGTGTGCGTGGCATTGCTTTCCTCACCAGGCCATAAGCCATAAAATCAATCCAAGGAAAATCTGGCGGACTGCACGGATATAGAAAACCAGTCCGCACTAAGTAGAAGAAATGACCTATAGCTTGCGACCAGGTGGGCAGGTGCGCTTGGCATTGCTTTCCTCACCGGCCACAAGCTATACGATCAACCCAAAGAAAACTGGCGGACTGCGCGGATAAAGAAAACCGGTCCGCACTAAGCAGAAGAAATGACCTATAGCTTGCGACCAGGTGGGCAGGTGCGTGTGGCATTGCTTTCCTAACCAGCCACAAGCTATACGATCAACCCAAAGAAAACTGGCGGACTGCGCGGATAAAGAAAAGCAGTCCGCTCTAGGAAGATTCCCTGCAAAGAGCAAGATGCAGACTTGACGGAACGGTCCCCTTCCCTCTTTCCTGGAGCACAGTCCAAGTTGAACCTTTTGGTAGTTGCGGCCAGAGCGGCAAAACTTTCCTCAAGATCAACTAAGTTGTCGGTCTCCTGCAGGCACTGCTTGAGGGTACCATGGAGTGTTCGAGGGTTACAAGCTAAGATGATCGGTGGGCAGGTGCGGTAGGCATTGCTTTCCACACACGATCATCAAAGTTGTAACGATATCCCTAATGCGGCATGTTAGAGCTTAAATCCCACCCTGTCCCTCCATAATGCAAAGGTGGGGTGAGGTAATAGACGGGATCCGAAGTTCAGAATCCTACTGCACTAGAGCCTACAAGCTCCCACTACACGGTGCGAAATCTCTGCGCAACATGTGGTCTTCATGGTGTTATGCTAATGACAACAGCTCTAGGGGAGGTTTTGCTGAACTCGACGATGTCTCCTAGTATCAGGGAACGGTTATTGATCTTTGGGAGAAAAAGAGAGAGAACACTGGGAAAAAGTGTCAGTATGAATCCTTTGATTAATAAAATGAATTTGCAAAGCAAGCATAAGAAAGAAAAGAGAGTTCAAGGATGGAACTGTTTTTGGAATCTTTCTTAGCATGCCATCTGTTATGCTTAAATAGACAAAACACTTGAAGAAGCGTTAGCAAGCAGTTTTTATTCATAATGATTCTTGAAGAGGATACGCAAAATAGAAAAGAGGAGGTTCAGAAATAGAACCGTTTGAGATAATCCCCGCTCCATGTATGCGGCATATCCTCTCATTCGTACGTTTGCAAGTGGTAAGCGCCGCTCTTTAACGCTTATTTGACAATGAAG
Source organism: Platanthera guangdongensis (assembly GCA_039583875.1). Classification (NCBI taxonomy): domain Eukaryota; kingdom Viridiplantae; phylum Streptophyta; class Magnoliopsida; order Asparagales; family Orchidaceae; genus Platanthera; species Platanthera guangdongensis. The sequence continues at coordinate 99,129,289 of CM077162.1, read as the reverse complement.
GGGCCGACCCAATTTGGATTAAGTTTTCCAACTGAGCCAGCTCTTGCAGCAGCGTCAACTTTCTTTAGAACTAGATCTCCCACTTGAAAGTGTTTGACCTGTACGTTCTGATCAAAGTAACGGGCCATCCTTCTTTTGACCTCCTCCTGCCTTATGCCTGCTTGGTCTCTGATTGCCTCGATGTGTCCCAGGCTGAATCTCATCTCTTCATTATTCAACTCAAGCCAGTCCTCAATTCCTTGTCTCTCAAGCAGAACTCTAGGTGACGGGACTTCAAACTCAACTGGAATGAGTGCCTCTGAGCCATGAGAAAGTTTGAACGGAGTCTCGCCAGTTGCGGATGAAGGTGTTGTCCTAAGGGACTAGAGGACTAATGGAAGCTGATCAGCCCAGCTGCCCTTGAGATTCTGCACTTTCTTCTTAAGCAAATTAAGGATCTGCTTGTTGGCTGCTTCAACTTGGCCATTGCTCCTGGGATGATGAACTGATGCAAACCGCAGCTTTGTTCCGATATGCTTGCAAAAATCTATCATCTATGAGTTGTTGAATTGTTTCCCATTGTCAGTGATTATAGCCATAGGTATTCCATGTCGGCAGACAATTTCCCCCAAAATGAAATTTTTGATGACTTGGGTTGTTGTCTTTGCCAATGCCTTTGCTTCAATCCACTTGCTGAAGTAATCGATCATCATGATGATGAAACGTCGTTGTCTGCTTGCCATGGGAAAAGGACCAATGATATCCATCCCCCAAACTGCAAAGGGCCAAGGAGTTGCAATCGATCTGAGTGACTGAGCTGCATGGAGTTGAAGTGCAGCAAACTTCTGGCATTGAACACACTTTCTAGCATAAGCCTCGGAGTCTCTCTTCATTGTGGGCCAGAAATATCCCTGACAGAGGATCCGTCTTTCCAAGGTTCTTGCTCCCGAGTGACTTCCACACTCTCCTGAATGAACTTCTTGCAAAACAAGGGGAGCTTCTTCTTCTGAAACACACCGGGCCATGGTAGAGTGGAATGTTCTTCTATACAGGATTCCTGCCACTAAGTAGTAGTGAGCTGCTTTTATTCGGAACCTTTTATTATCTTTGATTGAATGGTGAAAATCTCTGGTTGACAGATAGAGAATGAATGGGTCCATCCAAGAGGGACGTTGATCAACTTGCATCAATTCTCCTTCCTCCACTGTCGGGCGGAAGAGCTCAGAAGTTGTTCCTCCTGATGGCAATCCATACTTAGCAAGAACATCTGCCTCCTCGTTTTCGGTTCTAGAGATGTGCTCAATGATAAAGCTCTTGACCTTGCCGATCTCTATCTTCACAAGAGCCAGATACTTCTTCAAGATTGCCTCTCTTGTTTCAAAGTTGCCAAGGACTTGTGACGCCATTACAAGAGAATCAGTTTTGATATGAACATGATCGATTCCGAGTTCCCTTGCAAGTCTCAAACCTGCTAGCAAAGCTTCTTACTCGGTCTGGTTATTGGTTACTGGAAAGTAAAACTTGATGGCCTGCTCTAGTTTGACGCCGTTTGGGTTAATGAGGACCACTCCTGCTCCAGATGAACTTCTGCCTGAGGCACCATCAACATAGATGGTCCAAGCAAAAGGTGACCCTTCTGCTCGATCAGAACTGGACTCTGGCATGTCAATCAAGAAGTCTGCTAGAACTTGAGCTTTGATGGCTGTCTTGGGCACATAAGAGATTTGAAATTCACTTAACTCTATTGCCCATTTGACTAATCTGCCAGAATGCTCCGGTTTCTCCAACACACTTTTCAAAGGTTGATCGGTAACGACTTGAATCGAGTGTGCTTGGATGTATGGATGGAGTCTGCGAGCTGACATGACTAGTGCCAAGGCTAACTTCTCCAGAATCGGGTACCGTGTCTCGGCACTCTTCAGAATATGGCTGACATAGTAGATTGGGAACTGCTTCCTGCTTTCTTCTCAAAGAAGAACATAGCTGACCGCCTCAGGGCCAACTCCTAAGTATAAGAAAAGAATCTCTCCTGGCCGGGGACTCTGAAGCAGAGGTGTTGAGGTCAGTTGCTTCTCCAACTGTTCAAAGGCTTGGGAACATTCTTCTGTCCACTCGAACCTGGATGCTCCTCGGAGAGTTTTAAAGAAAGGATCACTCCTATCTCCAACTCGAGAGAGAAATCTCGCAAGACCTGCTAGCCTCCCCCCTAACTGCTGAACTTCCTTAGGTGAACGAGGGGTAGGCATATCAAGAATGGATTTCACTTTATCTGGATTGGGGGCAAGTCCTTCTAGAGTAAGGAGATGACCAAGTAACTTTCCCATACTCGCCCCGAAGGTGCACTTAAACGGGTTGAGCTTCATTTTATATCTACGCAAAGTAGCGAACGTCTCTGCTAGATCTTGCAAGTGCGGTGAAAATGACTTACTCTTGATCAAGAGGTCGTCTACATACACTTCTAAGTTTCTCCCCTTCTGATGCTTGAATACACGGTCCATCATACGTTGGTAAGTTGTACCAGCATTTTTAAGCACAAAGGGCATCACAAGGTAGCAGTAGCAACCATCATTGGTAATAAATGACGTATGAGGAATGTCAAGTTTATGCATTCTTATCTGGTGATAACCAGAAAATGCATCTAAGCAAGAGTACCCGACCGCGGAATCAACTAAAGAATCTATCCGAGGCAAGGGGTAACAATCTTTGGGGCATGCTTTATTAAGTTTGGTAAAATCTACACACATGCGCCATTTTCCTCCTGGCTTTTTAACCATTACAACGTTAGATATCCAGGTTGGGTATTGAATTTCTCTAATGAAATTGGCCTTGATGAGCTTCGTGACCTCCTCTCTTATCGGCTCAGCAAGCTTTGTTGTTATATCCCTCTTCTTTTGTTGCACAGGCTTGCAGCTGGGATCAAAATTCAGGTGGTGGCATGCAACATCCGGATCCACTCCTGGCATGTCTTCTGCTAACCAGGCAAAGACATCCAGGTTTCTCAACAGGCAGGAGATCAGCTCGGCCTTTTGATCGTCAGGCAACTCCGAGTTGATGGAGAGCTTCCTCTCCTCCCCCTCAGCAATGGGGACTCCTTGCATCATCTGGGCAGGTTTCAGGTGAGCTCCTCTATCAGCAGCAGCCTCTGAATTTGGAGAGGCTTCTGCAGCTACTGCTGGAGCAAGGGAAGGACTAGCATCAACCATGTTGATAGTGCGAGCGTAGCACTCCCTTGCTCTCCTTGGGTCACTCCTGACCCGACACATCCGTCCATCAGCGAAGAACTTGATTGCAAGGTGGTAAGTTGAAACCACCGCTTAATCCTTGCTCAATAGAGGCCTGCCGAAGATGGCATGATAGCTACTGGGAGCGTCAACCACTATGAACTGCACTTGCTTAGTTGCCCCTCCAAGCTTTACGGGTAGGACGATGCTACCTTCAACTTCTTTTCTCTCTCCTGAGAAGCCATAGAGTGGCCCTTCGGTGGAAAGCAGAGGCTTTCCAGTCTTCAGGGGATCAAAGGTAGACTTGAACAGGAGGTTGACTGAGCTTCCGGTGTCAACAAGAATTCTATCAACTGTGAAATCCCCAATCACAGCCTTGATCACTACTGCATCATCGAACGGATTGGCTATTTGGGGCAGATCAGCTGGGCCAAAGGTGATGACCTCACTGGAGGAGCAACGGAAGAGGAAGACGCCACCTCTGCTCGAGTGACCCTAGAGATTGAAGATTTCCGAGTAGACTCGGTTCCTGCTCCACCATGGATAAAGAAGAGGCGTACCAGAACCCCTTCATCATCGGCATCGAAGCACTCAATCGGGACGTTGACCGGCCCTAGACGGCCTTCGTCCACGACCTCCACACATTCCTGATATGTTTCAGCTACCTCTTTGCCTTTGGAGTTATATGGCTTTGAATAAGAATCCTTCTAGCTCAAGTCAATCTTTCCCTCGGCAAGCAACTTCTCTATCAGCATGCGAAGGGCCTTGCAATCCTCGGTCAAGTGGCCCTTCTCTTTGTGGAACTGGCAGTAGTGCGCATTATTCCTTGGCCTCCACACTCTCTGAGGCTCTTGCTTCTTTTCTTCCGATCTCTTTTGCAAGATCTGGATGACTTCGTCAAGATCCAGATCTGCAATATCCTCCATGGGGCTGGTATCACATCGGCTTGGAGCAAGCAAGGCTGCTTGCTGGAGGATAGGAAGTGCTTGCAATGGAATGGCGGGAGTGGCGGCCAACGGCAGTCTCTGCTCCTGAAACTGTTGATGGCCAAGGAAAGGTTTCTTATGGCGGAAATTTCAGCCTCTTTGAGAAGGAGGCTGGAAGTTTGGGCGAGGGGGCTTGCTGTGAGAAGAAGAAGCGGAGGCATCCCTTCCTTCAGCCTTAGCTATCAGGGATGAAACATAAGTAGGATTGGCGTTCTCGCCTTCTATGAAGCGGTTCACCATGGCGATCAGCTCTTGGTAAGTCTCAGGTGCCTTGGTTGTTACTTTAAACTTCTGGGGGCCTTCCCGGAGGTCATGGATCAAGGCAACCTTGTAATAATCGGGGTTCACATTCCTTACCACTTGGATCTCTTTTTAAAAGCGATCAACGAATCGCGCCACTGATTCGTTGTCCCTTTGTTTGATTTCAAAGAGGGCGGCTAGCCCATCCTTCCTCTTTCTTGAGGTCGCAAACCTCAGCAACAACTCACGGCAAAGCTCAGCGAAAGAAGAGATTGTGCCCGCAGGCAGCTCATAGAACCACTCTCTCGCCTGTCCTTCGAGAGTGGTTACCAGGAGTTTACACTTGATGGCGTCAGAGAGGCAACTCAAAGCAACTGCCCCTTCAAACGCTTGGAGGTGGGAGACTGGATCAGTCTCCCCCGAATAGAATGGAAGGCGAGGCTCCCTGAAGTTATTCGGAGCCGACTCCCATCGGATTCGATCAACGAATGGAGATGGAGTCTCAAACTTAGCATGGTCGAAGGGGCGTACTAAAGCTGGGGAGTCCGCGGGCTCGGCGGATTGGCGGTCAGCAAAATGAAGCTGGCAGGCAAGAGTGCGCCTGGCAGCTTCTCTGAAGAAATTCCTGAAAGCAAACTGCTCCTCCTGAGGGTGCAGACGGGCGGTGGATTGGACAGGATTCCTAGGAGTGGCTGGCGACTGCCAAAGCGGAGTTCGGCGAGCTGGAGTCTGGCGGACTGGCAAGTCCGCAGGTTCTACTGCGGCCTGAGGAGCAAGTCGCTGGGTTAATATAAGTAGGGCTTGGCTGATCGCATCGAGACGCTGGTCAGTCTGCCTGCAGGATTGCTCAGCCTCAAAGCGAGCTTGCTCAATTGCATCCCAGAGAGAATCCTCCGAACTGGAGCGGTCTGAAGAGTGGGCTCGGCGGTCTGACATTTCTGTCCGCTGAATTCGAAATGATACTCGAATCTGAAGGTCGCGTGTTAACTGTTGATGCACAAAAATGCAAAGGGGGTCGAGCACCACCAGCTAACGGTTCAAGCACAAGGGAAACGAAGGGAAAGGAGAGACTGCGAGTAGCAATCTACTAAGCAGACAAGAGTAGGAAGAACAACAGGGCCGTGAGCCACGATAACAACAGACTTCGCCTGTCACAGCCTGAATGCCTCTCTTGCGACGGGCTTTTCCTTGATTGAAGAAAGGTTTGGTTACAAGTGAAAGAAAAAGGAAGACAAGAGCTGAGCAAGGTGGAGTCCGCAAAGCACAAGATTCGAGTCCGCAGCCTTTAACAAGTAGGCTCCTGGGCACGAGTCAGCGTGCCTTCGGTGCACCACCTCCCCCATATTTATAGGATTGGGGGCATTCCCAAACGGGCAGGGCTAAAATAACCGACTGCCCGGGGTACAGGAGAACCGGACAGCGGTGATGTGAAGCAAAAAGAAAGAACACGGCAGTCCGTGCAGAAGGGGCAGACTGGGCTCGCGGGCTGGAACTTCCATCTGCTGCTAGGCACAATCCTGCTGCAGGACGGCGGCTTGGGTGGACGAGACACTGCATCCGCCATCGTAGAGAATCCAGAGATCCAAAGGCATGGCGGACTGAGTGAACAGAGCCTTGAATCCGCCGCTTGGGGATCATCCTTGGTGGCCGATTACCGCCGCTTTGCCGGACTGGGCGGACTGCCTAATTGAGTCCGCGGATAATGAAAGGGGGTCTTGGCATCTTGTAGGATGTTGCGGACTGAGGGGTTAATAGACGAATCTGCTTCAGAAAAATTTCGTCGAACAGAGCTCGACGAAATTTTTTTAAATCTTCAGACTAAGCTCGACGAATTATTTACCTATAAATTATTTCCTCGACCTTAGATCAAAGAATTCTTTATTTTTCGTGGAATGGAGTTTGTCAATTCATATTCTGAAAAATCCTATATCTAGGTTTTTATTCGACCTCCGTCCCGCGCTTTCAGATCCATATCACTTTATCTCTGTTTCTCTCTTGCAGGTGCACTATGGCGATTCTAGCGGGCAGTCTTGCAGCCATGAAATTTGATACCGGATTTGATGTGGACTTTGAATCGTTTCAACATTCCGATCCTATCTTCCTGAATATGTTGCAACTGCTTGAAGATTAGTAGTTGAAAAATTTGATGACCACCAGGATCAAGCTCGCCAGTGCGGAAATTAGAGAGTGGGTCTACACTTCCTCCACAACAGATGAAGACACCATGACCGGCACAATATCAGGTAATGCAGTCTCTCTTACCCCCGTAATCTTAACCGATTTTTTTGGATTAGCTAATGGTACAAAAGAATTGGAAATTGATAATGAGGAATTTGATGGGATGCTGAATAAGATGGGTTATTCTGGAGAAACCGCGAATAAAATGCTGAGGAAACATCTATCTGCTGAGTATAAGTTTCTCGTAGATGTTGTGGGCAAGGTGTTGCTAGGTAAGCACACAGCCCACGACTACATCACCATGCATCAACTCCTGGTGATGTGTGCAGTGGTGAATAAGAAGTCAGTAAATTGGGATCAGATTATGTTTGAACTCATAAAAAAAAGAACACCAAAACGGAGGTTTGCTTTGGAAGGATTCTAGGAATCTTCCTTAAGGAAAAGGCTGATGAATCTGTGGTCACCCCGACCATATTCATAAATGCCTCCAAGAGGCTCACCTGTGCCCTCTTTGGCAGGTGGGAGAGGACCATCACTAAGCCCTCCAAGGCTTCATCCTCTTCCTCCAGGCCTACTGAGAGTACCAGGGTTGATCCAGCCACTTCCCACCCTACTGAAGATATCCCTCCTCCACCTCCATCACCTCCAGCCATCCACGCTCATCCTCAGATGGTACAACAACTCCCCTCCACAGTTCACACCACAGTCCATACTCCTACACCTCCCTCCTCTCCAATACATACATCCCCAACTCATATTCACTTTCATACCTCACCTTCATCCCCCTATGGTACACTAACTCCATCATCTCCAGTACCTTCATAACAAACTCATATTCACTTTCATACATCCACTCAATCCCCAAGTGACACACCAGTTCCATCACCACCCTCATCTCCACTACCACCACATTTGGCTGACATTCCCCTCTCCAATCTGTCCTCCCTACCATCATTCAATCTGCTTACATCCCCCCTTCATACTCCTTCTCCTCCAGATGAAATAATACAAGATTCCTTACCTCCTCCATCATCCACTGCCATCCCAACTTCTGTCTCCACTGAGACACCTTCTGCATTCCTGCCACTAGACCCCTCCATCATTCCACCTCTTGTAGCACTTCTCACTCCCCTCCTCAAAACACTCATAGTAGAGGCTATTTCTCCTCTTTCTGCCTCCATCTCTTCTCTTGTTGATCAAATCTCCACTCTCTGCTAATCCTTCTTCAGTCAGGGGCCTGACTCCAGTACCCACTAAAACCAGGTAGGGGAGATACTCTATGAAGAATTAGCAGCAGAAACAATAGTAGCGACAGAATCAGCAGCAACAGAAGAAAAAGCTGCAGTAGAAGCAACATCAGATGCAGATGCAGATGATGATTTATTTGATTTAATTAATTTCATTGAGTCTGACATGGATTTGGATGACACAATAACAAAATAAATAATAACTGCTGGTGATTATATTATAAATCCCATAGTAGATCTTTTGAAGTTGTTGAATCTTTTTGATACAGTTTATTTGAATGAACTTCCAGAGTATAACATAAAGCCATCTTTGACTATAGTCCCCTACACCTCACCAATAAGCCCCAAGGTTGCCAAGAAACTCAAGTCTAGTATTGTCATTACAAAGGCTCCAACCACTCCATCTCCACCATATCTGATTCCCTCATTACTACATCCCCTCCCAGAGTCATTTCAGCTCCAACTTTTGCTATGAATGACTCCCCAATGCCTGATCTTGATGAATTGGTCATGGCTGATATAGAAGAGGAGAATAAATCAGTTGCTGAAAGCACTGATGTGTATAGTTCTCTAGCTCTAGCTCTAGCTCCAGCTCCAGCTCCTTCCCAGGCAGAGAAACCTTTGATATCTGCAGAGGCTCTGAAAGAAATAAATGCATTATATGATACTCCTCAAGACTCTTCTGATGATGAAGATGATGAAGAGGATTCTGATGATGAGCCTAAAACGAAAATCTCTAAGAAGAGGAAAGCTCCACCACCTCCTTCTCCAAAACCCAGTCCAACAAATGATACTCCCTATTATATACTTCAGAAAATCACACCATACAAGGGCATGCCAGCATGGATGTGGCTATCCAAGAACCAGAAAAAAGAGAGAAAGAGAAGCAGGAAGTACTCACCTCCTCCTCAGAGATATAGAAAGGATCCTCCTCCTCCTCCTCCTCTACCTATTGCTGGTGCTTCAGGTTCTCCATCTCAGAGGACTACCCAATATCAAACATATCAGAGACATCAGGGTAGGTCCTCCTCCTCTGCAGGAAGTAGCCAGCAGAGGCACTATTCATCAGGCAAGCAGAAACAACAACAGCAACATCAACATCAACAGTAACAAATCACTGAACATCAAAAAGATGAAAGCCCAAGAAGACCTGCCTCCCCTCCTATACCTTTTGAGGATCCAGAAACAGCTACAACAGCAAGGATGGCCAGGTTCTAGGAATTGGTTGGCCTATCCATGATCAAAAAGGCAAAAGCTGAAGGAAAGGATCCATCTCAATACTCAACCATGTCCAAATACAGGAAGGAAGAACTCAACAGGTTTGCAAAAGCTAACAAGTTCTTTAATGTTGATGATTATATGAAACTTCATCCAAAAGCTGTGGTGCCAAGGGCTACCTCCCTTAATATCATTAGAGCTGCTGATATGACATTGACAAAAACACAAGTAGCCAATCCAAACTAGGAGATCAAGTTTACTCAACCCGTTGAAAGAGCTAAAGAGGAGAAGAACAAAGAGCAAAAGTAGAAGAAATAAACTTTTTGAACTGTATTAGTTTTTCTGTTGACCTAAAACTATCTATTTCATTCCTGATACAAAGCTTTCTATACATATATATCTGCTGCATATTTTAAAATTTCCTACCAGATATATGTTTTCTTGCTTTGTGAATATTTTGTGTCTGTATTTAGTGACCTCACCCAAATAGGGGGAGATTGTTGGATCCCAAGTTGGATTTAGGCTAGGTTCACTAAACTAGGATCATTTGACCCAACATGTATAGCCAGGGTCATGTCTGTGTCCTAGAGTCTAGGCCATATCCTCAGAATCAACACTACATGGATCAGCCATCAACAGACTGCAAAAGACACAAGACTTAGAGAAATTTCAAAGACTTAAGAAAATGAGTTCGACGTTCATCGAACTCAGCTCAACAAAGGTCGTGCTCAGCTCGATGAACTCAGAGACAATTCTCTGAGCTAAGCTCGACAAACTTGGTTCTCAGGTCGACGATTTCCAGATATTATACTTCAACATTCCAAGTCCAGAATTCCTTTCTCTGAACTCCATTCGACGAAGTTAGAATATCAGCTCGACGAACTTAGTCCACCGGTCGATGATTTCTGGATGCATCATGTGTGGAAAGGTGTCCACAAAAAGCTCTGACAAGTTTCCGAATCTCAACGTTAGCTGCAACGATGAAAGAAAGCAAACACATCACCGACCAACCAGCTTACAAAGAGCCTAGTGATCAAGCATCCAATGATTCACCCATATGCCCCATAATACAGCTTGAGAAAGTAATCTTCGCAATAGCATCTTCGATGGAAAAACGGATGCGCCAGATGGAAGAACACCGGTCACAAACACTTATTTTGCTAAGCGAGATAGGAGTGAAAGTCTTTAATTCCAAGAGCAGCTAAACACCTAGAGGGGTTGAATAGGTTTTCTAGTCTATTATAATAATATTTAACTTAGTGTGTTATGAGTTAGTAGTTTTATGCTTTCAAGACAAACCACAAAGAACACAGACAGAATTTATAGTGGTTTCCCAGATTATGGGTACGTCCACTTTCCCTGCCACCTTTCTAACTGCTTGTTAGACAAGACACTTCTCCGAAAACTCACCTCCTTAGAGCTTACAACACAGATCCCGCGTGATCTCTCAGTCTCCTCCAAGACTTACAACTCAGGCATAAAGCCCTACCTCAGAGCAAATTTGCTCCTACAACTCAATGATCAAATGATCACCTACCTCAGACTTAAATCCAAGTCCTATAGCTAAGGTTATGGAGGTTAGACCTACCTTAGAGAGAATGACTTTTCTTCTGCTCAGGCACAAGGCCCTACCTCAAATCCAAAGCTGGATCCTACCTCAGACCCAGAGGTCCTACACTTAGAGAGAATGACTCTCCTACAGCTCAGGCAAAATGCCCTACCTCAAGCACAAAGGCCCTATCTCAGATCCACACAGGATCTTACCTCAGACCCAAAGGTCCTACAACTCAGATCCAAAATTGGATCCTACAACTCAGATCCAAAAAATGGATCCTACAGAAAAGAAATGGGTTTAGTTTGTGTTGATTCGACACCAGAGAAACTTCTATGTGTCTGCTTCCTGAGCTAAGTTATCTCAGCTCTAACTTCTTCACAATAACAAGATAACGATCTTCAATAAGTTGGAGCTTGTGCTGGAAGTAACTCAGAAACTTGTTTTTGAACTAGTTGTTGTTTTGCACTTCAAACAGCTTGCTCTGACTGCAGAAATCCGAGCGTTGAGTGTGTTGAGCAAACTGGCATCACTCAACTCCTCTAGACTTATCCAATTCTTCTTCCTTGCTTAGGCATTGAGTGCGTCGAGTGAACTGGCATCACTCAATGCCTCTGGACTTGACCAATCTCTTCTGCACTACTAGGCGTTGAGTGCATTGAGTGAATCTTCATCACCCAACACCCCTGGACTTCGCTGCAACTTTCATTATACACTTGGCATTGAGAGCATTGAGTGAGCCTTCATCACTCAACGCTTTTGTCCTTAGCCGCTTCTCTTGTCTGCCAGCTTACTGAGGCGTTGAGTGTGTTGAGTGAGCTATCCTCACTTAATTCACCTGGACTTAGACAGCTTTTTTTGTCTTTCTTCTTGAGCTTTAACATCACACGATGCTTTCTTCTCTGGCTTTGAAAGAGCTGTATTTACTCGATGCTTCTAGACTTTGTCGATTTTCTGCTTGCCACAATAGAAGCTTTGACAGACAGTGATGTACTCAACGCCTCTTGTTATATGGCGTTGAGTGAACTGCCTTCACTCAACGCCTGTGTACTTAGCCGCAGAATTGTTTTGCAGACTGCTGGGCTTTGACTGTACACACCATACTTAGCACTTTTTGACATATAGCCTTGAGTGAACTGGCTTCACTCAATGCATGTCGAGTTAGGCAATTTTTAGCCTTTCCAACATCGTTTCTTGGTATCTAGCATTGAGTAAACTGACTTCACTCAACGCTTGTGGACTTAGACAGATTTATGTCTCTCCACATCTCTACCTTGTGACCACCTGTCACAATCACTTAGGAAACATGTCTAAACTTGTTCCATGGAACATCCTACACATTATGAGCTTGAATAATATCAAATACAACTATGCTCTTATTATTGATTGTGATGCCTTTTCAAATCTAGGGAACATTAAGGGCAATATTCCCAACAATCTCCCGTTATTTGAAGAAGGCGGAACACACAACAATACAAAGAAGCATTAACATAAAAAAGCATATTAATTTAATGCTGTTGTAAGCTATATCTGTTAGCTTATGCAACTTGAATTGCCAACATATCAATTCAATGAACTCCATTTAACTGCATTGACTCAACATGTCAAGTCAATCCTTTCTCATATCACTTGAACAATAGCTCAAGTAATATGGACTCTCCGTATACCACTTTATATTTAAATGGAGAACCACTAGAAGCACTTTCCATATAATATGCACTAACTCACCATGGCTCAACATGTAGTCATTGCATTCCTCATACTACTTGAATCTTTCCAAGTAATATGCATTGACTCAGCATGACCTAGTCATGTCAAGTATTGCTTCTACATCTCTCCCTTTCCAAGTATTGCCACACATCTTCACCTTTCTGGCTACTCCTATTGTCATATATCAATTTAGGGAGGAGATAGGATCATGAGAGAATTTATCTATTGATCCTAGCCTAATTCCAGTAAACTAATGATCAAACTAGTTGACGGAGAACATACCTCCTTTGTTGATATAATTAATACAACATATCCGTGCAACCACTAGACACTTAAGTGGTCCATTGATCCACTATAGCAGCTGCTGGACTTTATCCCCCTCAACAGGAGCATCTTGACGTGCTCCCCCTCAACAAAAGCATCTTGACTTTCTCCCCTCAATAAGAACATCTTCTATCATCCTTCTTGGTAGACACTTTTGTCTATTCCAATTTGGTTAGCACTTGAACCACTTGAATAACTTGATACCAACGATGGTATTCCACTTTGAAAGTGATTGTTAGATCTGATTTACACTAGAGGAGGGGTGTATGTTAAAAACTTTAATTTATTTTTATATCGGATTTAAAGTATATGATATATATATATATAAAGAAGGATCACAACACACAAATAAAAGAAAGTAAGACAATCACAGACGACACAAGGAAATATAGTCGTTCCCGAATAAATCTGGCTACATCCACTCTTCTACCACCCTGGTAGGAATCCATTACAGGTTTTTGATCAGGTGTCCTGCCACTAGAAGATATATTTTTCAAGGGAGATCTCGCAACCCTTTGAGCTTTTGATCAGGTACCCAAAAACAAATTTAAGTCTGTTGATCAGGTGACTTAAGAACCAAGGGATTAACTTTTGAAGGGAGTTATAACCCTATGCACAGTTTATGAAATAAACTAAAAATGTGATGATGTCTTCTCTTTCAAAAGTCTCTGAGAAGACTAGTGGATTGATGTTGAAGCAAAAAGCTTCCACTGTGTTGAGTAGAGTTTGTAATCAAGGGAGAAGCTTTTCTTCAGGGTGTAGGCCTTCAAGAATTTTGTATCTCTCCAGTAGCAATTTCAGACTGATGCAAAATTTTTTGTCTCTTGGAGAGTCAGAAGCCAATTGTCTATATTCTCTGTGTGTGTCTGAATATCTATTTTTTTTCTTCTTATTGTTGAGCAGTATTTTTTTCTGAATATATATTCTTTGAGAAGAATTCAAACATTTTAATTTTAAAAACATTCCTTGAAAGCGTCTGAAGAATCTCTGTGAATTTGTAACGAAAATATTCAAATATTTGGAATTAAAACCATTCTTTAAATCCCTGGTGATTAATTAGAATAATAACTCTGTGATAATTCCATATTTAATGTGCCAGAAATGGCTATATTCATTAAGAATATTTAGTATTAAATACCAGAGTATAACTGACTGAAATTAATCTATTTAAAAAATTTTCTGCTTTTGTATATAAAACTGCCTGGACCATTGCAAAGAATTAGTCGAACTCAGCAAATCTTTCCTCATCCTGAGCTTGGAGTTCGTTGAACTAAATGTGTCATTCGTCGCGTTGGGCTTGGCTATAGTTGAGATGAGCTGTAGAGTTGAGGTCAGAGTTCGTCTATCGGAGCTCAGCTTACGTCGAGCAGAGCTTAGCGGTAGAACTTTGATTCGTCGAGCGGAGCACGCGGTTCGTCGAACGCAGCTCTACTTTCATCGAACTGATTTTCTGCATCCGTCGAACTGTATTTCTGCTGGAATTCTTCTGAGGCAATAACCCTGGAAATAACATATGACCCAAGACTATAAAAAGTGGCTCAAGCTAATCATCCTAAAGAAATGATAGTGATCCTACCCCAAATCAGTAATAGGGTTCCAACAACCTCCCCCTATTTGGATGAGGATACTTTCTATAATAGAAAAACTCAAAGCAAAACTAATCTGGCAGAAAAAATTCCAGCCGATATAAAATAGGGTGATTTGGGAGTTCAAAATCATAAACACAATTTTAAAGATATAAAATCAGATATCAAGTGTCGTTCTTAGGAGTATCAGAGGGAGAATCTGCAGATGGTTTAGTGAAGATTAACTTTCTGTTAGGATCAGTAGCTTCCCTTTGACTCATCTTTAAATCCTGAGCTCCAATTATCTTCAGAGGGGTAGTCCTTGGTACAACTGCCTCTAGATGTAAGCTCATGTACTTGTCCACATTGAACAAGTTCTTCACTTGATATCTTTCAAGCTCCTTCTGTTTGTAAGTGGACATGGTGGAGAACTGACATGTGTCATGTCATTCTGCTTTGGCTTTCTTAATTTGTGATAAAGTAACAAGCTCATTAAATCTAGCCATTCTGAAATTTGGATCCAATTCTGGATCATACACCGGAGATGGTGGCCTCTCGTCATCTGATTGTTATGAACTTGACTGTTGGCTACTTTGAGTTGTTTGCATCTGCTGACTGCTTTGAGAGCCTGACCTTGAAAGTCTATCCTTTCTGTCTTGAGAAGCCCTTGAATAATAAGAAGTACTAGGCTTTTGAGAAGAAATATTACATGCTGCTCGTACTGCTGGAGGAGGAGGTCCTCACCTAGATCTTGGAGGTGAGGAATATCTCCTCATCTTCTTCCTATTATTTTGCTCATTCTTAGAGAACCTCATCCAATGGAGGAGGTCATGAGTGAGGGGTATTCCTTGCAAAATATAGTAAGGAATATCTGCTGTGGCTGAAGGTTTAGGAGCAACCTTTGTAGGAGCATTCTTCTTTAACTTCCTTTTATTAGATCCAGAATACTCTGAATCATCTAACTCTTAATCATCATCAGATTCTTCTGCAGGCTAACCATACAATTCATTTAAATGCTTAATCAAATCAGTCTGATCAATAAACTGAGCCTCTGGATGTACAGTTATAATGTCTTCTTCCATCTCCATATCTTCATTAAGAAGATCATCAAGGTTGGGCATTGGGGTTTCATCTCAAGCAAAAGTAGGAGGGGAAGAAATTTGCTCTATAGTATCCATTATATTATCAGCTACTACAGTCTCAAAGACTGGATTATTACTGATATAAAAATCTTTAAGGATATTCCTTAGCTGTTCTAAAATGGAAATATCAACAAGGGCAGTATAACATACTATGGCTCTAAAAAGATCATGCTCAAAAACTAGAAAACAATTATGTAGAGTATCAAAAATTGATAATAAAGAATATAAGTTGACTCTGAGATGAATAGAGGCATCACCAACAGTAACAACTTCTAATACTACTACTGCTTCTTGTTCTTCAACTAAACAAATCAAATTTGTATCATGTGGACTGTCTGGAGAGACTGCTGCTGCTGTAACTTCAACTGCTAGAGCTTCTTCATCAAACATCTCCCCCTACCGAGATCTAGGGAAAACTGAATCTTGGCCCCCAAAAGAAGGGACAAAGGAGGAATAAGATAGTTGAGAACATAGAGCAGAGATAGATGCAGCAAGAAGAGCTATAGCTTCATCTATCAGCTTTTTGAGAGTTGGCGTAATGTGTTCAAGAAGATTGTAAGAAATGGTTGAAAAATCCACATACATAAACTTAAGAGGAGCCTCAGTAGATGCTGAAGTAGACGGAATGGAAGTAGAAGAAGAGGGGATGATAGTGTTTTCACAGTTGGAGCAGAGATAGAAAGCTTGAAGAATGGATGATGGGGGGATGATAGGAGGAATGTCATCAGGAATTATCTCCTATGGGTGATTGTGATCTAGATATTGGAGGAAGGGCTGAATGTGGTGGAGAGGAACGTAGAAGAGAGAACTGTGGTAGTGGAGATTGAGGAGGTGACTGATGAATTGGTGATTCTGGATGAAAACTGGTGGATGGGATATTTTCTGATATAATAGGTGGTAGAGGTGACTGAGTAAGTGGTGAATCAACATGTAGAGTTGATAATGGATTTTGTTCAGGTAATGAAGGCAGATGAGAAGGTGGAGTCGGCTGTCTAGGAGAATGAGTTGGAGATGGTAGGGGAGAAGAAATATAAGGAGCAGAAACTTCTGCTGGTTTTGGGAGAGAGGCTATAACAGCCCTTGTGTTTTCAGAAGTGATCCTAGAGTAGGTATCCCTAGATGGCTTAGAGATCACCTTCTCCCATCTTCTAAACAAGACAGATGTATGCTTTTTAGAAGCATTGATGTGAATGGTCTGGGAGACCAATAGTTCAGGAAACTTAGCCTATAAGAAAATCCCTAGGATTCTTCCATAGCTTATATGTTTCATATTAAGTTTCTTTTCGATTGAATCAAAAATAATTGTTCCCCAATTCACAGATTTCTTATTAACCAAAGCACACATCAACATAAATTGGTTCCTGGTGACATAATCATGTGCAGAGTGTTTTCCCAACAAAACTTTACCAACAACATCGGCTAAGAATTTATAATCAACGGAAAAATTCTTTTTCAGTAGGTGATTAGGGTTTCCCTGATTGTGTCCCATTCTATCTAGCATCTCATCAAATTAAATGCTAGATATTTCTATGTCATCTTCACCATTTATGAAACCAAAAATTTCCGATAAAATATCGGTTGTTAGAGAGACCTGATGTCCTGTGACTGATCCAATAATAGTTGTAGGGTCTTGAATCTTTGCAGTATAGACCCATTCCTTATTTTCCATAGCGGGGAGCTTAATTCTGGTGGACATGAAGTTTCGCAGATGTTGCAACTGAAACAGTTGCAATATGTCCTGGAAGATTTGATCAGAATGACTAAATGATTCAATGTCTATGTCAAAGCCTGCATCGAAATTCATTGCTGAGAGAGTTGCCTGAGAGATGACCATGTTCATGCAAAAACAGAAAGATCAACTGCAAATGAAATGGAAATGGAGAAAGTGCGAGATTAAGTTTGATGAAAACCTAAATATAAGGTTTTCAGAAGTCGAAAAGGCGAACTCCATCTGACGTAAGAGAAAACATTGCACCCGGTTCGATGAAAAATTCTCGAAAGAAATACATTTTGTCGATCTCCGGTCGATTAAAGTTTTGCGAAAGAAATATATTTCGTCGAGCTCCGTTCGATGAAAAAAACTTGAAACTAATTTGTCGATCTCAGATCGACGAAAGTTTCTCAAAAATTTCACGAAGAGTTCACAGTTCATCGATCTCCATTCGACGAAAGGTGGACAATTCGTCGATCTCAGAATAAAAGTGAATTTAGTGATTCTTCATTTATCATTCCTAACTAATTTAAGAATAAAATGTGTTTTTTTGAATCTAAATGTTTAGTGAACGTATCTGTTTTTTGGAAATCAGTAGGAATAAATTCTAGTTTAATTTTATTCTTGTCTACATTATCTCTTAGAAAATGATGTCTTATTTCATTATGTTTAGATCTACGATTATGGACTGGATTTTGTGCAACAGAAATTGCACTGATATTATCACAAAATATTGTTGAATTATTTAAGTTGAGACCAAAATCTAGTAGCTGATTTTGAATCCACAAAATCTATGAACAACATCTACAAGTTGTAATGTATTCAACTTCAGCAGTTGAGGTAGACATAGAAGTTTGCTTCATGCAAAACCATGACACAAGCCTATCACCAAGGAACTGATAGGTTACTGATGTGCTTTTTCTATCAAATCTGCATCCAGCATAGTCAGCATCTGCGAATCCAGTTAATTCAAATTCTGACTCTGTTGGATACCAAAGTGTTTGGTCCATTGATCCCAATTGCCCTAATTTGATGATGTCAAACATGTCAATGAGATAGATATAGTTGTATATGATGTATGGTTAAGTTCATGCATACAGGTTAGTCTTTGTCACGATGATTGGACAGTTAGTTCAAGAGACAATGACAGGTGGACTCAAGGTGAAGTTGGAAACTCAAAAAATTACCTAAGTCCAAAAGTGTTGAGTGAGGCAAGCTCACTCAACGCCATTCAGCAAAAAGCACTGAGACAGCTGAGACTGCTGAGAAGAAAGTGCTGAGATAGCCAGAAAAGTTGACTAAGGTAAAAAGCACTGAGACAGCTGAGATTGCTGAGAAGAAAGCGTTGAGATCGCTGAGACAAAGACTGAGAAAATCGGCCAAGTCCAGAAACGTTGAGTGATCTCAACTCACTCAACGCTATATAGCTAGAAGCGCTAGAGTTAAGGTTATCCTGTCATAGCCTTACTGTGAAGAATCCTGAAAATCAGCTAAGTTCAGAATCAGTGAGAGAGGCAAGCTCACTTAACGCTCTCAACACCATCAAGCAAAGCTAAAGAAATTTTTAAGTCCAGAATCGTTGAGTCGATCAGAATTGTCGACTGAAGTTAAGATTTTGTCGACCAGTGTTCAGAGTTTGTTGATCTCAGCTTTTACTTATAAGAAGGACTCACCTATCAGAATAGTCAACCAGAGTTTAGATTTTGTCCACCAGAGTTCAGAGAATTCGTCAAACTCAGCCTTCACCTGAAGAAAGAAGTGGTCTGAGAGAATTCGTCGATCTCAGCTTCACTATTTCATCAAGCAGTGTTCAGATTTCGTCGAGCTAAGTTTGAAGTTCGTCGAACGCAGTATTTCAGAAAAGTTAGTTGATTTTGGCTAAGTCCGGAATGATGCTGACTCAGCAAAGGCAACAAGTCAACAAAGTTCAGATTCGATGCAAATCGACATTAACGTTGTCGTCAGTCTGTAGTGGATCTCAAGTTAATATAGATGAGGTTTTAACCACCGTTAAAACTGAGACATGTAACGCCATAAAATTTGAAAGAAGGACGAGCAGCGTCGAGAGCCAAGTTTGGGTCTTGGTGAGGGTCACACGGCCTAGGACACGGGCGTGTCCATGGCCGTGTCATACAGGGTTCGTCGAGAGCCCGGGAAGTCGACGATTTTTCTCTCAGTTCGTCGACTAGTGGGGGACACGCCCTCCGACACGCCCGTGTCGGAGCCCGTGTTGCAGGCGTGTTCCCTCGAGTGTCGACACAAGGGATGTGTCGACATAGAGGTGTCGACACAGTGGTGTCGACATAGAGGTGTCGACACAGAGGTGTCGACACAGTGGTGTCGACACAGAGGAGGAGGTGTCGACACATTTGTGTCGACACAGGGGAGGTGTATACATAGATGTGTCGACACAGACATGTTGACACGGTTGTGTCGACACAGGCAGGGAACACGACCTAGGACACGGGCGTGTCCACGACCGTGTCAAGCGTGTTCGACGAATTTCTGTGAAGTCTACGAAGAGGCAGTCGACGATCGTCGAGACTTCAAATACGGCCTGAGACACGGGCGTTTACCTGGCTGTGTCCTTCTCGGGTTGTAGTCGGGACGTGTAAGGGGCTGGACACGGCCTGGAGCCCAGCCGTGATCGGGTTGGACACGGCCGTGTGAAATGTGACACGGGCGTGTCATGAACCCGTATCCTGGTTTGGGTGAGACGGTTTCGGTATCGATTGGGGAACACGTCCTTGGACACGGGCGTGTAACATGCCGTGTTCGGAGCAGGTGTTTTGTTTTTCAGTTCGGATTATGGCGTTCTTTCCCTTATTTTGGGATTTGATGGTCTAGGGTTACCCTTGCTGAGTTAAGTCTGAGAATAGGGTTAGAAACCCTCATTCTTCTCCAAACAATCTATTTCTAAGATCTAGAGAGAGGGGAGAGCAAGGAAGGAGAGATCCGGCTGTTGGAGAGGCTTTGGTGCTCCAAATCGCGAGCCGAGTCCGGATCCGTGGAGGCAAGGTCATTGCGAAGGTTTTCATCCGGCTAAGTTTCCAAGGCTAGGAAGAGGGGTTGGAAGGTAACGACACTTCTCCTCTTAGTTTAAGGATGCATGTTTTAGCATATTTTATTTTCTAGTTTTTGGGCACCAAACTCTCAAATGAGAGGGGTTTGGGTCGCCAAGGTTCAAGAGGAACCTTCGGGTCGATTGAGTCCATCCCCGACATGTTTTTGCATTAGAGATCCGCTTCGTTAGTGGATTATGCATGGTGGGTGAAGCCGTAGTCGCGGCCGCTAGTACGACTTGGTGATGTTGCATACGCGTTTTAAGGATTCGTAAAGATCCGTTGCGGCAAGATGTCATTTGTGATGTTTGTGATGTTTTTCCACTTTTCTCGAGTGAGTACGTGTAGTCGGAACCAGACAATATTTGCTCCTCAATGGCGGTAGATGGTTTACTTGGTGAAAAAGGTTAGCTCCGCATTGGTGGTAGATGGTTTCCTTGGTGCGCGGGAACGCTGCAGTAAGAATGAGGGTATAGGGTGGGATTGTCTTGGATTGTGATGTGCCAAGGCATGGCTATGTCTCCGTGGTCGGCTGGCTATCCCGTGACTTGCACGTCATGTATGGAGAGTGTCCCGGCGAGACTAGTCCCCTTCTATGAGACTGGCGAGAATGCCAAGCATGGGGCAAGCCCGGGCAATGAGGTCGTGAGCGGGTGGGGTCCAGCAAGGCTTCTTAGAATCAGTCAGTGTGTTTGCTGGAATCCTGACAAGAGAAGTCAGAGCTTGCAGGCAAGCTCGAGTCTAGGACCTTGAGCGGGTGGGGCCTTGGCAAGAGTTCCGTGTGGCGGCTTTATGCCAATGGAGAAATGGTGAGTACCCATATGACGTGATGATGTGCTAGATGCATACGCGATAGGGTGCCTTGGGTGAAGCCCGGGTTTTTGCATACATGCAGCATAAGTAGGCCCTTTCATTATATGCTCAACAATAGAGAACGTGTATGTTGTTTAAGACATCCAAGCCTGTTCTTATTGTATTACTTGTTTATATATATATATATATATATATATATATATATATATATATATATATATATATATATATATATATATATATATATATATATATATATTGTATACGAAGTGCTGACTTGCAGGTTGGAGGGATTCCCCGGGGTCCGTTAGGGGCGGCCGGGAGGAGATGTGTTTGTTACACAGTTTGAGGTCAGCCTTTGCTGACCCACGTTACAATCAAATTTTTACAGGGCAAGGATCGCAAGCAGGAGCTAGCTTGCCGGCCAAAAGGGCCTAAGCATCATGAAGTGTTACCGTTTAGTTGTAGCTCTACTTTTATTACATTGTATGTTTGATGCTTTTGTTTTCCGGCTTGCATGCTGAGGTAGTCTAGGAGTGCTTATGCACATTTTTGACTGGTGTTATTATTTGAGCATTGTACTCACTTTTGTTGCTAGGCCTTAAGGCCGCTTCGATACTCCTATATGTTGTGGATAACTTCTAGTCTGTTTGCTTTTTCCGTTGTGCTGTGGTTATGAGTTTTGAGATCGGGTAGTCATATCATCTTATAATACTGAAGTTGTGGCGTCTGTATGTTGTGGGGCCCCGGCCGGACCCATATTATACGGTCATTACAGGGGAGGTATTACAATTTGGTATCAGAGCTAGGTTAGATTCAAGGTTAGTTCTTATAGAAGTTATCCACATAGGAGTAATGCGGGACCATGAGTTTCCTTATGGTTGAGTTTTGCGATTAGAGACTGATTCCTTATTTTCTTGCTTCCTTGAAGAGTGTAAGCAATGAGGCGGGTATGTCGAGACCAAGAGAAGAGCTTTCGGCGAGCAGCACCACAGCTCAGGGTCCTTTGGGCATGGGTGTAAACCCGATCGACTTGTGCCGCATGCTTGCAGAAGCAATGGTGGTAGCCCAAGCTATAGCAACAGCTCAGGTAGCAACCACTGCTACACCGGATACGACGACGACTGTGCCGGGCAGAGAAGCCAGGCGAGTAGAGCCTTTGGCAGAAAGGGTGGTTGTCGGGCATGGAGACCGGCAGATGAAGTACTTTCTGAGCCTCCATCCCCCGACATTCAAGGGTGTCGCTACTCCGACTGATGCGGAAGATTGGTGGGCACGGATTCAAGAGCTTTTGAGGGCGGTAGAGATGCTAGAAGAGAAGAAATCTGAGTTTGCGGCCTTCATGTTGGAGGGAGACGCAAAGTTGTGGTGGGTGAGCCATAGCAGCCGCCAGTTTCCTAGATGCACCCCGTCCATGGAAGAATTTTGGGATGCCTTCCTGAAGAAATATATACCTGTTTCGACAAGGTTGGCCCTTCAGAGGCAATTTCTGCACTTGATGCAGCGAGATAAGACGGTGGACAAGTATGTTCAGGAGTTCACTCGTTTGGGTTGTTACGCGGAGACGACCCTGGCGGACGATGAAGAGAGGGTTAACCTCTTCTATCAGGGGTTGAGGGAGAATCTAAGGCAACTCCTCATCGCCATGAAGAGAGCAGGTTTCAATGATTTGGTTGAGGGGGCCAGGACGTTGGAGATTGATCTGGAGTGGAGCCAATGTCATAAAGGTTTTGCGCCCAAGCAAGGAGAAGGGAATAGATGGAGGAGGAAGCCTCACCCTTACAAGTCCGGTGAGAAAAGTAAGTGGACGACCGGAGGGTCTCACTCTAAGGGTCCATTGAAGTGCTTCAACTGTGGTAAGGTGGGGCACATTGCTCGTTTTTGTAACCAAGGAGGTACGGTGCAGGAGGCAAGGCAGGAGAAAATTGTGTGCTCCGACCCCAGTGCCGCAGAGAAAGGGAAGATGGCGCAGTCTAGCGCTTCTCGGATTCAACCAGTGCAACCAAGGGCCTACAACCTTGGACAACAGGAAGCGATCCGCCAACCCGATGTGGTGACAGGTATGAGGAAGTTTAACTTTAACCTTGTGCTTCATGCTTTTAGACCGTTATGATTGATGTCTATGTTTTAGGCTTTGTATTAGTTTCTGGATACCCTGCTAGGGTATTGTTTGATACAGGAGCGTCACACTCCTTTCTTGCGGAAAGCTTAATCCGAAGGATTGGGGTTAAATCATTTTCGGTGGATGCGGAACTGAAGGTGTGCGTGCCCAATGGGTCATCCATGACCACCGGGAATAAAGGGCGCATTTGTTGGGAGCTAAGCGGAGTTGACTTCGTGTTGATAGCAGCAGTCTTACCGTTGGTCGAGTTTGATGTTATTTTGGGAATGGACTGGCTAGCGGAGCAACGTGCCAGTATTGATTGCCTATCCAAGGTAGTGACCCTAAGAAGTGAAGGGTAGACAGAGGTCAAATTTGAGGGCCTTAATGGAGTCGCCTGTTCTCTGATTTTGGCCTTGCAGTTGGCGCGGGCAATTAGCCAAGGTGGAGTAGCGCTTGTAGCATTATTGGAGGTTCTCCTTTCCAGGTTATCACTTGGGCAAGTGCCAGTGATGGCAGAGTTCGAGGATGTATTCTCAGATGAACTTCCTAGAGCGCCTCCTCGACGGAATATCGATTTCTTGATTGAGTTAGTACCGGAGGCTAGGCCAGTGTCACGTCCTCCGTTTAGGATGGCACCAAAGGAGTTGGCTGAACTCAAGGTACAGTTGCAAGAACTGTTGGAGCAAAGGTATATCAGACCCAGTTCTTCACCGTAGAGTGCGCCGGTGTTGTTTGTAAAGAAGAAAGACGGTAGTATGCGGCTGTGCATAGACTACCGAGAGCTGAATAAATTAACCGTCAAGAATAAATATTCGATTCCTCGGAAAGACGACCTGTTCGACCAGTTGGTGGGGTCCGTAGTGTATTCAAAGTTGGACTTGAAGTCAGGATACTATCAGTTGCAGATTCGGGATGAGGACATACCAAAGACAGCGTTTGGTACGAGGTATGGACACTTCAAGTTCTCGGTGATGTCGTTCGGGCTGACGAACGCACCATCTGTATTCATGGATTTGATGAATCGAGTATTTCGAAAATACTTGGACTCTTTTGTAGTTGACTTTATTGACAACATCTTGGTGTATTCCAAATCGGAAGTGGAGCATGAGACTCACTTGAGAATGGTCTTGCAAGTGTTGAGGCAGAACTAGTTGTATGCAAAGTTCTCAAAGTACGAGTTTTGGTTAGAGAAGGTGGCATTTTTGGGCCACGTGATTAGTGGGGATGGGGTGGTGGTAGATCCAACAAAGGTGGAAGCCATCAGAGACTGGCTGATTTTGAGAACCATGGCGGAAGTCCGAAGTTTTCTTGGACTAGCCGGGTACTATAGGAGATTTGTGGAAAACTTTTCGTGGATAGCTCTACCCCTCACCTCACTCACTCGTAAAGACCAGAAGTTTGTGTGGACTCAAGAGTGCAGTCAGGCATTCGAGATGCTGAAGGAAAGACTGATGACGGATCCAATCCTAAGTCTACCGAAAGGGACCAAAGGGTTTCAGATCTTTAGTGACGCATCAGGATGCGGTTTGGGTTGCGTTTTGGTGCAAAATGGCATGGTGAAAGCTTTTGGGTCTAGGAAGCTGAAGTCTCATGAGAGGAATTACCCCGTCCATGACTTGGAGTTGGCGGCGGTAATTTTCGCGTTGAAAATATGGTGACACTATATCTATGGTGTGAAGGTAGAGATCTTCACGGATCATAAAAGCCTGAAGTATCTCTTAGATCAGAAGGACTTGAATATGCAGCAGTGCAGGTGGGTCGAGTTCCTTGGAGACTATGAGGTGGCGATTCAGTATACGCCAGGCAAGGCCAATGTGGTGTCTGATGCATTGAGTAGAAAATACTCTGGGCAAGGGAATTGGTTAGAAGCTCATGATGAGCGGTTGGTGCGAGACTGAGAGTCCCTTGGAATTGAGTGTGTAGCAAGAGGTGAGTCTAGCATGGCTCGGTTAAACTGGATTGAAATGCAAAATGACTTGTCTGATCGTATACGGGAAGCGACCCGTTTGGATGTGGAGTTTCAGCCATTCGTGGTGGAAGCTCAAAAAGGCGAGAGCAGCGCCTGGGAGATGATTGACGGGATTCTGAGGAAGGACGGAAGAATTTGTGTACCGCAGTTCGGCAAGCTCCGTGAGGAGTTGATGTTTGAGGCTCACTTCACAAAATACTCCATTCATCCGAGCAGTAAAAAGATGTACTTGGATATGAAGAGATCCTTTTGGTGGCCTGGACTGAAGCGAGAAATAGCTTTGTACGTGAATCGATGTCAAACTTATGCCTTGGTGAAGGCCGAGTGTCAGAAGCCAGGCGGGTTCCTGAAGCCTCTTCCAATTCCCGAGTGGAAATTTGATGACATCTCCATGGATTTTGTGCATGGGTTACCTAGATCACAGCAGGGTAACGACTCGATTTGGGTGATTGTGGATCGCTTGACCAAAGTGGCTCACTTCATCCCAAACCAGAAGGAGGACAACGTGGAGAAGCTGGTGGAGGTGTATGTTCCCAATATTGTGCGAATACATGGGATTCCTAAAATTATAGTCAGCGATCGTGACGGTCGTTTCACGTCCAATAACTGGAGGTTGGTTCAGAAGAGTCTGGGCACGAAGCTAAAGTTCAGTATGTATTTCCATCCTCAAACTGATTGGCAAACTGAAAGAACGAACCGTACTATGGAGGATATGCTGAGGATGTGTGTTTTTGACTTCGGCAAGAAATAGGAGGATCACATCTTCATGGTGGAGTTCGCATATAACAATAGTTACCAAGCAAGTATAAAGATGGCGCCATACGAAGCTCTATATGGGAGGCGGTGTCGAACACCGATGTCATGGACAGAGGCAGGAGACACTAAACTATTTGGAAAATAAGTGGTGGCGGATGCTTGTGAGTTGGTACAGACCATTCAAGAGCGCATGAAGGTGGCTCAAGATCGGCAAGCAAAATATTTTAATGCTCGCCATAGGAAGTTGGAGTTCGCGGTAGGCGATTGGGTCTATTTGAAGATCAAGCCATTCAAAGGCGTTTCACGGATTCGCCGACTCAAGAAATTGAGTCCAAGGTTTTTGGGACCTTTTGAAGTTATTGAACGGGTGGGAGAAGCAGCGTACTGGTTAGCGTTGTCCGCAGAGTCGAGTGGATTGCATGACGTCTTCCATGTCTCCGTCTTGAGGAAAGCCTTGGTAGAGGCTAGTGTGGTGATCGAATTGGCATCATTGCCGATAGAGGAAGACTTGAGGTCGCGAGTCCATCCAATTGCTATAGAGGATTCAGAAATTCGGCAGTTACGGAACAAAGAGGTCAAACTCGTAAAAGTCCGATGGGACAACTACGGCCGTGAGGAGCTCTCTTGGGAGCGAGAACAATCCATGCTGGAGGAATATCTAGAGTTTTTCTGTTCAGGTATCATTTAAGTTTTGTGTATCGTTTCTTTTTGCTTTTTGGTAAATTCGGGACAAAATTCTTTTAAGGGGGAGAGAGTTGTAACGCCCCAAAATTCGAAAGAAGGACGAGCAGCGTCGACAGCCAAGTTTGGGTCTTGGTGAGGGTCACACGGCCTAGGACACGGGCGTGTCCATGGCCGTGTCATACAGGGTTTGTCGAGAGCCCGGGAAGTCGATGATTTTTTGCTCAGTTCGTCGACTAGTGGGGGACACGCCCTCCGACACGCCTGTGTTAGAGCCCGTGTCGCAGGCGTGTTCCCTCGAGTGTCAACACAAGGGAGTTGTCAACACAAAGTTGTCGACACAGTGGTATCGACACAGAGGTGTCGACACAGAGGGGGATTTGTTGACACAGTTGTGTCGACACAGGGGAGGTGTCGACAAAGATGTGTCGACACAGAGGTGTCGACACGGTTGTGGCAACACAGGCAGGGAACACGGACTAGGACATGGGCGTGTCCACAGCCGTGTCAAGAGTGTTCGATGAATTTCGATGAAGTCGACGAAGAGGCAGTCGACGATCGTCGAGACTTCGATTACGGCCTGAGACACAGGCATGTCCCTGGCCGTGTCCTTCTCGGATTATAGCCGGGACGTGTAAGGGGTTGGACATGGCCTGGAGCCCAGGTGTGTTCGGATTGGACACGGCTGTGTGAAATGTGACACGGGCGTGTCATGAACCCGTGTCCTGGTTTGGGTGCGATGGTTTCATCATCGATTGGGGAACACGGCCTTTGACACGGGCGTGTCACAAGCAGTGTTCGGCCCAGGTGTTTTGTTTTTCAGTTCGGATCGTGGCCGTTCTTTCCCTTCTTTTGGGATCTAATGGTCCAGGGTTGCCCTTGCTGAGTTAAGTCTGAGAATAGGGTTAGAACCCCTCATTCTTCTCCAAGAAATCTCTTTCTAAGATCTAAAGAGAGGGGAGAGCAAGGAAGAAGGTGAAGGAGAGATCCGGCTATTGGAGAGGCTTCGGTGCTCCAAATCGCGAGCCGAATCCGGATCCGTGGATGTAGGGTCGTTGTGAAGGTTTTCATTCGGCTAAGTTTCCATGGCTAGGAAGAGGGGTCTGACGATAACGACACTTCTCCTCTTGGTTTTAGGATGCTTGTTTTAGCATCTTTTATTTTCTAGTTTTTGGGCACCAAACTCTCAAAATGAGATGGGTTTGGGTCGCCAAGGTTCAAGAGGAACCTCCGGGTCGATTGATTCCATCCCCATCATGTTTTTGCATTAGATATCTGCTCTGTTAGTGGATTAGGCATGGTGGGTGAAGCCATAGTCGCGACTGTTAGTCCGACTCGATGATGTTGCATACGAGCTTTAAGGATACGTAGAGATCTGTTGTAGCAAGATGTCGTTTGTGATGTTTGTGATATTTTTCCCCTTTTCTCGAGTGAGTACGTGTAGTCGGAACTGGACAAGGTTAGCTCCTCAATGGCGGTAGATGGTTTCCTTGGTGAACAAGGTTAGCTCTGCCTTGGTGGTAGATGGTTTCCTTGGTGCGCGGGAACGCTGCAGTACGAATAAGGGTCTAATGTGGAATTGTCTTGGATTGTGATGTGCCAAGTCGTGACTATGTCTCCGTGGTCGGCTGGCTATCCTGTGACGTGCACGTCATGTGTGGAGAGTGTCCTGGCGAGACTATTCCCATTCTGTGAGACTGACGAGAATGCCAAGCATGTGGCAAGCCTGGGCAATGAGGTCCTGAGTGGGTGGGGTCCAGCAAGGCTTCTTAGAATTGGTCAGTGTGTTTGCTGGAATCCTGACAAGAGAAGTCAGAGCTTGCAGGCAAGCCCGGGTCTAAGACCTTGAGCGGGTGGGGCCTTGGCAAGAGTTCCGTGTGGCGGCTTGTATGTCGTTGGGGGAATGTTGGTAACCCCCCCCCCCCCTTTGTTTGTGGCTTTATGCCAATGGGGAAATGGTGAGTACCCATATGATGTGACCATGTGATAGATGCATGCGTGATAGGGTGCCTTGGGTGAAGCCCGGGTTTTTGCATATATGCTGCATAAGTAGGCCCTTTCATTATATGCTCAACAATAGAGAACGTGTATGTTATTTGAGACATCGAAGCCTGTTCTTAGTGTATTACTTGTTTATATATATATATATATATATATATATATATATATATATATATATATATATATATATATATATATATATATATATATATATATATATATTGTATACGAAGTGCTGACTTGCAGGTTGGAGGGGTTCCCCTGGGTCCGTTAGGGGCGGTGGGGAGGAGATGTGATTGTTACACAGTTTGAGGTCAGCCTTTGCTGACCCACGTTACAATCAATTTTTTACAGGGCAAGGATCGCAAGCAGGAGCAAGCTCGCCGGCCAAAAGGGCCTAATCCTCATGAAGTGTTACCGTTTTGCTGTAGCTCTACTTTTATGACATTGTATGTTTGATGCTCTTGTTTTCCGGCTTGCATGCCGAGGTAGTATAGGAGTGCTTATGCACATTTTTGACTGGTGTTATTATTTGAGCGTTGGACTCACTTTTGTTGTAAGTCCTTAAGGCCGCTTCGATACTCATATATGTTGTGGATAACTTCTAGTCTGTTTGCTTTTTTCGTTGTGCTGTGGTTATGAGTTTTGAGATCGGGTAGTCATATCATCTTATAATACTGAAGCTGTGGTGTCTGTATATTGTGGGGCCCCGACCGGACCCATATTATACGGTCATTACAGGGGAGGTGTTACAAGACACTTGTCGATGATGTTGCCAATATGACACGATTATAAATAGTAAAAGAGATCGAGATCTAATTATGATCAATGAATTAATTGGAATAATTTCTGATTAAAAAAAAGAGAAGAGGAGTTTGTCGTCTTCATCCGCCATTGTTGCAGAAGCCAAGAACCTCAAGATCAAATCTAAAGGGCTTCTGAGTTTGCTGGTGCAATCAGCATCTACTCCATAAGGTTTAGAGTAATCCTATAAGGGAGACGAATCAGCCTAGGCATGCCCTAGCTGAAGTTATCTTCCCGATCCAAGTCGAGCAAGAATCTGAAGATCAATTTGCTTGATCAAAGATGAAGGAATGGCTGAAATCTGCTCAATCCAGAGCAGGAAATTCCTGAAAAAAAAAGAATATTCATCTGTTAGTTAATACCAGAACAAGTAGGGCATCATTTCAAGATCTTTGTATCATCTTGTTGCTTTGAAGAAGAATTTAGGGCTGATATCTGCTCAATACAGGTAGACAGGTACAGAGAATTTTATCTGGTTTCTGTAATTCATCATCTTTAATATTTCTTTGTAAGATTCATTCTGAATTTGAGTGGTAAGGCTAAGGCCTGAATTGTAAGCCTGTGTTATAAAGGCTGAGGTAGGGCATGAGTTGCCTAAGTTGTAGGTGTGTGGATTCACAGTAAGGTAGGGCAGGATTGCCTGAGATGTAGGAGTATGGAGTCACTCTGAGGTAGAGTCCTTGGGAAGAACTTAAGTTGTAGGATCTTGGTGATCTAAGTGGTAGGGCTTGTGCGCGAGTTGTAGGAGCAGGTTGGGCTCTGAGCTATAAGATCAGAGGATCTGAGAAATATTGAATGAAGTTTGGACGAATCTAGTATACTACTAGATAGGTGAAGGGGGGAAGTGGTTGTACCCATTAATTGGGGAACCACTATAGAATTTTGTGCACTGTGTTGTGCTGGTTTTGATAGTGATGGGATTGTTATGATGTGATATTAATTGATTAGTTGCTTAAGTTTTTGGAATTAGACCTATTCACCCACCTCCCCCCCCCCCCTCTATGTGATTAGTTGTTCTTGAAATCAAAACTTTCAAGTGGTATCAGAGGGAGGTTGCTTAAGATAGACTTAACAGTCTGAGTTGATCTCCAGGGGTAGATATCAGAAGGCCAAGATTGGTTTAGGTAAGAATCATAAAGAACTTGGATCCATAAAACTTCCTGTTTGCAGGAAGGAGACCTTTGACATTTGGAAGGAAAGGGTCAGACTTTTCATCGAAGCTTCTGATCCTAGGATATACATCACAGTATAGGAAGGGCCCATCATCCCAATGAAGACATCAGTTCTTGATGCAAATTTGAAGATTCCAAAGTAGTATTTTGAGATGACTATAGATGAAATCATCTTAGCTACAATGGATAAGAGGGAACAAAACATTATTATTAGTTTCATAGATGACTCAACCTTCCAAAACCTACCCCACTGCAAGACAGCTAAGGAGATGTGGGACACACTAGTTGTCTACATGGAGGGGTCTGAAGAAGTGAGGGTGGATAGGAAGTCCATGCTCAATCAGGAGTATGAATGCTTCAGGCAGGACTAGTCAGATGGCATTACTGAGTGCTATGAGAAGTTTTTCAGAATTGTGAATGAGTTGAAGACATATGGCAGAGTCTTCAGCACTTATGAATTAATTGATAAGTTCCTCAAGTCTTTAACTAAAGACTGGGACACAGAAATCTATGTCATCAGAGAAGTTGCCAGACTTGAAGACACTCCACCACCAACCCTGTTTGGAAAGCTGTTGTCATATGAAATGCAGCAGACTGCTAGAAAGGATTAGGAGAAAATCAGCAAGCCTACAGTCAAAGATAAGTTAGTGGCCTTCAAAGCTGAAGACACAAGGAAGAGAAGGAGAAAGATTCCTTCTCAAACAAGGAGAGTTGCTGATTCTTAGTCAAAATGCTCAGATACCAGCACATCAGACTAACACATTTCTGATGAAGACTTTACTGCCTTTTTAAGGCAATTTTAGAAATTTATGAAGAAGAAGCACTGGAGAAGCAGGCTATACTCTTCTTTTCATCCCAACAAAGATTACTACAAGGGCAAAAAGAAATTCTCTAAAGAGGACATGTATGGCTCTAATCCTAGTAAACATACTTCTTCTAAAGTGGTGTGTTATTGTTGCAGGTCATGTAACACCCCCTATCCGTCGCATAGCATATAGCAGTAGGTCCGGCCGGGGCCCGACGCCATATACCACAGACAGACCGGGTGTTTACTCAATGGAAACCATCCAACAAATCCAACGTCCTACACAGAGCATTCTAGCGGACGCAATTAAAATTGTAGCATTAATAAAGAACCCAACACTAGCATGAATGTCCACTAATACGCCAAAAGGAATGAAGTACAAATACACAAGTATAGGCCTTAAGGCCTTACCATTATTTTCCTCAAATTACATGTTTTCAAACCTCGGCACGCAGGCCGGTCATACATGAATAAAAGAAAACACTCAAAATTAGGCCTTCGAGGGCCGGCTAAGCAACTTTGGCTTTAGCCTGCTATTTATCGCTTGGCTCCGCTGCACCTGCAAGCACAATCCACCGCAACGGTGGCAAACCAAAGCAACGGTCAGCAATGCTGCCCAAATTATAACGATTTCGCCCCCAATTCGGGGTGGTGATGCTCCTTCCCTGCAGTTTATTAGCATAACCAAGCAGTATATATATATACATTGCATCACAAGTGTTGGCATGCACGGCCACACGCCCCATGCACTCAGGGAATATTCTCGGTGAATAGGTCAATGTCACATCAATTTAAGCCATAGACACCCCGGTCTCACCACCGCCACTTTGACGGCCAAACTATGAGCATTTTGTCTTCCCGGCATGGGTCACGTCAATTTAAGCCATAGACCGCCGAAGACCCTCATCTATGTCAACGGCTCACACCGAACGACATAGAGCGGGTACGGTTCCGTCTAACCCGTGCTCACATCTCAACAAAAATTTAAGCCATATGCGCGGGTCAAACTTCTCCCGAGTCCCATTTCCGTTAGACACTTCACATAACCCGGTTATGTTCAATTTGGCTCCCAGGCCACCAGGTTGGCAGAATCGCGTATCTGCCCAATTTTCCGGGTGCACTTTGGGGTTAATCCCCAAGGCTCCCTGTTGCTATCTACCACGTAGAAAACCCCAAAAAACACACATTCACACGGAGTATTCTCCGGCCATTTATGCAATGCAACATCACCAATCCAGACCAACTTGTCCGGGTAGGCTTCACACATCATGCCTATATCCGTTCTCGATTACGAACTCTACATGTACACAATGGGGACTATTCATGTCTACCCGAAGGAATGCCTCAAACTCACCGCAAACTTGCGAGAGCGGGTTTCCCTATGCAAAAGAAGTAGAGCTTCACATGCTCAAGTAGCGAATCGTTACCCTAGTGTTCTTACTTGGCGCCATGGAAATGTAAGCAGATGAAAAGCACCGCACTCTCCTTGCCTCCGTAGATCCGAAGTCGGTTCGCGATTTGGAGCTCCGAAGCTCTGCCGGTGACCGGATCTAGGCTTCTTCTTCCTCCTTTGCTCTCCCCTCTCTCTAGACTTAGAGAGAGAACCACTCAAGTGAAATTAGGGTTTCAAAGGCCCAATCCAGGGTATATCCCAGTAGGAACAACCCCCAACCGTCTGATCCAAAAATAAGGAAACGAATGGCTATGATTCATAGCTGAAAAGTAAAACCTGGGCCGAACACGGCCTGCGACACGCCCGTGTCCAGGGCCGTGTCCCTCATTCACCGTCAAAATCAACGCGTTATGAAAATTATACTGGTCCCGACACGCCCGTGTTTAACCTGACACGCCCGTGTTCCAATTGACACGGCCATGTGGTTGGCCATCTGCCCCCATCGACACAGCCCCGAAAATAACCCGAGACTCACACGGGTCTTGGACACGCCCGTGTCCTATTTGGCACGCCCGTGTCAAATCCGAACATGCCTGGGCTCCAAGCCATGTTCACTGCCTCGACACTACGTCGAGCGAAGTTCGTCGACTACCCGACACGGCCTTGGACACGCCCGTGTCCTAGGCCTTGTTCCGTGTCTCGACATTTCGTCGAGCGGAAATCATCGACTTCCCTGGCAAATCATCGACACGAGCTCGACACGCACTGAGACACGCCCGTGTCTCAGGCCGTGTTCGCTGCTCGACGATCATCGACTCCAAAAATTCGTCGAACTCACGGCTAAATCGTCGACTCGAGCCTGACACGCCTGGGGACACGCCCGTGTCCCAGGCCATGTGCCCCCTGCCAAATTCCAGATTTGGCCCAAAACGCGTCCCTCGCACTTTTGAGTTTCGGGGCGTTACAACTCTCCCCCTCTTAAAAGAATTTCGTCCTCGAAATTACATAAAGAAAAGAAACATAAAACTTAAATGGTACCTGAGTGAAACAAATCCGGGTACTCCTACAGCATAGTTTGCTCTCGCTCCCAAGAGAGCTCCTCTCGACCGCAATTGTCCCAATGGACCATGACCATCCTGATCTCTTTATTGCGTAGCTACTTGACTTCTGAGTCTTCAATACGTACGGGCCTTACCTTCGTCGTCAACCCACTATCAACCGCACTTGATTGACTGCGATCACTTACGTAGGCTCTTGCACCGCCTTCCGTAGCACCGATATATGGAATACATCATGTAGACCACTAAGCTCCACTGACAGCTTCAACCAGTACGCTACTTCACCAATCCGCTCCAGAACCTCAAACGGTCTAAGGTTCTTCGGGCTTAGCTTCTTCAAGCGCTGCACCCGCGAGACACCCTTGAACGGCTTGATCTTCAAGTACACCCAATCGCCAACAGCGAACTCTACGTTCCTGTGCTTGGCATTATAGTACTTAGTCTGACGGTCCTGAGCGATTAGCAACCTCTCCCGAATGGTTCTCACTAAAGAAGTAGCATCATCCACCTCTAATCGCATATACAACTTTGATTCACCCATTTCCAACCAGGACAACAGCGTGCGACAGTTTCTACCATAAAGTGCCTCGAAGGGCATCATTTGAATGCTTGCCTGGTAGCTATTGTTGTAAGCGAATTCCACCAAGTATAGGTGATCTTCCCATTACTTTCCAAAGTCCAGGACACACATGCGAAGCATGTCTTCCATTGTCCTATTGACCCTCTCGGTCTGCCCATCCGTTTGCGAATGAAATGTTATGCTAAAACTCAGCTTTGTTCCCAACATTTGCTGCACCATCCTCCAATCATTGGACGTTAACCGCCCATCTCGGTCACTCACGATGCTGCGGGGCACACCATGAAGCCGTACAATATTATCCACATATAGCTTTGCCAATTTCTCAACCGGATCATCCTTTCTATGCGGAATGATATGCGACACCTTCGTGAGATGATCTACGACCACCCAAATGGTGTCGTTCCTCTTTTGTGACCTTGGCAACCCGTGCACAAAGTCCATAGTAATGTCGTCGAACTTCCACTCCGGAATAGGCAAGGATTTCAAGAATCCTCCCGGCTTTTGGCATTCCGCCTTCACCAAGGCGCAAGTTTGACACTTCGCCACATAGAGTGCCACATCCTTTTTCTGTCCTGGCCACTAGAACAATTTCTTAACATCGCGGTACATCTTCGTGCTCCCCGGGTGAATTGAGTACTTGGTATGATGCGCCTCGTACAAAAATTCCACCCGCAAATTGCCCACGCTTGGGACGCACAGACAACCGTCTTTCCAAAGTAATCTGTCCTCCACAACGAATTGGGAATTTGACCCATCCAGAGCCTCTATCATGAGTTGCTTCATGTGGACATCCATATCCAACGCCTGCCGAATCCGATGAGCCAGATCGTATTGGACTTCAGTCCAATTCAATACTGCTTCAGCACTTGATTGCTTATCAACGCAAAAGATCTACAACGCCTCTAACTCCCGAACCAACCGCTCGTCATGGACCGACAGCCAATTGGCATGAGCAGGGCCCGACGACTCAACGCGTCCGCAACCGCATTGCATATACCAGGCATGTAGTGGATCTTGAATATATAGTCCCCCAGGAACTCCATCCATCTACGATGCCGCATGTTCAGATATTTCTGGTCAATCAAATACTTCAGGCTTTTGTGATCAGTGTAGATATCAATCTTCACACCGTACAAATAATGTCTCCACAGCTTCAAGGCAAAAATCACGGCCGCTAACTCCAAGTCATGGACCGGATAGTTCCTCTCGTGCACCTTCAGCTGTCTCGAGCCATATGCTATAACGCTTCCATGCTGTAACAACACACAACCCAAACCAATGCCCGAAGCATCGCTATAAATCTCATAACCTTCGGTCCCACTTGACAAACTCAACACAGGCGCCGTGGTCAACCGAAATTTCAACTCCTCAAAAGCTCGTGCGCACTCCGGCATCCAAACGAACTTTTGCTCCTTCCTCGTCAAAGTAGTGAGAGGTAATGCTATCCGCGAGAAGTTCTCTACGAAGCGCCTATAATAGCCGGCAAGCCTCAGAAAGCTCCGGACTTCGCTACCGTAGAAAGCTCAGGCCACTCTCGTATCGCAACAATCTTCGCCGGATCCACTACAATACCTTCCCCACTCACTATATGACCGAGGAACGCCACTGAGGACAACCAAAACTGGCACTTCGAGAACTTGGTGTATAATTGATTCCTCCTTAGCGTCTCCAAAACCAAATGAAGATGCCTGAAGTGATCTTCCTCACTCTGCGAGTACACCAAAATATCGTCGATGAAGACGATCACAAAATGGTCCAAGTACTCCCTGAAGGTCCTGTTCATCAAATACATGAACACTGACGGTGCATTCGTTAGCCCAAACGGCATGACCGTAAACTCGGAATGCTTGTATCTTGTACTGAACGCTGTCTTAGGGATATCACTCTCCCTTATCCTCAGCTGATAGTAAGCAGACTTGAGATCCAACTTAGAGTACACCGTCGACCCGACCAACTAATCAAAAAGATCATCGATCCTTGGGATTGGGTACTTGTTCTTTTCCGTTAGCTTGTTTAACTCCCGATAATCAATACAAAGTCTCAAGCTCCCGTCCTTCTTCTTTACAAAGAGGACCGGTGCGCTCCAAGGCGACGAACTTGGACGCACAAACCCTTGCTCCAACAACTCTTGAAGTTGCACCTTCAGCTCCGCCATTTCCTTAGGCGCTAGCCGATACGGAGATCATGACACAGGCTTCGCACCTGACACTAGCTCAATCGTGAAATCTATCTCCCGTTGAGGCAGGGCTCCAGGAAGATCGGCGGGGAACACATCAGGGTACTCAGCTACCACTGAAATACTATCCAACGTAGGCTTTGGTTTAATTGTGCTGAATTGCTATAGAAACTTGCAAATACAGGTTTAATTGTTCAGTGTTTCTGCCTTAAATTTAAAAAGATAAAGTTCACCTATTCACCCCCCCCCCCTCTAGGTGGTTAGGCACTATTTCTTTCAAGTGGTATCAGATCCAGGTTTCTCAAAAAGGGACATAACAGTCTGAGTAAGATCCTGTAGGCAGATTCAGAACAAACAAGAATCAAGAAAATGGGTTCTAGTGATAATCACAAAGAGTTGGGGTCCATGAAATTGCTAATATGTAGAAAAGAGATATTTGGTATTTGGAAAGAGAGGGTTAGACTCTTTATGGAAGTGTCTGACCCAAGGATATATATTACAGCTAATGAACTCAATTTATGAGCATGAGGACAATCAGTGCAAAGGGCTGATGGCTTTATCTGAAGGAGACAAGATCCATGATCAGCCTGGATCAAGTAAGGTACAAAGTTGTTCTTCTAGTTCAATTTTTAGTACTGAGTCAGAATCAGATACATCTGCATCAAGTGATGTGGGTGGGTCTGAATCTGAAGGAGATATTCATCATTTAATTGATGAATATAGGGACTTGTTGCAGGCCTTGAAGAAAAGCAAAACCTTAGCCAAAACTCAGGCAAAGGAGATTACTAGTCTTAAATTGGCTGCTGCTGATTCAGACAAGTTGTTAGATCAGAAAATGAATGAAATAGCCAGGCTGAAGAATATTACTGTTATTCAGATGGGTACTATTACATTTAAGAATGATCAAATTAGAAATCTAGAGACTAGACTTCAGAAGGAGAGAGATTGTAGCAAGTTTTTCTAAACCTAAATCTGTGTTACCTTTGATTGATGAGTTTGTACCTCAGAAGGGTAAGACTGGATTGGGGTTTACAAACCTGCCTGGACAGCTAGGTCCAAATCTAAGGGCAAAGCGCAGGCACTAAACAAGAAGCCTGCAGTAGATAATCCACCCATGGTTGTACCTAAACAAAGGTACAACATGTTTGAGTGCTGGTGTTGTGGCAAGATATGCCACTTTGCCTTAGATTGTTGGCAAAATTCAAGTGTCAAGGAGAGTAGCAAACTGCCTGCTAGAAGAGCTACAGGTAGTTTTGTTAAAAGTCAGACTAACCTGCACCAAGGACCCAAGAGTTATTTGGGTTCTAAGGTTAAGTAATCTGTTTTGCAGGTGAGTCCAAGTGGTCATGCACCTATATGGTACTTGGACAGTGGATGTTCCAGGCACATGACTGGAACTAGGGGGTTGTTGAAGGACTATACACCTATCAAGGATGGCCCTAAAGTTACCTTTGGTGGTTCAGAAAAAGGAATCATCAAAGGCTTTGGTAACATTTCTAGTAACCAAATTACAATTACTCAAGTGGCTTATGTAAAGGGTTTGAAACATAACCTCATTAGCATAAGTCAGCTGAGTGATTTAGGATATGACATCTCATTTGTCAAGGATGGTTGTCATATCAAAAGCTCAAGTGATCAAAAGATCATTCTGACAGGATA
Source organism: Platanthera guangdongensis (assembly GCA_039583875.1). NCBI lineage: Eukaryota > Viridiplantae > Streptophyta > Magnoliopsida > Asparagales > Orchidaceae > Platanthera > Platanthera guangdongensis. The sequence continues at coordinate 99,091,183 of CM077162.1, read as the reverse complement.
TAGGAAGAGAAATGTCTTATTGTCTTGACTTTGTATGTGAGAACAATGTTTCTCCTATTTATCTTGTAGCTGATGAGAAAGTCTCACATTGTGTTAAATTGCACAAGAGGCTGGCTCATCTTAACTATAAGACAATTGACCAACTCTTTAGCAAAGAGTTAGTGAGGAATGGTCCTCAAGTTAAGTGTATAAAGGATGGGATATGCTCAGCTTGTCAAAAAGGCAAGCAGACCAAATCCACCTTTCATAGCCTCGAGAACAAGGATTCTATGAGGTGTTTATACCTCTTACATATGGATCTTTTGTGTCCTATGCCAGTTCACAGTCTAGGTAGGAAGGTCTACACATTTGTGGTAGTTGATGACTATTCAAGATACTCCTGGGTGTTCTTCCTAAGGCAAAAATCTGAAACCCCAAGCATCTTATATAGTTTTGTTAAACAAATTCAGAATGAATTGGACAGTACAGTGGTCAAAATCAGAAGTGACCATGATACTGATTTTCAGTCTGAAAGTATGATAAAATTGTGTGAAGAGTTTGGAAATTTTAAGGAATTTTCCTCACCAAGAACACCTCGGCAAAATGGTATTGCTGAAAGGAAGAATAGAACCTTGATAGAGGCTGGTAGAACCCTATTGAGTGACACTTCTCTCCCAGAATATTTCTGGGCTGAGGCAGTAAACACTGCATGTCATGTAATCAATAGGGTCACTATCACCAAGAGCCACAAGAAGACCCCCTATGAGATTGTGAAGGGCAGAAAACCAAATTTATCCTATTTCGGGATCTTTGGTTGCAAGTGTTATATACTTAACAATGGTAAGTCTTATCTAACCAAGTTTGCTGCCAAATTCTAAGAGGGGATCTTTGTTGGGTACATCAATAATAGTAAGTCTTATAGGGTCTACAACTTGATTACTCAAGTTGTAGAAGAGTCTATTCATGTAGTTTTTGATGAAGCAAGACTCATTAACTGTGAATTGCCAAGAAGTGTTTGCAGCTCCACAGGTGTAACTGAGAGGATGGACAAGCTTACCTTAACAGAAGGTTCTTCTGCAAGTCAGCAAGTGGAAGATGGTGGCTGCTGTCCAGGGGGAGTACAAGATACTCCTGATGCTGAAGAAGATCAAGAGGTGCAGCTAAATGAAGAGACTGAAGGTGTATAACCTGAAGACAGGCTGCCTCCAGCAAATAGACACTTAAAGGATCATCCAGCCAATCAAATAATTAGAGATCCCAGACAAGGAGTGCAAATAAGAAGTAGGAATCTGAGTACAGTTCTTTACTCCAGCATCCTATCCCAAGTGGAACCAAAGAAGTTTGAAGAAGCAATCCTAGACCCTCATTGGATTGAGGCCATGCAAGAGGAGCTGAATCAATTCAAAAGATGCAAGGTCTGGGAGCTAGTTCCAAAACCCAAGGAGCACAACATTATTAGAACTAAGTGGATCTTTAGGAATAAGTTGGATGAGAATGGAATCATCATAAAGAATAAAGCTAGACTTGTTGCAAAGGGATATAGGCAGGAAGAAGGTATTGATTTTGATCAAACCTATGCTCCAGTAGCAAGACTGGAAGCAATCAGGATGTTCCTTACCTGTGCAACATATCAAGGGTTTAAGGTATATCAAATGGATGTAAAGTCATCTTTTCTGAATGGAAATCTGAAGGAAGAAGTCTATGTAGAGCAGCCATCAGGTTTTGTTGATTCTCTTAAACCTGATTATGTTTATAGACTTAGGAAGGCTTTGTATGGGTTAAAACAAGCCCCAAAGGCTTGGTATGAAACCCTGTCTAGTTTTCTCATTGAGAATAAATTCTCAAGGGGGATAATAGACAATACTCTATTCCTTAGGGAATCTAAAGGCAAGATTATCTTAGTCCAAATATATGTAGATGACATAATATTTGGGTCTACAGAAAGTAGTCTTTGCAGAAAGTTTGCAAAACTTATGCAAGGACACTTTGAAATGAGCAGTATGGGGGAACTTAAGTTCTTCTTGGGTCTCCAAGTTAGACAGACTGAAGATGGCTTGACCATATGCCAGTCTAAGTTCACACTAGAGTTGATAAAGAAGTATGGTATGGAATAATCCACTACCATGAAAACTCTTATGGGATCAAGCATGTCTCTAAGCAAAGATGATGCAGGGAAACCTGTAGATGAAACTTTGTATAGAGGGATAGTTGGCTCCCTACTGTATTTGACTGCTAGTAGACCAGATATCATGTATGCTACATGTATCTGTGCTAGGTACCAAGCTTGCCCTAAAGAATCTCATCTGACAGCAGTCAAAAGGATTTTGAGATATCTTAAGGTCACACCTTATTTAGTCCTTTGGTACCCTAGGAATGGAGATTTTGTACTGATAGGTTATTCAGATGCAGATTTTGCAGGCTGCAAAGAAGATAGGAAGAGTACTACAGGAACCTGTCAATTTCTAGGTGGAAGGCTGGTGTCATGGAGCAGTAAGAAGCAGAGCAGTGTGGCTATCTCCACATCTGAGTCAGAATATGTGGCAGCAGGAAGTTGCTGTGCACAACTTTTGTGGATTCAACACCAGCTAGAAGACTATGGTATTCAAGTAAGTAGAACACCTTTATTTTGTGATTCTACAAGTGTCATTTCTATTGCAAATAATCATGTCTCCCATAGTAGGACTAAGCACATAGAAATTAAATACCATTTTCTTAGAGAACATATAGAAAAAGGAGACATTTCACTAGAATATGTTAAAACAGATAGTCAGATAGCTGATATGTTTACAAAGCCCCTAGATGAAACCAAATTCAATAATTTTAAAATTGAATTAGGAATGTTAAACTTAGAATAGTTTAAAAAATTGGCTAAGTAAAATAGTGTCGACACACAGAGTTGTTTGTGTCAACACATAGAAGTGGTGTCGACATTTCAGAGAAATGGTGTCGACACATCTAGACAGTCTGTGTCGACACTTCAGAGAATTAGTGTCGACACCTACAGAGTAAGTGTCGACACATCCAGGGTGTTGTCGACACTTAGGATTTACACAGAATTCGTCGAGTATAGTTTCAACTAATTGTCGAACTGAGATGTATAAGTGTCGACACATATATTCTGTCGACTATATTTGTGTCGACATATAGTTGTCGAGACATTAGAAGTAAGTGTCGACACTTTTCAACAGTGTCGGCACATTTCAAGTATTTTGTCGTGCCTTTTCACCTTCGATTTTAGAAAGGTATTAATAGGTCTTCACCATTGTTTGTCGACACGCTCACCATAGTTTCGAGACCAAACTTGGGTGTCGACATCTCTCTTCTCTAAATTCAAAATTTCTCCAAACCCTAATGGTGCCCAAGCTAGAAGAGAACATCAATGAAGGTTATGAGCTCATGTGACACGTCTTTGATGACGCGGAACCAGAAATCCAAGGTGTGGTAACCCTAGTTGCAGATACTGGGTTAGAGTATCTTATTTCAGAACCTATCAAGATTTGGAAGAAGGAGGTCCTTGAATTCTTTAATGCAGCTACCCTTGATGAAACTGGACTCAAGATTAAGTCCAAAGTCCATGGGGCAAAAGTCAAGATCACCCAGAAAAGTCTAAGAAAAGTTCTACATCTCCCTAGAACTAAAGAAGAGGAAGATGTACTTGCATCAAAGACAAATGAGGCACTACAATTGTGTGGTTTAGATTCAAGCATGAAAATTGGATCAGTTTTTAACAGGAAAGGGATGAACATACAAGGAAAGTTTTTATCTGAAATAGTTGGGAAGGTGATACTGAGCAAGCCTGGTGGGCATGATAGAATATCAGCTCACATGTTCAGTTTAATGACAAGGATAATTTTCAAACTTAAAACTGATTGGTCAGCAGTAATGTTTGATAAGATAAAGGAAAGTCTGAAGAAGCCTAATCTGGGTAGGATTATGAGTTTATACTTAGCTGGAAGTATCCCTGAAGTCCTGAACCAAGCTGCAGGTTCTAAGATAAACCATATGAGGAGAATGAATGTTAGAATTATCTCAAGGTGGGATAGAGTGTTAACCAAGGAAATGCCTACTCCTGAAAAGGATGTTTCTCATCATCATCAGAAGAAGAAAGCCATTGTGGCTCCTGAATCCTCAAGTAGCTTAGAAGAGCAGGTAGTGTTTAGTTCTGATGATGGAGAAGGTGGAAATGCTGGTCAGTCACCAGTAAGACCTGAAGATGCACAGAGGCAGGGGGAGCTACCATCTGCTAGCCCCATTCACCTGGATCCATTCCAGGGGGAGCCTCAACATGTAGATGAGCCAACTCACTTAGATAGTGAAAGGACAACCCAAATAATTCTTAAGGTAATAAATGAAGTTAATCAATCTATTTTAAATATTAAGGATGAAGTATTGACTGAATCATTACTTGATGTTGATCAGATAACTCAGATACATAGTCAACCACAAGATGTTGTCATGGAAGACACATCAGTTGCTGACAATGCTCTTGAGATAAGAGACTCTCCAGACCATACTCAACAAGAGTTTACACTAGAAGAGCTATTCCCTGATTTATTGCAGACTGATTTTCAGGGAGAGAGAGTAGCTTTTGAGGGGGAGCAGGTAGACCTTGAGGGGGAGCATGTAACATCACAGGAGGAGACTTCTAGAAAAGAGACTGAGGAGCAAAGGAATGCTGAGGAGATACCAAGAGCAGAGAAGGAATTACCCCCTACTCCAAAGGATAGAGTAGACATTGCTAGTACTTCTGCTTCTGAAGATGAAGAGGCTGCTAGAGCCAAGAAAAGAAAGCTCCAGGTTTTCAAGTGGAGAAGCCAGACCTACAAGAAAGCACTGCAAACCATTGTTCCACAGCCTGCCCCAACTGCTGATTATAGTTCATTGATGGTGGCTTTGCAGATCAAGCTAGATGAGCAAAGGAAGGCTTTACAAACATATATGGATGAAGGACATAAATCCCTTCAATTTGATCTAGATCAAGATATAAAATCTATTAGATTTGAAGTAAATCAACATAAGAAGGAAATGAGTGATTGTTTCCATAAAGGAGGCAATGCAGTGGTATATCTGGCTACTCATCAAGAGAAGATCAAGACACAGGTTGATGATATGGCAGTGAAACAAGGATATGTCCTGGAAAATCAGATTAGGATGAATGATAATCTGACTGCTTCTCATAATACCATTGTAAGTGAAATGAAAAATATAGTTACTGCCTAGACTGCAGTAAGTGCTACTGCCAAAAAGCCTTTGATAAGCAATTACAAGAGAGCCTAACTGTTGTTAAAACTGCCATTGAAGATTCTCAAAAGTCTATAAATGACAAGCTTCAAAAGTTAAAACCTTTTTATAAAGATGGAGTTAACTATTTGAATGCTCAGATCATATTCCAGAAGGATGATCTTAGGGATCATATAGAAAGAGAAGTCATAAAGGGGGAGAGGGTATTAGTCAAAGCAGGCTCTGACCATGCTAAATGGATTTCAAATAGCATCAGAGCTACCCTTGGATATCCACCTTTATGTAATGATGATAATGTAGCAGAATCTGGGGTAAATCCTGCATATTTTGGAGGAGAACAAGCTGAAGTAGCTCAGGTGATCTACCCTCCTGCAGATTTTGACATGATACATCAGGAGGTACAATCTATGTATAGCCCTCCTGAGGGTAATCAGAATATTATCTTTGAGAAAGTAGTACAGCCTGTGCCAGAGGCAGTACTAAAAGAGCAAGAGGTAGTATTAAAAGAGCAGGAAGCCCAATTATCTAAGAAGAGGTTCAGAGAGAAGGCTGAATTAAGGCCAGATTTTGAGCAATGGAGCCCAACTTCCAGAAATATTATTCTGACTGCTTGGAAGGCTGCAAAGGATAATATCCTAGAAAGGGGCAAATGGTATTCTAAGCAGGAATGGAGAAAACATGAAGCTAGGCAAGAAGCCATTGTACAGTACAGAAGAAAGGCTAAATTAGGGAAGCTACCTCCTAATGCACAGGAGCCTAGCAAGTATTTCCCAAAGCCTTATCATTATTTTGAGAGACAGAAGATAAGGGCTGAAGAACAGAAGAAGAAAGATCTTAAGGGAAAGAAGCCTGCTGATGACAATGATGCTCCAGTTCAAGCCAAGATTCAATATGGGAAGGGCATTGTTATCAAGGAGCCAGAGCAGCCATAGGATAGAATTTTCTTAAGTTTACAACTTTGTAATCATTTGCATTAAACTCCATGTAAACTTTTGATTAATAAAACTTTTGGAAGTTGTAAAAACAATGTTTAATGTTGAATCTATTACATTGTTATTCTGAGATAATTGTTTATACATGTTTTGTTTATACATGTTTAGTTTTTACCCTGTCATATAATACTGTTATACATCATATTGAGTATTTGTTATGAATGGTGTATATCATTGACTAAGGGTTATGACTTCTCCAAATAGGTGGAGATTGTTGGGTACATTGGAATATATGTACCAGATTTGAAGAAGTCTCACCCTACTCAATGATATACATCAAGGTGTATTTGATGTACTTTGAGTTTATATGTGCAGGTTAAATAATTGCAGGAAATGCAGAAAAGTTCTAAGTCCATGTGTCGACACCTAGAGGTGAAGTGTCGACACTTATGAAGGCTAGTGTCGACACCTAGAGAAGCTGTGTCGACACTTGGAGTAATTGTGTCGACACCAGGAAAGGCAGTGTCAACACCAGAAGAAAAGTGTCGACACATACAGGCAGTGTCGACACACCGTGAAGAATTGTCAACATAATCTGTGTCGACACTTAGAGGTAGTGTCGACACCCAGAGAAACTTTGTCGACATCAAATGTGTCGACACTAGGAGGTTGTGTCGACACTCAGCAAGCTTCAACAAAGTTAAAGTACTTGTGTCGACACAAAGGAGATGTGTCGACACTCAGCAAGTTTCAACACAAGAAGGCATGTGCCGACACAAAGGAGATGTGTCGACACTCAACAAGTTTTCAACACAAGAAGGCATGTGTCGACACAAAGGAGTTGTGTCGACACCAGCAGAATTCAACTAAGTATTAAAGAAGAAGTATTTGTGTCGTCACACTCAACCAGTGTCAACACATTCAACAGAAGGCTTGTGTCGACACACAGAATCAGTGTCGACATATTCTGAAGAAGCAGTGTCGAGAAGCTGTTACAACAACACAAGGAGTTGTGTCGACATCATCAAGGCTAGTGTCGACACTTAGTCTACTTGTGTCGACACATAATGACTATTTGTCTCGACACTTTCAAACAGTGACAGTGATTTCAAGAAGTGACTGGATGACTTGACAGCTGCCATTTCAACCGGTCAACTGCAACTGTCAGAGCTGTCAGGAGGTTGTTAGAAACCGGATCAGCCGATCACCTTGGAGAAAGACTATATAAAGACCTTTCTCCTTCAACAGAAGTAAATTGAACACAATTAATCAAGAGATCTAACAATACAAAAGAAGAAGACCTTCAACAGAAGATCTAAGAAGAAGGAGAGAGAGAGCTCCTTCTAAGAAGAACAGCTGCTGAACCAGGCTGCTAAGTAAGATTCAGATTGAGATCTGAATCTCAAGACAGAAGTTGATTGAAGATCATCTTTTCAAGAGATTCAACCCTACTGAGTTTTAATTCAAGAAGCTTTGAAGAAAGCCAAGGGAGGTTGATCTCTGTCAAGTTCTTCCAAGAACTCATCAAGAAGCCAGTCAACTCATCTCTCTCTGTTAGAGTTGTGGTTAATTACTTTGTATAATCAAATTCCTGTAGGATCTTGTATAGATCTGAGCTGTAATCCTATTTTATAAAGGCTGAGTGTAGGAGACTGTGTGCTCTGAGTGTAGGTCTTGTTGAAGACTGAGGTAGGGCCTTGTGCCTGAGTTGAAGGAGACTTTGTTCTCTGAGTGTAGGTCTTGTTGAAGACTGAGTGGTAGGGTTTTTTGCCTGAGTTGTAGAAGTGGGGACACTCTGAGTTGTAGGAACCTGTTTGGGGTTCTGAGCTGCAAGATCTGAGGATCTGAGGAGAAGTGCTGAAGTTAGGCCAAATCTAGTACACTACTAGATAGGCGAAGGGGGAAAGTGGATGTACCCAGACCTTGGGAAACCACTATAAAAATCTGTGTGCACTCTGTGTTTGTTTATTTCTGTGATTGCTGAGCTAGCTGTGCTGAATTGCTATAGAAACTTGCAAATATAGGTTTTATTGTTTAGTGTTTTTGCCTTAAATTTAAAAAGATAAAGTTCACCTATTCACCCCCCCCCCATGTAACACCCCCTATCCGTCACATAGTATATAGTAGTAGGTCCGGCCGGGGCCCGACGCCATATACTACAGACAGACCGGGTGGTTACTTATGGAAACCATCCGACCAATCTCAACGTCCTACACAGAGCATTCTAGCGGAAGCAGTTTATAAAAGTTGCAATAAAGAACCCAGCATTAGAGCATGAATGTCCACTAGTACAGAATAGGAATGTTATACAAAATACTCAAAATAAGCCTTAAGGCCTTACAAAATGTTTCACTTGATATTACATGTTTTACAAACCACGGCACGCAGGCCGGTCATACATGAATAAAACAGTAAACACTTCCAATTTAGGCCTTCAAGGGCCGGCTTCGCATTCGAGCTTTAGCCCGCTATTGACCGCTTGGTCCAGCTGCACCTGCAAGCAACAAACCACCGCACGGTGGCAAAACAAGGCAACGGTCAGCAATGCTGACCAAATTATAACGATCCCGCCCCCAACTCGGGGCGGCGATGCTCCTTCCCTGTATTTCATTAGCATAAGCGAGCAATATAAACATACAGCCATCTCATCACAGACGTTGGCTCGCACGGCCACACGCCCCGTGCTCTTAGGGCACATTCTCGGTGAACCGGTCGATGTCACGTCAATTAAAGCCATTGACATTCCGGACTCACCACCGCCTCTTGGACGGCCAAACCTATGAGCAATTTGTCTTCCCGGCATGGGTCACGTCAATTTAAGCCATTGACCGCCGAAGACCCTAATCTATGCCAACGGTAAGTGCCACGTGCCTTTAGGTCTCTTTAACCGAACGACATAGAACGGGTACGGTTCCATCTAACCCGTGCTCACATCGCAACGGCATTTTAAGCCATTTGCACGGGTCAAACTTCCACCGAGTCCCATTTCCATCACAAGTCACATAACCCAGTTATGTTCAAGTTGGCTCTCAGGCCACCAAGTTGGCAAGATCTCGTATCCGCCCAGTTTTCCGGGTGCACCTTTGGGTTAGTCCCCAAGGCTCCCTGCTGCAATCTACCGCGTAGAAAACCCGAAAAACAACCAATAGCACGGAGTCTTCTCCGGCATTATGCAATCCAACATCACCGATCCAGACCAACATGTCCGGGTAGGCTTCACACATCATGCCTATGTCCGTTCTCGCTTACGGACTCTAAACAACGGGGACTTCACATATCTACCCGAAGGAACGCCTCCAACTCTCCGCAAACTCGCGAGAGCAGGCTTCCTATACAAAGAAAGAGAGCTAATCATGCTCAAGATGAGGATCGTTACCCTTGCGTTCCTCTTTGGCGCCATTGAAAAGTAATCGGATGAAAACCACCGCACTAGCGTTGCCTCCGTGGATCCGGAGTCGGCTCGCGATTTGGAGCTTCGAAGCTCCTCCAATGGCGGGATCTAGCTCCTTCTTCCTCCCTTGGCTCTCCTCTCTCTCTAAGGATTTAGAAAGATGATAAGGTATGAAAAGTGAGGGTTTTCCAAGTCCACTCACGGGTATATCCCTTCAGGAACACCCCCCCAGCCGTTGGATCTTCAGTTAGAGAAATGAACGGCTTCGATTCGGGACTGAAATGCCCAATCTGGGCCGAACACGGCCTGGCACACGCCCGTGTCCAGGGCCGTGTGCCGCATTCGCCGTCAAAATCGAATCACCTGGAACCTCACACGGGTATCGAACACGCCCGTGTTCGAGCTGACACGCCCGTGTTCCACCTGACACGGCCGTGTGGCCGGCCGTGTACCCCATGATTTTTCCCCAAAATCAACCCGAGCACTGCACGGGTTCTAGGACACTCCCGTGTCCTTGCCCGTGTAACCTTGACACGCCTGGACCCCAGGCCGTGTATACGGTCTCCACACTCGACACGGCCTCGGACACGCCCGTGTCCTAGGCCGTGTGCCTTGTCTCGACGATCGTCGAGCAAATCTCGACGACTCCCCGGGACGATCGTCGACACGGGTCGACATGCCCTGCGACACGCCCGTGTCGCGGGCCGTGTGCCCAGTCTCGACGAATCGTCGAGTAAATCTCGACGACTTCGCGGCTAAGTGTCGACACGGGTCGACACGCCCTGCGACACGCCCGTGTCGCAGGCCGTGTGCCCAGTCTTGACACAATGTCGAGACCAAAGTGTCGACTTCCCGGCTCAGTGTCGACGCAGGCTTGACACGCCCTGGGACACGCCCGTGTCCCAGGCCGTGTGCCTGCAGCCAGAACCCAAACTGGCCCAAAACATCCCCCCTTCGCTCCTTTGAGTTTCGGGGCGTTACAACTCTCCCCCTCTTAAAAGAATTTCGCCCACGAAATTACATAAAGGAAAGACATGTACAAAACCAAAATTTGTACCTGAGCGGAACAACTCCGGATACTCGTCAAGCATAGTCTGCTCTTGCTCCCAAGAGAGCTCCTCACGACCACAATTGTCCCACCAGACCTTGACCATCTTGATCTCTTTATTGCGTAGCCGCTTGACCTCCGAGTCCTCGATCCGCACGGGCGTGACCTTTGTCGTTAGCCCACTATCCACCGGCACTCGATCAACCGCGATCACTTGCGTAGGCTCTTGCACCGCCTTCCGAAGCACCGAAATATGGAATACATCATGTAAACCACTAAGCTCCACTGAAAGCTTCAACCGATAGGCCGCTTCACCAACTCTCTCCAGAACCTCAAACGGTCCAAGGTACCTCGGGCTTAGCTTTTTCAATCGTCGCACCCACGAGACACCCTTGAACGGCTTGATCTTTAAGTATACATAATCGCCCACAGCGAACTCCACATTCCTGTGCTTGGCATTATAGTACTTTGCTTGCCGGTCCTGAGCGATAAGCAACCTCTCCCGAATGGTTCTCACCAAAGAAGTAGCATCCTCCACTTCCGATCGCTTATACAACTTTGACTCACCCGTTTCTAACCAAGACAACGGCGTGCGACATTTCCTACCATATAGGGCCTCGAAAGGCGCCATCTGAATACTCCCTTGGTAGCTGTTGTTGTATGCGAACTCCACTAAATATAGGTGGTCTTCCCATTGCTTTCCAAAATCCAAGACACACATGCGAAGCATGTCTTCCATGGTTCTATTAACCCTCTCGGTCTGCCCATCCGTTTGTGGATGGAAGGCTGTGCTGAATCTCAGCTTTGTTCCCAACATTTGCTGCACCAGCCTACAATCATTGGACGTGAACCGCCCATCTCGGTCACTCACGATGCTGCGGGGCACACCATGAAGCCGTACTATGTTATCCACATAAAGCTTTGCCAGCTTCTCCACCGGATCATCCTTCCTATGCGGAATAAAATGCGACACCTTTGTTAATCGATCAACAACCACCCAAATGGCGTCGTTTCCCTTTTGCGACCTTGGCAAACCGTACACAAAGTCCATAGAGATGTCGTCGAATTTCCACTCCGGAATAGGCAAGGACTTAAGAAATCCTCCCGGCTTTTGGCACTCCGCCTTACCCAAGGCGCAAGTTTGGCACTTCGCTACGTATAGCGCCACATCCTTTTTCAAACCCGGCCACCAAAATAGCTTCTTCACATCATGGTACATCTTCATGCTCCCCGGGTGAATCGAGTACTTGGTATGGTGTGCCTCGTACAATAACTCCACATGTAAATTGCCCACACTTGGGACGCACAGACGACCGTATTTCCACAGCAATCCGTCCTCCATGACGAATTGGGAATTTGACCCATCCAGAGCCTCTACTATGAACTGCTTCATATGAGCATCCATATCCAAAGCCTGCCGAATACGATCAGCCAGGTCATATTGGACTTCTGTCCAATTCAGAACTGCTTCATCACTTGATTGTCTATCCACACAAACAATCTCCAACGCCTCCAACTCCCGCACCAACCGCTCATCATGCACCGATAGCCAATTGGCTTGAGCTGGGGCTCGGCGACTCAACGCGTCCGCAACCGCATTCTCTTTGCCAGGCACGTAGTGGATCTTGAATGTATAGTCCCCCAGGAACTCCATCCATCTACGCTGCCGCATATTCAGATCCTTCTGATCTATCAAATATTTCAGGCTCTTGTGATCGGTGTAGATATCAATCTTCACACTGTACAAATAGTGTCTCCACAGCTTCAAGGCAAAAATCACGGCCGCTAACTCCAAGTCATGAACCGGATAATTCCTCTCATGCACTTTTAGCTGTCTCGAGCCATAAGCTATCACGCTTCTGCGCTGCAGTAGCACGCAACCCAAACCGCTGCCCGAAGCATCGCTATATATCTCATAGCCTTCGGTTCCACATGGCGAAGTCAGCACAGGCTCAGTGGTCAACCGACACTTCAATTCCTCAAAAGCTCGCGCGCACTCCGGCGTTCAAACGAACTTATGCTCCTTCCTCGTCAAAGTAGTGAGAGGTAACGCTAACCGCGAGAAGTTCTCTACGAAGCGCCTATAATAGCCAGCAAGCCCCAAAAAGCTCCGGACTTCTGCTACCGTAGCAAGCTCAGGCCACTCCCGTATCGCAACAATCTTCGCCGGATCCACAGCAATACCCTCTCCACTTACTATATGCCCGAGGAACGCCACTGAGGATAGCCAAAACTCGCACTTCGAGAACTTGGCATACAACTGATTTCTCCTTAGCGTCTCCAACACCAAATGAAGATGCTTGAAGTGATCTTCCTCACTTTCCGAGTACACCAAAATATCGTCGATGAAGACGATCACGAAATGGTCCAAGTACTCCCTGAACGTCCTGTTCATCAAATCCATGAATACTGACGGCGCATTAGTCAGCCCAAACGGCATGACCGTAAACTCATAATGCCCGTATCTCGTACTAAACGCTGTCTTCGGGATATCACTCTCCCTTATTCGCAGCTGATAGTACCCAGCCTTGAGATCCAACTTCGAGTACACCGTCGACCCGACTAACTGATCAAAGAGATCATCAATCCGGGGGATCGGGTACTTGTTCTTCTCCGTCAGCTTGTTTAACTCTCGATAATCAATACATAGCCTCAAGCTTCTGTCCTTCTTCTTAACAAAGAGGACCGGTGCGCTCCAAGGCGAAGAACTCGGGCGCACATACCCTTGCTCCAACAACTCTTGCAGTTGAACTTTCAGCTCCGCCATTTCCTTAGGCGCTAGCCGATACGGAGATCGTGACACGGGCTTTGCACCTGGCACTAGCTCGATCGTAAAATCTATCTCCCGCTAAGGCGGGGCTCCAGGAAGATCCGCGGGGAACACATCAGGGTATTCCGATACCACTGAAATACAATCCAACGCGGGCTTCGGCTTTGCAACCTCCACTAGTGTAAAGAACAGTTCTGCACCAGCACGAACCGCCTTCACCACCTGAAGAGCAGACATCAATGTCTTGCTCGACCCCTTTAAGCCAGTAAAAGTCGTTTCACGACTTGCTCCCAGCTTGACTTCCTTGCTACCGCAATCTATAAGGGTCTGCTGCTCCGAGAGCCAGTCCATGCCAAATATGACGTCGAACTCCACTAACGGAAGTAAAGACGCCCGCAGGTCGAACTCCTGCTCCCCAATACGAATCTTAACATCGCAGATCCTATCCGCTCGCATCGAACACCCATTGGGCAACAACACATCCAACTTATCCTTCGCCATCGAAGAAGGGACTCCGATGCGTGATATAAATCCTTCGGACAAGAAGGAGTGTGATGCTCCCGTATCGAAGAGTGCTCGTACCGGATTTTCACAAATCAATACAAATCCTAAACAAGCAGTGGTAAGGTAACATATACATAACAAGTATTTAAAGAAATTGACTTGCTATAAATTAAACCGTACATGTCACCACATCAGCTTGTTTAATGGCCTCCTGTTGGCCAAGATTGTAGACCCTTGGTTGGGCCGGAGCATAATGGGATGCGGTCGACTCCACCGCCTTTCCCTTCTCTTCATAGGTAGCTCCCGGCTTCCTCTCGGACTTAGGACGTCCGCTCCAACAATCACGGGCGAAATGCCCCGTCTTTCCACAAGTAAAACACGCGCCCGGGGTCCGACTCGTAGTCGCCCCAGAAGCACCAGAAGGAGCTGGACCCGAAGTCCTATGCTTCTTGAAAGCCCTCCGATAGCCGGACTTTGAAGTAGTCGGCACTTTAAATTCAGATTTTCTATCAACCAAGCCTTTCTTCGCTTGCACATTCTTCATGTCCTTCTCCAAGGACCGGGCAGTATTGACCAAGGTTAAGAAACCCTGCGTCATCGGCCCCGTAAGTAGTAGTCTCAACTCATCCCTCAAGCCTTCATAGAAGCGATTAGTCTTGCGCTCCTCATCCACGATGGTGGAGCTAGCATAACGACTCAGACGAGTAAACTCGTGGAGATATTCACCCACGCTCCTCTCACCCTGTACCAACTTCAGGAACTCATTCTCCAACGCTATCTTCTGCATCGAAGGGAGGTATCTAGCCAAAAATAATCTCGAGAACTCCTCCATCGAGACATCACCAAGTTGCCTACGTCTCAGTAAGTGCAGCTCCAATCCTTCCCACCACATCCTCGCTTCGCCGTCCAAAAGGAACGTAGCGATGGTGGTCATTTGCCACTCCTCCGTCTCCGTTGCTGTCATGACTCTCTTCACCATGGAGAGCCAGTCTTCAGCCTGAGATGGGGTTCCCAACCCCGAGAATAACGGAGGGTTAAAGCTCATTACATGCTTAAGCTGCCTCTCAGTTGCCTTCCTTGGCACCACCGGTTCTACAACCACTTGCTCCACTCTCCTCGGCTCAGCCTCGTGCAGAGGTTCTTGCTCCATCACAGGAGCGGGCTGCTGCGTTTGCCTTGCAGGCTGCGCATTTATCACGGCCAACACCGCTTCAGCCACCAAATAAATTGCAAACAGCAATTATAGGAACACGCAGGTTCCTCAAACACGAGTATTTTCATTCCTAAGTGGACATTCATGGGTTCTTTTTACTGTTATCACGATGACGCACACAATGTGCTCACCACCCCTTAAAAAGAATTCGCCCACGAATTCACTTTAAGCCCGTCCAAAACCAGTAGTCTGATACCAAATTGTAACACCCCCTATCCGTCACATAGTATATAGCAGTAGGTCCGGCCGGGGCCCGACGCCATATACTACATACAGACCGGGTGGTTACTTATGGAAACCATCCAACCAATCTCAACGTCCTACGCAGAGCATTCTAGCGGAAGCAGTTTATAAAAGTTGCAATAAAGAACCCAGCATTAGAGCATGAATGTCCACTAGTACAGAATAGGAATGTTATACAAAATACTCAAAATAAGCCTTAAGGCCTTACAAAATGTTTCACTTGATATTACATGTTTTACAAACCACGGCACGCAGGCCGGTCATACATGAATAAAACAGTAAACACGTCCAATTTAGGCCTTCAAGGGCCGGCTTCGCATTCGGGCTTTAGCCCGCTATTGACTGCTTGGTCCAGCTGCACCTGCAAGCAACAAACCACCGCACGGTGGCAAAACAAGGCAACGGTCAGCAATGCTGACCAAATTATAACGATCCCGCCCCCAACTCGGGGCGGCGATGCTCCTTCCCTGCATTTCATTAGCATAAGCGAGCAATATAAACATACAGCCATCTCATCACAGACGTTGGCTCGCACGGCCACACGCCCGTGCTCTCAGGGCAAATTCTCGGTGAACCGGTCGATGTCACGTCAATTAAAGCCATTGACATTCCGGACTCACCACCGCCTCTTGGACGGCCAAACCTATGAGCAATTTGTCATCCCGGCATGGGTCACGTCAATTTAAGCCATTGACCGCCGAAGACCCTAATCTATGACAACGGTAAGTGCCACGTGCCTTTAGGTCTCTTTAACCGAACGACATAGAATAGGTACGGTTCCATCTAACCCGTGCTCACATCGCAACGGCATTTTAAGCCATTTGCGCGGGTCAAACTTCCACTGAGTCCCATTTCCATCACAAGTCACATAACCCAGTTATGTTCAAGTTGGCTCTCAGGCCACCAAGTTGGCAAGATCTCGTATCCGCCCAGTTTTCCGGGTGCACCTTTGGGTTAGTCCCCAAGGCTCCCTGCTGCAATCTACCGCGTAGAAAACCCAAAAAACAACCAATAGCACGGAGTCTTCTCCGACATTATGCAATGCAACATCACCGATCCAGACCAACATGTCTGGGTAGGCTTCACACATCATGCCTATGTCCGTTCTCGCTTACGGACTCTAAACAACGGGGACTTCACATATCTATCCGAAGGAACGCCTCCAACCCTCCGCAAACTCGCGAGAGCGGGCTTCTTATGCAAAGAAAGAGAGCTACTCATGCTCAAGATGAGAATCGTTACCCTTGCGTTCCTCTTTGGCGCCATTGAAAAGTAATCGGATGAAAACCACCGCACTAGCGTTGCCTCCGTGGATCCGGAGTCGGCTCGCGATTTGGAGCTTCGAAGCTCCTCCAATGGCGGGATCTAGCTCCTTCTTCCTCCCTTGGCTCTCCTCTCTCTCTAAGGATTTAGAAAGATGATAAGGTATGAAAAGTGAGGGTTTTCCAAGTCCACTCACGGGTATATCCCTTCAGGAACACCCCCCCCCCCCCAGCCGTTGGATCTTCAGTTAGAGAAATGAACGGCTTCGATTCGGTACTGAAATGCCCAATCTGGGCCGAACACGGCCTGCCACACGCCCGTGTCCAGGGTCGTGTGCCGCATTCGCCGTCAAAATCGAATCACCTGGAATCTCACACGGGTATCGAACACGCCCGTGTTCGAGCTGACACGCCCGTGTTCCACCTGACACGCCCGTGTGGCCGGCCGTGTACCCCATGATTTTTCCCCAAAATCAACCCGAGCACTACACGGGTTCTAGGACACGCCCGTGTCCTTGCCCGTGTCACCTTGACATGCCTGGACCCCAAGCCGTGTATACGGTCTCCACACTCGACACGGCCTCGGACACGCCCGTGTCATAGGCCGTGTGCCTTATCTCGACGATCATCGAGCAAATCTCGACGACTCCCCGGGACGATCGTCGACACGGGTCGATACGCCCTGCGACACGCCCGTGTCGCGGGCCGTGTGCCCAGTCTCGACGAATCGTCGAGTAAATCTCGACGACTTCGCGGCTAAGTGTCGACACGGGTCGACACGCCCTGCGACACGCCCGTGTCGCAGGCCGTGTGCCCAGTCTCGACACAATGTCGAGACCAAAGTGTCGACTTCCCGGCTCAGTGTCGACACAGGCTTGACACGCCCTGGGACACGCCCGTGTCCCAGGCCGTGTGCCTGCAGCCAGAACCCAAACTGGCCCAAAACGTCCCCCCTTCGCTCCTTTGAGTTTCGGGGCGTTACACCCCCCCCCCCCCCCCCCCGCCTCTGGGTGGTTAGGCACTATTTCTTTCACAACTATCGGAAGAAATGTATTCTGACTCGGTCGTTGAGATTCCGACACAATTTTGCTTTTTGTTGCTCCATGAAATGACCCTCCTTCCAAGGAATTGGGAAGTCCCGGAAGTACTCTTTCTATCATCTTTGCTTCCTGCAAAATCTGCATCTGAGAAACCAATTAGTTCACTATCATTACTTCTTGGGTACCATAAGCCAAGATTTGGTGTACTTTTAAGGTATCTCAAAATCTGCTTTGCAGCAATGTAGTGAGATTTCTTAGAGTTCACTTAAAATCTAGTACACACGCATGTTAAAAATATTATATCTGGTCTACTAGCAGTAAGATAGAGCAAGGATCCAATTATGGTTCTGTACATGGTTTTATCAAAAGGTCTCCCTTTCTCATCCTTATCTAGAGACATAGTTGAACCCATTGGAGTCCTCATAGAGGTTGTGTTCTCCATTCCAAATTTCTTAATTAACTCTTTGGTGAACTTCGTCTGAGTGATGAAAATTCCATCTTCAGATTATTTCACCTGAAGTACTAAGAAATACTTCAGCTCTACCATACTACTCATTTTGAGCTTCCCTTGCATAAGTTTGAAAAACTTTTTGCAGAGGTTGTCGTTAATAGAGCCAAATATGAGGTCATCGACATAGATTTGCACTAGCAAAATCTTGCCTTTTATTTTCCTAAGAAATAATGTCTTATCTATCTTTCCTCTCGTGAACTTATTCTCAAGAAGAAAGTTAGACAATGTCTCATACCAAGCTCGAGGAGCTTATTTCAAACCATATAAAGCTTTAAATAAAATATAAACATGCTTAGGATAGTTAGAATCAACGAAACCTGGAGGTTGTTCCACATACAACTCTTCCTTTATGTCACCATTAAGGAAGGCTGACTTCACTTCCATTTGATAGACAGTGAAGCCCTTAAGTGATGCATATGTTAGGAACAACCTAACTGCCTCCAGCCTTGCCACTGGTGCATAAGTTTGATCGATGTCTATTCCTTCTTCTTGTCTGTATCCCTTGGTAATGAGTCTGGACATATTCTTTATAATTGTTCCATCCTCGTCCATCTTTTTCATGTAGACCCACTTCGTTCCGATAACGTTCTTGCATTTGTGTCTTGGAACAAGCTTCCATATGTGGCAATGATTGAATGTATTCAATTATTCTTCCATTGCTATTTTCCAAGATGCGTCTGAGTTTGCTTCCTCAAACTTCTATGATTCAACCTACGAGAGGAAACTTAAATATAAATTTTCATTAGTTGTACCTCTACGAGTTCTAACACCATCCCGGGGATCTCTTATGATTTGATCCATTGGATGATCCTTCAAGTGTCTAAGCTTTAGAGTCCTTGCATATGGAGCTTCCTCAATGACAAGAGTGACTTCTTCAACTTGAATGATGTCTTCATCATGTCATCAACCTCTCTAATTGAGGTTGGAGTGGTGATCTTGATGAACTTTTTTATCTTTTCCTTCAGTCGACTCATTCAAGTTTAATTCTTTTATTCCTAAACCTGCATATTTAATAAATACACTAGAAGAGCTGCCTTGCATCAGGCTCATCTTATCAAATACAAGATGAATAGATTCTTCTACAACTAGGGTTTTCTTATTAAAAATCCTATATGCCTTACTATAGTCACTATAACCTACGGAAATACATTCAAAGCTCTTTTCACTAAATTTAGTGGTGTGATACTTACCATTATTAAGGACAAAGCATTTACGACCAAAGATTATAAAATATGAAATAGTTGGTTTCCCGCCCTTTAGTAGTTCGTAAGGTGTCTTATTATGGTTCTTGTTTATGAGTGCTCGATTTTGCACGTGACATGCAGTGTTGACGGCTTCAGCCCAGAAATATTCTGATAGTGAGGCATCACTTAACATGATTCTGTAGGCCTCTATGAGTGTTCTATTCCTTCTCTCAGCTACTCCGTTCTGTTGAGGAGAATGAGGAGAGGAGAACTCATTAAAGATACCTAGGCTTTCAAAGAATTCTGCATAGCCACAAACTTGAACTCTATTCAATTGTCACTTCTAATTTTGACTATAGAACAGTTGTATTCATTTTGGATCTGCCATACAAAACTAGTAAGGATATCAAAAGTATCTAACTTGTGTTTCAGAAAGAACACCCATGCAAAGCAAGAGTAATCATCGACAATAACCAATGTATAATCCTTACCTCACAAACTTCCAACTTGCAATGGACCGAACAAGTCCATATGAAGTTGGTGTAAACACCTATTAGAACTTTTGCCAATAATGATTTTAAAGGTAGGTCTTGTTTTCTTGCCTTTTACACTTGCCTGACAAGGTCAATCTTTAGCGCAATTGACATTTGGGGCATCACGTACTAAATTAATAGAAAATAATTTATTAATAGTTTTGAAATTAATATGTACTAATCTCTTGTGTCATTGGTCACCAAGAGACGCACTATCTTTAGCCAAAAAGCACACTGGCGTAGAAGAATCTATGCAAATAAAATTTAAACAGAGTATATTTCTACTACGAGTGCCTGATAGAATCGTTTCCAAATTGTCTACCGATTTTATCAAGCACTGTATACATGAAATTCTACTATGTATCGTTTATCGCAGAGCTGGCTTATGCTTATAAGATTGAATTCCAATCCTTCAACATAAGCCACATCTGAGAAGGATACACTATCATTATTAATCATACCATAGCCTTTAGTAATTCATATGTCAGAACCTCTAAAGATGACCTTTGTCCATCCATGACTGGAGAATAATTCTGGAGTAGGCTTCTAGTCCCGGTCATATGGTGAGAGCATCCACTGTCCAAATATCAAAATGGACTTTTGGTGGCCTTTGGACATACCTGCAATTACAAATCAGTTTGCCTTAGGAACACAAACTCGTTTGGGTCCTTGGCCTCTAGTTAGCATACTCTCTCTACGTGAGTTAACATTATGAGTGGTCTTTCTCACATTATCAACTTGAGGAGTTACATAATTTCTGGAGTTAAACCAGCAATCTATAGCAAAGTGACCAACTTTGTCGTAGCATCAACAGTGAAACCTATTGTATCGTTGCCTAAATTTCTCCTGCTTGACCTTTTGAGAGTGTGGTCTAGCAGGGGCGGCAGGCTTTGAGGTAGAAGCTTCATGGTGATGGCATTCACATGACTTCTTCTCCTTAGAGGCTTTTACACAACGGGTTTTGATTTTGGTGCTTTCTTGATGTTGTGACCATGACTATAAGGGCCATAGCTCTGAAGAGTGATCTCCTTATAAGGTGCCTTGAAGTCATTTTCGCCAAAGTTCTGGGGACGGGTCCATCCTTGGTACCGTGACTTGGGCTCAACATAAGTAGGCCTAACAAAGTGACCGTAGGAGGAATCAAGATCAAACTCGTTAGTTGGAAAGATAACCTTTTTGAATAAGGTCTGATATTGAGGATCTTTCTCCTTGCCTTGTCAAAAGCTTTCTTGGCAGCCTTATTCTTCCGTTGAGCCTTATTTCTCCTAGAAGATTAACTAGGAGCACCCATATGGCCTAAGCCAGCACCTTTGGCCTATGCTGAGAATTCAGCAACAAACAGAAGGACAGTCTTGGGCTTGGAGAAACTTTCAACAAGTTTCTTTTCAGCTACAAGTTGTTCTTCCAATTCTTTAATGATTTTCTTCTTCAGATATAGGTGCTCGAGAGCTTTATTATACTCTTCAATTGCAGCATTGAAATTCTCTCTGAGTGAGTCCATCATGGAGACTTCCTCTCTCAGAGTGCTCTCTTCAGCCTTGAGATATTTAATCTCCTTGGCTTAAGTTTTCACAACTTTCCGACATTTGTCGTAAGACATGATTAACTCTTTATATTGAGCCATGATTTCAGACTCATCGTCAGAAGTGTAGTCCTTAGGATCATGGTTAGAAGCATCTGATTCAGAGAGATGAGTATGAGAGTTTACCTTCCCAGTATACGGGTGTTCTTCTTCCTCATCTATTTGTGCCATTAGCCCAAAGTAGGCTTCATTTTCTTCACTTGACTCAGATGTGTCAGAGTCGCTGAGAGTCTTGCCCTTCTTGGCTACTAGGCTTCTTTCAGTTTTCTTCTTGTGGTAAGAAGATTTCTTCTCCTTCTTTTTCCACCCTCCTTCTTCTTGTGAGGGCAATCAACAATGATATGTCCTGGCTTGTTGCAACAATAACAAATAATGTCAGAAGAAATATGTTTGTTCTGTTTAGAATGATACCTGTCATGGCTACTTGAGCCTTTCTTGTGACGATCACCATCATGACGTGTTCTTCTGAACGAGACATCTTTGCCTCTCCATTGTTTCTACTTGTTCAAGAACTTCTTGAACTACATTGAAAGAAGAGAAAACTCTCCTTCTGATAGCTCTGTGCCTGAGGTACTTGGCTCTAAAGCTTCTTCTTCACTCTCTTCCTGTGTAGGAGTAGGTGATGCGGCATTGACTTTCCTTAAGCTGTTTATCTTCAGTGCGACAGATTTCTCCTTGAGTGAAGACCGACTCTTCTCTTCTTCAGCTTTTCTTGAATTTATTTGCAGCTCAAATGACATAAGCTTTTCGAAAAGATTTTGAGGGTCAGTTTCTGGTAGCTTGCCAAACTCCCGAATTGCACAGACTTTGTTGTCTCATTCCTTTATTAGGGACCTCAGAAATTTATCATTCCATTCTCCATTAGTGAAGACCCAGCCATATACTCTTAGGCCATTAACAATCTTGAAGAAACTGTCAAAGGTATCTGCAATTGAATTCTTGGGACCTTGTCTAAATGCTTCATATTTTTGATTCAGGAGGGATCTTATATCATCCCTAACCTCTTCAGTACCTTCCATCAAAATGATGAGAGACTGTCATATTTTCTTGGCAGATTGGCAGTGAATCAAGTTCTGCAGCATAGAATCATTGACTAGACTTGCGATGATATTTTTGGCTTTCTTGTCTAAGGAGACAAGTGTAATATCATCCTTTTCTACATCCATTGGCTTCTTTGGAAATTTCTTGGTGGGATCAATAGTGGAGACGGCCATGGGAACAAAGGGTCCTTCTTCAATAATCATAAAGATCCATGAATCCATAGCTTCCATGAAAAATTTAATTCTTTCTTTCCACATGGGAAAGTTGGTCTATGTGCACAAATGAAGCTTAGCAAAATCCTTGGCTTTGTCCATGCTTGACTCACTCAAAAGACAACTTGGGGCAGATTTGTTCAAGGTGTTAACCTTTTGATGAACAACCTCGCTATGATACCAATTGAAAAATGTTTAAGTTGTCGACCTAAATCACCTAGAGGGTGGTGAATAGGTAAGTTCTGTATATTTTTGCGGAATACAAATTTAACGAGCGATGCACAAAATAATAAGCAAGCATTCAAAGATGACACCAAGAATTATAGTGGTTCCCCAACCTTGGGTACATCCACTTTCCACCTTACCGATCTAGCAACGCACTAGACTCGGCTACTCCACTATTCTCGGATTGAAAACAATTCTATCACTCGGAACAAAGTTCCTACAACTCGATCCCTCAAAATGGGATCTACACTCGTAAGAGAAACTTCCTACAAATAACTCGGAGAACAAAGCTCCTACACTCGGAGAATAATCTCCTACAAAAGTAAAATGAAATTCAAAGAAATACAAACAGTATTGATCATAGATTTGAAAACTTCAGCCCTTCTTCTTCCTTGAACTTTGAAACTCTGTCAAAAATTAAATGAAGAAGACTCGGCAAAATTTATGGATCTGAAAATTCTAGACTCAGCACGATTAAGAAAAGAGTCTGTCGATGTAGAAGATCTTGATTTGTTGAATCACTTGCTCTGAATCTCTGGATCGAAAGCAGATCTGCGATGAAGACGAAGAATAGCGGTGACTTCCGATTTTGGAAAGAGAAAACTCGATTCAGAATAATTACGAATTCTTCTTGTTAGGGATGGTCGATTATGATAAGACATTTTATAGGACTTACCTAACGGTCATAATTATAATAAATGCATGACATGTGGACTAATCATGCGCTAATTACTTTTGAAATCACGTCTGTCAAAACTTAGATGAATTCAGAAAAATAGTGCAACATTTCTCGAGAAGAATGATAGTACTTGAAAAAAGCTTTTCTGATTCTCAAGAAGAATTATGATGATCTCGAGAAAAGTACTTAAAAATGTGGAGGTAGAAATCAACAATTTCGAGAAAGAAGGAAAGTACTCGAGAAGAATGAAGTTTTATTCTCGAGAACAATTATTCTGGTACTCGATAATAAAGAAATATCTTGAGAACTGATGTCTGGCTCTCAAGAAAACATTCTAGTTCTCGAGAAATATTTCCTGCATCTCGAGAACTCAACTTTGTCTTCTCGAGAAAAATTTCTTGGAATCTCGAGAAAAGGACTTAGAAAATATTATGTCTGGAAAAGAAGTAACTTGAGAAAAATAAACTTCTATTCTTGAGAACATATTCTATTACTCGATAAAAGAATCTGCTACTCGAGAAATGACTTATGCTTCTCAAGAAGTAATACTGGGCTTCTCGAGAAATGACAAGTGGCTTCTCGAGAAAAATAAATTGCTTCTTGAGAAAAATACTTAGAAAAATTTCATGACTTGAACTGAAGTAACACGAGAAGAAAAGTCGTGGAGTACTCAAGAACTTATGGCTTTCTCGAGAACAGCACTAAGCTTTCATGACAAGTCTTACTCGAGAATAGACTTAAGTTCTACTCGAGTACAAACTTTCTTACTCAAGAAAAATACTTAGAGAATTTTTGTGAAAATCAGTAAACTTGATTTCTTCAAGATATACAGCTGCCAACTTTTCTCCAATGCTTTTAGTGCTTGAAAAAGAAGTATGTCCCAATAGAGAGTCTACACATGAGTCAACATCATGGATCACACAATGAGTGATTACATTGTATGGTCCTGTGTTTGGTGACTCATTGTAGACTAAAATTGGTCTACACTTGGCAATTGTATCCAGCAAACACTCAACTAAAAAGGACATCAAATACAAACTTAATTCATCTTATTTCAAGGGTGACTTTATAGAAATCTGGGTTATTGTGGATGCAGTACCCAACACTTCAGGTACTCCATACGTTATTATATTTGGTACATGTTTGTTCTTTTTGCAAGTTTTGTGGACCTAGTGGAAAGCAAGATGAGAGAAGATGCTTCTTCTCAAGTGGTATCAGCAGTTGCAAGACTAGAGACATTCAAGTAGTCTTCTTTAGTGGTGTAGAGAATTTCCAGTGATACTGAATTTCAAGTGATGTCAAGTGGAATCAATTGATATACAAGTCAGCCCTGTATATGGGGCATGTTGGTAGCTGCAATCCTGGCTTCATCTACCTCAGCTAGTGGGAGAACACAAGGGGAGAAAAAGACCTGATGCTCCTTCCTAAATATCTGAAGAGGTCAAAAAGGGGGAGAGATGGAGGTCATGTTTGCCTTTGGTTGTTCAAGCTTAAGGGGGGAGAGATAGAAGATGACTATCAGAAAGGATCAAGCTCCTTTATGGCAGAAACAGAAGTGGAGAAAGTCACGGGGAGATCAAGCTAAGAGGTTGTAACATCCCATGTTACTTCTAGACCCCTTAACTTAGATTGGGTTGGGCATGGGGTGGGTGATAGGGAAATTAGCTAGGTTTGACCCTAGGTAGTGGGTTGTAGCCATGTGGGGTCCACTAAGTGGCCAAAGTCAAACTAGGTCAAACTAGCCTAAATAGGAAGCCTAGCCACACCATGACCCCACCACATTGCCCTAACTCTAAAATAATCTAAGTGGACCCTAAGGCTTGTCATTAGGTCAACCCTTTGACCCTAGTTGACCAAAGTCAACCATAGCCGTAAGTTGGTCAAATCTATACCTATAGGCCCAATTAGCCCAAGTCGGGCACCACATTTACCCAACCCAAGTTGGGTGGTGTCATTAGACCCATGACCACCAAGTGGGGTGAGCCCACTCATCATGGTTGACCAAGTCAACTCAAATGAAAGTGCAGGTTAGATTTGATATACTCTAGAGGGGGGTGAATAGAGTATGGTGCTTGCTAGAAACTTTTTACAACTCTTGTTGTATTCCTAAGTGAACAGGGAAGCAAATAAGATAAAGCAAACACAGCAATTAACTAAACATAGAGCAATCACAAACCATAGCCAGAAAACAAAAGAAAATAAGCAACCAGATGACACAAGGAGCTATAGTGGTTCCCCAACCAATCTGGGTACATCCACTCTTCTACCACCCTAGGTAGGAATCCACTGCAGGATGAGTTGATCAGGTGTCCTGAGCACCAATTGGTTTTGATCAGGTCCCCAAAAACCAAACCCTCAAGTATTTTGGAAGGAGACTTGGAACCAGAATAATTTTGAAGGGATTTAAAACCCTGTACAGGAATTGGAGAGAGGGTGATAGTGTCTTCTCTATCAACAGTCAAAGAGAAGACTTGTGGATTGATTGTAGCAGCTCTTGCTCCCCTGAGGTCTTGAATTGGTCAGGAATGCTGGAGCACTTCTTCAGGGTGATAGGCCTTCAATGACCTAGAATGCCTGGACCAGAACTGGTTCAGGAACTTCTTTGACAGATTGATTGATTGTTGTCCTTTGAAGTTATCCTGTGAATAGAGAGAAGAAGACTCTTGATTGAATTTAGTTGTTCTTCTTCTTCTTCTTGAGAGAGTTCTCTGGTCAAAACTGATTGCAGTCAAGAACTTTAGATTTTTGAAAATGTTTGTTCTTCTGCAACTTCAGAGTATTTTCTGTACTGTAATTCTTAAACTCTATCACTGCTTCATACTGTTCTCTTCCTGTGTGTTTGTATTTTTCTGACTGAGGAATATTCAAACTTTTGAATGTCGAGCAGTAATTACAGTCGGCCTTGGAAAGAATCAGTAATCAATGACTTTCCTAACTGCCCCATGGAAAAATGGCATGTAATCGTCCATAGTCAATGCGCGTTCTAACGATAACATACTGAGAAGATCTGGCATTCAGTGTTCAGGAATCAGCGCCAAGAAACGGGACGGGAACCTTGAAGAAAACCTAATCTGGATTCGTCGAACGAAGAACACAATTCGTCGAACTGCACTTGTGTTCGTCGAGCTGAGCTTGAGTTCGTCGAGCTGATCTTGAGAGAGTTCGTCGACCAGACAGTCTTCATTCATCTAACAGACATTGTTCATTCGTCAAGCTGAGAATCAAATTCGTCGAGCAGAGAATAGTTCTGGACTTGGACAAAAATATCATGCATCTGCTGAAATGTTGTGTCGACATAAGTTGGTGTCGATAGATTGATCTTGGTGTCAACACAAATCCTCTGGTGTCGACAGAAGTTGGTGTCGACTGAAATCCTGGTGTCGACACAAGTTGGCTGGTGTCGACACAAACCCTAAGTGTCGACACAAAATCTCTGAGTCCAGAAATCGTCGAGTAGAGATTATCATTCATCGACCTGAGAAGCTGACTTCGTCGACCTGAGAAGCTGTGAACTTGAGGTCCAAGTTCGTCGAGCTCGGAATATAATTCGTCGACCGAATCTTGAAACTGGACTTAGAAAAATTTGAAGTTCTCCTGACTTTGGCTTGATGTAGAGCCTGAGTTTTCGTCGAACAGAGAACCCAAATCGTCTAGCTCAGCACTAAGAAATGTCTCAAGATCGTCGAGCGCAGAACTCCTTTCGTCGAGCGGAGTTCGACGAACGTCGAACTCACTTTACTTAGTCTTGAAAGCTTGTGAGTCTGGAGTCTCTGAGTGTCTTGTTGAAAGCTAGTACACCTGGAGTTGAGCCTAAGGACTTAACCTAGACTCTAGGACACAAATTGACCCTGGCTATACATGATGGGTCACATCCTAAGTCAGTGAACCTAGCCCAAATCAACTAGGGATCCAACAATCTCCCCCTATTTGGGTGAGGTCACTAACAGAGACTCAAGATAGAAAAACAAAGCAAGAAAAGAGATATATCTGGCAGAGAATTATAACATATGCAACAGATATATATATACACACAGCTTTGTTTAACAGATAGCACAATTTAAAGATAAATAACAGACAGAAATTAAAACAACAAGAAAATTACTTTTTTGGCTTCTTCTGCTGAGGTTTGTCTTCTGCTTTCTTTTCTCCTGGCTTCTTGAAAATGATTTCTCTGTTAGGATTTTGAGCTTGAGCCACTATCATGGTCATATCAGATGCCCCAATAATTTTCAATGATGTAGCCCTGGGGACAACTGCTTCTGGATGAAGTTTCATATAATCATCAACATTAAATAGTTTGTTGCCTTTGTCAAATCTTTTCAGCTCTTCCTTTCTATACTATGACATAGTTGAAAGACCAGAAATATCTTTTCCTTTTGCTTTAGCTTTATTTATCAATGATAGACCAATAAGCTCTTGGTATCTAGCCATTCTTGCTGTATTTGCAGTCTCTGGATCTTCAAAGGAATTAGAGGAGAGAGAGGTCTTTTTGGGCTTTCAGCTTTATTAGCTTCAAAACTTTGTTGTTGCTGCTGCTGCTTATGCTGTTGACTTCCAGAGGAGGATGGCCTCTGCTGGCTGCTTCCAGAAGATCTCCCTGACTGTCTTTGATAAGTTTGCATTGGGGCAGATCTCTGGGAGCTAGAGCCACTGGCACCAGCTGCTGGAGGAGGAGGAGGAGGAGGATCATTCCTGTATCTGTGTACTGGAGGAGGGGAGTATCTCATGCTTCTCTTTCTCTCTTTCTGCTGGTTTTTCGAGAGCAACATCCATGCCGGCATTCCCTTATATGGAGTCACATTGTGCAGAATATAATAGGGAGTGTCTGCAGTGGGATTTGACTTGGGAGGAGGAGCAGCCTTTCTCTTCTTTGCCAACAATCTCTTTTTCCTACTAGCTGCATCCTCATCAGAATCAATATCATCATCATCAGATTCTGAATCCTGAGGGGTATCATACAATGCATCCAAAGCTTTTAAAGCTTTATCAGAAACAACAGCCTTTGCTGGAGGAGGGGCAGAAGGTTCAGGAATAAGAGTTTCAGCAACAAGAGAAGAATTATCTGTACAAGATTCAGAAACAAAAGAGACAGAGCTATCAGCTACTGCCTTATTCTCTTCTTCAATGTCGGCCTGAATAAGCTCATCTAGAGTAGGCATAGGAGAGTCATCCATAATAAAGTCTAGTGCTGAGACTGGCACTGATGTATCTTCTGAAATGACTTTTGAGCTAGAGGCAGAGAGAGAAAAATTGTCACAGAGTTGGTTGGCAACTGCTGGACTAGCCGGAGAGGTATATGGAACCATAGCCAAATAAGGCTTAGAGAAATCTGTTGGAGGGAATTTCATATGTATAGTGTCAAAACTTCTCAACAAAACTGATAAATTCACTGTGGGATTTAAATAGAAATCACCAACAGGAATTATTTGAGCAACTGACTCATCCAAATCAATGTCAGTATTCATAAATTGAAGTAACTCAGACATCTCAGTATTAAAGTCTGTCAAAATTGGTGTATCCTTATCTGAATCTGAATCTGCTAGAGAGGGAACTTCTGTGACTGCTGTTGCTGCTGTATCTACATCTGCTGCAATTTCATCACAAAGCATCTCCCCCTGCCTGGGTTCAGGAATACCTGGAGCTAGACCCCTAGATGTAGAGGGGACAGCAGATAGAAGAGAGATCTGGGCAGATAAGGAATTAATGGAGGTCACAAGAGGTGTAATGGCCTCTTGGATCAAGGATTTGATGAGAGGTGTGAGCAAAGGAATGAGGGTAGATGGATCAAATGGGGAAGCGGAAGGGGATGGAATGGGAGGAGGAATAACAGATGGAGGGGAGGCATCTTGCATGATTGCATTTGATGGTATGTTATAAGATGGGATGGTGGATAAGTGTGGGGGAAGAGGAGACTGTGGAGGTGTAGGAATAGGAATGTCCTGAGGGGAATTTGTAGGAGTGGGTTGATGATCAACTTGCAAGGGGGAAGATGGAAGTGGAGATGGAATGTTTGTCAGGTCAAGTGGTGGAGATGAAGGAGGGGTAGGTACATGAGGAGGCTTCTTTGGAGGAAGAGGTGCTGGAATAGATGGTTGAGATGGAGGAACCTCTTCAGCAGGGTGGAGAGCTGCCTTTACAGCCCTTGTGCTCTCAGAAGTTTGGAGGGAGGAGGAAGAAGCCTTTGAGGGCTTGGAGATGGTCCTCTCCCACCTGCCAAACAGAGCGCAAGTGAGGCGCTTGCTGGCGTTTATGAAGATGGTCGGGGAGACCATACATTCAGCAGCCTTCGCTTGAAGAATTATGCCCAAAATTCTGCCAAAGCAGACTTCCTTCTTGCTGTTATTCTTTTTAATCAATTCAATGAACACCTTACTCCAATCAACCTGTCGCTTATTCACTACTGCACACATTAGTAGAAATTGGTGACGGGTAATATAGTCATGAGCAGAGTGCTTGGCCATCAGAATCTTTCCCGTAATATCTGCCAGAAATTGGTAGGTTGCGGATAATTGCTTTTTCAACAACTTATTAGGGTTGTTCCCAGAGAAACTCATTAGTTTCAGCATATCATTGAATTCCTCAGAATCCATTTCCAGATTGACTTCTCCATTCACTAATCCAAATACTTCAGTGAGAACTGTGGGAGAGAGGGAAACAGCAGTATTCCCTATATTGCCGGTCAAAACATCTTCTTCAGAAACTGTAGATGTATATACCCATTCTCGTATTTCCGTTCCATGAAGTCTAATGAGCCTGGTCATGAAATCCTTTAAACTTAGTTCTTCCAGTAGTTCCAAGATGTAAAGGAAGATGGGGTCAGAGTGTTGAAACGACTCAAAGTCCATGTCAAATCCAGTGTCAAACTTCATTGCAACCAGAGCACCTGATGGAATCGTCATTGATGTCCTGCAAGAAAAACACAGAGAGAAACGGCGATCAAGAGCAAAGGAACTGAAAGCGTGGGACGGAGGTCGAAGAAAACCTAGATATAAGATTTTCATAATAGGAATCGACAAACTCCGTTCCACGAAAAAGAAAAATTCTTCGAACTGAGCTTGACGAAATAAATTATAGATAGATGATTCGTCGATCTCATCCAGAAGAATCGAGAACAGTTCGTCAAACTCCGTTCGACGAAATGTCTTCTTGAAGCAAAGTTCGTCGATCTCTGGTCGACGAAAATTGTCTCCTCACACAGAGAATTCGTCGATCTTTATTCGACGAGAATCTCTCAAACTTTCCCTAATTCGTCGAACTCCGTTCGATGAAGTCTGGAAAATTCGTCGAATGAAGACAGAAACTAGGTTAACTCTTCTCCATCAATCATTCCCAGTTGATTTATAAAGAACAGATGGGTTTTCTCATCCAATGGCTTGGTGAAAATATCTGCTCTCTGTAGATCAGTAGGAATGTGGATCAAGTTAATTTTCTATTTGTCCACATTATCTCTAATGAAATGATGTCTTATTTCAATATGTTTGGTCCTAGAATGGTGAACTGGATTCTGTGCTATAGCAATAGCACTAGTATTATCATAAAATAATGTTGAATTATTTAAGTTAACACCATAATCTTGGAGTTAGTTTTGTATCCATAGCATTTGTGAACAGCAACTACCAGCATCCATGTATTCTGCTTCTGCAGTTGATGTAGACACAGATGTCTGCTTTTTACAAAACCAGGAGACAAGTCTCATACCAAGGAACTGACATGTTCTAGAGGTACTTTTCCTGTCCACTCTACATCCAGCATAGTCAGCATCTGAGTATCCAGTTAACTCAAACTCTGACTCTGCAGGATACCAGAGTCCTAGACTAGGGCAACTCTTTATATATCTCAAAATTCTTTTTAGGAAAATAAGGTGAGATTCTTTAGGGTTCACTTGGAACCAAGCACAAAGGCATGTGGCAAATATTATGTCAGGTCTGCTAGCTGTTAGGTATAATAGGGATCCAACAATTGCCATATAATTTTTCTGATCTACAGGTTTCCCTGCTGCATCAGAATCCACAACAGCATTTGTAGCCATAGGGGTTTTCATCCCTGAAGCATCACCCATCCCAAACTTTTTGATAAGCTCTTTAGCATACTTAGCTTGGGAGAGGAAGATACCATCTGGGAGCTGCTTCACTTGGAGACCAAGGAAGTAGAAAAGCTCACCCATGCTACTCATCTCAAATTTTGAATGCATGAGGTCAGCAAACCTCTTGCATAATTTGGGATAAGTAGACCCAAAAATAATGTCATCTACATATATTTGTACTAACAATGTTTGGTCCTTATGATGTCTAGTGAAAAGTGTTTTATCTATGGTTCCTCTTGTAAATTTATGCTCTAAAAGAAAGCTTGCTAGGGTCTCATACCAAGCTCTTGGAGCTTGCTTTAAACCATAGAGAGCATTATGCAATTTAAAAACAAAAGAGGGTTGAGTTGGAGAGATAAAACCTGGAGGTTGTTCTACATAGACCTCTTCTTGAAGTACTCCATTTAGAAATGCACTTTTGACATCCATCTGGTAGACCTTGAATCTCCTGTAAGCTGCATAGGTAAGGAATATCCTAATGGCCTCTAACCTTGCAACAGGGGCAAAGGTTTGGTCATAGTCTATTCCTTCCTCTTGTCTGTAGCCTTGAGCAACAAGCCTAGCCTTGTTCCTCACTATATTGCCTTGAGCATCCAACTTGTTCCTGTAGACCCATTTGGTTCCAATAACTGGATAGTTATGGGGTCTTGGAACCAAATCTCAAACTCTACATCTCTCAAACTGATTGAGTTCCTCTTGCATTGCAATGATCTAGTGGGGATCTTGCTCTGCCTCATGAATGGTGAGAGGTTCAATTTGAGAGAAAAAACAAGCATGCATCAAGTCTTGGTTGAGTTGATGCCTTGTCTGTACACCTGTTGAAATGTCTCCAATTACTTGAGATCTGGGGTGATCTCTAAGTGTGCCAAGATCAGTTGGTGGAGTTGGTTGAGCAACAGCTTCAGTATTTAATTCCTCTTGGGGAATGGTACTAACTGTTGGGGGAAGTTCAACCACTTCCTCTTGACTTTCCTCTTCACTATCTTCAGCAACCTGTGGAGTGGGATGGTTTGACACATCTTGGGTAAGGTTCAGTCCATCCATAGACTCACACAGTGGTGGAACCTGCAAAGAGCTTATGGTAGAAATCTCTTTCTCCTTGTATGACATGTTAGTCTCATCAAAAGATACATGAATGGATTCTTCAATTTTAAGAGTTGATTTATTATACACCCTATAAGCTTTACTGATCATGGAGTATCCTAGAAATACTCCTCCATAAGCTTTAGCTTGAAATTTTGCTATGTATTTCTTGTCATTATTAGGAATGTAGCAAATACAACCAAAGATTTTGAAGTAATCTACTTTAGGTTTCTTCCCTTTGAGTAATTCATAGGGAGTCTTGCCCTTCAGTTTATGTATCAAACTTCTATTCAACACATAGTTGGAGGTGTTCACTGCCTCCGCCCAAAAGGATAGAGGAAGGTGAGCATCTGACAACAATGTAGTAGCAGATTCAATAAGGGTTCTATTTTTCTTTTCAGCTACCCCATTTTGTTGAGGAGTTCTAGGAGCTGAGAAAGTGTGTCTGATCCCTTCACTTTGATAGAACTCTTGCATAAGAAGAGAATCAAACTCTGTCCCATGATCACTTCTGATCAGGGCAATGTGAGTGTTGAACTCAGTCTGTATGCATTTGAGAAACTCTGTCAAACACTTAAAGTTATCAGACTTCTTCCTCAGAAAGAACACCCATGTGAATCTAGAGAAGTCATCTACAACCACTAAAGTATAAGATTTCCCTCCTAAGCTTTGTACTGTGATGGGTCCAAAGAGATCCATGTGTAACAGATACAAAATCCTAGGTGAATCACTCTTATTAAGTGACTTGAAACTATTTTTAGTTTGCTTGCCTAATTGACAAGCCCTGCAAAGTCCTTCCTTCTTATAGGGGCCAGAAGGTAGTCCTCTAACAAGGTTGTCCTTGGATAGCCTAGCAATGGTTCTAAGGTTTATATGTCCTAATCTATTATGTCATAGTTCATTAGGTCTACAAATCGAATTAAACAGGCATATATCTACCTTAGTTGAAAGGAAATCTACAAGATAGATGTTACCTTTCCTTTTACCTGTCAACACAGTTGTGTTGTCCTCTGATTTGATCTTGCATAAGGATTTGATGAAAGTCACTTGGTAGCCTTCATCACACAGTTGACTGATGCTGATTAAGTTGTGCTTCAGTCCTTCCACATAGGCTACCTTCTTGAATGTGACTGTGCCAATCTGGACTGCACCATATCCTTTTGTTAGACCAAAGTTTGAATCACCAAATATTACTTTGGGTCCATGTTTGGCTTTGAAGGATGTGAAATTGTCCTTATTTCATGTCATGTTCTTTGAACACCCACTATCCAGATACCATTGCTGGTTTGATGTTGGATAGGTCTTCACCTGCACATAAAATAATTTACTTGTTTTTGACCCAGTTTACCTTGGGCCTAGGTTGATAACCTTTGAATTCAGAAATAAAAGACATCTCTGGTTGACTCTTATAGCCTTCAGGATGATATCTCCTTGGAGGTATTATCCATTCAGTATAAGGGTTAAATCTTTGAGATGTAGGACCTCTAGGATTGAAGTTTGATTTACCCTTGAAAGATTTTTCAAAAATCTGATCTCTGCTCGACGATCGCTGAGGTTAGTTCGACGATCTTGGGTCAGATCGTCGAGCTCCATTCGAAGATTGACTGTGGCAGAGTTTAGGGTTCAGATATCGTCAACCTGAGTTCGACGATTTAGCCTGAGATCGTTGATCTTCATTCGACGATCGTCTAGCTCCGTTCGATGATTTCTGTTGAACTTTTGTTTTCTTATGTAAGTCAGAATCCTTCCTAGCTACCCCTACAACTCCCTTACTTTTATCAGAGATAAACTTGATTGGGGTTGTTAATACTATAGGTTGGCTAGATGAGGCACCCAAGCC
Organism: Platanthera guangdongensis; assembly: GCA_039583875.1. NCBI lineage: Eukaryota > Viridiplantae > Streptophyta > Magnoliopsida > Asparagales > Orchidaceae > Platanthera > Platanthera guangdongensis. The sequence goes on along the minus strand of CM077162.1, from coordinate 99,056,587 downwards.
CAGTGTACTATTGAATCTTGAGTTCACTGTGCTTGTGATGTCCATTAGTTTGATACTTCTCCCATTGAGGGATTCTTCAAACTTTTTGGCCTCTGATAGCTCACCTTTCAGTGAGGCTATCTGCTCCCTACAGCATTCCAACTCCTCAGAGAGTTTGAGGTTTTCTGATTTTAAAGTACTGTGTTCAGATAACTGATTTCTGAGAGAAATGATTTCCTTCTCAGATTTTAATAAATCTAAACATAGTGCTTTAAACTCACACTTAAAGTCCTCAGAATTAAAATCAAAAGAACTTATTACCTGGTCCTCTTCACATTGAGTCTCTGATTCTGACTCTTCTGCATCAGAATTTTATTGTGAGGCATTGATAGTCATCATGCAGAATTCTTTTTCATCAGCATCATCTTCATCATCACTAGAGCTGGATGAAGCGTCAGATTCTTCTTCTGTCTCACTCCAAGTTTCAGCTACAAACCCCTTCCTGGTGTGTTTGTTCTTGCTGGAGGAGGGTTTGTCATTGATGTTCTTCCTGAAGTCTTTGTCTTTTATTCTTTCCTTCCTGTCCTTTTTGTCCTTATACTGATTTTCTGGACAGTCAGACACTGTGTGGTCTGGTTTCCTACATCCAAAACAAATAATCTCTTTGTTATTTGATTTGTCATACCTTGGCTTGTCATGCTCTCTATATGATCTTTTCCTGAAATCCTTCTTGGCCATTTTATAGAATCTTCTAGCCAATAAGCTTAGCAGCTCTTCATTGCCTGTGACCTTATCTTCAGGCTGATCTTCAATGGCTTTGAAAGCTATTGATTTTTCCTTTCTTGTAGCTGGTGAGGTAGCCTTCTGCTCTTCTTCTCTATTCTTGATGAGCAGCTCATAAGACTTGAGCTTGCCCAAGAGAGCTTCAATTGTGATCTCATTTAGGCTTCGGGCATCCTTGATTGGTCAGATCCTTGAGTCCCAAGTGCTTGGGAAGCACATTAGGATTTTATCATTGAGCTCAGTCAATGAGATCTCTTTGTCCAATGTTTTCAGCTCATTGACTATGAGACTGAGTCTATTATACATATTTGCTACTGATTCAGCTTCTCCTTTCTTGAAGTTCTCATACTGGGTTATGAGATGAGATCGTCTATCTTTTCTCTCATCAGCAGATCCTGAGACTATCTCAGATAGCTTGTCCTAGATGTCCTTTGCTAAGTTGCATTCAGCTACCTTTTGGAATATTTCATCAGACATAGTTTGGGCTAGAATGTTCATAGCCTTAGCATCTGCAACTTTCCATTTCTTGATTTCTACTTCTGTTCCTGAATGAGGTGGAACAGCACTTGTACTTGTATTTTCTGGGGGTCTTGGACACACTGTCAAAATAGAATTGAAAATGCCTTCATTAATAGAGTTCATGTACAATCTAATCCTTGCCTTCCAAAGTGCAAACTTAGATAGATAGCACACTGGAGGTCTGGTGCTAGCATAATCTTTGTTTTGGGCCATGTTCTGTGAACAAATAAATCTAGTAACAAATTTAAACAAACAGATCTAACTGGAAGGATCTTTGGGTTCAGGTGTTAGCCTGTGCAACTACTAAGGTATGGTATGTTAACCAACCTGGAAGATATGGTATATTTAACCAACCTCCCTCTGATACCAATTGAAAGTGCAGGATAGAACTGATATACTCTAGAGGGGGGGGGGGTGAATTGAGTATGGTGCTTGCTAGAAACTTTTTACAACTTTTATTGTATTCCTAAGTGAACAGGGAAGCAAATAAGATAAAGCAAACACAGCAACTAACTAAATACAGAGCAATCACAGACCGCGGCCAGAAAATAAAATAAAATAAGCAACCAGATGATACAAGGAGCTATAGTGGTTCCCCAACCAATCTAGGTACATCCACTCTTCTACCACCCTAGTTAGGAATCTACTGTAGGATGAGTTGATCAGGTGTCCTGAGCACCAATGGGTTTTGATCAGGTCCCCAAAAACCAAACCCTCAAGTCTTTTGGAAGGAGACTTGCAACCAGAATAATTTTGAAGGGATTTAAAACCCTGTACGGGAATTGGAGAGAGGGTGATAGTGTCTTCTCTGTCAACAGTCAGAGAGAAGACTTGTGGATTGATTGTAGCAGCTCTTGCTCCCCCTGAGATCTTGAATTGGTCAGGAATGCTGGAGCACTTCTTCAGGGTGATAGGCCTTCAATGATCTAGAATGCCTGGACCAGAACTGCTTCAGGAACTTCTTTGACAGATTGATTGATTGTTGTCCTTTTAAGTTATCCTGTGAATAGAGAGAAGAAGACTCTTAATTGAATTTAGTTGTTCTTCTTCTTCTTCTTGAGAGAGTTCTCTGGTGAAGGCTGATTGCAGTCAAGAACTTTAGATTTTTGAAAATGTTTGTTCTTCTGCAACTTCAGAGTATTTTTTGTACTGTAATTCTTGAACTCTATCACTGCTTCATATTGTTCTCTTCCTGTGTATCTGTATTTTTCTGACTGAGGAATATTCAAACTTTTGAATGTCGAGCAGTAATTACAGTCGGCCTTGGAAAGAATCAGCAATCAATGACATTCCTAACTATCCCATGGAAAAACGGCATGTAATCGTCCATAGTCAATGTGCGTTCTAACGGTAACATACCGAGAAGATCTGGCATTAAATGTTCAGGAATCAGCGCCAAGAAACGGGACGGGAACCTTGAAGAAAACCTAATCTGGATTCGTCGAACGAAGAACACAATTCGTCGAACTGCACTTGTGTTCGTCGAGCTGAGCTTATGTTCGTCGAGCTGAGCTTGAGAGAGTTCATCGACCAGACAGTATTCATTCATCTAACAGAAATTCTTCATTCGTGGAGCTGAGAATCAAATTCGTCGAGCAGAGAATAGTTCTGGACTTGGATAAAAATATCCTGCATCTACTGAAATGCTTTGTCGACATAAGTTGGTGTCGACAGATTGATCTTGGTGTCGACACAAATCCCCTGGTGTCGACAGAAGCTGGTGTCGACTGAAATCCTGGTGTCGACACAAGTTGGCTGGTGTCGACACAAACCATAAGTGTCGACACAAAATCTCCGAGTCCAGAAATCGTCGAGTAGAGATTATCATTCATCGACCTGAGAAGCTGACTTCGTCGACCTGAGAAGCTGTGAACTTGAGGTCCAAGTTCGTCTAGCTCAGAATATAATTCATCGACCAAAGCTTGAAACTGGACTTAGAAAAATTTGAAGTTCTCCTAACTTTGCCTTGATGTAGAGCCTGAGTTTTCGTCGAACAGAGAACCCAGATCGTCTAGCTCAGCACTAAGAAATGTCTCAAGATCGTCGAGCGCAGAACTCCTTTCGTCGAGCGGAGTTCGACGAACGTCGAACTCACTTTACTTAGTCTTGAAAGCTTGTGAGTCTGGAGTCTCTCAAGGTCTTGTTGAAAGCTGGTCCACCTGGAGTTGAGCCTAAGGACTTAACCTAGACTCTATGACACAAATTGACCCTGGCTATACATGATGGGTCACATCCTAAGTCAGTGAACCTAGCCCAAATCAACTAGGGATCCAACATCAAAGTCAACCTAGTCAACATAATTGACCTAAAGAAGAAAATGAGGGCTAAACAGACTCCCCTTGGGCCAAGCCCACCAAACATGGCCCATTACAGCCCAAGTGGTCAAAGACCACCCCTACCATCTGGTTTTGAAGTGAGAGTCACATGCAAAGGGGCATTTTGGATAATTTACCCAAAAGAGGAGAGAGAAGATGAGATTAAGAGGGGGAGGCCACTTGGCCTTGGCTCCTTCTGCCCCAAAAGGTGTTGTCTGGCCTCCTCAGAAAATCCAGCAGGTTTTGGCAGTATGGTGGCCACTTGGCACCATAGGAGAAGCCTCCAAAGCCCCAAACCGAGCTCGCATAGGTTGTATCTCCATATACAGCCATTTCCAGCTAAATCGACCACACCGTCAGCTTCAGTGTGTGGAATCGAGTGGAGAATGAGTCCTGGAGCATAGCTTTTGGTGAAGAATCAAGGTCTTGAGTAGGAGATCGCCAGAGCAGCTCAACCATGGCCAACTGCCGCCACACTCGCCGCCAAGGCCTGATTCAGGTCTGTTTTTCCGCCTCTCTACCCGTACTAGCTTTCTAGATCCTCTAGGAGAGACATCAGGCTCAATTGAGCCCGATATCATTTGAGGAAATGGTGATTTTTCAGAGTTTTGTTTCTTGCTCGGGTTCGCCAGAGGAGCCAATTCCGGCGGCCTCATCACAGGGAATCGCTAGCCACCACCTCAGTAAAGGTGGTGGTGACATCCGCTGGCGGTGGTGGTGGCTCAACTGGCCGGAAATAGCCAGCAGAGGTGGCCCAGCCAGGATCAATCCTAGCCGTCGACTGGAGGTAGAAGACGACCAGATCCCATCCATTGCGCGTCAAGATTCGTGCAACCGATTTTAAATTAAATAGAATAAAACTATAGTATTTGTATAAATTTGTCACACATATTTAGCCTTTTTACAAGCTATTTGTAGGACTCTTAGTTGCATTTCCGGGACATTAACCTTAAATGAAATTTGTATCTTAATATCTTAACTTTAATTTGGCACCTTAAACATCAAATTTGGTAGGGTATATTGGGCTGTAGGTCAGGTTTCCTAGGACTGGTCCTTGGCAAGGGCAAAATTTCAAATTGATGCCCAAGCCAAACCAGTAATCAAAATGACCCCATATTTGGGTGCATGCATGGTTACGGCATATTTAGCCCCTGCCAAAAATTGAGAATTTTTGGGAATAATGTTCTATAGGTTTTGCTTAAATATCAAAAAGTAAATAAATGAAACAATTAGAGTGTAATTGCTCCAAATGGCCCCAAATTTTGGTGGCATGTCCTTGGGGACTATACATGTGCATGGTAAACATTTCAGCACATTTGGACCACTACATGATGGGTAAACTCACTTGCATGTGTTGGTTATGTATAGGCTTGGGGTGCAAATAGCCAAATTTGAAATGTTGTGTATTAGACCTATTTGGAACATCCAAAAATCATGGTATTGATTTCAGAGGCTCATTAGGGTGAATTATACCACACATTGTAATAATGGGATTTTTGGAAGCAAAAATCCCATTATTTGGAATTTTTGAAATAATATGACTTTTGAAAAATAAATGTAAAAATAGGATCATCATTGCAATAAAATACCCAATTTTTGTCAAGGTCAATATAATGTTAAGTTTAATTCATGAAAATTTTGATGTCTCTGTTTGAAGAAATTTAATAGGAGTTATGTGGAAATTACCTCTTTACCCTCATTATACTTAATTATAAAATTGATGAAAATACTCAGTAGAAAATTTTGGAAAATTTCTTGGTGATATATCTGAGAATTCATAACCTTGTATAATTATCTCAGCATTTTTGGATGAATCGGTAATGTTTCAAACCTCATAGTGGCATTTTGGTAATATAATTAGAAATAAAATTTTGTAGCCCTTGTACCATGGAAGTTCATGAAATTCTGTCTTTAACCTTATTTTACCAATGTACGTATGCTGTAATTTTCTTGGAATTTTTAGTAATGAACTCCTTACACTTCATTTGGAAAATGACAATTATGTGATATTTCTATTAATTAAGGAATAAATGGAATTATTTCAAGGAAAATTATGAATTTTGGTAGACAGCAATATTTTACCAAGATATAACTCAAGAAAAATTCCTTAGGTCAGTGGATTATAATTTGTGATACTTCATGTATTAAATGACCTAGGGGATTAATTAAATGATTTAATTAGAGGCCTTAATGACTTATGAAAATTATGAAAATCAATATGCTCACTTCATTAGTCAATACCATCTTAGGATAATTAGTTAGGGGCAGGTGGCCCAAGGAATTGGAAGTTCTATTTCGGGGTGGTATTAGGTCATGGGTTGCGCATAGTGTAAGTAGGTCATGCTATAAGGACCACCGGGGGATAGATCAACGGTTGCGCTAGAGATTACAATTGGAGAATAACCTTGGTGGGTAATGTTGTCTTAGTAATGAGAGTAAAAGTGCAAACCCTTGGATAACAACTAGAGTGGAGGCAGGCGGAAGACCGTCGCCCTTCTGAGAACATCTTAAGTCATTAGGATCACTCAAGAGTAATAACGGGATCTGGGGGTGAATTATGGGTAGTCATCAACTAAAGTAAATATACTTAAGAAATGGAGCTTTGGGCATAATCCCATCGTAGTTCCTAGTGCCCCCGAGAGCCCTTCACCGGGTATACCCTGGGCAGTCCTGGGATTAACCTTATATCACAAAGTATAATAACCCGTAGACAAGAGTAGTCTAATAGGTTAAGACATTGTGGTTCATTCTCGCCCGTGATGGGTTTGTGGGATTTTGAATAAAGGCACTATTGTGCGTTCTCACCCGTATATGGTTGGAGGGATATATGTTTCAGGCTCACCCGTGAAGGGTTTGAGGGAATCAGGACAGGTTGATCCCACGAGCTGAAGGCTCGAGATGAAATACTTGCATGTGCATAAATTTAGTGGCGGGTCATGCGGTACTGGCCGATCGTCACACCAATGGTAGTACGGTGAACCAGGCGGGTGTGAGGGTTTGAGGGGCCAGTGGGTTGTTTTACACTGCGGTCTGGAGGACGACCCCCGATAACGCACAACCGACCCAACAAGACTGACGGGCTATCAACAAAGTACGTACGCATGGAATCTATAGTGCACCTTAGATGTGTACAGAGGCATATGAGAGGTATCTAAGGTTTGGTAGTGTGTATACCTGCCTAGAAGTGGAGATGCCCGCTCTGCTGTTGCCGTAGCCACAACGGTGGCACCCGAGAGTGAAGCTAGCTCTCAAAAAGTGGGAACTAGAGGTCTGTGATCACAGAGTCGTTGTGTGTGAGTTGCACTTACCTATTGCATAAATTGCATCATAAACATTCATTCATATTAGATCATACACTTCATAGATCCTTATCATATAAATTAGTATGGGCTCTTTTATATGATAAGTTAAATTTCCTAGAAACCTTAACTTATAAATTTATATGGGTATTTTTATAAGTTAAGGTACGTTTGTTATGGTAGTGTAGTGGTAGCATACATTTACTTTTCTGCTCTTACTTTCAGTTCTTTACTTCCTTGTACTGTACATGCTTTTACTTTTGTACTATATACATAGAACTGCTAGCATAGATTTACTGCTTACTCTCTTACTTGGTAGCATAGATTCCTTGTCACCTGCTTCCTTTTGTTACCCCTTGATTGTCCTCTGCTTCGTCCTCCCGCACGGTGCCTAGGAGTTGCGGGGCGAGGTGCGGAGGAAACGATAGTCTTTTTGACTAATTGTCGGTGACCAAACTATTTTTAGGAGCTCGAGGAGATGGAGCACCAGCACGACCGGTAGTACGAGGTGACAGTGCGTGAAGAGTTTATACCACCTATTACTACTACTACAGCGCTACCTCAGGTGCGATGAGTTCTAGGATGATAGATTTGCTTCCGCATTTTGATATTTTGAGAGAAGAGTTATTCTTATGATGTACTAAGCATAAGCCCTTATTACTCTTCATATTTTATTCTCATTGTGGACTGTGTACTCTTTCATTCATAAATATGTATGATTTTTACTGTGATTGTGGACTAGCTATGTTGTACTCTGCTATGTATTACTTCTATTTCTCATATTGGCCTACAGGTTTTATGATCGTACTAGCCGACAGAATCGACGTGTTGCGGTGTTGACTAACCCGTGCGTTAGTGCCACCGTAAGACGGCGGTTCTGGGCGTAAGACCGGGAGCCTCCTTGGTAAGGGGAGGGGTCTTACAAACTTGTATCACTTGACCGAACGATCATATGAGAAAGAAGTCCACAACAATGGATCACCCCGCACGAGCATTAGTTTGCGGGTAAACTATCCAGCGGAAGTAGTGGTGTGCGCATGTGTAAAAAGTCATAGAAAATAGTCCATTAAATACAATGTGTTAGGCCAGTTCTATTTTAACCTTACCTTTATGCAACCTCCACAGGTCGCTGCGCCGCAAAATATGGTTCCTCCCCCTCCAGCTTCCACTCCATTTCTACAGACAGAGATGGGGGCAGATTTTGACGGCGATCCTGGAAGCCTTCAAAGCCCAGCAAGTCCCGGCTCCGCAGCCAAATCCGTGGACAAGCTGGCTGAGTGCCTTCAAGAGCCTGTCCCCACCGTTGTACCGTGGGACAGAGGATGCTGTGAAAACGGAGGAATGGCTGGAGGCCATACATGAGATATTGGCAAGCATCAGCTGCCCGGTCGGCCAGGCAGTTCCTCTAGCCATCTCTGCATTAGAAGCTCATGCAAAGAGATGGTGGAAGTCCGTGCGAGAGTCCACTTATGCTGACTGGGAGCTGTCAGACATATCTTGGGAGGAGTTCAGCGAAGTATTTTTGGATCACTTCGTATCCAGCACAGACAGAGATGCATTGGAGGAGAGGTTTCTGAACCTCTGGCAGGGGAGCAGATCAGTGATTGAATACCAGATGGAGTTTTCCCACCTTGCTAGGTTCGCAGGGATACAGGATACAAACGACAGGAGGTATGCCAAGAGATTCTACCTGGGCCTCAAAGATGACTTGAGGGAGGCACTACTGTTCATTTCTCACGGTACATCAGCCCAGATCATCGAGATGGCAAAGAAGCTGGAGGCCGACCAGCTGATGGTGCAAGGCAGAGGGAAGAGACCATATGATGGGTCGACACCAGGAGAGAGCAGCAAAGGCTCTCAGAGAGGCAGGACCATTGGATATAAGATGGGTGGTCGACATCGTCGTCCCAACTTCAGGCTGGAGGATGAGCCTCCTCCAGTATTAGCTCCCCCACCTCTACAGGTGCATGTTCTGAGGAGGCAGGATGAATATGGCCACCGGCCGGTAGTTTGTTACGGATGCCGCCAGCCCGGGCACATTAGATCGGAGTGTCCGCATCTGTTCCGTCCACCTCCTCCTCCTCCACCTCCAGTGGCCCCTCCAGTATAGTAGGGCTAAGGCCGAGGCCGAGGACGAGGTCGAGGCCGAGGTCGAGGATATCACGGCCAAGGATGTAACCAGGAGTATATGTACGCTTTGGACCTCACGGAGCAAAGGAATCCCGAGGAAGTGATTACAGGTACTTAAATTGTTTTAATTTAGAAATTTCAACCTTAATAGTGCCTTGAAAACCATAGAGATAACATCCATTTTAACTCAAATAAATCTCAAGCATAGTTATGATCAGCGGCAAGCCCGCTCATACCCTCTTCGACATGGGTGCTTCGCACTGATTCGTGTCGGACACTTTTATTGAATTACTAGAGGGTGTGGAGAGAATCCCTAGCATAGAGATGAGGGTGCATCTTCATGATGGCTCGGAGCTATGGACCACGGATAGCTACAATATGGAGGCCGAGATAGGAGGTAAGGCATTCGAAGCTCCGGCGGCGGTCTTGAGATTGCCGGACTTTGATTTGATTTTGGGCATGACCTGGCTTCATTGGAAATATGCCCAGATTGACTGCCCCTCTAAGAGGATCACACTCAGGCATGGAGACTCTTACGTCACTATTGAAGGTATCCGACCTATCCCCCATCTTTCTTATCTTATGTACAGGCTGTCAAGGCGTATGAGCAGGGTGAAGAGGTGTACTTATCTGCTTTGAGATGGTGGTAGCAGAGAGTTCTATAGCTGATATACCGGTGGTTCGAGATTTCTGTGATGTATTCCCGGAGAAATTTCCCGGAGTACCACCAGCCCGGGACTTGGATTTCAGGATTCAGTTGGTGTCGGGGGCGAGGACAGTGTCCCGGGCACCTTACAGGATGGCTCCCAGAGAGTTGGCAGAATTCAGGACTCAGCTTCAGGAGCTTGTGGAATCGGGATTTATGCGGCCGAGCTCGTCACCGTGGGGAGCACTAGTTCTTTTTGTGAAGAAGAAAGACAGATTGTTGCGGCTGTGCATAGATTACAGGGAGCTGAATCGGTTGACGGTCCGGAATACCTATCCACTACCTCGGATAGACGAGTTATTTGATCAGCTTCAGGGGGCCTTCTGGTTCTCTAAGCTGGATTTGAGATTCGGTTACTATCAGCTACGTATCCGAGAGGAAGTCATCCCGAAGACAGCTTTCAGCACATGATACGGGTTATACGAGTTCACGGTGATGCCTTTTGGGCTCACGAATGCACCTGCCGCATTCATGAGTCTAATGAACCGTGTATTCGAACCCTTCTTGGACTGCTTCGTCATTGTATTCATCGACGATATTCTGATCTATTACCGGACCCAGGAGGAGCACACAGAGCATTTGACATAGGTTTTGCAGAGGCTGAGGGAGTCCCAGATGTATGCGAAGTTTTCTAAGTGCCAGTTTTGGTTACAGGAGGTGGCCTTCTTGGGGCATACGATCAGTGGAGCTGGATCGGCAGTGGATTCAGCCAAGATAGAGGCAGTGAGAGATTGACCACGACCGAAGACAACGTCAGACTTTCGTAGATTCTTGGAATTAGCAAGTTATTATCGTAAGTTCGTGGAGGGGTTCTCGAGGATAACACTCCCCCTCACTTCCTTGACAAGGAAGGATGTAGAGTTTGCTTGGACAGAGCAGTGCGAGGCAGCATTCCAGGAGTTATAGGACCGACTCACCTCATCCCCTATCCTTACACTCCCATCTTGGAGTGAGGGATTTCAAATTTACACGGATGCCTCATACGAAGGGATGGGTATTGTACTGATGCAGCACTGACATGTTATCGCTTATGCTTCGAGACAGTTGAAGAAGCACGAGCATAACTATCAGGTACACAATTTGGAGCTCGGGGCTGTTGTATTTGCGCTAAAGATAAGGCGGCATTATCTGTATGGGGTTCATTGTGACATTTTCTTAGATCATAAGAATCTCAAGTACATTGATATGCAGAAGGACCTAAACCTGCGACAGAGGAGATGGCTAGAATTTCTCTTGGACTATGATTACCAGATTCACTACCACCCAGGGAAGGCAAACACAATAGTAGATGCATTGAGCAGGAGGGTCGGCACCTCTGGGCCGGAGCCTCGGGTGATGGCTATGGAGCTAATACAAATGATGGACGACATGCATATTACTATGGTTTTTGAGGCCGATCCAGTAGGATATCGAGAGTACCTGAGCTCATTGATCATAGACGATGACATTCGGGAGCGCATTATGGCGCATCAGAGGTTGGATGCTACATTGGAGCCGATTTTCAGTGCCCTGAAAAGGGGCAAGGTTGAGGATTACACGCTGCAGGATGATCTCCTTTGATTCCATGGACACATTTATATACCAGCAGGGGCGGTATCCGGGATGATATAATTAGAGAGGCACATTGCTCCAGATATTCAGTGCATCCCGGCATCACCAAGATGTGGGCATATTTACGGAAGACTGTGTATTGGCCTGGGATGAAGTGGGATATCACCCACTTTGTGACACATTGTGAGACGCGCCAGCGCGTTAAGGCGGAATGCAAGAGCCCGGGAGGTTTATTACAGCAATTGCCAGTCCCAGAGCGGAAGTTCGAGGACATTGCTATGGACTTTGTGCACAGACTACCTCGCTCCCACTCTGGGCATGATTCCATTTGGGTCATAGTAGACAGACTGACCAAGGTGGCGTGCTTTATTCCAGTCAGGAAGGATGCTCCAGTTGCAGTTTTGGTGAGATTATTCGTGAAGCAATTTGTCAGATACCATGGAATACCCAGGACGATTGTATCGGACCGCAAAGGTCGGTTCACTTCGAGGGAGTGGAGGGCTGTGCATGCTTACTTTGGCTCTCGGCTTACATTTAGTACCTCCTTCCACCCGCAAACCGATGAACAGACCGAGCGGACCATCCGTACCATGGAGGATCTACTCCGCCTATGCATATTGGATAGGGGAAGCCTTGGGAGAGGCTGCTACCATTGATCGAGTTCTCTTACAATAACAGCCACCAGGATAGCATCATGATGGCTCCATATGAGGCATTTTATTGGAAGAAGTGCCGGACACCGCTGTATTAGGTTCAGGATATGGATACCAAGGCTCTTGGCCCTGATTATGTGAAGTATATGGAGGCTCAGGTTCATTTGATCAAGGATCGGCTGCTAGAGGCATAGAGTAGACAGGCGAAGTATTATGATGCTCGGCACCGGAAGGTGGAGTTCCAAGTTGGAGACAGAGTTTTCTTGAAGATATGTCTAGTACACGGTGTCTCTCGGGTGCGGAGGCACAAGAAGCTCAGTCCTCGATACATTGGGCCATACTTGATCCTGGTGCGGATCGGCCCCTTAGCTTACCGACTGCAGCTGCCACCGGAATTGGGTACCCTACACGACGTCTTCCATGTCTCTTCCTTGGGAAGCGCTCTCCTTTAGCCGGAGCAGCATGTTACTACTACACCTGGTCTGATAGCGCCAGACAGATCCGTTAGATTGGAGCCGATCCGGATTGATGATACAGATGTTCGTGTGTTGCGGAAAAAGAAGGTCCCTCTTGTGAAGGTGTTGTGTTCCTATCATGGACGGGAGGAGCACACCTGGGAACCGAGGGATCTGATGATGGAGCAACACCCGGAGCTGTTCCCTTCAGATATACTTTAGTTTATGCGTTTAAATTTCTTACAACTCTTGCAAGTAGAACCCCGTAGACACGAACTTAAATTTCGGGGACGAAATTTTTTTTTTATTTATAGGATTTGTAACATCCCATGTTACTTCTAGACCCCTTAACTTTGATTGGGTTGGGCATGAGGTGGGTGATAGGGAAATTAGCTAGGTTTGACCCTAGGTAGTGGGTTGTAGCCATATGGGGCCCACTAAGTGGCCAAAGTCAAACTAGGTCAAACTTGTCTAAATAGGAACCCTAGCCACATCATGACCCCACCACATTGCCCTAACACTAAAATAATCTAAGTGGACCCAGGGCTTGTCATTAGGTCAACCCTTTGACCCAAGTTGACCAAAGTCAACCATAGCCCTAAGTTGGTCAAATCTATACCTATAGGCCCAATTAGACCAAGTAGGGCACCACTGAAAGTTCACCTAGTGTCAACTATCTTCACCTAGGGGGGGAGTAGGTGACGTGCAGCGTATTTGCGGAATTTAAAATTGTACCTGCACAATAAAAACAAACAACACAGCACACAGAAAACACAAGCTATTTATAGTGGTTCCCCGATTTGGGTACATCCACTTTCCCCCTTCGACCTATCTCCCAACAAGGGACGACTCGGTCTCTTCACCAACAGGATTGAAATCCAATCCTTGCACTATCGGAAGGAACCCTTCCACACGTAGGAGTCAACACTCCCACAACACGGGTTGCACCCAACCCTTACAACTCGGAACAACCGTTCCTCTACAACAAAAGTAAAGCTAGAATGTACAAGAGATACAAACTACGTTTGGAGACTAAGGTGTCCCTCTTTGTTGACGACGTGTTCTTGAAGTCCACAAAGAGTCCACAACCCTAGAACTCTCTTGGAGAGGATCTCCCCGGAACCGGCGGCGGCAAGATGGGCGGCGGTAAGGTTCACGGGTTCGGCGGCGACGACGATATGCGGCTGCTGTACTTTGGAGATCCAAACTTCGTAGCGAAGCTAGCTAGGTCTACCAACGGTCACACGAGGATCGGTCGTCTCGATCGATTCGGACGGGGAAGTTTTTCCCGATCAACAAATCGAGAGACAAGGGATCTCTGGATAGACGCGTGAGACTCTAAGCTTGGCTAAGCTTCTGTCGCCGGAAGATCAGGAAGAAATCTCGATCAAAAGCGGCGACCAACTTGCTCGAGCGACGACGGCGGCGGCGGAGCGGAACTCGCGATTTTAGGTCTACATCGTGCTCGGCTTCTTTCTATGTTTTTCTACTGTTCAAAATACCCGTATATATATACTGTAGACAACTCCAAAATGACCGTTGTGGGACCCACAAGAAGAATCCCTAAATCCCGGTCCAGAACATTGACAGCGGCAGAATCCGGTTCAGGAAGTTCCAGAAAATCGCCCAAGTCAAAATCGGTGAGAATCGAAAGTGAATCTCGCCGAGTCGCCGAGAATCAAAGGTGATTCTCGACGATTCGGCGAGAATCAAAGATGATTCTCGTCGAATTTTACTTGGTTGCACGCACTGATTTAGCCGGGTCGAGACGGCGAGAATCAGCCAGTGATTCTCGGCGATTCGGCGAGAATCACTAGTGATTCTCGCCGAATCGGCGAGAATCACTTGGTGATTCTCGTCGATTCTTACTTAGAATCAGAGTTGCTTGCAATGAAGTAGTTGGATCGAGTCGGCGGGAATCAGCCACTGATTCTCGACGATTCGGTGAGAATCACTCGGCGAGAATCACTAGTGATTCTCGCCGAATCGGCGAGAATCACTTGGCGATTCTCGCCGTTTTACACTTAGACGAATTTTCGTATTTCCACCCATGATGTGCTCCTTGACCCATCCTTGCTCCTTGTCTGCTCTTGCAAGATCACAGCCCTGTACTTGGAAGTAAATGCACTCCAATAGAGAGAGTACACGTAGGCCAACACACTGATCTGCTCAACGAGGGATTACGTCGTGCAGACCCGTGTATATTGACCTACTGCACCCTGACATTGGTGTGCACTTAGCGTGGTATAACTGCAAGTACAACTTGAAATAAATTGTCAAAACATTGTCTATTTACCTTAGCTTGTACAGGGGCTTCTTCAAATCAGGTACGTTGTGGATACAATACCCAACAATCTCCCCCTATTTGAAGAAGCCTAAATCCTACAAGCTAAGGTGAATAAAGCGTATAGGAATGAAAATCATAAACTTGAAATTGAGTTGAGTGAGTTATTCATTACCAATACCAATTTCTTGAGAGCAAGCTTGGAGCCACCTTAGCCTTAGCCAAGAGGGTAATCTCCCCCTTTTCGGCTTCTGCAAATCGGGGTCTGTAGCATTTGACCCCTTGCTCCCCCTCAGTTCTTGCTCCTGTGCTCATACTTGAGTACCTTGCTCCCCCTCAGTTCTTGCGCCTGTGCTCAGCTTGAGTACCTGCAGAGGCTCCCTCTAGATGCATGATCCTGGAGCTTCGGTAGTCTTCATTCCTCATAATTTAGCATTCCCAATTCAGTTTTGAAGAGACTGAACTTGGCTTCGTCTAAGGGCTTTGTGAATATATCTGCAATCTGCTTGTCCGTGGGGACATAACAGAGAGAAATGTCCTTGTTCTCCACGTGCTCCCGAATGAAGTGGTAGCGCACTTCAATATGCTTTGTTCTGCTGTGCGAGACTGGATTGTTGGCAATGGCAATTGCACTGGAGGAGTCGCAGTACATTGGTATTTCCTTGAACTGAAGGTCGTAGTCGGCTAACTGGTTTCTGATCCATAGGAGTTGTGCGCAACAGCTTCCTGCCGAGATGTACTCAGACTCTGCTATGGAGGTTGCAACACAATTCTGTTTCTTGCTGTTCCATGAGATAAGCCTCCTGCCGAGGAATTGACACGTCCCGGAGGTGCTTTTCCTGTCATCCCTACTCCCTGCAAAATCAGCATCTGAAAAACCTATTAGCTCGACATCATTGTTTCTCGGGTACCACAAGCCAAGATTGGGAGTACCTTTAAGGTATCTTAGAATTCGCTTTGCAGCGACATAGTGAGATTCCTTAGTGTTCACCTGATATCTGGCACAGACACATGTGGAGAACATGATATCCGGTCTACTGGCAGTAAGATAGAGAAGGGATCCAATGATGCTTCTGTATTTGGTTTCATCGAAAGGTTTACCTTTCTCATCCTTATCCAGAGACATAGTGGATCCCATTGGAGTCCTCATAGAGGTTGCACTCTCCATACCGAATTTCTTAAGGAGTTCATTTGTGAACTTCGTCTGAGAGATGAAGATTCCATCCTCAGACTGTTTCACTTGAAGTCCCAAGAAATACTTGAGCTCTCCCATACTGCTCATTTCAAACTTTCCTTGCATAAGTTTAGAAAACTTTTTGCAAAGATTGTTGTCCGTTGAGCCGAATATTATGTCATCGACATAGATTTGCACCAGCAAAATCTTGCCTTTGACTTCCCTGAGAAACAATGTTTTATCTATTTTACCTCTAGAGAACTTGTTCTCAAGAAGAAAACTAGATAAAGTCTCATACCAAGCTCGTGGAGCTTGTTTTAACCCATATAAAGCTTTATTAAGAAAATAGACATGATTGGGAAAAGTAGGATCGACAAAACCTGGGGGTTGAGCGACGTATACTTCCTCTTTCAGGTCTCCGTTCAGGAATGCTGATTTCACATCCATTTGATAAACTGTGAATCCTTTGTGCGAAGCATACGCCAGGAACAATCTGATTGCCTCGAGCCTTGCTACTGGTGCGAAGGTCTGGTCGAAGTCAATCCCCTCCTCCTGTCTGTAACCTTGAGCCACCAGCCTTGCCTTGTTCTTTATGATGACACCATGTTCATCCAGCTTGTTTCTGAAGATCCACTTGGTGCCAATCACATTCTGCTTGTATGGTCTGGGAACTAGCGTCCAAACGTTGCAACGTTCGAATTGATGTAGTTCATCTTGCATGGCCAGAATCCATGCCGCATCCTTGTTCGCCTCGTCGAACTTCTTTGGCTCAACCTGTGACAGGAAGCTAAGATGCAATACTTCGTTAATAGTACCTCTTCGAGTTCTGACACCGACACGAGGATCTCCGATGATCTGATCTCTAGGATGATCCCTCACGTGCCGGAGCTCTAGAAGTCTGGCGTCTGGAGCTTCGACTACTTCTTGGGCTTCTCCTTCTTCTAAGAGATTTGTTCCATTTTGATCTTCAACATTTTCAGATGACGTGGAGGTGGAAACTTTGACGTACTTAGGAGTGTCATCTTTAGCGGTCTCATCCAGACTCAGCTGTTCAAGTCGTGCACCTACATCTTCAAGAATACCACTGGAAGAATTGCTGTTAAGCAAACTTCCTTCATCAAATACAACATTTATTGATTCTTCTACCACTAGGGTTTTCTTATTGAAGACCCTATATGCCCGACTGTGGGAACTATAGCCCATGAATATGCCTTCGAAGCATTTTTCACCAAATTTAGTACGCGGGTACTTCCCATTATTCAGTACATAGCATCTGCAACCAAAAATCCTCAAGTAGGACATGGTTGGTTTCCTGCCTTTCAGTAGCTCGTAAGGCGTCTTACGATGATGCTTGTTGATCAATGCTCGGTTTTGTACATGACAAGCTGTATTGACAGCCTCTGCCCAGAAGTATTCCGGGAGAGAAGCGTCTTTCAACATTGTCGTGCAGGCTTCAATGAGAGTTCTATTTCTCCTCTCCGCAACTCCATTTTGCTGAGGAGTGCGCGGGGAGGAAAACTCATGAAAGATACCTTGTTCTTCACAAAATTCTGTCATAGCACCAGATTTGAATTCTGTTCCATGGTCACTTCTGATTTTGACCACTGAGCAGTTAAATTCGTTCTGAACCTGCTTGACAAAACTAGTGAAGATGTCAAACGTATCTGACTTTCGTTTCAAAAAGAACACCCAAGTAAACCGAGAATGATCATCAACTATCACTAGCATATAGGACTTGCCTCCCAAGCTATGAACTTGCATTGGACCAAACAAGTCCATATGTAAAAGGTAAAGACATCGGGAAGAGTCTTTGTCTGCGATGCTCTTAAAGGTAGCCCGAGTCTGTTTGCCCATCTGGCATGCAGGACAGGGGCTATCTTTGATGCACTTGATACTGGGAGCATCCCTTACTAAGTTCTTAGAAAACAGCATACTAATTGTCTTGAAATTAATATGTGCCAATCTCTTGTGCCATTGATCACAAAGAGATGCACTGCCTGTTGCCACAAGGCATACGGGGGTAGATGAATCTACACTGAGAAAATCTAAGCAGAAGATATTTCTGCTCCTAATGCCTGATAATACCGTCTCAGAAGAGGTACGTGAAATTATCAGACATTTATCCTTGCAGAACTTAACGTCATAACCTTTGTCACATAACTGACTTACACTGATCAGGTTATGGTTTAACCCTTCAACATAAGCCACGTCGGTGATAGAGATTATACCGTTGGAAATCATACCGTAACCTCTGGTGACTCCTCGATCTGACCCTCCAAAGATGACTTTGGGTCCATTCTCGACTGGAGTGTAATCACGCAGCAGGCTTCTTGTCCCAGTCATATGCCGGGAGCATCCACTGTCCAAATACCAGATCGGTGTTTTGGTGGCCTTTGGACATTCCTGCAAAACAAAATTAATTTGCCTTAGGAACCCAATCGAACTTGGGTCCTAGATTCCTGGTTAGCACACTCCCCCTCGGTTGGTTAACCCTACGAGTGGTCGGCCTCGCATTGCTAACATAGGGAGTCTCGTAATACCTTGGATTAAACCAACAATCCACGGCAAAGTGACCGACTTTGCCACAGCACCAACAGTCGAATCTGTTGTACCTCTTCCTAGGCTCCTGCCTTACCTTGGGAACGGTGGGTACAGCTGGGGCCTTGGATCTGGAGGTGGAGGCCTCATGGTGACAGCAGTCACATGACTTCGTCACCTTCTGTATAACAGGGTTGGCTTTTGGTGCCTGCTTTCCATTATGGCCGCTAGAGAATTGACCATAATTTCCCATGTGGATTTCCTCATAAGGTGCCTTGAAGGCACTCTCACCGAAGTTCCGGGGAAAGGTCCAACCATCATATCGGCTCTTTGGCTTTGCAACCGAGGGCCGGAAATGATGACCAAAGGTTGATTCAAAGTCATGTTGGTTACAAGGAAAGCTAGGCTTTCTGAACGCAACAGGACTAAGAGGAGCCTTACCCTTTTCATCAGCAGAGGCCTTCTTGGCGGCCTTATTCTTCCTCTGGTTCCTGTTTCTCCTGGATGAGGAGCCGGATACCCCTACATGCCCCAAGCCAGCTCCTTTGGCCTGAGCAGAGAAGGTATCAACTAGTGGAAGAACTGTTTTTGGCATAGAGAAGCTCTTGACGATCTTCCTTTCTGCCCCAAGTTGTTCTTCCAACTTGTCGACTTCCTCCTGCTTAAGATCAAGGAGCTTAAGAGACTCTGAATGCTTTGAAGTCAGGTAAAGGTGCTCCTGTCGGAGAGAAATCAAGCTAGTGACCTCTTCCCTTAGGGATACACACTCACCCTTAAGGAATTTCACTTCCTTTTTCTCAGCCTTCAGTCTCTTACGGCACTCCTCAAAAGTGTTGAGCAGAAGCTCATACTTCTCGAGGAGCTCCGCTTCACGGGCCGAAGGGCTATACTCAGGTTCATCATCCTGAGACTCAGGATCAGAGTCGGAGTCGGAGAGAGGGGTGTGAGCTTTTACCTTCCCAGTAAATGGGGGACATTCTCCTTCTGAGTCGGAGCGACCCACCAGCCCGAAGTAGGCTTCCTCATCATCACTGGAGTCTGAGGAATCAGACTCGCTCAGTGTCTTTGGCCTTTTGGCGATATAGCTCCGTTCTTTCTTCTTATCTCTCGAAGATTTGTGCTCCTCTTCTTTCCCTTTTTCTCTCTTGCCTTGATAGCAGTCGGCCACGACGTGTCCTGGCTTATTGCATCCAAAGCAAATAATGTCAGAGGAGCGATGTTTGTTCGGTTTAGAAGCATACCTGTCATAAGAATAATTTTTATTCTGATGCCTGGAGGAGGAGCCGTCTCTCTTTCTTTGATTCCTCGTCTTGAGGAACTTCTTGAACTCTCTGGTGATGAGGGAGAAATCCTCCTCCGACAGCTCTGAGCTGGAGGAGCATGGCTCGGAGTCCTCCTCCTCATCCTTTTTCCTGGCACGGTATGAAACCGCACCCTTGCCTTTTCTGGAGTGACTGGCTTTTAGAGCCACAGTCTTTTCTTTGGCTGCAGCCTTCTCTGCTTCTTCTTCTGCTTTCCTGGTGTTTAGCTGAAGCTCATAGGACATCAGCTTCCCAAACAGAATTTGCGGGTCAGTTTCAGCTAGCCTGCCAAACTCTCGGATGGCGCAGATCTTTGTGTCCCATTCCTTAGTAAGGGACCTAAGGAATTTATCATTGAGTTCACCATTAGTGAACACTCTTCCGTATCCTTTGAGGGCGTTGACAATCTTGAGGAAGTTCTCGTAGGTGACTCCGATCTCTTCCTTAGGCCCTTGTCTGAAGGCCTCATATTTCTGGTTCAGGAGGGATCTCCGATCATCCCTCACTTCATCCGTGCCCTCCATTAGGATGATCAGGCACTGCCAGATCTCCTGTGTTGTCCCGCAGTTGCAGAAGTTCTGCATCATTGAGTCATCAACCGCGCTAACCAGAATGTTCCGCGCCTTCTTGTCAAGTCCTACTAGTACCATCTCGTCCTTGTCCATTTCAGAAAGTTTCTTCGGCACTTTCTTGGTAGGATCAATGGTGGATGCCTTAGTGGGGACATAAGGTCCCTCCTCCACGATCATGAAGAGTCGAGGATCAACTGCTTCCATGTAGAACCTGATCCTTTCCTTCCAGATAGGAAAGTTGAGCCTGGTGCACACTGGGATCTTGCCTGTGAACTTGTGACCGTCCATGGTAGATGTTTTCCTTCTTCTTGACACTAGTGGCAGGATTCAACTCAAGGTGTTAACCTTTTTGATGAGTAACCTCCCTCTGATACCACTTGAAAGTTCACCTAGTGTCAACTATCTTCACCTAGGGGGGGGGGGGAATAGGTGACGTGCATCGTATTTGCGGAATTTAAAATTGTACCTGCACAATAAAAACAAACAGCACAGCACACAGAAAACACAAGCTATTTATAGTGGTTCCCCGATTTGGGTACATCCACTTTCCCCCTTCGACCTATCTCCCAACAAGGGACGACTCGGTCTCTTCACCAACAGGATTGAAATCCAATCCTTGCACTATCGGAAGGAACCCTTCCACACGTAGGAGTCAACACTCCCACAACACGGCTTGCACCCAACCCTTACAACTCGGAACAACCGTTCCTCTACAACAAAAGTAAAGCTAGAATGTACAAGAGATACAAACTACGTTTGGAGACTAAGGTGTCCCTCTTTGTTGACGACGTGTTCTTGAAGTCCACAAAGAGTACCCTAGAACTCTCTTGGAGAGGATCTCCCCGGAACCGGCGGCGGCAAGATGGGCGGCGGCAAGGTTCACGGGTTCAGCGGCGACGACGATGTGCGGCTGCTGTACTTTGGAGATCCAAACTTCGTAGCGAAGCTAGGTAGGTCTACCAACGGTCACACGAGGATCGGTCGTCTCGATCGATTCGAACGGGGAAGTTTTTCCAGATCAACAAATCGAGAGACAAGGGATCTCTGGATAGACGCGTGAGACTCTAAGCTTGGCTAAGCTTCTGTCGCCGGAAGATCAGGAAGAAATCTCGATCAAAAGCGGCGACTAACTTGCTCGAGCGACGACGGCGGCGGCGGAGCGGAACTCGCGATTTTAGGTCTAGATCGTGCTCGGCTTCTTTCTGTGTTTTTCTACTGTTCAAAATACCCGTATATATATACTGTAGACAACTCCAAAATGACCGTTGTGGGACCCACAAGAAGAATCCCTAAATCCCGGTCCAGAACATTGACAGCGGCAGAATCCGGTTCAGGAAGTTCCAGAAAATCGCCCAAGTCAAAATCGGTGAGAATCGAAAGTGAATCTCGCCGAGTCGCCGAGAATCAAAGGTGATTCTCGACGATTCGGCGAGAATCAAAGATGATTCTCGTCGAATTTTACTTGGTTGCACGCACTGATTTAGCCGGGTCGAGACGGCGAGAATCAGCCAGTGATTCTCGGCGATTCGGCGAGAATCACTAGTGATTCTCGTCGATTCTTACTTAGAATCAGAGTTGCTTGCAATGAAGTAGTTGGATCGAGTCGGCGGGAATCAGCCACTGATTCTCGACGATTCGGTGAGAATCACTAGTGATTCTCGCCGAATCGGCGAGAATCACATGGCGATTCTCGCCGATTTACACTTAGACGAATTTTCGTCTTTCCACCCATGATGTGCTCCTTGACCCATCCTTGCTCCTTGTCTGCTCTTGCAAGATCACAGCCCTGTACTTGGAACTAAATGCACTCCAATAGAGAGAGTACACGTAGGCCAACACACTGATCTGCTCAACGAGGGATTACGTCGTGCAGACCCGTGTATATTGACCTACTGCACCCTGACATTGGTGTGCACTTAGCGTGGTATAACTGCAAGTACAACTTGAAATAAATTGTCAAAAACATTGCCTATTTACCTTAGCTTGTACAGGGGCTTCTTCAAATCAGGTACGTTGTGGATACAATACCCAACCACCACATTGACCCAACCCAAGTTGGGTGGTGCCATTAGACCCATGACCACCAAGTGGGGTCAGCCCACTCATCATGGTTGACCAAGTCAACTCAAAGTCAACCTAGTCAACATAATTGACCTAATGAAGAAAATGAGGGCTAAGCCCACTCCCCTTGGGCCAAGCCAACCAAACTTGGCCCATTATCAACCCAAGTGGTCAAAGACCACCCCTACCCTTTGGTTTTGAAGAGAGAGTCACATGCAAATGGGCATTTTGGAGAATTTACCCAAAAGAGGAGAGAGAAGATGAGATTAAGAGGAGGAGGCCACTTGGCCTTGGCTCCTTCTGCCCCAAAAGGTGCTGGCTGGCCTCCTCAGAAAATCCAGCAGGTTTTGGCAGTATGGTAGCCACATGGCACCATGGGTGAAGCCTCCAAAACCCCAAACCGGGTTCACATAGGTTGTATCTCCATATACAGCCATTTCCAGTTCAAACCGACCACACCATCAGCTTCAGTGTGTGGAATCTAGTGAGAACGAGTCCTGGAGCAGAGCTTTTGGTGAATAATCAAGGTTTTGAACAGGAGATCGCCGGAGCAGCTCAACCATGGCCAACCACTGCCGCACTCTCCGCCAAGGCCTGATTCAGGTCCGTTTCTCCGCCTCTCTACCCGTACTAGCTTTCTAGATCCTATAGGAGAGACATCGGGCTAAATTGAGCCCGACACCATGTGAGGAAATGGAGATTTTTCCGAGTTTTGCTTCTTGCTCGGGTTCGCCGGAGGAGCCAATTCTGGCGGCCTCATCGCTGGGAATCGCTAGCCACCACCTCAGTGAAGGTGGTGGCGACATCCGCCGACGGTGGTGGTGGCTCAGCTGGCAGGAAACAGCCAGCAAAGGTGGCCCAGCCAAAATCGATCCCAGCCGTCGGCTGGAGGTAGAAGACGACCAGATCCCGTCCATTGCGCGTCAAGATTCGTGCAATCGATTTTAAATTAAATAAAATAAAACTATAGTATTTGTATAAATTTGTCACACATATTCAGCCTTTTACAAGCTATGTTCAGGCCTCTTAAAGGCATTTCCAGGACATGAACCTTCAATTAAATTTGTAACTTAATGTCTTAACTTTAATTTAGCACCTTAAACATCAAATTTGGTAGAGTATATTGGGCTGTAGGTCTGTTTTCCTAGGACTGGTCCTATGCAAGGGAAGAATTTCAAATTGATGCCCAAGCCAAACCATTTATCCAAATGGCCCCAAATTTTGGTGGCATGTCCTTGGGGACAATACATGTGCATGGTAAACATTTCAGCATATTTGGACAAATGCATGTTGGGTAAACTTACTTGCATGTGTTGGTTATGTATAGGCTTGGGGTGCAAATAACCAAATTTGAAATGTTGTGTGTTAGACCTATTTGGAACATCCAAAAATCATGGTAATGATTGCAGAGGCTCATTAGGGTGAATTATACCCCACATTGTAATAATGGGATTTTTGGAAGAAAAATCCCATTATTTGGAATTTTTGAAATAATAAGACTTTTGAAAAATAAATGTAAAATAGGCTCATCATTGAGATAAAATACCCAATTTTTGTCAAGGTCAATATAATGTTAAGTTTAATTCCTGAAAATTTTTTTGTCTCTGTTTGAAGAAATTTGATAGGAGTTATGTGAAAATTACCTCTTTTCCCTCATTATACTTAATTAGAAAATTGATGAAATACTCAGTAGAAAATTTTGGAAACTTTTTTGGTGATATATCTGAGAATTCATAACCTTTTATAATTATCTCAGCATTTTTGGATGATTCAGTAATTTTTAAAACCTCATAGTGGCATTTTGGTAATAAAATTAGAAATGATAGTTTGTAGCCCTTGTACCATGGAAGTTCATGAAATTCTGTCTTTAGCATTATTTTACCAATGTATGTATGCTATAATTTTCTTGGAATTTTTAGTAATGAACTCCTTACGCTTCATTTGGAAAATGACAATTATGTGAGATTTCTATTAATTAAAGAATAAATGGAATTATTTCAAGGAAAATTATGAATTTTGGTAGATATCAATAGTTTACCAAGATATAACTTAGGAAAAATTTCTTAGGTCAGTGGATTGTAATTTGTGATACTTCATGTATTAAATGACCTAGGGGATTAATTAAATGATTTAATTAGAGGCCTTAATGACTTATGAAAATTATGAAAATAAATATGCTCACTTCATTTGTCCATACCATTTTAGGATAATTAGTTAGGGGCAGGTGGCCTAAGGAATTGGAAGTTCTATTTCGGGGTGGTATTAGGTCATGGGTTGCACATAGTGTAAGTAGGTCATAATATAAGGACCACCGGGGGATAGATCAACAGTTGTGTTAGAGATTACAATTGGAGAATAACCTTGGTGGGTAATGTTGTCTTAGTGACGAGAGTAAAAGTGCAAGCCCTTGGATAGCAACTGGAGTGGAGGCCGGCGGAAGACCATCACCCTTCTGAGAACATCTTAATTCATTAGGATCACTCAAGAGTAATAACGAGATCTGGGGGTGAATTATGGGTACTCATCAACTAAAGTAAATATCCTTGAGAAAGGGAGCTTTGGGCATAATCCCATCATAGTTCCTAGTGCCCCCGAGTGCCCTTCACCGGGTATACCCTGGGCAGTCCTGGGATTAACCTTAAATCATTAAGTATAATAACTCATAGACAAGAGTAGTCTAAATGGTTAGGACATTGTGGTTCATTCTCGCCCGTGATGGGTTTGAGGGATTTTGAATAAAGGCACTATTATGTGATCTCACCCGTATAAGGTTGGAGGGATATATGTTGCAGGCTCACCCGTGAAGGGTTTGAGGGAATCAGGACAGTTTGGTCCCGCGAGCTGAAGGCTCGAGATGAAATACTTGCATGTGCATAAATTTAGTGGCGGGTCATGCGGTACTGGTCGATCGTCACATCGATGGCAGTATGGTGAACCAGGCATGTGTGAGGGTTTGAGGGGCCAGTGGGTTGTTTTACACTGCAGTCTGGAGGACGACCCCCGATAACGCACACCTGACCCAACAAGACTGACGGGTTGTCAGCAAAGTACGTACGCATGGACTCTAGAGTGCACCTTGGACATGTACCGAGGCGTATGAGAGGGGTCTAATATTTGGTAGTGTGCATACCTGCCTAGAAGTGGAGATGCCTACTCTGTTGCTTCCATAGCCACAACGGTGGTACCCAAGAGTGAAGCTAGCTCTCAAAACGTGGGAACTAAAGGTCTGTAATCACAGAGTCGTTGTGTGTGAGTTGCACTTGCATGTTGCATAAATTGCATCATAAACATTCATTCATATTAGGTCATACGCTTCATAGATCCTTATCATATAAATTATTATGGGCTCTTTTATATGATAAGTTAAATTTTCTGGAAACCTTAACTTATAAATTTGTATGAGAATTTTTATAAGTTAAGGTACGTTTGTGATGGTAGTGTAGTGGTAGCATAGCTTTACTTTTCTGCTCTTATTTCAGTTCTTTACTTCCTTGCACTATACATGCTTTTACTTTTGTACTATATACATAGAACTGCTAGCATAGATTTATTGCTTACTCTCTTACTTGGTAGCATAGATTCCTTGTCACCTTCTTCCTTTTGTTACCCCTTGATTGTCCTCTACTTCATCCTCTCGCACGGTTCCTAGGAGTTGTGGGGCGAGGTGTGGAGGAAACGACTTAGTCTTTTTGACTAATGGTCGGTGACCAAACTATTTTTAGGAGCTCGAGGAGATGGAGCACCAGCACGACCGGCAGGATGAGGTGACAGGGCGTGAGGAGTTGATACCACCTATTATTACTACTACAGCGCTACCTCGGGTGCGCTGAGTTCCCGGATGATAGATTTGCTTCCACGTTTTGATATTTTGAGTGGAGAGTTATTCATATGATGTACTGGGCATAAGCCCTTATTACTCTTCATATTTTATTCTCATTGTGTATTGGGTACTATTTCATTCATAAATATGTATGATTTGTACTATGACTGTGGACTAGCTGTATTGTACCTGCTATATATTACTTCTATTTCTCATATTGGCCTACAGGTTTTATGATCGTACTAGCCGGCATAATCGGCGTGTTGCGGTGTCGACTAACCCGTGCGTTAGTGCTAACGTAAGACGACGGTTCTGGGCATAAGACCGGGAGCCTCCTTGGTAAGGGGAGGGGTCTTACAGAGGTAATCCTCTATGGTGTATCTCACCCTTCAGAAATCTAGGGGGAGTAGGTAAAATTCATTTCACTAAATTAAATATGAATATGCTTTTATTTCCTGTGTGATGTGTATCTCATTGACTAAAGAAGCTTGAATAGTGGTTTTGACTTGCTTGATCAGTGGTTTTGACATCTTCAAATAGGGGGAGATTGTTGGATCAAATGATCCCAATGACACTGATTTGATGATGTCAAACATGTTAATGAGAAAGACATAGTTGTTTTTGATGTATGATTAAGTTCATGCATACAGGTTAGTCTTTGTCACAATGATTGGATAGCTAGTTCAAGAGACAACGATAGGTGGACTCAAGGTGGAGCTAGAAACTCAGAAAATTACGTAAGTCCAAAAGCATTGAGTGAGGCAAGATCACTCAACGTCATCCAGCTAATAGCGCTGAGAGAAGACATGCAGGAAAATTACCAAAGTCCAAAAGCGTTGAGTGAGGTAATCTCTCAACGCCACTCAGCAAAAACCGCTGAAACATCTGAGATCGCTGAGAAGAAAGCGCTGAGACAGCCAAAAAAGTTGGCTTTGGAAAAAGCACTAAGACAGCTGAGACCACTGAGAATAAAGCATTGAGATCACTGAGACAAAGCCTGAGAAAATCAGCCAAGTCCAGAAGCATTGAGTGAGCTTAACTCACTCAACGCCATATAGCTAGAAGCATTGAGTTAAGGTTATCCTGTCATAGCCTTACTGTGAAGAATCAAAAAATCGGCTAAGTTCAGAATCGTTAAGAGAGGCAAGCTCACACAACGCTCTCAACGCCATCAAGCAAAGCTAAAGAAATTTCTAAGTCCAGAATCATTGAGTTTATCAGAATCGTCGACCGGATTTTAGATTTCGTCGACTGGAGTTCAGAGTTTATCGATATTAGCTTTTACTTATAAGAAGGACTCAGCTATCAGAATCATCGACCGGAGTTTAGATTTCGTCAATCAGAGTTCAAAGAATTCATCAAACTCAACCTTCACTTGAAGAATGAACAGGGCTGAGAGAATTCGTCGATCTCAGCATCACTATTTCGTCAAGCAGAGTTCAGATTTCGTCGAGCTAAGTTTGAAGTTCGTCGAACGAAGGATTTCAGAAAAGTTAGTTGATTTTGGCTAAGTCCAGAATGATGCAGACTCAGTAAAGTCAACTAGTCAACAAAGTTCAGATTCGATGCAAATTGACATTAATGTTGTTGTCAGTCTACAGTGGATCTCAAGTTAATATAGTTGATGTTTTAACCACCATTAAAACTGGGACACATGTCGATCATCTCTCCAATGTAACGAGATTATAAATAGCAAAACAGATTGAGATCTAATTATGATCAATGAATTAATTGGATTAATTTCTGATTAAAAAAATTGAGAAACGGAGTTTGTCGTCTTCATCCACCATTGTTGCAGAAGCCAAGAACCTCAAGATCAAATTTGAAGGGATTCTGAGTTTGCTGGTGCAATCAACATCTACTCCATCAGGTTCAGAGTAATCCTCTAAGAGAGATGAATCAGCCTAGGCGTGCCCTAGCTGAAGTTATCTTCCCGATCCAAGGCGAGCAAGAATCTGAAGATCAATTTGCTGGATCAAGGAAGAAGGAAGGGCTGAAATCTGCTCAGTCCAGATCAGGAGATATTACTGAAGAAGAAGAAGCAGATTCATCTGCTAGTTGATTCCAGAACAAACCAGGCATCATTTCAAGATCTCTGTATCATCTTGTTGGTGTGAAGAAGAAGTTAGGGCTGATATCTGCTCAGTCCAGGTTGACAAGCACGGTGAATTTTCTCTATTGTCTGTAATTCGTCATCTTTAATATTTCTTTATAAGATTCATTCTAAATCTGAGTGGTAAGGCTAAGGCCTGAATTTTAAGCCTGTGTTATTATAACATCGCATGTTACTTCTATGCCCCCTTCACTTAGATTGGGTTAGGCATGGGTGGGTGATAGGGGATTTAGCTAGACTTGACCCTAGGTAGTGGATTGTAGCCATGTGGGGCCCACTAAGGGGCCAAAGTCAAACTAGGACAAACTAGCCTAAATAGGAACCCTAACCACACCATGATCCCACCACAGTTCCCTAACCCTAAAATAATTTAAGTGGACCCTACGGCCTGCCATTAGGTTAACCCTTTGACCCTAGTTGACCAAAGTCAACCATGGCCCTAATTTCGTCAAACCTATACCTATATGCCCAATTAGCCTAAGTGGGGCACCCCCTTGGCCTAACCCAAGTTGGGTGGTGCCACTAGGCATATTACCATCAAGTGAGGTCAGGCCACTCACCTTGGTTGACCAAGTCAACTCAAGTCAACCAAGTCAACCCATTTAGCCTAAAAGGGAGAAATGAACCCAAGCCCATTTCCATTGGGCTAAGCCCATCCAACTCAGCCCAAGGCCAACCCAAATGGTCAAAGACAACTCCTAACCCCCAAAATCAGGAGAGAGAGTACATGCAAAGGGGTAGAAAAGGAATTTGGAAAGGAAGAAGAGAGAGAAGGGGGAATGAAGAGGAAGGATGGCCACATGCCACTCATGCAGCTGCTGTTCAACTGCCTAAACCTGTTGGCCGGCCTCCTCAGATAATTCCAGAGGGATTTAGAGCATGGTGACCACTTGGCACCATGGGTGGAGCAACCAAAGCTCAACCTGACCCCCCCCCCCCCTTGGGATTATCTTTCCATACACCCCCTCTCAGCCCAAATCACCCCCACCATTAGCTTCAGAGAGAGGAGAGGAGTGGAAATCGGCTACTGAATCGAAGCAAACGGTGAAGAATCGGGATTTTGAGCAGGAGATCGCCGGAGCTGCACAACCATGGCCAACCGCCGCCAACCTCGCCGACGTGCCGCTTTTCAGGTCCGTTTGACCTCACCTCTACCCGTGCTAGATTTCTAGATCTTTAGGGAGAGTCATCAGGATCAATTGAGCCCAATGCCATGTGAGGAAATGGCAATTTTTCCGAGTTTTATTTCTTGCTCGGGTTTGCCGGAATTAAAACCGAGCGCCAATCAGTTTACAGGAGATCGCAGTATGGTGCACCAGGCGGTTCTGATGGTTAGAGGGGCCAGTGGGTTGTTTTACACTGCGGTCTGGAGGACGATCTCCGATAGCGCACATCCGACCCAACAAGACTGATGGGTTGTTAGCAAAGTACATACGCAGAGACTCTAGAGTGCACCTTGGACGTATACAGAGGCGTATGAGAGGGGTCTAATGTTTGGTAGTGTGCATACCGGCCTAAAAGTGGAGACGCCCGCTCCGCTGCTGCCATAGCCATAGCGGTGGTACCCGAGAGTGATGCTAGCTCTCAAAAAGTGGGAACTAAAGGTCTGTGATCACAGATTCGTTGTGTGTGAGTTGCACTTGCCTGCGCATAAATTGCATCATAACATTCATTCATATTAGGTCATACGCTTCATAGATCCTTATCATATAAATTTGTATGGGATCTTTTATATGATAAGTTAAATTTCTTGGAAATCCTAACTTATATATTTATATGGGCATTTATATAAGTTAGGGTACTTTTGTGATGGTAGATAGCTTTACCTTTCAGCTTTACTTTACTTTTCTGCTCTTACTTTCTGTTATTTACTTCCTTTACTAGTACTGCACTTTACTTACTTGTACTATATACTTAGAACTGCTATAGTAGAATAATAATACCATTATAACTGCTAGTTAGTTCTTTTCACATGTTCCACATTTGCTACCCCTTGTTGTCCTCCGCTTCGTCCTCCCACTCGGTGCCTAGGAGTTGCGGGGTGAGGTGCGGAGGAAACGACTTAGTCTTTTTGACTAATGGTCGGTGACCATACTATTTTAGGAGCCCGTGGAGATGGAGCACCAGCACGACGAGGAGACAAGACTTGAGGAGCAGATACTGCTACCGCGTGATACTACCACTACTGCGCGTCCTCAGGTGAGATGGGTACTGATATATTAGTCTAGCTTCCGCTTTGATTTGAGAGAGAGAGAGAGAGTTGATATGATGTACTCGGCATAAGCCCTTATTACTCTTTCATTTTTGTACTCTTGTGGACTATGTTTTGTACTTTTCATTTCATATATATGATATGTACTCTGTGACTTGTGGACTAGTAGATTTGTTACACTGCTATACTTCTATTACTCATATTGGCCTACAGGTTATATGATCGTAATAGCTGGCAGGATCGGCGTGTTGTGGTGTCGACTAACCCGTGCGTTAGTGCCACCATAAAACGACGGTTCTGGGCATAAGACCTGGTAGCTCTCCTTGGTAAGGGGGAGGGGGGTCTTACAAACTGGTATCACTTGAACAAACGATCATATGAGAAAAAAGTCCACAACACAGGACCACCCCCACCCGAGCATTAGTTTTCGGACAAACTATGCAGCGGAAGCAGTGGTGTGCCCATGTGTAAAAGTCACATAAAACAGTCCACTAAGTACAATGAGTTAGGCTAGTTCTGTTTTAACCTTAAATTTATGCAACCTCAACAGGTCGCCGCGCCGCAAAATATGGCTCCTCCCCCCCCCCCCCCCAGCTGCCACTCCATTCCTACAATCGGAGATGGGGCAGACTTTGACGGCGATCCTGGATGCCTTCAAAGCCCAGCAAGTCCCGGCTCTGCAGCCAAACCCGGGGTCGAGCTGGCTAAGTGCCTTCAAGAGCCTGTCCCCACCGATGTACCGTGGGACAGAGGATGCAGTAAAGACGGAGGAATGGCTGGAGGCCATACACGAGATTTTAGCAGGCATTAGCTGCCCGGTCAGCGAGGCAGTACCTCTAGCCACCTCTGCACTAGAGGCCCATGCGAAGAGATGGTGGAAATCAGTGCGGGAGTCTACATATGCGGACTGGGAGCTGTCAGACATATCATGGGAGGAGTTTGGCGATGTATTTTTGGATCACTTCGTCTCTAATATGGACAGAGATGCTTTGGAGGAGAGGTTTCTGAATCTCAGGCAAGGGACTAGATCGGTGATCGAGTATCAGAGAGAGTTCTCTCATCTGGCCAGGTTCGCAGGGATTCAGGATACTGAGGATAGGAGATATGCCAAGAGGTTCTACCGGGGCCTCAGGGACGATTTGAGGCAGGCCTTGCTGTTCATTTCTCATGGCACCTCAAGACAGATCATCAAGATGGCAAAGAAGCTGGAGGTTGACCAGCTGATGGTGCAAGGCAGAGGAAAGAGACTGTATGATGGGTCCACATCAGGAGAGAGCAGCAGGGGCTCTCAGAGAGGCAGGACTATCGGATACAAGAAGGGTGGGTGACGTCATCGTCCCAACTTCAAGCAGGTGCAGGAGCCTCCTCCAGCATTTGCTCCCCCACCTCTACAGGTGCATGATCCGAGGATACAGGATGACCATGGCTACCGGCGGGTAGTTTGTTACGGATGCCACTAGCCCGGGCACATTAGGTCGGAGTGCCCGTATCAATTCCATCCTCCTCCTCCTCCACCTCCAGTGGCCCCAGTACAGCAGGGCCGAGGCCGAGGAAGAGGCCGAGGCCGGGTATATCACGACAGGGTATGCAATCAGGAGCAGATATACGCTTTGGACCTCATGGAGCAGAGGAACCCCGAGGAGGTTATCATAGGTACTTAAGATTATTGTTAAAATTCTTGAGCTTTCTAATATATAGTACCTGGAACCATAGAATAACAATTCATTTTAACTTAAATAAACCTCAAGCATAGTTATGATCAGCGGCAAGCCCGCACATACCCTCTTCGACACGGGTGCTTCGCACTCATTCGTATCCGAGGCCTTCATAGACGGACTTGAAGGCGTGGAAAGATTTCAGGGACTAAAGATGAGGGTGCATCTACCCGATGGGTCAGAACAGCGGACCACTGCCCATTGTGATATAGAGGCTGAGATTGGCAGCAAGGCATTTGAGGCGCCAGCAACTATTCTGAGTTGCAGGACTTCGATTTGATCTTGGGCATGACATGGTTACATCGGAACCATGCTCAGATAGATTGCCCATCAAGGAGGATCACACTAAGGCATGGCGACTCTCATGTTATCATCGAAGGTATTAGACCCATCTCCCACCTATTGCTATCTTCTGTATAGGCTGTGAAGGCCCACGAGCAAGAAGAGGAGGTTTACCTTATCTACTTTGAGATGGTGGGAGCAGAGACTTCTATTTCAGATATTCTGGTGGTCCGGGATTTATCCGACGTGTTCCCGGAGAAATTGCTCGGGCTACCACCAGCCATGGACTTGGATTTCAGGATTCAGCTGGTACCGGGAGCGAGGCCAGTGTCCCGGGCACCTTACAGGATAGCTCCTAGAGAGTTGGCAGAGTTCAGGACTCAACTTCAGGATCTAGTTGAGTCGGGATTTGTGCGGCCCAGTTCATCACTGTGGGGAGCGCCAGTTCTCTTTATGAAGAAGAAGGACGGGTCGTTACGACTATGCATAGATTACCGGGAGCTGAACCGATTAACGGTCCGCAATACCTATCCACTGCCTCAGATAGATGAGCTATTTGATCAGCTGCAGGGAGCCTTCTGGTTCTCTAAGCTAGATTTGCGATCCGGTTACTACCAGCTCTGCATTCGGGAAGAGGACATACCGAAGACGGCATTCAGTTCACGCTATGGATTATACGAGTTCACGGTGATGCCTTTTGGGCTCACGAATGCCCCTGCCGCATTCATGAGTCTAATGAACCGTGTATTCGAGCCCTTCTTAGACCGCTTCGTGATTGTATTCATCGACGACATTTTGATCTATTCCCGGACTCACGAGGAGCATACAGAGCATTTGATACAGGTCTTGCGGAGGCTGAGAGAGTCCCAGATGTATGCAAAGTTTTCAAAGTGCCAGTTCTGGCTACAGGAGGTGGCTTTCCTGTGGCACACTATCACTGGGGCTGGATTAGCAGTGGATCCAGCCAAGATAGAGACAGTGAGGGATTGGCCACGGCCGAAGACAGCATCCGACATTCGCAGTTTCCTGGGGCTAGCAGGTTATTATCGTAAGTTCGTGAAGGGGTTCTCGAGGATAGCACTCCCCCTCACGTCCTTGACGAAGAAGGATGTAGATTTTGTTTGGTCAGACCAGTGCCAGACAGATTTTCAGGAGCTGAAGGACCGACTCATCTCATCCCCTATTCTTGCGCTTCCATCCGGAAGTGAAGGATTTCAGGTCTACACAGATGCCTCTTACCAGGGGATGGGTACTGTCGTGATGCAGCATGGACATGTTATTGCTTATGCTTTAAGACAGTTGAAGAAGCATGAGCATAACTATCCAGTACATGACTTAGAGCTCGGGGCTGTGGTATTCGCCGTAAAGATGTGGAGACATTACTTATATGGGATTCATTGTGATATTTATTCAGATCACAAGTATCTTAAATATATCGATACGCAGAAGGACTTGAACCTGCGACAGAGGAGATGGCTGGAATTCCTCTATGACTATGATTATAAGATCCACTATCATCCTGGGAAAGCAAACACAGTAGCAGATACTTTGAGTAGGAGGGTCGGCACTTCTGGACCGCAGCCTCGGTTGATGTCTATAGAGCTGTTACGGATGATGGAAGATGATAGTACGTTTTGCAGTCAATTTTATTAGGGTATTTTCAGGGTTTTAAAGCAAATCATGCCTTGTAAAGTGCTTATTTTGATTCCCCTTTGTATATATTTTTGTCGCTAATGCGTTTTTCTGCTTTTTACAGGTTTTCACGGCTTTCAGCAAAATTTTGCTGTGACACGCCCCAAGGTCACACCCTACCAGGGCGTGTACCTAGGGCGTGTAGCCCAGAGGAATGAAGAAACAGGTCCGAAAATGCATTTCTTGGAAACTCAGTGAACACGCCCTCTGTCACGCCCGTGTCACGCCTGACACCGGCGTGTTCTAGTGGCATGTCACCAGATCCCGAGAAATTGCCGCAGCGCACTATTTTTCCTGCTCCACCGTCACGCCGAATGTGTCACGCCCCACTGACACGCCCTATTAGGGCGTGACATATGGGCGTGTCACTCAACTACGACGTCCGTCAACTCCAGCATTCAATTCCAGCCCAAAAAGTCGCACCGAATGTGTCATGCCCCAGGTATACGCCCGACCCGGGCGTGTCATGGGGGTGTGACCCAGCCCGAAAAATTTCTATAAATTCAGCCCTTTTCCAAGGGTTCAAGAGGCAGTTCTGGAGTGAGAGGGGAGGTCCTTCCCCTTAGTTTACTTGTATTTCTTGTAATTGTCCATGTTTCCACTCTCCTTCCTCATTTCGAGCTTTGTAATCTAGCTTAGTTACTCTTATTTTGTATTAGGTGTTGTAACTGCTTAGTAGCTAAGGCCAATGTTCGCATAAATTTTCATTTCCCGCACCTGTAATCTTTCATTTTCAAGTTGTAGTTCTCTTTCAGTGCTAATAAAAAGTTTGTCGTTTCCTTGCTTTCTCAACGCATTTCTATTCATCTCTCTTTCCCCATTTCACCATGATTAACTAATCCTCCTGTACTCGATCTTGATGATCTGAGGTTTGAGTTGATTATGTTATGATGCTCTAGTTTTCTTTTTTTCTTTGTAAGGCTTATACCTTGATTTACTCTTGATTTACCTTTGCTTGGAGATATATTATCGATATATATTTTCCATCATTAGCTTTCATTCTTGGCTAGCCGAGAGGACGATAGTTTGAAGTAAGCACTCAAGAGTGAAGAGAGTTGCACGCACCCCTCGAGAGAGGTGGGCGTTAAATCTCCTGGACTGGAGTAGAATCCAATAACGGGGTTCACAACATAAAGCGGGTTTTAGGCCTCCGATTCGGACGAGAGTTCGGTCAGACCTTCCTAAACTCAGATGGGCATGACTTCGAGAGAAGCATGTTCTTGCTTTTAGAACCTCCGCGGTCAAGGTGTCTTGCCTTATTAATTTAAAAAGTTTATTATTGTATCTTTTGATCAACTTAAGCTGAGGTGATTCTCGATCGAGTACTATCGCTTAATTATCATTTAGCTTTTCTCTAATTTGCAAGTAAAACATTCTCACTTCTCTAGTTTAGTAAGCAACCCCAAAACAACTTTTATTTGATAAGATAATAGTAACTCCTTGAAGTAGAAGTACTCAAATCGCCCCGGGTAATATGACCTTGATATTGAACTTAATATCCTATACTATATGCGATAAGGTATACTTGCCTTCATCGAATATAGAATCGGAGAACATCTCACAACTACACTTTCACCTTATCCTCCCTTAACTTTGTCTTCTCCACGCATAACCCCTTCTCCGCTTAATAATTTTATATCAAGTTTTTGGCGTTGTTGTCGGGGATGATATGTTTTGATATTTTGAAAAAAGGATAGCTATTTATATTATCGTTTTCCTTTTTTTCTCCTTCTCTCGCTCTCATATCAGTTTTAGCTCTCTGTTGGAACACCCTATTACTAATTTGGGTCAGGATCACTATGTCTCTAGGAACCTTTGCTTGACCTCCTGTATAGCTTAATAGGTCAATTAGAATTGAGTCTAAGGGGTAGAAGTCTAGGTTTGGAAGCTGCCCTGAAGACTAAGATTTTCTGTCTAGAGACCAAGTCTGATCGTCGAGCTCAGCACGACGATTCGTCGAACTCCGGTCGACGATCGTCTAGCTCAACTTCGACAGATCGTCGAACTCCATTCGACGATCGCTGAGCTCAACTTCATAATATCGTCGAACTCCATTCGACGATCGGTGAGCTCAGGTCGACGATTTTGACTCTGCTTTGGATCTTTATCTCTGAGCTCAGTTCGACGATCTTTGAGCTCAGATCGACGATATTTGGCTGCTGTATTTTTTCCAGGTCGCTGAGCTCAGCTCGACGATAGCAGAGCTCAGTTCGACGATTTCAGATAACTTCCAGAATTTAAATTCAAAATCAGTTAGGAGTTATTCTGCAATTAATTCAGAGATTTGCTAGCCGTTTTCATTTAATTCTGGATCAAGTTTCAAGGGATTTTTCAAGGAATGTATCTGTGGACTTTCCTCCAGAAGATATTATGCAATTAAGGATGCAGTTAATGCAGGCCAACGGCTATACTTGACAGAGAATGTTATTCTATTCAAAACCAGAGAATAAAACAGAGGATTTTTAGAATCTCTCAATAGAACACACACAATACAGAGAGAGAATACTGATTACAGAGACACATTCAAAATCTTCTGTCACAAAGAATTCTGAAGAACACTCATCCAAGGAGATCAAGTTTTCTCAAATCTTCAGATCTCTGTAGTTTTCAAAGTGTTCAAGGCCAACATATTTTCAGACTCCAGACACTCAACATTTCAGCTATTGCTGAAATCATCTATTGCTGGAGTTCAATCTTTGAAGGCCTATCACCCTCAGCAAAGCTTTTCTTCCTGAAGATCTCAAGGATTCAGGGGGAGCTTTGACATCAATCCACATAGTCTTCTCAGTTGTTTGAGAAAGAGAAGACTGCCATCACTCTCTCACCCCCACTCTGTAAAGGGTTTCTCAAACTCCCTTCAAAAGTTTGAACCTGGTTTTTGAGCACCTTGTCAAAAGCTCATTGGTGGCAAGACACCTGATCAAAAAATCTGCTTTGGTTTTTGAGCACCTTATCAAAAGCTCATTGGTGCCCAGGACACCTGATCAACTCATCCTGCAGTGGATTCCTACCTAGGGTGGTAGAAGAGTGGATGTACCCAAGTTTGGGGAACCACTATATTTCCTTGTGACTTCTGGTTTTGCTTACTTTCATTTTTGTTTCTGGCCTTGATTTTTCTGTGCTTAGTTTTTGGTTAACTTAGTACTGTGATTAGATTTTTTATTGCTTCCCTGCTCACACATATTACAACAATAGTTGTAAAAGTTTGTAAAAGTTTTAAAGCACCATATACTCTATTCACCCCCCCCCTCTAGAGTATATCAGATCTAGTTGCACTTTCAATTGGTATCAAAGCCAGGTTGGTTAAACATACCATACCTGATTGGTTGTATAGGCTAACACCTGAACCCAAAGATCCCAAACTAGATCTGTTTTTCTTTGGTATTTTATTATTAGATTTTATTTGCACAAATCATGGCCCAAAACAAAGATTATGCAAGCACCAGACCTCCCGTGTGCAATCTATCCAAGTTTGCACTCTGGAAAGCAAGGATTAGGCTTTACATGAATTCTATTGACGAAGATATCTTTAACTCTGTTTTGACAGTATGTCCAAGACCCCTAGAGAATTCCAGTACAAATGCTGTTCCACCTCCATCAGGAACAGATGCTGATATCAAGAAGTGGAAGGTAGCTGATGCTAAGGCTATGAATATCCTAGCCCAGACAATGTCAGATGACATATTTCAAAAGGTAGCTGAATGTAATTCAGCCAAGGAAATTTGGGACAAGCTCTCAGAAATAGTCTCAGGCTCAGCTGATGAGAGAAAGGATAGAAGATCCCATCTCATTTCTCAATATGAGAATTTCAAAAAGGGAGAAACTGAGTCAGTGGGAGACATGTACAACAGACTAAGTCTAATTGTCAGTGAACTAAGGACACTGGACAAAGAGATCTCTCTAACTGAACTTAATGACAAGATCCTAATGTGCTTCCCCAGCACTTGGGATTCAAGATTCTGGCCAATTAAGGATGCCAGAAGTCTGAATGAGATCACCACTGAAGCTTTGTTGGGTAAGCTCAAATCTTATGAGCTACTCATCAAGAATAGAGAGGAAGAACAGAAGGCTGCTTCACGAGCCACAAGGAAAGAGAAGACCATAGCCTTTAAGGCAACTGAGGATCTGCCTGAAGATAAAGCTACAGGCAATGATGAACTACTCAGCTTGTTGGCCAAAAGATTCTACAAGATGGCCAGAAAGGACTTCAGAAGAAGATCATACAAGGAGCAGGATAAGCCAAGGTATGACAAGTCCATTGGTAATAACAAAGATATTATTTGCTTTGGTTGCAGGAAACCAGGGCACATAGTTCCTGACTGTCCAGAGAACAAGAACAAGGACAGAAGGGACAGAAAAGAAAGAAGAAAGGAGAAAGACTCCAAAAGGAATGGAAATGGCAAACCTTCTTCAAGCAAAAATAAGCATACAAGAAAAGGGTTTGTTGCTGAATCCTGGAGTGAGACAGAAGAGGAGTCAGAAGCCTCATCCAGCTCCAGTGATGATGAGGATGATGCAGAAGAAAAGGAGTTCTGCATGATGGCAATCAATGCCTCACAGCATAACTCAGAAGAAGAGGAGTCAGAGTCAGACTCAGAGACTCAACCTGAAGAAGATCAGGTAATTGGTTTTTTTGATTTTAGTTCAGAAGATTTTAAATCTGAATTTAAAGCACTGTGTTTAGACCTGCTAAAGTCTGAGAAAGAGATTATCTCTCTCAGAAATCAATTATCTGAACACAATGCTCTAAAGTCAGAAAACCTCAAACTCTCTCAGGAGTTGGAGTGTTGTAGGGAACAGATAGCTTCACTGAAAAGTGAGCTCTCTGAGGCCAAGAAGCTTGAAGAATCCCTTAATGGGAGAAGCATCAAGCTGATGGACATCATAAGCACAGTGAACTCTAGATTTAACAGTACACTGGGCTTGGGTGCTTCATCCAGCCAACCTATAGTCCTAACAACTCCCATCAAATTCATTTCTGACAAAGGAAAGGGAGTTGTAGAGGTTGCTAGGAAAAATTCTGATCTGCCTCAGAAAACCAAGTCCCAGAAGCAATCGTCGAATGGAGATCGACGATCGCCGAATGAAGATCGACGATCGCCGAACGCAGCTCGACGATCTCAGGTACAATCGTCGAACGCAGATCGACGATCTCAGCCAAAGTCGTCGAACGCAGGTCGACGATCTCATATACCTGACCTCACCCATAGTCGACCGTCGAACGGAGCTCGACGATCTGACCCAAGATCGTCGAACGCAGCTCCAAGATCGTCGAACAGAGGTCAGAGCTCTGGAAAATTTTTCAAAGGCAAATCAAAATTGAATCCTAAGGGTCCTACATCCCAAATCTTTAACCCTTATACTGAATGGATTATACCTCCAAGGAGATATCATCCTGATGGATATAAGAGTCAACCTGGGATGTCTTTCATTTCAGAATTTAAAGGCTATCAACCTTGGCCCAAGGTAAACTGGGTAGAAAATAAATGAATTGTCTTATGTGCAGGTGAAGACCTATCCAACATCTAACCAGCAATGGTATTTGGATAGTGGGTGCTTTAAGCACATGACAGGGAATAAGGACAACCTCACATCCTTCAGAGCCAAACTTGGACCCAAAGTTATCTTTGGTGATTCAAACTTTGGACAGACTAAAGGATATGGTGCAGTCCAGATTGGTTCAGTAACTTTCAAGAAGGTAGCCTATGTGGAAGGACTGAAGCACAACCTAATCAGCATCAGTCAGCTGTGTGATGAAGGCTACCAGGTGACCTTCAGCAAAGCCTTATGCAAAATCAAGTCAGAGGACAACACAACTGTGTTGACAGGTAAAAGGAAAGGTAACATCTACCTAGTAGATTTTCTTTCAACTAATGTAGATATCTGCTTGTTTAACTCTGTCTGTAGACCCAATGTTTTATGGCATAAGAGATTAGGACACCTAAACCTTAGAACTATTTCTAGGCTATCCAAAGACAACCTTGTTAGAGGACTACCTTCTAGCCCCTACAAGAAGGAAGGACTCTGCAGGGCTTGTCAATTAGGCAAGCAAACTAAAAACAGCTTTAAGTCACTTAATAAGAGTGATTCACCTAGGATATTGTATCTGTTACACATGGATCTCTTTGGACCCATCACAGTACAAAGCCTAGGAGGGAAATCCTATACTTTAGTAGTTGTAGATGACTTCTCTAGATTCACTTGGGTGTTCTTTCTAAGGAAGAAGTCTGATAACTTTAAGTGTCTGACAGAGTTTCTCAAATGCATACAGATTGAGTTCAATACTCACATTGCCCTGATCAGAAGTGATCATGGGACAGAGTTTGATTCTCTTCTTATGCAAGAGTTCTGTCAGAGTGAAGGGATCAGGCATACTTTCTCAGCTCCTAGAACTCCTCAACAAAATGGGGTAGCTGAAAGGAAAAATAGAACCCTTATTGAATCTGCCACTACATTGTTGTCAGATGCTCATCTACCTCTATCCTTCTGGGCAGAGGCAGTGAACACCTCCAACTATGTGTTGAACAGAAGTCTGATACATAAACTAAAGGGAAAGACTCCCTATGAATTACTCAAAGGGAAGAAACCTAAAGTTGACTATTTTAGAGTTTTTGGTTGTATTTGCTACATTCACAATAATGACAAGAGATATTTAGCAAAATTTCAAGCCAAAGCTGATGAAGGAGTGTTTCTGGGATACTCCATGATCAGCAAGGCCTATAGGGTCTATAATAAATCATCTTTGAAAATTGAGGAATCTGTTCACATTTCATTTGATGAAACTAACATGTCTTTCAAGGAGAAGAATTCTTCTACCATAGAACCTTTGCAGGAACATTCTCTAGTTGAAGATATGAACAAGTTACAGGTTGCTCAAGAGGATGAAAGCAGTGAAGATGAAGAAAATGCTCAACACATTGAAGCACAACCTGAAGAGCCAGTTGTTGTACCACAAGAGGAAACAACAACACAGGTTGGTGAACAATCAACACCCCCTGTTGATTTAGTAACATCAAGAGACCATCCAATTTCCCAAATAATTGGAGAAATCTCAGCTGGTGTGCAAACCAGAAATCAGGTCAACCAAAACCTGTTGCACACCTGCTTCCTATCTCAAATTGAACCTCAGTCCATTCAAGATGCAGAGCAAGATCCACACTGGATCATTGCAATGCAAGAGGAGTTGCATCAATTTGAGAGGAACAAAGTATGGGAACTAGTGCCAAAGCCTAAGGATCATTCCATTGTTGGAACAAAATGGGTATTCAGAAACAAACTGGATGATCAAGGAGTAATTATAAGGAACAAGGCAAGGCTAGTTGCTCAGGGATACTCTCAAGAAGAAGGAATCGACTACGACCAGACTTTTGCACCTGTTGCAAGATTAGAAGCCATCAGAATTTTTCTAGCTTATGCAGCTCACAAAGGCTTCAAAGTATATCAGATGGATGTCAAAAGTGCTTTCTTAAATGGAGACATCAAAGAGGAAGTTTATGTCAGACAACCTCCAGGTTTTATCTCTCCAACTTATCCTGATTATGTTTTTAGATTAAATAAAGCATTATATGGTCTCGAGCAAGCTCCTAGAGCATGGTATGAGACTCTAGCATGCTTTCTCTTGGAAAATGGTTTTATAAGGGGTAGAGTAGACCAAACTCTTTTTATTAGAACCCATAAGTCCCATACCCTACTAGTACAAATTTATGTAGACGATATCATTTTTGGTTCTACTGACTCAAAATTGTGCAGAAGGTTTTCTAACCTGATGCATTCTAAATTTGAGATGAGTAGCATGGGTGAGCTATCCTTCTTCCTAGGATTGCAAGTCAAGCAACATGCTGAAGGCATCTTTATTTCTCAAACCAAATATGCAAATGAATTGGTTAAGAAATTTGGTATGTCTGAGGCATCTTGTATGAAAACACCCATGCCTACCAATGCTGTATTGGATGCTGATGAACATGGGAAACCTGTTGATCAGACAACATATAGAGCAATGATTGGCTCTCTACTGTATCTTACAGCTAGTAGACCAGATATAATGTTTGCTACATGTATATGTGCTAGGTTCCAAGTAAGCCCTAGAGAGTCACACCTAACTTTAGTAAAGAGGATTCTCAGGTATGTTAAAAGTTGTCCAAATCTAGGTCTCTGGTATCCAAAAGATTCAGCATTTAAGTTAACTGGATTCTCTGATGCTGACTATGCTGGATGTAGAATTGACAGGAAAAGCACCAGTGGAACTTGTCAATTCCTTGGTGACAGACTTGTCTCTTGGTTTTGTAAGAAACAAACATCTGTGTCAACTTCAACTGCTGAAGCTGAATATATGGCTGCAGGCAGTTGTTGTTCACAAATCTTGTGGATTCAAAACCAACTCCTAGACTATGGTTACAACTTAGAGAAGTCTAAAATCTTTTGTGACAATACTAGTGCTATTTCCATAGCTCAAAATCCAGTCCTCCATAGTAGGACAAAAAACATAGGGATTAGGCATCACTTCTTAAGGGATAATGTTGAAAAGAATAAAATTGAATTACATTATATCCCAACTGATTTACAAAGGGGAGATATTTTCACCAAGCCTTTGGATGAAAAGAAACACACCTTCTTCCTAAATCAGTTAGGAATGTTAGATGGAGGAAGTCTTAAATAATATCCAAGATTTTGAAAGCTCAAAATTTGACCAAGACTAGGCAAACATTCTGATTTTTCTTAGTGTCTAGAATTTTTCTGATCTCTGAACTGCGCTCGACGATTTGCCCTAAG
Organism: Platanthera guangdongensis; assembly: GCA_039583875.1. Classification (NCBI taxonomy): domain Eukaryota; kingdom Viridiplantae; phylum Streptophyta; class Magnoliopsida; order Asparagales; family Orchidaceae; genus Platanthera; species Platanthera guangdongensis. The sequence continues at coordinate 99,013,664 of CM077162.1, read as the reverse complement.
ATCGTCGAACGGAGATCGACGATTTCCAAAAATCGTCGAACTGAGTTCAGCGCCTCTCAGATAGTATGAACTATCTCTTCTGGTCAACGATCGTCGAACGGCGCTCGACGACTCTGTTCTCTGAACGATCGTCGAACGGAGCTCGACGCTCTCCAATATCGTCGAACGGAGATCGACGATGTTGAAGTCTCTTCAGATTCCTTAGAAGCCTCGATCGTCGAACTGAGTTCAACGATCTTTCCAATTCTGCGTCGAACCCTAATATAAAACTCATTTCTCGCCGTCGTTCTCATTTGCGCTTTCGATTTCTCTGCAAGAATCTTCTTTCCCTCCAAATAGTTCTACTCTTGGTCGTTTTGTTTGTTGAGTTTTTGCAGGTACAATGGCTGTGTCAGTTGCTGTTCTTGCTGCCATGAAGTTCGATGCCGGTTTTGACATTGATATAGAATCCTTCAGCACGACTGATCAGATTTTTCAAGACATACTGGGTTTGTTCAAGGACCAGAATCTGACAGCATTAATGACCACCAGGATCAAGTTGGCTTCTGATGAAATCAAGGAGTGGGTTTATACTGCTCATAATCAAGATAACAGCACTATAGTTGGGTCAATAGCTGGAAATCAGGTACCCTTGACCCCAACCATTCTATCAGAAGTTTTTGGACTGAGAAATGGAGAAGATATTGCTGAACTATCTGGAGAGGAATATTCTGAACTGCTTGCCAGGATGGGTCATCCAGAGGGAAACCCTAGCAAGCTATTCAAAAGGAACCTGTCTGTTGAATACAGGTTCATGGCAGATGTAGTGGGAAAAGTGCTCCTGGCAAAGCACTCAGCACATGATACAATATCCAGACATCAGCTCTGTCACATGGGAGCTCTGGTGGATAAGAAAAATCTGAACTGGGGAGAGGTTTTCTTTGACCTCATCAAAAAGAAAATAAACAAAAGTTTTTTTAATTTTGGAAGACTTATTGGAGTATTTCTGCAGCACAGGTGTCCTGCCTTGCTGGTCTACTCTGGAGTTCATATCAATGCCTCCAAGAGACTAACCTGTGCCCTCTTTGGCAAGTGGGACAGGCAAATAAGCAAGCCTAGCAGGCCCTCCTCCAGTGCTCCTTCAGGCACCAGGACTCAAAGAGTCACTCCTCCACAGGTCTCTGCCCCTGCAGATGACCTGGCTGCTGCTGCTGCTTCTTCTCCACCTTCTCCAATTCCATCCCTTCCCCTACCATCCACCATTCCAGCTCCCTCCACCATCACCATATCTAGCCCATCTCCAACATCAACTCCATCTCCAGTCCCTGTTCTTTCTACACCAGAAGAATATTTCCACCCTCTGTTCTCCTACCCTCCACCAGATATCTCCTCATCACCATCCATTCCATCCTTCACCCTATTGGATGATTCCTTTATGGATGATTCCCCATCCTCCCCTCCTGACTTACCTACCTCCTCCACTTCATTCCAAGATCTCCTCCACCACATCATAGACCAACCAACATTCACCCCATCCATATCCCTTCCCCTATCCTCCATATCCACCCTACCAACACCTGAGCCCTCCCTTCCACCATTCTCCAGCTCTCCCCTTCCAGAAACCTCAGCTGCTTCCATACCTTCTACCTCTGCTCCAGCTCCTGAGCAAGTAGACCTCTCAGCCCTAGCTGACAGGCTGTATGAGTTACTTGCCCCCAGGCTAACTCTATTGTTGGAGACCACCTTGGCTCCTCTACACCTGTCTGTGGCAGCCCTTTCTGCCAGGCTCTCTTCCCTCCTTCCTCAGGCAGCAACTACAGCAGTGTGCCTTGATCCAGATGTATCTGCATCTAGGAAGGGGGAGATGCCATATGAAGAGAATCTTCATGCTGTTGTTGCTGCTGTTTCTGTGACTGCTGCTCCTCCTCTTGCTGCTGCTGGTGTGCCTCCTACTGCAGTTCTTGCAATAGACCTCAGGTCTTTGCTATCTGTTTTTGATTCTGCCTACTTTAGCTGTCTGCCAGAGGTCCATGCTGTCCAGCCTCCAGAAGACTTATCCAAGGCACTTGTGCCTTTTTCTGGCTGTGACCCCAGCATCCTCTCTTCTTTTGTAAAATCAGTCATTGCTGCTGCTGCTCCTGAAAATGTTGTTACTACTGATGCTGAAGTTTCTGCTGTTTCTACTGAACCATCTTCCAAGGACTTTCTTATGACAGAGGCCACTGAAGTTGAGCCTTCTGCAGACTTTGATGATGCTTCTGTGGCTGTTAGTGAATCTATTGCTGTTAGTGGAGTTTCTGCTGTTGTCAGTGAAGTTTCTGCTGTTGTTAGTGAAGCTGTTGCTGCTGTTGTCACCTGTCCAGAGCCTGCTGCTGCTGTTGTTGCTTCTGCTTCACCTTCTCCATCTGCTGCTGTCCCTGCTGTTACCATCTCAACACCTGCTGCTGTTGTTTCAACTTCTGCCTCATCTGCTGCTGTACAACTGAAGAAAGATCTTATGAAGAAAATAGATGCTCTATATGATGACCAGAGTTCTGAATCTGATGAATTTAAAACAGACTCTGATGACTCATCTGCTACCATTGCCAGGAAAAGGAAGGCAAGGAGCAAGGCTATGAAGAGGGTACCTCCTGCTAAAGTCAAAGATAACAATGATATCCCTTACTATATTCTACATGATTGCCCAATCTCTGAACACTGGATGCAATATTCTAAAAACCAGCTGAAAGCCATGAAGAAAAAGAGAAAATATGAGAAGGGTTCATCCCCATTCCAGCACTCTCATCCTCCTCCACCACCTCCTCCTGATGCAGGTGCAGGTGGAAGCTCTGCAAGTCAACCCCCAGCCAGAAGTCAGGCTCCCTATCAACCTCATGCCAGATCTTATCACAGGGAAAGCCAATCCAGTGGTTCACATTCTAGGAGAGGAGGATATAGAGGCAATCAGAGAGATATGCAAGTATATTCTAAAGGGTACTCCAGGCAGCACCCATATTCTAGGGGAGGACATGGTTCTTCTGATACATCAACTGGTCCTTTCCCTTACAAGCTAAAAGAGACTGTATCTGCCAGGCCTCCTCAAGACAATCCTTCCAACAGGTATGAGCCACATGTACCTTTTGAGGACCCTGAAAATAATCCATCTGCTTGGACTGCCAGGATGAAGGAATTGGCTGCACTGGATCAGATTAAGAAGGCCAGAGAACAAGGAATAGATTCTTCCAACATTTCTACAATGTCTGAGCAAAGACAGAAAGAATTAGAGAAATATGCTTCCAGTAAATTCTTTGATGCTGAGAGATACATGGAATTACATCCTGCAGCTGTGGTTCCCAGGCCTACAAAGCAAACTTATTTGGGTGCAGCAGATGACACCAGGTCCAACAAAGAAGCCCTCAATCCAAACAGAGAAATTAAACTTGTCAAAGGCAAAGAGAAGAAATGACATTGTAAGGTGACAGTTTCTGTGAATTCTGATTGCTATCTGGATGATATATATATCTCTGTGATTCTGCTTTGTCTATCTGTTGTTTTTATGTTCTTCTGATTGTATGTTGTTTTTTTTAAAAGCCTGTAAATAGTAATCCTAACCCAAATAGGGGGAGATTGTTGGAACACCCTATTACTAATTTGGGTCAGGATCACTATGTCTCTAGGAACCTTTGCTTGACCTCCTGTATAGCTTAATAGGTCAATTAGAATTGAGTCTAAGGGGTAGAAGTCTAGGTTTGGAAGCTGCCCTGAAGACCAAGATTTTCTGTCTAGAGACCAAGTCTGATCGTCGAGCTCAGCACGACGATTCGTCGAACTCCGGTCGACGATCGTCTAGCTCAACTTCGACAGATCGTCGAACTCCATTCGACGATCGCTGAGCTCAACTTCATAATATCGTCGAACTCCATTCGACGATCGGTGAGCTCAGGTCGACGATTTTGACTCTGCTTTGGATCTTTATCTCTGAGCTCAGTTCGACGATCTTTGAGCTCAGATCGACGATATTTGGCTGCTGTATTTTTTCCAGGTCGCTGAGCTCAGCTCGACGATAGCAGAGCTCAGTTCGACGATTTCAGATAACTTCCAGAATTCAAATTCAAAATTAGTTAGGAGTTATTCTGCAATTAATTTAGAGATTTGCTAGCCGTTTTCATTTAATTCTGGACCAAGTTTCAAGGGATTTTTCAAGGAATGTATCTGTGGACTTTCCTCCAGAAGAGATTATGCAATTAAGGATGCAGTTAATGCAGGCCAACGGCTATACTTGACAGAGAATGTTATTCTATTCAAAACCAGAGAATAAAACAGAGGATTTTTAGAATCTCTCAATAGAACACACACAATACAGAGAGAGAATACTAATTACAGAGACACATTCAAAATCTTCTGTCACAAAGAATTCTGAAGAACACTCATCCAAGGAGATCAAGTTTTCTCAAATCTTCAGATCTCTGTAGTTTTCAAAGTGTTCAAGGCCAACATATTTTCAGACTCCAGACACTCAACATTTCAGCTATTGCTGAAATCATCTATTGCTGGAGTTCAATCTTTGAAGGCCTATCACCCTCAGCAAAGCTTTTCTTCCTGAAGATCTCAAGGATTCAGGGGGAGCTTTGACATCAATCCACATAGTCTTCTCAGTTGTTTGAGAAAGAGAAGACTGCCATCACTCTCTCACCCCCACTCTGTAAAGGGTTTCTCAAACTCCCTTCAAAAGTTTGAACCTGGTTTTTGAGCACCTTGTCAAAAGCTCATTGGTGGCAAGACACCTGATCAAAAAATCTGCTTTGGTTTTTGAGCACCTTATCAAAAGCTCATTGGTGCCCAGGACACCTGATCAACTCATCCTGCAGTGGATTCCTACCTAGGGTGGTAGAAGAGTGGATGTACCCAAGTTTGGGGAACCACTATATTTCCTTGTGTCTTCTGGTTTTGCTTACTTTCATTTTTGTTTCTAGCATTGATTTTTCTGTGCTTAGTTTTTGGTTAACTTAGTACTGTGATTAGATTTTTTATTGCTTCCCTGCTCACACATATTACAACAATAGTTGTAAAAGTTTGTAAAAGTTTTAAAGCACCATATACTCTATTCACCCACCCTCTAGAGTATATCAGATCTAGTTGCACTTTCACTCTCCCCCACCTTTCTCTCTTTTTAAGTGTATGACCCGAGAAAGCTCTTCGATTATTCCTTTTGATCCTGAGATAGAGCGCACCGCTTTGCGTCGCCTCCGTTCTCGTGACCAGGAATCGCATTTAGGCGTCGAAGAGTCGATCGGGGACACTGCCACAAAAACGATGGATCTTAATCCGCCCAACCCAAATGAGGTCCAGCAAAGGACTATGTCCTATTATGCGCGGCCGAACCTGGAGGGAACACAATCAAGTATTGTCCGCCCCACAGTGGCGAATAATAACTTTGAGATCAAGTCTAGCATCATCCAAATGGTGCAGCAGTCGGTAACCTTCGATGGTCTCCCGGATGAGGATCCAAATTGTCACATTGCGAATTTTCTTGAAATCTATGATACTTTTAAAATCAATGGAGTCTTAGATGATGCCATTCGATTACGTCTCTTCCCTTTCTCTTTGCGGTCAAAGGCCAAGCAGTGGCTGATCTCTCTTCCTAGAGGGTCCATCACCACGTGGGCCGAGATGGCAGGGAAATTTCTAACCAAGTATTTCCTGCCTGCGAAGACCGCCAAATTGCGCACGGATATTGCATCCTTCATGCAAATAGACTCGGAGACTCTCTACGATACATGGGAGCGCTTCAAGGATCTATTGCGAAGGTGCCCACACCACGCGCTTCCACATTGGCAGCATGTGCAAATATTTTATAACGGCTTAAATTAATTAACAAGGCAAATGATCGACGCGGCCGCTAGGGGAACACTAAATAACAAAACCCCAGAGGCTGCTCAGGAACTTTTTGAGGAAATGGCTATGAATTCGTATCAATAGAATGCACCCCGCGTGTGGGCTAACAAACCAGCGGGAGTCTTTGAAATTGACGCTACTTCAAATCTTGCCCTCTAAGTTGAGCGGTTAACAAAGCAGGTGGCGGAGATGACTGCTTCCTCCGCCACTCCTCCTTGGTTTAATAATTATAATAACTCTGCTTTTATAGAAGAGCATGTTGACTTCATGGAAAATGCTCCTCAGCACTCCTATAACCCGAACAACGCACCGTACAATAACACTTACAATGCGGGTTATAGGAGGCATCCGAATTTCTCATGGAGAAACCAAGGAAATGCTCAACGCCCCCATAACCCCCCTCATAATCATAACCAAACATTTAATCTAGCTCCCCCCTTAAATTTAAATCCACCTGGTTTCCAACCGCAACAGGCAAACCCCTCTTCACTTGAAGAGGTCTTTGCCAAATACATTGCTACAAATGAAACAAATATCAGGAATATTGCCGGGTCCATCAAAAACTTGGAAAACCAAGTGGGACAGCTAGCCAAGATAATATCTGATCCGCAACAAGGAGCTTTGCGAAGCAATACCAAGCAAAATCCAAGAGAAAGTGCAAACTCCATTACCCTCCGCAGTGGAAAAGAACTTGCTATACCAAGCGAACCTATGGTACCTCTCCCTTCTCCTCTCTCTCCTCCCGCTATTTTAGCTTCAAATTTGCCTACTACGCCTACGCCACATGCTTCTAAATCAAAATTACCGTATCCGTCTAAACTTAAAAATGAACGCGCCGAAGAAAGTTACAACAAAATTTTAGAAATTCTAAAACAAATTCATATAAACGTGTCGTTCTGCGAGGCTATCTCTCAAATGCCGAAATACGCGAAATATCTCAAGGAGCTCCTATCAAATAAGAAAAAGCTCGAGGATATTTCGCATATTTCCTTAAATGCAGAATGCTCCGCGGTTGTGCTCAATAAATTACCCCGCAAAGTGAATGACCCGGGAAGGTTCTCATCCCGTGCCTATTTGGTAATTCGTTGGTCAAACATGCGTTGGCAGACTTGGGAGCAAGCATAAATCTCATGCCCTTTTTGCTTTTTAAGAAATTAGGTCTAGGATCTCTGAACCCCACTCGTATGAGCATTCAGCTAGCCGATCGTTCTGTGAAATATCCGATAGGGATTGTGGAGGATGTATTGGTCAAGGTGGACAAATTCATCTTTCCGGTGGATTTTGTCATCCTAGACATCGAAGAGGATGCCGATGTACCCCTGATACTCGGCCGCCCCTTCCTTGCCACCTCCCGCGCTATTATTGATGTTAGTGATGTAAAGCTTCTCCATCGGGTTGGAGATGATGAAATCACTTTTAGCATTAATCCCTTCATGCGCAACACCCTAGAGCAAGATGATTCCTGCTTTTATCTAGAGGAATTCTTCGAAAATGAATTTTTTGTGCCTTTTGAATTAGTTTCTTCACCATTTGATGAATCTCTTATCACTGAGCTCTTCTGCTTAGAGGAAGTCTCGCGCACTACCCTCCCCGAATCGCTTCCCATGGACACCATAAAATTCAAAACCTCTTACGAGGAACCACCAATATTGGAGCTTAAGAAACTCCCCCCTCATCTGCCGTTTCTTTTCCTCGAAAATGACTCTAAGCTACTTGTATTATCTCCTCGGATCTGAGCAACTCAGAAATTTCTGAGTTGACTCTAGTTTTGCAAAATCACCGCCATGCAATTGCGTGGTAGTTATCCGATATTAAGGGGATTAGCCCATCATTCTGTACACACAAGATTTTATTAGATAATAACTTTCGTAGTACTATCCAGCCCCAACGATGTTTAAATCAAAACATGAAGGACGTCGTGAATGCTGAGGTTATTAAACTTCTAGATGCGGGAATTATCTATCTCATCTCTGATAGTACTTGGGTAAGCCCAGTACAGGTCGTGCCAAATAAAGGCGGGGTCACGGTAGTGGCCAATGAAAATAATGAATTAATTCCAACCCGTACTATTACGGGTTGGCGGATGTGCATTGATTACCGCAAACTCAATGATGCCACGCGAAAAGACCACTTCCCGCTTCCCTTTATCGACAAAATTTTAGAACGACTTTCCGGTCACTCCTTCTACTGCTTTCTCGACGGTCTCTCGGGGTACCTCCAAATCCCTATTTCACCTGAAGACCAGGAGAAAACTACCTTTACCTGTCCCTTTGGCACCTTCGCTTACAGACGGATGCCATTTGGTTTATGTAATGCGCCGACTACATTTCAGCGATGTATGCTGGCAATTTTCGACGAGTTGGTAGAAGAAGTAATGGAGGTTTTCATGGATGACTTCTCGGTGTTTGGTAGTTCTTTTGCGAATTGTTTAAAAAATCTCGAGCGCGTGTTGATTCGTTGTAAGGAAACTAACTTAGCCCTCAACTGGGAGAAATGCCATTTTATGGTCCGAGAGGGATTAGTCCTCGGCCATAAGATTTCAGGCAAGGGGATCGAGATCGACCGGGCCAAGATCGAAATTATTGAAAATCTCCCCCCTCCAACGAATATTAAAGCCATTCGTAGTTTTCTTGGGCACGCGGGATTTTATCGGCGTTTTATCCAAAAATTTTCCAAAATAACGAAGCCGATAACCCATCTTCTCGAGAAAGAGTCACCTTTCAATTTTAACAACAATTGTCTTCTTGCTTTCAATTTAATAAAAGAAAAATTAGTTAACTCTCCAATTCTAGTTGCTCCGGATTGGTCGCTCCCTTTCGAAATCATGTGCGATGCTAGTGATACTGCGGTGGGCACGGTCTTAGGCCAGCGAGTGGATAAATTCTTCCACCCGATTTATTATACAAGCAAGACACTCACGTCTGCACAGGCCAACTACACCACCACCGAGAAAGAGCTCCTAGCAATTGTTTTTGCCTTTGATAAGTTTAGGTCTTATATCACCCTCTCCAAAGTAATCGTCTTTACGGATCACGCAGCACTTCATTTTTTATTTAGCAAAGCAGACGCAAAGCCCCGCCTTTTACGACGGATCGTCCTCTTGCAGGAGTTTGATTTAGAAATCCGGGACAAAAGAGGGGCCAAAAATTTGGCGGCCGACCATTTATCTCGTTTAGAAAACCCTGCCAGCGAAATGTTAGTGGAAGCCGACATTAACGATAAATTCCCTGAAGAGCGCCTCTTCGCTCTCAAAAATTCAAAAGATTATCTCGTGCCCTGGTTCGCCGACTTTGCTAATTATTTAGTTGCTCGGGTCTTGCCAAAGGAATTCTCAAATCAGAAAAAGAAGAAATTCTTTTCTTATTTAAAGAATTACTTTTGGGAAGACCTTTTCTTATTCAGAGTCTGTGCGGATCAGGTAGTGTGGTGTTGCGTTTCGAGTGAGGAAGGAGTGCAAATATTGGGGCATTGCCACGAAGGACCAACAGGTGGTCATTATCAAGCGAACCGCACCGCAAGAAAGGTGCTGGAGGCGGGTTTCTATTGGCCCACGCTATTCAAGGATGCTCACACCCTAGTGAGTACTTGTGCTAGTTGCCAGCGGGCAGGCAATATCTCACGGCGGGACGATATGCCTCAAAATATTTTCCTCGAATGTGAAATCTTCGATCTTTGGGGCATCGACTTCATTGGCCCCCTTCCTCCCTCTTATCAAAATAAATACATTCTCGTAGTTGTCTACTATGTATCAAGGTGGACGGAAGCGCAAGCTCTCCCCACCAACGATGCACGAGTCGTTGTAAAATTTCTAAAAAAATTATTCTCTCGATTTGGCACGCCGCGCACTATCATTAGTGATAGGGGAACCCATTTCTACAATAGACAGTTTGCCAAAATTTTAGCAAAATATGGAGTAACGCACAAACTTTCCACCTCCTATCACCCCCAAACGAGCGGTCAAGTCGAGGTTGTTAATCGAGAATTAAAACGTATTTTGGAGAAAATCGTATCTTTAAACATGAAGGATTGGGCACTAAAACTAGATGATGCCCTATGGGCCTATCGAACGGCATATAAGACAGACATCGGCTGCACGCCGTATCGATTGGTTTATGGTAAGGCTTGCCACCTTCCAGTTGAGTTAGAGCACCGTGCGTTTTGGGCGCTCAAAACATTAAATCTAGATCCCACCCTAACCGTAAATTTCAGCTCAATGAACTCGATGAATGGCAGGCGAACGCTTACGAGAGTAATAGGCTTTATAAAGAGCGAACAAAGTTCTACCATGACAAAAATATTAAATTTCATAAATCTTCTTCGCCCGGCGATCTCGTCCTTCTTTATAACTCTCGGCTTCGCCTCTTTCCAAGTAAATTAAAATCGCGATGGTCCGGCCCCTTTATTGTTAAAAAGGCTTGGCCGTATGGGACGGTTTCATTTCGCACCCGGATAAGGGTGAATTCAAGGAAAATGGTCAGCGATTAAAACTCTATTTGCCTAACGATTTGCTTCCTACTGCGACGGAACAATTAATGTTATCGAACTCATGAACTATTTCTTTTCTCCTTCATTTGGACTTTAATAATAATTTAAGACTTCTTATTGATTGGACAATATTCTTTTGGTCGAGCTCAAACGACCTTTATAAACAAAGGGCACTCTTGGGAGGCAACCCAAGTTATCTTTTTCTGTTTTCTTTATTTCACAATTTTTGCCCAGGACGGCTCCGACAAGCTGAAACTTTTGCGATCGCCTGCTCCAACGGTTCTGATTCCATGACAAAGTCCAATAGAAGACCTTTCCTGAAGATCCAAAGCACACGCATGAGGGAGCAACATCACTCAGTTTTCGCTGCAAAATAAAACCGGGAAAGTACCTGTTTTTCAATTCTGTCTTTCATTTATGTACTTTAATTTTCTCTCATTCTCTAACCTCCTTCTCCATTGAGGACAATGTCAATTTTAAGCTTGGGGGAGGACTTCCTCCTTCTTTTTGCTTTTTGTAAATATTCTTCAAAAATCTAAAAATCCAAACAATTTATATATATAGCTGCATTTTGGTATTTCAATAGTACCCCATATTTGTGTTTTATTTTTCTCAAAATTCTTTATAAACAACGTAGTTAATTATAATTTTTCTAATCATTTTTTAATCATATTTCACTAGTAAAATGTTGGTCATGCTGTGTTTCTAATTCACGGTAGCATGTTAAGGTAAAATATTTCTCTAAAACGTGCATTTCTATTATGTTTTTTCGTTCTTTATTTTCTTTACTTTCTCTAAAATTCATTATCCACTATTTTTCTTTTCGTTTTTAGATAATTTTTGTAAGGATAAGTTTTGAATAACGTAGTAGATATGAACGATCCAAGTCACCTATTATTTCTATTTTCAAGATAATTTCATCAATCTTCTTTTATTATCTAGAACTTGATTTTTGAAAATTTTCAAATCTATGTTTTAAATAAATTTAAAAAGTGTCAAAATGATTTAGGCCGTTTTTGTTTTCGTTTGAGCTTTCCTGGCAACCTAAAATCCTGTACCACTAGTTAGCCGCTTTTGAGCCTTTTTTTCCAATTTCGTTTGATAACTCCACATAGCATTTCATTTTCACCAAAGCCAAAATTCCTACCAATCTAATCACGCTATTTTTTGAGTTTCATTCAAATATTTTCATAATCATGATAAGAAATTTTGTGTTGTCTTTGGAGAAATTGTTGAAAAAAGTGTACTCAAAAGAAATGTTTGATTTTATTTGGCCAATTCAAAATCAAAAAATAAAAATATTTATGGCCTTTGTTTTGAAAAAAGAAAAGAAAAAAAATGAAAAGAAGTAATAAATAATAATAAAGAAGAAAAAGAAACAAATATATATATATTTTGTTTAAAATGAAAATTTTTGAAACTCTTTGTTTTGGTTTAGTGTGATTTTAAGCCTCCATGTTTATCTTTGAATTTCACTCTTATTCATGATCCTAAACCAAACATTTCGGTCCTATTAAGTCCTTTTGTTTCACGCCTTTTTAATTCTTATTTAACAACTACGAAAAAAAGAAAAGTAAATCAGTTTTAGTTCTGGATTTAAACTTAGATTTTTGTTATTTAATTGATATAATTATAATGCGTTGCTTGGATCTAGTAACAACTCAATGCGTTCTTTTCATTTTCGTTGCCTTGCTTAAATCTATTTAAAGAATCTCATCAAAATTCTGGATGATTTATTTTTGTTAAGTAAAGCTTATAAAAGTTAAACCATACCAAAATAATTGTTTTAGATTTACGTTTTACATTCTCCCTACCTGGAATTTCACATATTACTTGTGTAAGTATGATTAAAACTTTTTGAATTAGTCACTTTTTATGATTAGCTAGTTTTTATATCTTTGCTTGGGGACAAGCAAAACTTAAGCTTGGGGGAATTTGGTAGTACATTTTGCAGTCAATTTTATTAGGGTTTTTTCAGGGTTTTAAAGCAAATCATGCCTTGTAAAGTGCTTATTTTGATTCCCCTTTGTATATATTTTTGTTGCTAATGCGTTTTTCTGCTTTTTGCAGGTTTGCACGGCTTTCAGCAAAATTTTGCTGTAACAAGCCCCAAGGTCACGCTCTACCAGGGCGTGTACCTAGGGCGTGTAGCCCAGAGGAATGAAGCAATAGGTCCGAAAATGCATTTCTTGGAAACTCAGTGAACACGCCCTCTGTCACGCCCGTGTCACGCCCAACACGGGCGTGTTCTAGAGGCGTGTCCCCAGATCCAGAGAAATCGCCGCAGTGCACTATTTTTCCTGCTCCACCGTCACGTCGAATATGTCACGCCCCACTAACACGCCCTATTAGGGCGTGACATATGGGCGTGTCACTCAACTACGACGTCCGTCAACTCCAGCATTCAATTCCAACCCAAAAAGTCGCACCGAACGTGTCACGCCCCAGGTACAAGCCCGACCCGGGCGTGTCATGGGGGCGTGACCCAGCCCGAAAAATTTCTATAAATTCAGCCCTTTTCCAAGGGTTCAAGAGGCAGTTCTGGAATGAGAGGGGAGGTCCTTCCCCTTAGTTTACTTGTATGTCTTGTAATTTTCCATGTTTCCACTCTCCTTCCTCATTTTGAGCTTTGTAATCTAGCTTAGTTACTCTTATTTTGTATTAGTTGCTGTAACTACTTAGTAGCTAAGGGTAATGTTCGCATAAATTTTCATTTCCCGCACTTGTAATCTTACATTTTCAAGTTGTAGTTCTCTTTTAATGCTAATAAAAAGTTTGTCATTTCCTCGCTTTCTCAACGCATTTCTATTCATCTCTCTTTCCCCATTTCACCATGATTAACTAATCCTCCTGTACTCGATCTTGATGATCTGAGGTTTGAGTTGATTATGTTATGATGCTCTAGTTTTCTTTTTTTCTTTGTAAGTCTTATACCTTGATTTACCTTTGCTTGGAGATATATTATCGATATATATTTTCCATCATTAGCTTTCATTCTTGGCTAGTCGAGAGGACGATAGTTTGAAGTAAGCACTCAAGAGTGAAGAGAGTTGCACGCACCCCTCGAGAGAGGTGGGCGTTAAATCTCCTGGACTGGAGTAGAATCCAATAATGGGGTTCACAGCATAAAGCAGGTTTTAGGCCTCCGATTCGGACGAGAGTTCGGTCAGACCTTCCTAAACTCAGATGGGAATGACTTCGAGAGAAGCATGTTCTTGCTTTTAGAACCTCCGCGGTCAAGGTCTCTTGCCTTATTAATTTAAAAAGTTTATTATTGCATCTTTTGATCAACTTAAGCCGAGGTGATTCTCGATCGAGTACTATCGCTTAATTATCATTTAGCTTTTCTCTAATTTGCAAGTAAAACATTCTCACTTCTCTAGTTTAGTAAGCAACCCCAAAACAACTTTTATTTGATAAGATAATAGAAACTCCTTGAAGTAGAAGTACTCAAATCGCCCCGGGTAATACGACCTTGATATTGAACTTAATATCCTATACTATATGCGATAAGGTATACTTGCCTTCATCGAATATAGAATCGGAGAACATCTCACAACTACACTTTCACCTTCTCCTCCCTTAACTTTGTCTTCTCCACGCATAACCCCTTCTCCTCTTAATAATTTTATATCAGAAGACATGCACATTACCATGGCATCTGAGATCGAACAAGTGGTATATCGAGAGTACTTGAGCTTAGTGATCAGTGGTGATGACATACGGGAGCGCATCCGAACACATCAGAGGTTGGATGCTGCATTATAGCCGATTTTCAGTGCCCTGGAAAGGGGCAAGTTTGAGGACTACACGCTACAGGATGATCTTCTTCGATTCTATGGACGCATTTACATACCAGCAAGGGGCAGTATCTGGGATGATATACTCAGAGAGGCTCATTGCTCTAGATATTCAGTGCATCCCGGCATCACCAAGATGTGGGCAGATTTGCGGAGGACTATGTATTGGCCTGGGATGAAGAGGGAGATCACCCATTTTGTGAAACTTTGCGTGACTTGTCAGCACGTGAAGGCGGAATGTAAGAGCCCAGGAGGTTTTCTACAGCCACTGCCAGTCCTAGAGTGGAAGTTTGAGGACATTGCTATAGATTTTGTGCTTGGACTACCTCGCTCCGATCCCACTCCGGGCATGATTCCATATGGGTCATAATAGACAGGTTGACCAAGGTAGCGCGCTTTATTCCAGTCCTGAAGGATGCCCCAGTTGCAGTTTTGGTGAGACTATTCATGGAGCAGTTTGTCAGATACCATGGCATTCCCAGGATGATTGTTTCGGACCATGATGGTCGGTTCACTTCGAGCGAGTGGAGGGTCGTGCATCCTTACTTGGGCTCTCGGCTTACTTTTAGTACCGCCTTCCACCTGAAGACTGACGGACAGACCAAGCGGACCATCCGGACCATGGAGGATCTACTCCGACTGTGCATATTGGATACGGGGAAGCCTTGGGAGAGGCTACTACCACTGATCGAATTCTCCTACAATAACAGCCACCAGGCTAGCATCAGGATGGCTCCTTATGAGGCACATTATCGGAGGAAATGTCGGACACCGCTGCCATGGGTTCAGGATGTGGATACCAAGGCTCTTGGGTCTGATTATATGAAGGATACTGAGGCTCAGGTATATTTGATCAGGGATCGGCTGCTAGAGGCCCAGAGAAGATAGGCGAAGTATTATGATGCTCGGTACCGGAAGGTGGAGTTCCAGGTTGGAGACAGGGTTTTCTTGAAGATATGTCCGGTACACGGTGTCTCTCGGGTGCGGAGGCACAAGAAGCTCAGTCCTCGATACATGGGGCCATACTTGATCCTGGAGCGGTTCGGCCCCTTAGCTTACCGACTGCAGCTGCCATCGGAGTTGGGTGCCCTATACGACGTTTTCCATGTCTCTTCCTTACGAAGAGCTCTCCTACGGCCAGAGTAGTATGTTACTACTACAGCCGGTCCGATAGCGCCAGATAGATCCGTCAGACTAGAGCTGATTCGAATTGATGATACAGATGTCAGGGTGTTGCGGAAAAAGAAGGTCCCTCTCGTGAAAGTGTTTTGGTCCAATCATGGACAGGAGGAGCACACCTGGGAGCCAAGGGATCTAATGCTGGAGCGACACCCGGAGCTGTTCACTTCTGGTATACTTTAGTTTATAAATTTAAAATTTCTTATAATTCTTGTAAGTAGAACCCCGTAGAACCGAACTTAAATTTCGGGGACGAAATTATTTTCTTGTTTATTGGAATTTGTAACATCCCATGTTACTTCTAGGCACCTTTCACATAGATTGGGTTAGTCATGGGGTGGGTGATAGGGGATTTAGCTAGGCTTGTCCCTAGGTAGTGGATTGTAGCCATGTGGGGCCCACTAAGGGGCCAAAGTCAAACTAGGTCAAACTAGCCTACATAGGAACCCTAACCACACCATGACCCCACCACATTGCCCTAACCCTAAAACAATCTAAGTGGACCCTAGGGCATGCCATTAGGTCAATCCTTTGACCCTAGTTGACCAAAGTCAACCATGGCCCTAATTTGGTCAAACTGATACCTATAGGCCCAATTAGCCTAAGTGGGGCACCTCCCTTGGCCCAACAAAAGTTGGGTGGTGCCACTAGGCTCATGACCATCAAGTGGGGTCAGCCCACTCACCTTGGTTGACCAAGTCAACTCAAGTCAACCAAGTCAACCCATTTAGCCTAAAAGGGAGAAATGAACCCAAGCCCATTTCCATTGGGCTAAGCCCATCCAACTCAGCCCAAGGCCAACCCAAATGGTCAAAGACAACTCCTAACCCCCAAAATCAGGAGAGAGAGAGAGTACATGCAGAGGGGTAGAAAAGGAATTTGGAAAGGAAGAAGAGAGAGAAGGGGGAATGAAGAGGAAGGATGGCCACATGGCCACTCATGCAGCTGCTGTTCAGCTGCCTAAACCTACTGGCCGGCCTCCTCAGATAATTCCAGAGGAATTTAGAGCATGGTGACCACTTGGCACCATGGGTGGAGCAACCAAAGATCAACCCGACCCCCCCTTGTGATTATCTTTCCATACACCCCCTCTCAGCCCAAATCACCGCCACCATTAGCTTCAGAGAGAGGAGTGTAGTGGAAATCGACTACTGGATCGAAGCAAATGCTGGAGAATCGGGATTTTGACCAGGAGATCGCTGGAGCTGTACAACCATGGCCAACCGCCGCCAACCCCACCGTCGTGCCGCCATTCAGGTCTGTTTCACCTCACCTCTACCCGTGCTAGACTTCTAGATCTTTAGGGAGAGTCATCGGGCTCAATTGAGCCCGATGCAATGTGAGGAAATGGCAATTTTTCCGAGTTTTATTTCTTGCTCTGGTTCGTCGGAGGAGCCAATTCCAATGGCCTCATCACTGGAAACCGCTAGCCGCCACCTCAGTGAAGGTGGTGGCGACATTCGCCGACGGTGGTGGTGGCTCAGCTGGCCAGGAACAGCCAGCAAAGGTGCCCAGCCAGAATCGATCTCAGCCGTTGGCTGTTTGGGGACGATGAACCGATCCCGTCAATGGTTCTTTAAGATTCGTGCGGCCGATTGAATTAAATCAAATTAAAACTATAGTATAATTAAATATTTGTCACATAATTTCAGTCATTTTGCAAGCTAAATTTAGGCCTCTTAGAAGCATTTTTAGATCTACTTCTCAGCAGGAAAATTGTAGGTCTTGGAGTTACCTTTAAGTTGATATGTTACACATAAATTTTGGTTAAGTCTACTGCCCTATAGAGCCATTCCCTAGGGTTGATCCTAGGGTAGGTCAGAAAATAAAATGAGTGCGCTGACCAAACCCTAACTCCAAATGGACTGAAATTTTGGGCATGTAGCTTAATTAGACATATCTAGGCCCTCCCCAAAAATGGGAATTTTTGGGGAAAATAATTCTATAGTTTTAGTCAAAATATGATAAACCAAATTATGTTGATTTTTGGAGCATACCAACTCTAATATGCTCGAAATTTTGGTGGCCTGCCCTTAGGGGTATATTAGACCTATGGTAGAAAAATTAGTCAATTTAGCCATCTGCATGTTGAGATATCCCACTTGCAAGATCTGAAAAGGTGAATGGTCTTGGGCTGCAAATAACAAAAATGCAGAAATTGGAAGAGATGCCCAAGCCCATCCAGAGGCCCAAATGACCTGGGATTTTGGGAAGTAACTGGTTTAGGGCATAAGTAGGCCTTGCCCAAAATGGGATTAATTGGAATTAAAATTAGGGGAAAATTACAAAAATTCCCCTATGCTTTTTTAGGTGATTCTTGGAGTAATTCAACTCCAAAAGGACCCAATTTTTGGTGGCATGTCCATAGGGACATTATTAAGACATGGTTAAATTTTCAGCCCATATGGACCAAAGCAAGTTAGGTAAACCCACTTCCATGTGTTGGGTTATATTAGGCTTGGTGTGCATTTAGCCTAAAGTGAAATAATGTGTATTCAGCCAAATTGGAAACTTTAAAAATCATGGTTTTCATTATGAAGATACATGAAGGTGTAATACACCTCTCATGGTAAGGGTTGAAGTTTTGGGAACAAAAATCTCATTATTTTGAATTTTTGGAAATTTTGTCTTTTTAGGAAATAAATTTAAAATAGGATTAACCACACCATAAAATGCTAAATTTCTGTTGAGGACTAAGGAGTGACATAATAAACACTAGAAATAATTCATATCTCTGTTGGATAAAGTTTAAGTAGTTTAAGGAACAAAATGACCATTTTACCCTTATGGAACTTTGTGTATAAATGATGGATATATTCATTTGAATAATCTGAGAAATTTCATATTGTTATAATTGTACGTTTTATAACTTGTGTAATTATTTCAGAATTTTTGGAGTGACCAATAATGTACTTAGGCCCCATAATGGAATTTTGGTAAATAACTCAAATTGATCATGGGTAGGCCATTTTAACCTAGATGTAAATGAAAATCTGGACATAGTATTTTTTTCATTATTATCAAGGCTCTGTGATTTAATTAGAATTTTTGAAATAATATTTTGTGTACTTCCTTTGGAAAATGTTAGATTTGTGGATTTAGTATTAAATAGAAATTAATTATAAATCTGAATTGAAAAGGCATGAAGCTTTGGTAGGCCCCATTAATTGTCATATTATATACCTGGAAGAATCCCTAGGACAATAGGTTTAATATTGACAATACTTCATGTGCAAATCGACTAGTAATCTCATTTAAAGAAATTAATTTAATGGTGTAAGTAATTGGAAAATTATGGAAATTCATCCTAGTCGTCATGTAGGTCCATACCATCCTAGGATAAATGATTTGAGGCATATGGTCAGAGGAATTGGAAGTTCCATTTCGGGGTGGTATTAGGTCATAAGCTGCGTATAGCATAAATGAGTTAGAGTATAAGGACCGCCGGGGGATAGATCGACGTTGAGCTAGAGATTGAAGTTGGTGAATAACCCTGGTGGATAATATTGTTAGTGACGAGAATAAAAGTGCAAGTCCTTAGGTAGTAACTGGAGTGGAGGCCGACGAAAGACCGTCGGTTTCCCGGTAACATCTTAAGTCATTAGGATTGTTCCAGAGCAACAATGAGAGCTGGGTTGAATTATGGGTAGTCATCAACTAAAGTAAATATCCTTGCGAAAGGGAACTTTGGGCATAATCTCATGGTAGTTCCTAGTGCCACCGAGAGCCCTTCACCTGGTATACCCTGGGCAGTCCTGGGATTCACCTTAAATCACTAAGTATAGTAATCCGTAGACAAGAGTAGTCTAATAGGTTAGGACATTATAATTATATGGTTTATTCTCACCCATGATGGGTTGGAGGGAGACTTGTGTAATATGCTCACCCGTGATGGGTTGGAGGGATTGTGCTAAATGCTCACCCGTGTAGAGTTTGAGAGATTCAGGACGGGTTGTTCCTGCGAGCTGAAGGCTCGGGATGAAATACTTGCATGTGCATAAATATAGTGGCGAGGCATGCGGTACTGGTCGTTCGTCACACCGATGGCAGTACGGTGCACCAGGCGGTTGTGAGGGTTAGACGGGCCAGTGTGTTGTTTTACACTGCGGTCTAGAGGACGATCTCCGATAACGCACATCCGACCCAACAAGACTGACGGGTTGTCAGTAAAGTATGTACGCAGATACTCTAGAGTGCACCTTGGACGTGTACAGAGGCGTATGAGAGGGGTCTAAGGTTTGGTAGTGTGCATACCGGCCTAGAAGTGGAGACCCCCGCTCCGCTGCTACCGTAGCCACAGCGGTGGTACCCGAGAGTGATGCTAGCTCTCAAAAAGTGGGAACTAAAGGTCTGTGATCACAGACTCGTTGTGTGTGAGTTGCACTTGCCTGTACATAAATTGCATCATAACATTCATTCATATTAGGTCATACTCTTCATAGATCCTTATCATATAAAATAGTATGGGCTCTTTTATATGATAAGTTAAATTTCTTGGAAATCCTAACTTATATATTTGTATGGGCATTTATATAAGTTAGGGTACTTTTGTGATGGTAGATATCTTTACCTTTCAGGTTTACTTTACTTTTCTGCTCTAACTTTCTGCTCTTTACTTCCTTTACTAGTACTGCACTTTACTTACTTGTACTATATACTTAGAACTGCTATAGTAGAATAATAATACCCATTATAACTGCTAGTTAGTTCTTGTCACCTGTTCCACCTTTGCTACCCCATATTGTCCTCCGCTTCGTCCTCCCGCTCGGTGCCTAGGAGTTGCGGGGCGAGGTGCGGAGGAAACGACTTAGTCTTTTTGACTAATGGTCGGTGACCATACTATTTTAGGAGCCCGTGGAGATGGAGCACTAGCACGACAAGGAGACAGGACTTGAGAAGCAGATACCGCTACTGCAGGCTACTACCACTACTGCGCGTCCTCAGGTGGGACGAGTACTGATATATTAGTGTAGCTTCCGCTTTGATTTGAGAGAGAGAGTTGATATGATGTACTATGAATAAGCCCTTATTACTCTTTCATTTTTGTACTCTTGTGGACTATGTTTTGTACTTTTCATTTCATATATATGATATGTACTCTGTGACTTGTGGACTAGTAGATTTATTACACTGCTATACTTCTATTTCTCATATTGGCCTACAAGTTATATGATCGTAATAGCCGGCAGGATCAGCGTGTTGCGGTGTCGACTAACCTGTGCGTTAGTGCCACCGTAAGACGGCGGTTCTGGGCATAAGACCCGGTAGCCCTCCTTAGTATGGGGGAGGAGAGTCTTACAGTTATAAAGGCTGAGGTATGGCAGGAGTTGCCTGAGTTGTATGTGTGTGCATTCATACTGAAGTAGGGCAAGATTGCCTGAGCTATAGGAGTATGGTGTGACTCTGAGGTAGAGTTCTTAGGAAGAACTTGAGTTGTAGGATCTTGGTGATCTGAGTGGTAGGGCTTGTGTCTGAGTTGTAGGAGCCAATTAGGCTCTGAGGTGTGAGATCTGAGGATTTGAGAAAGATATAAGGAAGTTTGGCCAAATCTAGTATACTGCAAGATATGCGAAGGGGGAAAGTGGATGAACGCATCAATTGGGGAACCACTATAAAATTCTGTGTATTATGATATTCTAGTTTTGATTATGATGAGATTGTTGTGATGTGATATTAATCGATTAGTTGCTTAAGTATTTGGAATTGGACCTATTCACCCCCCCCCCCCCCTCTAGGTGATTAGTTGTTCTTGAAATCAAAACTTTCACAAAGTCCTAGATTTGAGCAACCTTTTATATATCTTAAAATCCTTTTACCAAAATTAGATGAGATTATTTATGATTTACTTGGAACCTAACACAAATGCAACTAGTGAACATTATATCTTGTCTACTAGTTGTTAAGTATAATAAGGACCCAATGATAGTCCTATATATTTTCTGATCAATTTGCTTGCCATGTTCATCAGTATCAACAACAACATTTGTAGGCATAGGTGTTTTCATGGCTGAGGCATCTGACATCCCAAATCTTTTAATAAGCTCTTTTGCATACTTGGATTGGGATATGAAAATGTCATCAAGAGTTTGATTCACTTGTAAACTAAGGAAGTAGGATAGCTCACTCATGCTACTCATTTCAAACTTAGAACGGTTTAGATCAGAAAATCTTTTGCATAGTTTGGAATCAGTAGAGCCAAATATTATATCATCTACATATATTTGAACTATCAAAATTTTAGATTTATGATTTCTAACAAATAATGTTTTATCTACTATGCCCTTACTAAATTTATTTTCTATAAGAAAACTAGCAGGAGTCTCATACCAAGATCTTGGAGCTTGTTTAATACCATAAAGGGCTTTGTTAAGTCTAAAAACATGAGAAGAGTGAGTTGGAGAGATAAAACCTGGTGGTTGTTATACAATAACTTCCTATTTGAGCTCTCCATTAAGAAAATCACTCTTCACATCCATCTAATATACCTTGAATCTCTTGAATGCTGCAAATGCAAGAAAATCCCGATAGCCTCTAATCTTGTAACAGGAGAAAATGTCTGATCATAGTATATGTCTTCCTCTTGTGAGTATCCTTGAGCGACCAATCTTGCTTTATTTCTTACAATGATTCCATGTGCAACCAACTTATTCCTAAAGACTCACTTGGTTCCAATGACTAGATAGTCTTTAGGTCGATGAACTAAGTCTCAAACTCTACATCTCTCAAAATAATTGAGTTCCTCTTGCATAGCAATGATCTAGTGAGGATCTTGTTCTGCATCTTGTATGGATTGAGATCCAATCTGAGAAATAAAACAAGCATACATCTGATCTTGATTCAATTGATGCCTTGTTTGAACACCAGTTGATATGTCTCCAATCACTTGAGATCTAGGGTGATCTCTTAGTGTGACAAGATCAACGGGTAGAGTTGGTTGTTCAACTATTGGAGCTATTTACACTTGTGGAATTACATTAGGTTCAACTTTTTTAGCATAAATTTATGTATCATCTTCATCACTAACATCAACAATCTGTTGAGAAGGATGTAATGTATCCTCTTGTGTTAGGATTAAATCTTCCAATTTCTCACACAGATTTGGTACCTGAAAAGATTCTATGGTAGAGATATCTCTGCTTGTAAAACATATTAGTCTCATTAAAATAAACATGTACAAATTCTTCCATTTTAAGGGTAGATTTATTAAAGACCCTATAATCCTTGCTGACTTGAGAATGTCCAAGGAACATTCCTGTTGATGCACGAAAACGGAGAGGGAGTCGGGCACCATCAGCTAACGGTTTGAGCACCGGGGGAAGGAAATGAAAGGAGGAGACTGTCGACTAGCCGGTTACTAGCGGTCGCAGCTAAAGAATAAAAAAAGAGGCCGCTAACAGCGGCAACAATAGAGTTCGCCCGCCGCGGCTTAAATACCACTCCTGCGACGGGCTTTTCTTTATTTGAGGTGAGAAACAGTTACATGAAGGAGAAAAAGAGGAAGCCGGCCGGACTGCAAGCCGCAAAACACTAGACTTGACACCGCAGATCTTAACAGGCGAGCTCCTGGATACAAGTCAGCGTGTCATGGGGAGTTCACCCTCCCCCTATTTATAGGCTCGGGGGCCTGCCCAAGCGGGCAGGGCTAACGTTACTGGCTGCCCGGGGTACAGGAGAACCGGGCAGAGGTGAGGGGAAGCAAATGAGCAGAAAAGAGAAAGGAATGAAGCCGCATGGCCTGGCGGATTCCTCCTGGCGAGCTGATGATCTGGGCCTTGGGCCTTGCCGCTGAGCAGGGTCGGCGCTGGCGGCGGTCTGACATGGTGACCGCCCGGCTTCATTGACGGCCGTCGAGATGATCTGAGGTGCGGCTAGCCGGCCAGGCCGCCCTCTGGTGACCGTCCGAATCGGGAGACTTGGCGGGTAGAACAACCAGGCCGCTCGGTCTGGAAAGCTGCGCGGATAGGTCGCGGATTCCGGGCTTAACATAATCCCCGCACATTTTTAAGTTTTCAAAAAACTTCGAAAATGTAGAACTAAGCCAGAGACCGCGACTGCCTCATCGGCGTCTATAAAATCCACTGGCCCTTGACATTCTTCAAGATCTCTGCCAAGCCACGGGTCGCTACTCGCCACTTGCGGTCAGAATCTTTCAAGCCGACGCGGACATTTACAAGATGGATGTCATGTCATCGATGTTAGCCCGCGACAAGAAATCGACTGAAAAGAAGAAAAGCCGGAGCGAGAAACCGGATGACTCTGACCGACAGCCTGCAAAGAAGATTAGGAAGCTGGTGACTCCAGCGGCTTCTGGATCTGAAAAGAGGCCGACACAGACCGTCGGCGAATCATCACAGGCCGCAATAGATCCCAAAGCGGTTTCGAAGATTGCTCTACCACAAACTGGAACTGCCAAATCCTTTGACATGACTTTCTCTCCATCAGGCAAACCACACTTTAAAATAGGTGAGTCAGAGGAGAAAAGTGTTGAATCTGGCAAACCGTCCGAATTGTAGGATAAGGTCGACCTAATCGTTGTGGATGACAATGAGCCGGAGAAGGCGCTGGTGACCGGACGGATTTTGGCTGAACAAAGCAAACGGACAGAAATGGTGTTCGGATCCTTGAAACAGCAGAGGAGACGGAGCGAGACCCTTGAGGATAGGACGAAGAGTAAGATGAGGAAGTTGCAGGCCGGAAACCGGAATATTTCCGTAAAGACCGGCGCGGACAGTCTTCAACATAGGCCGCACGAGAAGGAGGTACCCGAGAGCCCGTCCACACCGGATTTTAAGCCGAACGAGCCGGAGAATGCATCCATGACTAGCGAGACACTTAGCGACCTCCTCAAGGGCATGGAGACCCTCCAGCAGCAGGATGCGCTTCTGTCGACTCCAGCGGGCTCTGAGGAGGTTGACCGCCCCGACGTCGAGGTCATTGGGGAGAAGCCTGGCGATCCGGCTTTCACGGCTTCTGAAGGAGCCGAGAAACTGAAGCTTCGAGAGAAAATGGAGGAGATGAAGAAGCTGATCTCCGAGAAGCCGGTCGCGATCTCACTTCCATTGCTGCAAGGTAAACACAAGGAAGTTAAGTGAATTGTTAACTTCTACAAGTCGAGGTCAAGGAAGAAGGGGGCAAACATAATATTGAATTTGTCGGCCAGCTTTTTGCTGACCACGGCCCAATTGAAAAGCCGAGCTAAAGAAACCGAGCGGCTATGGAAAGAAAAGCTAAAGAGGATAGATCCCGAAAGATTCAGGCGGCCAGTGTTTAAAAACCATACCGCGACCTCTGAAGGAGATAAAAATCAAACCGGCGGTCTTATCCTACCGATTCCCTTGCAAGAAGGTCTCAATTATCCGGCTGAACCTGACTGCGGTTTATCTTTTGCAGGTGAACCGGAGACCACGATGAAACCGGGCGACTTGACATCATTTTTGTCTATGCTGCCGCCGCCTCCGCCTCTGCCAAGTGTTCGCGAGAAAGAGATGGCCGACTTCCAGAAAGAGGTCGACACACTGCAGGCGGCTTTGGACGCGCTGACCAAAACCCTGCGGATTAGGGACGAAGAAAAGCGGGTTGCCCAGGAGGCAGCCGAGAAAAGGATCCAAGAGTTGCAAACCATCTTGGAGCAAGAGACCACAAGGCTGCAGTCCGCACTGGAACAGGAGAGCATAAGGTTGAAGTCCGCGATGGAGCAAGAGACTGCCAGGCTCCAGATCGCGATGCAGGCCGCTGAGGCAAAGATTGCAGAGATGCAGGTCGCCTTGGAGCAGGAAAGGGCAGAGAAATATTTGCTGATGGCTAGACGGGCAGAAGGAGACAAAGAAGAGATTCCGCATCTTGAGGGCGGTGAAGGCCAAGATCCGCCAGCGGAGACCGACGGAGAACAGCGGACCGTACTGCCGACCTCTGGAAAACTGCCGGTTCCTGGCCGCTCGGCCTCCGGTGAGACTTCAAATCCATCGGAGGTCGCGGCACCCGGGCAGGCCGCAGTTTCAATCGGGCTAGGGGTTCAGGTGATCCCAATGATCCCATTTGCGAGAGTATAATGCAACACTGCGCGGGTTCATCAGTCTCTGCACTCGCTTCATAATCTGGTTAGCCAGGTGTACATTGTGATTGTGCAAACCGGTGAACAGGTCACGCGAATAAGACGAGATAGACAGGAAGGTGATAAGCAAGGCTGAGCGATTTGAGCGATCTAAGCCACACGAACAATTGAAAATTATGTTGTAATATATATTTTTTCTGCTGGATGTTGGACAATTTGGTTGTTGTAAATCGTTGTATTTTGTATTATGCTGCGAACTGTTTTCGGCTTATGCGGTTTGTATTTATGATCCCTATGCATGTGCTTTGTTCTGAAAAATCTAAGTATAGGATAGTAGTCGTGCGATCTGGCGAACAGATCCCCAGCTTGAATGATTGATATCCACAAGATTTGCCATGGAATTAGTCTAAGTGCAGGGACATAGTCGTGCAGACTGACGAACTAAACTGCGGCTTAGTTGTTGTGCTGATCCGTATTTCCTCCAGGTTTAGATCGCGCGGCGTGACGGCTAGCCGCAATTTAACATTGAGTACTGTACCTTCACTGGTTTTCTATAAATAGAGCTGACCCCGGAGATTTCATCACAAGATAGAAAAGATGCGGGCTAAGTCCAAGTCGTTGCGGTCTGACAAGGCCTCTGCGGTTAGGACTGACGCAGCCTCCGCATTCCACTCTATTGACCACAAAGAATGACGGCTTACAAAAGCGAGCTGGATGATTTTGTAGGGAAA
The DNA here is from genome assembly GCA_039583875.1 of Platanthera guangdongensis. NCBI lineage: Eukaryota > Viridiplantae > Streptophyta > Magnoliopsida > Asparagales > Orchidaceae > Platanthera > Platanthera guangdongensis. Next base: position 98,987,565 of record CM077162.1, on the reverse strand, counting down.
CACATGAAGGGAAGCCCGCTGGTCGTGCGGCTTCCGCTGCAGCACGAGCGGATTAATACATCCAATGTCAATCAGATCGCCATCCCAATCGACCACTTTGACTGCGATTTCCGCTTTTCGGTCATGATGGAGACCGTGGCGGTCTTAGACCATTATGGAGTTGTGCCAGGACAACTGCCACCGAACTCGATAGCCACCATATACAGCTTCATCTCCTACTTAAGATCGGAAAGAGTCCGGTTTTCAATGAAGTTGTTCAGAGAATGCTTCTCGGTGCGGTCTATCCCGGACTCCGGGACAAAGATCTTCCGGGGGAATTTGTACTTCAGCTGCAGGGGGCTGAAGATCGTCAACCTGGCGAATAAGATCACCAATTGGTCGGAGCGGTTTCTTATCTTCAAGGGAAACCTGGGGTTACTGCCAGTCAACCCGCAAATCCGCGAGGAGGCCGCCTTCGGCAGTGGCGGCTTGGACGGGATGGAGAAGGAAATCTACACCTTCTTCAAGGGGGAGCGGCTTGATGTAAACCATTACATCCCGCTGCTGTCGTCCTTAGAGGGAATTGAAGCAGAAGATAGTAAGCTCCCAACCGGCCGAATTGAACTTTTAGCCGCACGGTCTATGAACTGACTTTGACTTTATCTTTGCAGCTGCTGTGGCGGTCCCGCAGAACAAGCCGCAGACGCCTGGCGGCCTGACTCTCACCCAAAGAGAGAAGCGATCCAGGTGGGCCAAGCCGCCGCGAGCTGTGGAGGAGGAGGAGTCGGCCTCCTCCGGCGAGTTTATGCTGCAGGGAACGGGCAGCAGCCTGAAGGACGTCCATGGCAACCCGGCTTTGCAGTGGAGTCCGGACGGTGAGTCCTCGACGATCTCCACCGCCCTCCCTTACTGGGGAAAGGAAGAAGTAACCCGCCATACGAGCGTGGTTGGCTCTACGCTGTATGGCAAGCGCAACCTGAAGGCGCTGCGCTGAGTTCCAGCAGACGACCTGCCGCGGCTAGCCGCGCAAGTCGGGGCAAGGAGCTTCGTAGCAAGCCACTTCATGGGTCTTGCCTACAAGCAGTTAATGAAAGAGAGGAGCAGCCTGGAGAGGTAGTTAGAGGAACAAGTGGTAGAAAACAAGCGACTGAAAGAAAGGGAGGCGGTAAGTCGTTACCAGATACTCGTGCGGTTAGCATATTGGAACCGCGCGGCCTTACCTTTACTTCTTTTGCACGCAATGTATGACCCGGCCAACCCCACCTTCCAAGACAACGTCTTCCCGTAGGTCGTCTAAGGGATCGATGGAGTGCTTAACCGCCTCCGAGACCTTGGCGGCTTGGCGATCGGCTTCACCGACTTCACATGTGCTGACATCTACCCCACCCTGAAAGAGGAGGTCGCCGCCGTCTACAGGGCGATCAAGGGTAAAGGCAAGGTCGTCGAGGATGACGGCGAATAGGAGGAAGACGACGAGGAAGAGGGCGGCCAGGGAAGCCGGAGTGGATGTGCATCCTCTGAGTCTGGCGGTCAAGAATCCGAGACCGCGCGGCCAAATTCGACAACTTCTAGCGGTTCAGGCAGCTCGGCGGCTAGCAGCGGGTACTCTGAATCCTCCGTCGATATCGATGAAGGCGATGATTCAGGTTCTCCTGCGGCTAAGAAACTCAAGCCGGGCGATTAGAAGCTTTTTAATTTGTTTCTTGTATTTTGACCTTTTTGGGAAATCGGCGGTATTATTTTTTGTAAACCGCGCGATTAATGTTTTGTAACACTTAATGAAATAGAAATGAAGGACAACTTCACCTTTCTCTTTACTTTCCATCTCACTTTGCTTACTTCTTCAAGGCCGCACGGTCTCAGTATAACTTCTGATTTAATAAAATTCTTAATATCCGCGATCGATGTCAAGCGGGACAAGTACGCAATGTCTGCGATGAAGGTCAAGCGGGACAAGTATGTAATGTCTGCGACTGATGTCAAGTGGGACAAGTATGCAATGTCTGCGACGAAGGTCAAGCAGGACAAGTACGTAATGTCTACGACTGATGTCAAGCGGAATTTCCACTACACATCTGCGATTGATGTCAAGCGGGATGTGGAGGGCTTAAGAATTCAAAGGGTTTTTTGCCCCTATATGCATGCATGTTAGCATTATAAGTAAAGATAAGAAATAAACTTCAAATGAAAAGATAATGTTTGTTTGATGTTAAGGATGTGGCAAAAGGATATATGTTCGAAGCCTGACTTTGCCCCATTAATTCCAATTGTCAAGGGGACTTTATATACTATTCTGATCATAAGCATTTTTATCATATAGAGAAAAAGAAATCCCTGCTTGAACTATTGGGTAAGCCATGGAAGAAAGCCTGACATATTCTTGCTACTTTCCAGCTCTTGCAAGTTGATTATCTAATTCCCGGAGAGCTATGCAGCCTTCTGCCAGATGACCAATATCTTTATGATAATTGCAAAAAAGCCCCTCGTGCCGGTATTTGATTTTCGATTTCAAACGCCGAGGCTTTTTGAACTCAGGCATTCCTTGAATGATTATCAAAAGATCTTCCATAGGAATTTTGAACTTAACATATTTATCTGAACCTTTTTTACGCTTTGGAGTTTTCGGATGCGAAGATGTGGCTGGATGTATTTTCACAAACTCGGATAATCCGTTCTGTTGAAGAGACAATGTAGTTCTATCCTGAGGAAGAGGTGCAGATTTGCAATATTTAACTTGCGAAACATTTTGAGAAGAAATGAGTTGCTAATCACCAGAAGTTCCTTTAGATTGTTTAGCCATCTGATTCAGAAACAAGATGTAACCTTTATTCGCTTCTTCACCTATTATGAACTTATTAACTATATCAATAAGATCTCCAAAAGTTTTGGGGTACTTTGTGGTGAGCTTAAATTTCAAAGGGCCTTCTCGAAGTGCATTTATGAAAGCATGTAAGTAATAATCTTGATGGACGCTACAAACATCCAAAACTTCCTTTTGGAACCGGTCAACGAAATCCGGATTCGACTCGTCAATCCCTTGCTTGATTCGGATGAGAGCTCCAACATCTCTTCTCCGCTTCCTGTAAATGGTGAATCTTGAAATGAATTGACATCGAAGATCTTTAAAATTGGTTACCGATCGAGGTGGAAGACTATAAAACCATTCCCTTGCAATATCGCCAAAAGATATAACAAAGAGTTTGCATTTTATTCCATTTGACATGTTTCTTAGTGAAATGGCTGATTCAAAAGCTTGCAAATGAGAAAACAGATCATCACTACCAGAATACTCCGGGAGACACGGTACTCTAAAATCATCGGAAACAGTATCCCACCGAATACGATCAATGAATGGAGAAGGGGCCTCTTCTTCTTCCTTATAAGGAGGTTCATTTGCAACAGATTTCGGTGCATGCTCAACACAATTCGCAGAAAATTTATTATCATGGCCAAGGGACTCATTATTAAAATATGACCAATCCTGCACTTTTGAGAGATCCGCAGTAACTGACATGTAACTAGATTTATTCTGTCCCTTTGCAGGATCCATCTTGAAAAGAGGAAGATAACCGAACTTTTCCCAGTGACCGCCGAATAGCTGCGGCTTGAGTTGGCGGCTAGATGGCGCAACAAGTTGATAGGAAGACCGGTGGATAAGCAAGCAGGTAGAATGGCAGGTTCTACAGTGCTAGAGGCGGGCTGCAAGCTTTAGTCGGCGAATTCACGGCTTGCTCGATAGGCTGCCGAGCTCTAGAAGCTAGAGCGGCCTGACTCACTAGACCGCTGATTTCATCGACTAGTTGAGATCTGAAGGCCGCGTGTTAATTTTTGATGCACGAAAACGGACAGGGAGTCGGGCACCATCAGCTAACGGTTCGAGCACTGGGGGAAGGAAAGGAAAGGAGGAGACTGTTGACTAGCCGGTTACTAGTAGTCGCAGCTAAAGAACAGAAAAAGAGGCCGCTGGCAGTGACAACAACAGAGTTCGCCCGTCGCGGCTTAAATGCCACTCCTGCGATGGGCTTTTCTTTATTTGAGGTGAGAAACAGTTACATGAAGGATAAAAAGTGGAAGCCGGCCAGACTGCAAGCCGTAAAACACTAGACTTGAGACCGCAGCTCTTAACAGGCGATCTCCTTGATACAAGTCAGCGTGTCTTGGGGAGTGCACCCTCCCCCTATTTATAGGCTCGGGGGCCTGCCCAAGAGGGGAGGGCTAAAGTTACCGGCTGCCCGGGGTACAGGAGAACCGGGCAGAGGTGAGGGGAAGCAAATGAGCAGAAAAGAGAAAGGAAGGAAGCCGCGCGGCCTGGCGGATTCCTCCTGGCGAGCTGATGATCTGGGCCCTGGGCCTTGCCGTTGAGCAGGGTCGACTCACGCCGAACTTGGGTTGACGACACTCGTCGACCCGTGGTCGACGATTCTTACCAATCCTTCAAGGCAACATTTGCCCAACCCGACGATCCTTTAAGGCAACACTTTGCCCATAACCCCATTCAGGTCGGTGATTGGTAACCTTTACCAACACAGTCAATCATCCAACTTCTCCACATCTCTTATGTGCGACCCTGCAGGCTCATATCGCGTTGGCAGTGAGATTACATGTTTGACCACTTCTAGATCACCATGGTAACTCCAACAGACTCCCACTTGATCTTGAAAGTATCAAACCAAAAACCTCACAAACAATGAGCGGCATCTAGCAATGCATCATTGCTCCCCAAGCAATAAGAGTTTATAACTCATAAGCCTTTATGACCAATGTATCAGCGTTGTCTTTGTCCCTTTGTCCCTTACATCCGGAAAGAACTAGAGGCATGGACCGTGTCACCCTCGTAATAGCTCAATCCAAGTTTCTTGATCCAGGACGGACTTCCAGAGAATGGTGAGTCCAATATCACATATTGACTCAACCAAGCATGGCCATGCATTTCTCAGTCCAGTTCCATCAAGGGGCCCATGGATGCAACTCCTGTCATACAGGAGGACAAATCCGATATCTGCTCACACACAAACACCCAAATGATTCGTAACATGCCCAACAACCACCCTTATCATCAACCTTTCTCAAGGAAGACTTTAGATGGCATCAAAGCACGCTCTTCCTCACTTGATGAATGCTGTGACTTCAGGTCAAAGGACCACAACACCATTGTCAATTGAGACCTACTCGTGACACGATTGGATGACAATCCACAGAGTAGTCTCAGGTTGGGTCTGTCCAGTACAACTTGTTCACTAACAAGTACCCACGTGATGACTTGATATCACAATATCATGACCTGTGAGAACCGGTCATCAATCAACGCACGTGCTAGCCTTCATGTACCATCATCACCCTTAGCTTCTATGATGATACTCGACCAGGGACCTTTTAAGAATGAAGCTTCAAATAAATCATAGGCTCTCACATTCAAGTCATGTACTTGATGTCCCATGGAAGCGAACATTCTAAGGGTATCTATTATGTTAACATTTAACTATCATATAGAAAAAAAACTCATAATAAAAGAACTTGCAATTAATTGTAAGAGAAAAACTAGGTACATTGTTCATCATATGAACAAATGGCCAACAAAATACATGTTTACATGCAATCCACAAGATTCTCACTAGATTTGATCATTTAGGTATCGTATACCCATCGATCTAGTATGACCATCATGCTTTCTCTACGCGAGAAGCTTTGTCAGTGGATCCGCAATATTCTCCTCAGTCGGCACTCTTCAAATGTTCACATCTCCTCGTTCGACAATCTCACGAATAAGATGAAACCGCGAAGTATGTGCTTGGAGCGCTGATGGGATCTAGGTTCCTTAGATTGTGCAATTGCACCATTGTTATCATAGTAGAGAACTACGGGACCAACAATGCTAGGAACTACATCAAGCTCGCAGATGAATTTCCTAATCCATACAGCCTCCTTCGTCGCATTAGCTGCGGCGATATACTCGGCCTCTATTGTAGAATCAGCAACTGTCTCTTGCTTGGAACTCTTCCAGCTCACAGCTCCTCCATTCAGGCAAAACACAAAACCTGACTGAGACTTGGCGTCATCTCTATCAGTTTGGAAGCTAGCATCCGTGTAACCACTTACAACGAGCTCTTCCTCTCCACCATACACCAAGAACACATCCTTAGTCCTTCTCAAGTACTTCAGGACATTCTTGACTGTAATCCAGTGACACTCACCGGGGTCTGACTGATACCTGCTAGTCATGCTCAAAGCAAAGGAGACGTCGGGTCGAGTACATAACATAGCGTACATGATTGATCCAATTGCCGAAGCATATGGAATCAACTTCATGCGGTCCTTATCTTCACAAGACTTTGGACACTGGTCCTTAGAGAGATTCACACCATGAGACATGGGCAAAAATCCTTTCTTGGACTCAAGCATGTTGAACCGCTTCAACACCTTTTCGATGTACGTACTCTGGGTCAAACCCAGCAACTTCTTTGATCTATCTCTATAGATCTTAATACCGAGTATATAAGTCGCTTCACCCAAATCCTTCATTGAAAAGCAGTTCCCTAGGTTGTTCTTAACAACTTTCATGGTAGGAATGTCATTCTCAATCAATAGTATGTCATCTACATACAATATCAGGAAGACAACAATGCTCCCACTGATTCGCTTGTAAACACAAGGCTCATCTTCATTCTTGATGAAACCAAACTCTTTGATTTTCTCATCAAAAAGAAGATTCCAACTTCGAGAGGCCTGTTTCAGTCCATAGATGGACTTATTCAGCTTGCATATTTAGTGGCTTCATCTGGTGATACAAAACCCTCGGGTTGTGTCATATACACTTCCTCAAGGAGGTTTCCATTAAGGAAAGCCGTTTTGACATCCATCTGCCAGATTTCGTAGTCATAATACGCAGCAAAAGCAAGCAATATCCTTATGGACTTTACCATGGCAACAGGGGAAAAGGTCTCATCATAGTCAATACCATGAATTTGCTTGAAACCCTTAGCCACCAGTCGCCCTTTGAATGTTTGTACATTCCCATCCATGTCGGTCTTCTTCTTGAAGACCCACTTGCACCCTATAGGTCTTACCCCTTCAAGTGGTTCCACCAAGTTCCAAACTTGGTTTGCATACATGGAGTCCATTTCGGATTTCATAGCCTCAAGCCATTTGTCGGAGTCCGGTCCATTCATAGCCTCTTGGTAGGTTGCTGGTTCATCATCATGATCCATAAGCAACACATTACCTATTTGAGACACGAGAAATCCATATCTCTCAGGCTCAAACCTCGGTCTACCAGATCTACGTAGGACTTGTGTTCCTTGAGCAGGTTCTCTAGCTACAACATCTTGTAGTCCTGTCTTAGAATCCAATTCCGGTTCATTCACTACATGTGGTTCTTGAACTTCTTCAAGCTCTACCCTTTCAGTCTTTCTTGATAAGAACTCTTTCTCCAAGAAGACACCAGTCCTTGCGACAAACATTTTGCCCTCAGACGGTAGGTAAAAGTAATACCCTTTCGTTTTCTTAGGATATCCCACCAGATAACAATTATCCGATTTGGGTTCCAGCTTGTCAGGCATTTGACGTCTCACGTATGCCTCACAGCCCCAAATTTTAATGAACGACATACTAGGACGCTTCCCAGTCCATATCTCATATGGTGTCTTCAGAACTGTTTTCGTTGGAGCGCGATTCAATGTCATTGCAGCAGTCTCTAAAGCAAAACCCCAAAAGGAAACAGGCAAGTCTGCATGACTCATCATCGAACATACCATGTCTAACAGAGTACGATTTCTCCTCTTAGACACACCATTATGTTATGGTGTTCTAGGTGGAGTGAGTTGTGATACAATACCACACTCTTTCAGATGATCACGGAACTCATGACTCAGTTATTCGCCACCTCGATCAGATCGGAGTGCTTTAACCCTTTTACCCAACTGGTTTTCTACTTCATTCTTGAACTCTTTGAACTTTTCAAAGGTCTCGGATTTGCACTTCATAAGATACACATATCTGTATCTACTGAAATCATCAGTAAATATAACAAAGTAGAAATACCCACCTCTAGCCATGGAACTCATGGGTCCGCATACATCACTATATACAATACCCAAGAGATCCTCAGCCCTCTCAGTATAACCAGTGAAAGGAGCTTTAGTCCTCTTGCCTAACAAACAAGATTCACATCGCTCAAATGATTCATAATCAAATGAGTCCAAAAGTCCATCTCTATGGAGCTTGGATATGCGCTTCTCGTTGATATGGCCCAAATGACAATGCCAGAGAAATGTAGGGTTCGAGTCATTTGTTCTTAGTCTTTTATTATTTTCTACATTATAGATCAGATGGTCCAAGTTCAAAACATAAAGACCATTAAACAATTGGGCTACAGCATAACAAACATCATTCTTAAATATAAAACAACAATTGTTCTTAATTATAAAAGAAAATCCAATCATGTCCAAACATGAAATAGATATAATGTTTCTAGTTATGGCCAGAACAAAATAACAATTATCTAGTTCTATTACAAGCCCACTAGGCAAAGAAAGACGGTAAACCCCTACGACTACAGCAGCAACTCTTGCTCCATTGCCGACGCGGAGGTCCACCTCCCCTTTACTCAGCAATCTTCTCCTTCCCAGTTCCTGCACATTTGTACGAATGTGAGAACCACATCCGGTATCCAATACCCAAGATGAAGGAGCAGAAAGGTTTATCTCTATAATGTGAACATTTGAAGCGGAAGTCATACCTCCCTTCATTTTCTACAGACCTTCAATGTATGAAGGACAGTTCCTCCTCCAATGACCAGCCTTGCCATAGTGGTGGCATTTCCCTTCCTTCACCGTGCTTTTCTTTTTCATCAGTGCAGAAGACTTGGGCTCAAGATATGACTTAGGTCCCACCTTCGTCTTCTTAGAGCCCTTGGCCTTGCCCTTGCCCTTATGCACCATCAGTATGGGGCTGGCAGGCTTGGCCTTCTTCATATTGATTTCGGCAGTTCTCAACATGCCTAGGAGTTCGGGCAGTGTCTTGTCTATTTCATTCATGTTGTAGTTCAAGACGAACTGCTCATAACTGTCCGGCAACGATTGCAGGATCAGATCTGTGGCCAACTCTTGACCAAGAGGAAAACCCAGCCTTTCAAGGTTCTCTATATACCCAATCATCTTGAGTACGTGAGTCCCTACTGAGTCTCGAACTCTCATCTTGCACTGAAACAACGCTTTTGTGACGTCGAACCTCTCTTGACGAGCCTACCCTTGAAACATTTTCTTGAGATGCTCGTCAATCTCCTTGCACCCCATGTTCTCATGTTGCTTCTGAAGCTCAGAGTTCATAGTGGCAAGCATAAGGCATTCGACATCTAAAGCATCATTAGTATACTTCTTATAAGCATCATTCCCAGCACAGGAAGAGTTCCCAGTCGGCACCTCAGGGGCTTCTTCTTCCAAGACATAGAGCTTTCGCTCTTGCCTGAGAACAATTCTCAGGTTCCTGTACCAGTCCATGTAATTAGTCCCACTGAGCTTATCCTTCTCAAGGATGGCTCTCAGAGACAACGTGGAGTGTGAAACACTTGCCATGGAATTCTACAAGAATTTATGCAGAATAAAATCAGTACCAAAATTTCAAATACAATTTATTTTAATTTGGACTTCAATTAAAACACTCCCACTATTTTATTCGAAATGATAGCCCTCACTAACAATTCGGAGAGTTCATGCGAGCTACTCTCTTAGTGGACAAGATCCGTATTTCACCAACACAATGAGTCAGCTTTGGCTTTCCTCTCACGATGCGGTTATTTAGGTAGGCAACGCTTGCCAATTGCATCCTCATGCAATTCTTGTATGGTTGGTGAATAACTCCTTACTCGCATCCATCATATGGTGCATGCCAACCCTATGCCACTAGGCACTCAACCTTTGAGGTCACCTAGTTAAGTTGGACCCGATGTCGACGGTGGGATATCACAATTATCCGCTCGCACCCTTACCAAGATAGATTAATGTACCTTGCTTTAGCAAGCCCACACTTCATCGATCGAGGCAGGAAGAGTGTCATCCATCGGAAGGAATCCGAACACTTAATATTTGATGAAGGGATTTTGATTATAGGTTAACAGTTAACCATGATCAACATTTGATCAATGTGCACATCCAAAGAAAAACAATTTTTCTAAAACCACAAGCATCCCTTATGTGCACAACCTGACACCATCAACATTTGATAGAAGGAAGGGCTAAATCTGAACATCCAGAAACTTCCAAATCCTCAGATTTACATGCATTGGACAAAAGCAAAGACAACTCAACTTAAAGCAGTAGACAAGCTCATCTCTCTATGTTGGATTCAAAATCCAAAACAATCTCGAGGGATGGTTACTGCTAAGGAGACTACAATTTCTAACAATTAGAAATTTCCACGAAATCCCAGAAGTTCTTGGCGGGGTACCAAGACTAAATCTAGACATTTAGAACACTTCTAAATCCCTAGGTTTACAAGCACTGGAATAACAAAACTTCCAATACAACAATCATGGCCGCAACCTCGCTCTGATACCACTGTTGGGTTTCTCTATGAGGATGGCACAACACTTGTGCACGCAGCAGAAGAATAAAAACATCAAGAAAAACCCAAAAGAGATGGGATCGGGCCATGGTAGTTGAATCAAGAAGTTAACATACAACTAGGCAAAAATTACCTCGGTGGCGTTGAGTCACAACTCAACGGAGATGCTCCAAGCTTCGTGTTCTTGCTGGTGGCGAGTTCTATGTGGAATGATATCCACGTCTCTGCAGAAATCCACACGAGCGGGAGAACACCGACTTTTCCGTCGCACGGATAATCGGGAAGGAGAATGACCACACCTTGCTTTTCCACGGACTGCTAGGTCCGTTCCAGGGATAGCAACACCAGCGACAATCGCCGGAGAGGAGGAGGTCGACGGAGTGAGCACGACGGCGGAACACTTCCGTCGGCGGGATTCGGGATCGGCGGACCGAACGAAGAATCGCATCCGATTCGATCAGTAAGCATTCCCGAAAACCCTAAGTATCTATTTATACCAAAGGCATAAACAGTATGTCATCCGCCGACCACCCAGAAAATTAGGGTTCCAGAATCGGCGAGAATCACCTAGCAGATTCGGTGAGAATCAATCGGCGAGAATCACCTAGGATCGGCGAGAATCAGTCGGCGAGTATCAGTCGGCAAGAATCAGAGTACAATACTCGACGATTCACGTCGAACGTGGGTTGACGATAATCATCGACCTGCGGTCGACGATCGTCGACCCTCGGTCGACTATTCTTACCAATCCTTCAAGGCAACATTTGCCCAACCCGACGATCCTTTAAGGCAACACTTTGCCCATAACCCCATTCAGGTCGGTGATTGGTAACCTTTACCAACACAGTCAATCATCCAACTTCTCCACATCTCTTATGTGCGACCCTGCAGGCTCATATCGCGTTGGCAGTGAGATTATATGTTTGACCACTTCTAGATCACCATGGTAACTCCAACAATAAATCCATGCAAAAAAAGAGACTGAACAAACCACCACTTGAAAATACGAATATGCAGGCTTAGAAGCACATCCTATGCATGATAGCCGGTCCAGATTCATCATATTCATCCTTAGATATCAACATCTGCATCGTAGAAACATACACAAACATGAGAAGAATGGATAACAGATTTTGAAGAGTATAAATCATTTAAAATGAATAAAAACAAGAATTGTTGAAATGCTAATTCAGCTCAATTCAATTGCATACAAACTGAGACAAACTAATGCTCATATACATAGTTGGCACTTCAGTAAAATAGAAGGTGTAACTTAAACCAACCACAATTACCGGAACTTTCACCAACAGAACATGTCCAAAAACCAATTTCCATAAGCACAAATATATCATGAACACTTTCCTTGATCTATGAAATCCAGAAACAAACCTCCAAGTGTCTAAGCTCTGGAAGCCAGTACGAACTCACCCTATCTAGCGATGCTGGCCTATCACGCACATAAGTAAGCACAACCAGATTGGCCGACTGGCATTCCGCCATAAGAGTCGCCTTACTTGTTGGGCTGCAAAGTGCCTGAATCATCAAAAAAAAGTAAATAAAATCTGAAACTCGGACTTAGGAGATTCCTGGATGATGTATCCATGATGGTTAGGGGTACTCGATCTGGATAGTAATCCGCAGGGGGCGGGTGGGGGGTAATATGCTCGGGACATTCTCCAGAAATGACTCGGTGGCGGCAGCGATGATGAGGCTCGACTTCCCTGTGCGTACATCCCTGACTACCACAATGCGGACTCCCGAGAGGCTGACGAAGTTCGTTGGGCTGCTGGACGCGGCCATGCATCGACGGAGTAGATCTTCGGGAAGATGGTTTCGCTGGAAGTGGGCGGCGAGCGGAGATAAATCTCTATACAATGGAGGCTGGGGACCTGGGGTTATTAGCAAGGCAGGAGAAAAGATATGCTCTAGTGCGAGAGTAGGGCAGCCGAATAGGATCTAAAGGTCGACCGTGCATGAAGTTTTTTGGCTAATGGTTTAGTTTTTTGCCATGAATTTGTTATCCATGGCTAGTACTTAATTATTAGCCATGAAATATGAACCGTGGATAATACTTAACTATTAGCCACGATTTTTAGTCCCTGGCCAAAAAAAGTGTAGCCAATACTCAATTTTCTAGTAGTGTCTGAGTAGAGTACTCAATCTTGATATTCCTGGGAAAGTTAGTAAGAACTTTAAAGTTATCTGATTTATTTCTCAAAAAGAACACCAAGTGAATCTAGAGAAATCATCAATAATTACTAACGTATAAGACTTTCGTCCTAAACTTTGTACTACAATAGGATCAAAGAGGTCCATATATAGTAGGTACAAAATCCTGGTTGAATCTGTTGGGTACATTGGAAAATGTGTTCCATATTTGGAGAAGCCCCACCTAACTCAATGATATGCATCAAGTTGTATTTGATGTTGTGTTGAGTTATCATGTGCAGGTTAAGTAAATGGAAGAAAAATTTTCTAAGTACAAGTGTCGACACTTGGGAATGGTTGTGTCGACACCAAGGGCCAGATTGTGTCGACACCCAGAATTTGTGTCGACACACAGAAAATCTGTCGACAATGATGTGTCCACACCAAGGTCCAGATTGTGTCGACATCATCAGGATCTATGTCGACACACAGAGAAGCTGTCGACACATTCCAGAATTCTGTCGACAACGACTATGTCGACACACAGAACTTGTGTCGACACACACCAGAATTCTGTCGACACCAACTTTATCAATACAAGGAGTGTTTGTGTCGACACATAGGACTTGTGTCGACACATTCCACAGAAGCTGTGTCGAGAAGTAAAAGTGAAGCTGTGTCGACATCATCAAGACTTGTGTCGACACATGGACTATGTGTGTCGACACATGTAAAGTATTCACTCGACATTCTCTGCTACTGAGTCAAAGTCCAATGAAGGTTGAAGTAATACAACTAGAGACTTGACAGCTGTCATTACTGACATTGTTGTCACATCTGTCAGATGTGTCAGAAGAAAGTTTGGAACCGGAACAGCCGGTAACCATGGATGAAACCTATATATAGATGTGTTATCTCAACAATAAGAAGTGAATCGAGCTAATCAAGCTAATCAATTATAATCTCTGAAGGATTGAGGATCCAGAAGAAGAGAAATAAGAAACAGTCAACAGATTGTAGAGAGAGAAAAATAAGAAGGATAGAAGTTCTCATCCAGTGAAGGCAGATCCTGAACAGTCTGCCTGAAGAATTCAGATCAAGTCTGAAGAAGAATTCAGATTAATTTCTCAAGGAAGCTGATTGAAGATCAACTCCACCACCAAGAAGATCAACCCTACTTTGTACAGATTCAAGAAGCTTTGAAGAAAGCTAAGACAGGTTGATCCTTAAGTAATCAGTTCTATCAAGAACTGATCAAGAAGCCTTCAACCAATTCTATCTTCATCTTGTTGAAGATATCATTATCTTTTCATCAATAATTTTTGTAGGATCTATTATAGATCTGAGTGTAGGATATTTACTTCTCTGAGTTGTAAGTCTAAATTATAAAGGCTGAGGTAGGGCTGAGTGCCTGAGGTAGGGGAAACTGTTCCCTGAGTTGTAGGCCTGTAAAAGAGGCTGAGATGGGGCTTTTGCCTGAGTTGTAGGTGTGGGGTGTCACTCTAAGTTGTAGGCCTGTGGAAGAGGCTGAGGTAGGGCTTGTGCCTGAGTTGTAGGAGTGTGGATTCACTCTGATTTGTAGGAACCAGTCTTGGTTTTGAGCTATAAGATCTGTGGATCTTAGAAGAGGGAAGGAAGTTATGATGAATCTAGTATACTGCTAGATAGGTGAAGGGAGAAAGTGGATGTACCCATCATTTTGGGAACCACTATAAAACTGGTGTGCAATCTGTAAAATACTGTGTGTATGTGAATGCTGTGCTGTGTTTTCTGCTAAATAAATATCTAAATTAGATAAAATTATCTGCCTAAGTCAGAAAAAGAATTGAACCTATTCACCCCCCCCCCCTCTAGGTGTTTGGAACATCTTGAAACCAATTCTTTTAAGTGGTATCAAAGCGAGGTTACTCAAAGAATAGACTTAACAGTCTGAGTAGATCTCCAAGGCAGAAATCTATTAGGCAAAATGGGTTCCATTGAGAATCATAAGGAGTTTGGTTACATGAAGTTACATATATGCAGGAAAGAGATTTTTGGCATATGGAAAGAAAGAGTTAGAATGTTTATGGAAGCTTCAGATCCAAGAATCTATATGACAGTCAAAGAAGGGTCATTCATCCCAATGAAAGCCTCAGTTCTTGATGCAAATCTCGGGACACCAAAGGACTATTCTGAAATGACAAAGGATGAGATCATCTTGTCTACTATGGATAAGAGAGCACAAAATATAATTGTCAGTGTTCTAGATGATTCAACATTCCAAAATTTGATTCACTGCAAGACCTTCAAAGAAATGTGGGACACTTTGATTGTCTACATGGAGGGTTTAGAAGAGGTGAGAGAAGATAGGAAGTCTATGCTGAATTAGGAGTATAAAAGTTTTAGACAATCTAAAACAGACAGCATAACTGAATATTAAAAGATGTTCTTCAGAATAGTTAATGAACTGATGTCATATGGAAGAGTATTCAGCACATATGAGTTAAATGATAAGTTTCTGAGATCATTAACTAAGGACTGGGACACTAAGTTATGTGACGTTAGGGAAGTGTCCAGACTAGCAGAAATCTCACCTCCAACATTATTTGGCAAACTGCTTTCATATGAAATGCAGCTGATGGTCAGAAAGGAGGAGGAGAAAAGTAATAAAGTTGATTACAGAGATAATTCAGTGGCCTTCAAGACTGAAGCCATAAGAAAGGATAGGAGGATGTCTCCATCTCTTCTTAGGAAAGCTGCAGAAGTAGTTTCAGAACGTTCTGACAATCACACATCAGATAGTCTAATTTCTGATGAAGACTTAGCTGCTTTCTCAAAACAATTTCAAAGGTTCTTGAAGAAGAAACAGTGGAGATCCAAGTCATCCTCCTCACAATCCAAGGATGATTACTATCAGAAAAAGAAATCCTATAGGAAGGACAGGTATGGTTCTAAACCTAGTAAATTATCTTCAACTAAGATTGTTTGTTATTGTTGCAACAAGCCTGGACATGTTGTAGCTGATTATCCTGAAAAAAGGAAAGAATCTAATGATAAGAAGAAACTAAAAGACAAGGGAAAGAAGGAGAAATCCTTTGTTGCAAAAAAGCAAAAAAGCTGGTCAGATTCTTCATCATCAGATTCTGAAGCTGAAGTTGAAGCTGAAGCATACATAGGACTGTTGGCAACTGAAGAGGATGCAGAAGAGGTTGAGTTCTTGAAATTACTGGACTCAGTAAATGGAATTGAAGAACATTGTTGTAAAGGACTGATGTCCTTGACAGAAGAAGATCAGTGCTAGGATCAGCCTGGTCCTAGTAAGGT
This sequence comes from Platanthera guangdongensis, assembly GCA_039583875.1. Taxonomy (NCBI): domain Eukaryota; kingdom Viridiplantae; phylum Streptophyta; class Magnoliopsida; order Asparagales; family Orchidaceae; genus Platanthera; species Platanthera guangdongensis. Next base: position 98,971,578 of record CM077162.1, on the reverse strand, counting down.
AAACAATTCTTCAATAGGTTCTGATTACTATACTGTATCAGAATCAGAAGCATCTGCATCAAGATATGTGGATGAATCTGAATCTTAAGGAGATGTTCATCAACTTATTAATGAATATGGTGATCTGCTGCAAGCACTTAAGAAAAGCAGAATCCTTAACAAAGCACAGGCCAAGGAAATTACTGCTCTTAAGCTGGCTGCATTAGATTCAGAAAAAATGCTGGATCTAAAGATGAATGAAGTAGCCAAATTGAAAAACATAACTGTTATTCAGATGGGTACTATTACATTCAAGAATGATCAAATCAAAAGTCTGGAAGTCAAACTTTAGAAGGAAAAAGATCTGGTGGATAAATTCTCCAAGCCAAAATCAGTCTTACCTTTAATTGATGATTTTATTCCCAAAAAGGGTAAGACAGGATTGGGATTTAAGGGAAATGCAAGGGCTGTCAATTCCAAAAGAAAATGCAAAGCCCCAGTACAGCCTCTAACCTTCAAACCCCCCATTTCCTTCAGAAAAGTGTGGCAGCCAACTAATAGATATGATCATGATATCATACATGGTTATGGTAAGTCTGATATTCTGAATGACAAGGGTGTAGCTCTAGCACTCAAGCAAAGAACCACTGTACCAACAGTGTTAAGAACAGCTGACAGCAATGCTGTTAAAACTATACCTAAAAAGAGGTATAATAAATATGAGTGTTGGTGTTGTGGTAAGATAGGGTATTATGCCATGGATTGCTGACACAACACCACGGTCAGGAAGAATGTCAGCTTACCTGTGAGGAAGGCTGCTGGTAAGAATATCAAGTTTCAATCTACCTTGAACCTAGAACCCAATAAAAATTGGGGTTCTAAGGTAGATTAATTTTATTTGCTGCAGGTGGGTCCAAGTTGTCATACCCCTATATGGTACTTGGACAGTGGATGTTCCAGGCACATAACTGGAACAAGAAGAATGTTAATGGACTATACTCCCATAGAGAGTGGACCCAAAGTGATCTTTGGTGGATCATAAAAAGGGGTCATAAAAGGGTTTGGTAATATTTCTACTAGTTCTATAACAATCACTCAAGTGGCTTATGTAAAAGGTTTGAAACATAACTTGATAAGCATAAGTCAGCTGAGTGATCTTGGGTATGACACTTCATTTATTAAGAATGGGTGTCAGATCAAATGGATAAGTGATCAGAAGGTGATCTTGTCTGGTCATAGAAAAGGGAATGTTTATTTTTTAAATTTTGATTATGAAAATAAGAACTCTCCTGTATGTTTAGTTGCAGATGAGAAATCATCTCAGTGTGTCCAATGTTTCAATAGGCTAGCTCATCTAAACTATAAGACTATAGGCCAACTCTATAGTTTAGAGTTAGTGAGGAATGGTCCTCAGTTTAAGTGCATAAAAGAGGGTATATGTTCAGCTTGTCAAAAAGTCAAGCAGACCAAATCCTCTTTTCATAGTCTTGATACCAAAGACTCTGTGAGGTGCTTGTACCTCTTACATATGGATATATTTGGTCCTATGCCAGTTCATAGTCTAGGTAGGAAAGTCTATACATTTGTGGTAGTAGATGACTATTCTAGATTTACATGGGTTTTCTTTTTGAGGCAGAAATCTGAAACCCCTACTATCTTTCATAACTTTGTTAAACAAACTCAGAATGAAGTAAACAATTTAGTGGTCAAAATCAGAAGTGACCATCGGACTGAATTTCAGTCTGATTGTATGATAAGGTTTTGTGAAGAACTAGGGATTCATCAGGAATTCTCCTCACCTAGAACACCTCAGCAAAATGAAATTGCTGAAAGAAAGAATAGAACTCTTATTGAGGCTGGTAGAACTCTACTAAGTGACACTTCTCTCCCAGAATATTTCTGGACTGAGGCAGTAAATACTGCTTGTCATGTTCTCAATAGAGCATCTATAACTAAGAACCACTAAAAACTCCCTATGAGATTATGAAGGGCAGAAAACCAAACATATCCTACTTTAGGATCTTTGGTAGCACGTGTTATGTGCTTAACACGGGAAAGTCTCACATAACTAAGTTTACTGCCAAATCCCAAGATGGGATATTTGTTGGGTACAACAATAACAGTAAGATATATAGGGTCTACAACTTGACTACACAAGTTGTAGAAGAATCTGTTCATGTAGTGTTTGATGAATCTGAGCTAATTAACTATGAGTTGTCTAGCAATTCTTGTAGCTCAACAGGTTTAAAAGAAAAGTTGGACATGCTGACTATTAATGAAGACCAAACTGCAAGGCAGGATGTGGAAAATGATGATTGTTATCCAGGGGGAGTACAAGGTCCACAAGCTGACATTGAAGACAATGAAGTTCAGCATAGTGGAGAAATTGAAGAAGTTCAAATTGCTGATAGAATGCCTCCAGCAATAAGAAATCTAAAGGATCATCCAGCACACCAAATTATTGGTGATCCCAGACATGGTGTGCAAACTATAAGCAAACACATGAACACAATGCTTTGCTCAAGTTTCCTGTCACAGTTGGAACGAAAGAGATTTGAAGAAGCCATACAAGACTCCAATTGGATTGATGCAATGCAGGAGGAGCTGAATCAATTCAGAAGGTGTAAAGTATGGAAGCTGGTTCCAAAACCAAAGGATCATAATATTATTGAGACAAAGTGAATCTACAGAAAAAAAATAGATAAAAATGGCATCATAGTGAAGAACAAAGCAAGACTGGTTGCCAAAGGTTATAGACAGGAGGAGGGCATTGACTTTGATCAGACATTTACCCCAGTGGCAAGGTTGGAAGCAATAAGGCTATTCCTTGCCTTTGCTGCCTTCCAAGGTTTCAAAGTATACTAAATGGATGTCAAGTCAGCTTTCCTAAATGGTAATTTGAAAGAAGAAGTCTATGTTCAACAGCCCTCAGGTTTTGTTGATCCACTTTATCCTGATTATGTTTATAGACTTAAGAAAGCTTTATATGGTTTGAAACAAGCCCCAAGGGCTTGGTATGAAACATTGTCTACCTTCCTCATTGAAAATAAATTTTCAAGGGGGAAAATAGACAAGACTCTATTCTTTAGGGAGTCAAAGGGCAAGATGATCCTAGTACAGATTTATGTTGATGACATAATATTTAGATCTACAAAAAATAACCTTTGTAGGAAGTTTGCAAAACTTATGCAAGGTAAGTTTGTGATGAGCAGTATGGGTGAGCTCAAATTCTTCTTGGCACTCCAAGTATGACAGACTGATGATGGCTTGTCCATATCATAGTCTAAGTTCACCAAGGAGTTAATTAAGAAATATGATATGGAGTCATCCACCAGCATGAGAACTCCAATGGGGACAAGTATGCCTTTAGTCAAAGATAATGCAGGAAAACCTGTAGATGAGTCTTTGTATAGAGGGATAATTGGCTCCCTTCTATACTTAACTGCCAGTAGACTAGACATTATGTATGCTACATGTGTCTGTGCTAGGTACCAAGCAATCCCTAAAGAATGTCATTATACTGCAGTTAAAAGAATTTTGAGATATCTTAAGGGCACACCTAATCTTGTTCTTTGGTACCCTAAGAATAGAGACTTTCTACTAACTGGTTTTTCAGATGCAGACTTTGCAGGTTGCAAAGAAGATAGAAAGAGCACCACTGACGCATGTAAGTTTCTAGGTCATAGACTGGTGTCATGGAGCAGTAAGAAGCAGACAAGTGTGGCAATTTCCACTGCATAGCCTGAGTATATTGCTGCAGGCAGTTGCTGTGCTCAGCTTTTATGGATTCAACATCAACTTGAAGACTATGGTCTCAAGGTAAGTAAAACTCCACTATTTTGTGATTATACAAGTGTTATTTCTATTGCTAAAAATCATGTATCACATAGTAGAACAAAGCATATAGAAATTAGATTTCACTTCATTAGAGAGCCTGTTGAAAAAGAAGATATTTGTTTGGAATTTGTCACCACAAATAATCAAATTGCTAATATGTTTACTAAACCACTTGATGAATCTAAATTCAATTATTTCAAAATTGATTTAGGCATGTTAGACCTAGAGTAACTTGGTAAATCTGGCTAAGTAATTCAATGTCGACATATAGTAGTTAATGTCGACATAAAAGAAAATCTGTGTCGACATATAGTAGTTTGTGTCGACACTTAAGGAAAGTTGTGTCGTAACAACAAAATAGTGATAAGATAGTGGTGTCGACACTCAGAGTTTGGTGTCGACACATAGAAGTTCTATCATTTAGATAGTAGTGTCAACACATACAGAAGTCTGTGCCGACACACAGATATTACATTCAACTATTAAGAAGTTTGTGTCAACACATCGCAAACTGTGTCGACATATAGTATTTTTTGACTCTGTCGAGACATTAGAAGTCTGTGTCGACACAATCTCTACAATGTCGACACATTAATTATCTATTACCTCGCCTTTTGACCTTCTGTGTTGACAAACATATAAATAGGTCACAGAACAATTTTGTCGACTACGCTCTCAACATTTTCGAGACCACATCTTTGAGTCCACAAACCTTCATCTCTCTTCTCCTCAAATTTCTCGTCACCAATGGAGCTAAAGTTGGAGACCAACGTCAACAAAGGCTATGAGTTAGTTCGCAATGCTTTTGAGAGTGCTGCGACTGAGATTAGAGATGTAATAACCCTAATCAAATAAAATGGTTTAGAATATCTAGTTTCAGAACCTACCAAGATCTGGAAGACGGATATTCTTGAATTCTATACAAAAGAAACTCTGGATTCAACTGGAATGAAGTTTAGGTCATCAATTCAAGGAAGCAAGGTGAAACTTACCCAAACGCGTCTGAGGAAGACACTCCAATTGCCCAGGACTTAGGAAGATGATGAAGTCACATCTTCAATGACAAAAGAAGCTCTTCAATGGTGTGGCCTGGATACCACCACTAAGATTGAATCATCAATGCAGAGGAAGGGGATGAACTCGCAAGGAAAGTTTCTCTCAAAGATTTTGGGAAAAGTCATTCTCTGCAAACCAAGAGGACTTGATAGTATCTCAGCCTATATATTCAGCTTAATGGCTAGAGTTATTTTCAGAATAAAAACTAACTGGTATGTAGTGATCTTTGACAAGATCAAGGAAAGCTTGAAGAAACCTAATCTAGGAAGAATACTGAGTCTGTATCTAGCAATGAATATTCCTGAAGTAATGAATCACACAACATGATCTAGAATAAACCACATGAGAAGGATGGATATGAAAATACTGTCCAGGTGGGAAAGAGTTTGACAAAAGATGGTTCTACACCATAGAAACAACCACACTTAAAAAAGAAAAAGACAGCCCCCAGGAAACCTGAATCTTCTAGTGATTCAGAAGAACAAATAATCTTTAGTTCAGATGAAGAACAACAAGAATCTACAAGGAAATCATCTGCCCCTAAGAATGTAGATGATAGTCAGATGCAGGGGGAGCATATTCTAGAAAGCACCATCCAACTGGATCAAGTCCAAGATGTGCTTCCTCTAGGGAGAGCCAATGAGCTTTCACCAACTCAACAAGAGGTCTTGCCTCTAGAAAGTTCTCCTGAGAAAGAGCAAGCTGCATTAGAGAGTGAAACAGCCAGTCAAACTATTCTTGAGGTAATATGTGATATTAATCAAACTATACTAGATACTGAGCCAGATACACTAACTGTGCTTCTAACTGATGTTGAACATACACACCATGACAACATCCCTGTATAGGATATATCAATAGATGATACATCTGCATTAGATGATGCTCCATTAAATGTACAAGATACGGATGTTCCTCCAGTTCAACTGCAACAAGAATTCACTCTTGAGGAATTGTTTCCTGACTTACAAGAAGAAAGAACTGAGGAAGTAGTGCGAAGGACTGAGGGGGAGGAGTCAGGGACTCAGGGGGAGTTGCCAAGAACTGACAAGGATCTGCCCTCTAGTCCAAAGGACACAGTGAACCTTGAAGGTTCTTCTGAATCTGATGATGGAGAAGCCCTCAGAGTAAAGAAGACAAAACTGATGGTTTGCAGGAAGAAAAGCTCAAACTATAAGAAAGCTTTACAGACTACCTCACAACCCTCAGCTCCAACAGTTGACTTCAGTTCACTGTTGGTAGCTCTGCAAGTTAAAATGGATGAGAAAAGACAAGCTCTTGAAAAATATGTGGATGAAAGGCATAAGGAACTTCAGTTTTCTTTGGCTCAAGATATAAAATCAATCAGATTTGAAGTCAACCAGAATAAGAAAGAGATGACAGATTGCTTCCATAAAGGAGGTAATGCTATAGTTTATCTGGCAAAGCAGCAATAAGAGGCAAGAACACAGATTGATGATATAGTGCTAAAGTAAGGATATGTCCTGGAAAATTAGCTCAGGATGAATGATAATCTTACTGAATCACATAATGTGATTGTTACTGAGTTAATGAATACTGCAACTACATTCATTGAGGAAAGGGCTAAAGAGAAATCAGAGTTTGATAAGAAACTTCAAGAAGATTTAACCACTTTCTAATCTGCCATTCAAGCCTCTCAGAAGATCATATCTGCTCAGCTACAGAATTTTAAAGCTTATTATATAGAAGGAACCAATTATCTAGTTAATTAGATCAGGTTCCAAAAAGATGACTTAAGAGATCATATTGAGAGAAAAGTCATAAAGGGGGAGAGATTGTTAGTCAATGCAAGTTCAGAGCATGCTAAATGGATAACAAATGCTGTAAGAGCAACTCTGGGATATCCACCCCCTATGTGATGATGATAATACAGCTGAGTCATGTATTCAAGCTGCAGGAATTGAAGGGGGTCAGCAGGAGGTAGCTCAAATTATATACCCCCTTCTAATTTTGAAGGAATTCAACAACTGGTTCACCAGATGTATAGCCCTCCAGAGGCTACTAAGAATGTTAATGTTATAATTGAGAAAGTGGAAATGTTAGAGGCAGCACTGAATAAAGAGCAAGAAGCTCAACTCTCAAAGAAAAGGTTTAGAGTGCAGGCTGAACTAAAGCCTGATTTTGAAAGATGGAGTCCCACCTCCAGAAATATAATACTCACTGCCTAACAAGCTGTGAAAGACAAAATGCATGATAGAGGCAAGTGGTATTCTGAAGTTGAGTGGAACAAATATCTGCAGAGACAATATGTTATACATCAGTTCAGAAGGATCACAAGGCTGGAAAAATACCTGCTACAGCTGTGGAGCCCAGTAAATACTTTCTCAAGCCTTATCACTACTTTGAAAGGCAAAAAGTTAAGGCTGAAAAACTTAAGAAGAAGGATCTCAAAGTCAAGAAGCCAGCTGAAGATACTGAAGCTCCAGTAAAAGCAAGGATCCAGTCTGGCAAAGGCATAGTGATCAAGGATCCTGATCAGCCTTAGGATAGATTGAATAGATTTTAGAACATTGTAATCTTCAGTTTTAAACTCTATGTAATCTGTTGTCAACAAACTTTTGTGAAGTTTGAACAAAACAATGATTCATGCTTATTATGTTTGTATCATATTCTGTGATGATATAATATATACTTATTTTGTTTATATGTTTCCCTGTCATTGAATGTTTTTATACATCATATTGTTTATTTTATTATAGGTGATGTATATCATTGACTAAGGGTTATGACTTCTCCAAATAGGGAGAGATTGTTGGGTACATTGGAAAATGTGTACCAGATTTGGAGAAGCCTCACCTAACTCAATGATATGCATCAAGTTGTATTTGATGTTGTGATGAGTTATCATGTATAGGTTAAGAAAATGGAAGAAAAATTTTCTAAGTACAAGTGTCGACACTTGGGAATGGCTGTGTCGACACCAAGGGCCAGATTGTGTTGACACCCAGAATTTGTGTCGACACCAAGCGTCAGATTGTGTGGACATCATCAGGATCTGTGTCGACACACAGAGAAGCTGTCGACACATTCCAGAATTCTGTCGATAACGACTGTGTCGACACACAGAACTTATGTCGACACAAACCAGAATTCTGTCGACACCAACTTTGTCAAGACAAGTAGTGTTTGTGTCGACACACAGGACTTGTGTCGACACATTCCATAGAAGCTGTGTGTAACGCCCCCGATTTTTTCGATGATTTTATTTGTTTGGTCAACGTCAGATTTATGACGTCGTGGCGCTACTTTTAACGTCGAGTGTTGGATTTAAGTAATTTTGGACTTGCTCGTCTAGTTTCGTCGCAACCCAAGCATTTTTTGGAGTCTTGGCGCGCGATTGAAGTTTTGGGTTTTGTTTTTGTTCATCGCATACTTTGACGGTTAATATCTGGGGAATGGCTCGTCGGATTCTGGTTTTGACTTCGTCGTTGTGTTCGTAGTGTCAGTATTTGCCTACGGCGTGAGTTTCGTTTAATTCGGCGCGTTTGAGCCTTTATTTTGATCTCATATTTTCATGTTCAACTATCTGAACACGATAATTGCTATATTAATGACTGCTTGTTTTAATTCTCGGGAATCCCTCCTAAAGGTGTGGGATTTCTTCGAACCAACCTTATGGTAATTTCTCTAGGCGCTGTATCAAGGTCGACGATCGTCGAGCGGAGCTCGATGATTGTATTCTTTTCTGGGCGCTGTCTGGAGGTCGATGATCGTCGAGCGGAGCTCGATGATTGTAATTCTTTTCTGGGCACTGTCTGAGGTCGAAGATCGTCGAGCGGAGCTAGACGATTGTAATTCTTTTTTGGGCATTGTTTGGAGGTCGACGATCGTCGAGCAGAGCTCGACGATTGTCGTGCTGAGCTTGATGAAATGTCGAGCGGAGCTTGATGTAGGTCTAGCGGACCTGCATGTTGAGTTCGAAGATCTTCGGAATGAGTTCGATGATCTAGCCCTGCGTGTTGAGTTTGACTATCATAGGATTGAGTTCGACGATCGGGCCCTTCGAATTGAGTTCGACGATTTTTGAATCGAGTTCGACGATCTTCGAATTGAGTTCGACGATCAGGCCCTGCGTGCTGTATTCGACGATTTTCGAATTGGGATCGACGATCAGGCCTTGCGTTCGACGATTTTCGAACAGAATTTGTCGAATGGAGTTTTTCCTTTTATTCGATGAATGTCGAGCTGAGCTTGACCAAGAGTCGAATGGAGTTGTCTTCCCTTTAGCACTCGAGTAAATTTTTCTTCCCTTATACTCGAGTAGTACTGCCTCAGTACTCGAGTAATTTCCTTTTTCCCGAGTAATCCTCTTGCAGTACTCGAGCAGTTGTCTTGTACTTGAGTAATCCATTCCTTCTGTCTCGGGAAAACTGGTTCAGCCGAACCTGGTCTTTTTTTGTTTGTTCTTCCTGTTATCACCTTAGTATGAAAACCTTCTTCATCCTCTCTGATTCTTTTTCCTCCCGAACCAGAGAGGCGTGAGCGAGAAAGAGGTTGTCCGTCCTTATTTCTTCCAGTGGCCGTCGACGGTGCTCCGGTGCTCGGAATTTCAAACTGATTGTAGATCTGGAAAGACCTCGTCGAGAGCTACGCCCTCGTGGTAATTTCTTCCCCGTTTCTTGAGATTTCTCATTAGGGTTTTTCGGCCCTAATCCCCTTTTCGACCATTTTTGTCTAGATTTCTACTCCTCCCGTAGTCTTTTGCCCCGATCTACGACGTGGAACGATTCAGAGGACTTTTTCGGTAAAAACCAAGGCAAGTGGTGGTTTCCCCTCTTTTCTTTTTGTTCGATCTGATGGTAACGGCTTTACTTTCATGTTCTTTAAAATTTTCTGCGCTTATTCTTCCAAATTATTGTTATGATTAATCGTTTCAGCGATCTTTTGTTATTGTAAAGTTTTGTCTGGGAAAGCCCGATCTTGTCTGGTTTTGGTTAATTATTCCTAGTGTGTCTTAGTGATGTCTATGCATGCCTTAGCTTTCGTTATTAAATGCGTTAGAATTTATCTAGGACTGTAAATAGCTCCTAGAGGTTGATTAACCTTGTATTGTATCTAGTAATGTCAAGTAGAGTCTGACGAACCAAATCTCAGAATATTTGTGTTGTGGTTTCTTTGGGTTTCTTGATTGCGGGAGTTAGTTGATGATTCCACCTCCGCAGTGTTTGTTTCCTTCATTAGTGCCCTGTTGAAGTCTACCTGGTTTTTGGATGTCTGCGATGTATGGTGGAGAGTATGAGACTCCCTCGCAGTTAGATGGATTTTATATCGGTGTTTTTTTGGGTAGTGTGTCCAAGAGTGACCACCTCGCCCGTATTTTTGGGTAGTGTGTCCAAGAGTGACCACCTCGCCCATGTTTTTTGGTGGTGTGTCCGCGAGAGACCACCTCGCCCGTGTTTTGGGTAGAGTCGACCACAGGTGCCTAATAAAGGTTTTATATCTCTTCCTTATGAATTATTCATGTTGTCACCTTATAGCCTCGTGCGTCTGGTGGTTTCCTGTTGTACGTGACGATTCATGTAAGTACTTTTTTACTGCTGAGGCTTGTTTTCTTTTTCGTACTTTACTTCAGTGCTTTTGGTCTTGGGTTGGTACCCCTATGGACCTTTGTTTATTTTGGCTTATTATTTTTCCTGCCACTATTTGTACCTTCTTGTTGAGGTATTCTGTCTTTGGAATGCCTCAGGTTCAGAGCAGTAGCAGTTAGCAGAGCTGGTTTTGGAGTTTCCGGGCGGCAGTGTTGGTTGTGGTTGTTGCCTCGTCATAGCGAGGTAGTTTGTTGTTTGTTTAGTTTTACTAGTTCAGACATACTTTTGTTCGTGGGTTCGTGTCAGTTTGTTAGCGCCTACTGATTTGTTGATTATTTGATACCTGCTAGCTGCTTATTTCTGTAATGTGGATGTGGATTACTTGTTCTCTGGGAGGATTTATGCTAGGAATGCATGTTATGTATTTTCAACTATAAAATCTACTATTATTACTTCAAGCATTGCATAATTTGAAACTCTAACTTGTTATATTTAGCGACCGTAAAAGCTATCTTTACTACTATAATAAATTTAGAGTCTTGCATAGCATGAGTTATCCTTTGGGGACGTTTATACTGATGTAGGATGTTGGACTCAATCTAAATAAATATTTTTCTGCAGCGTATAACTATTTTTTTTTATTAGTGGACTAAATGAGCCACTAAGCCGGGGGATACGAATAGCTATTGCACTTAACTGATTTTTCCTTAAAATAACTTAAAAAGAATCTTTCTTCATGTTTAGTTTGGTGTCTGCCTGAGCGTCCGCAGTTATCCCCTGCTGACGTGGCATCAAGACGCGCATTTTCCCTTACTCTGATAAGCTTTTTATGTGGTGAAAATGCGGGTTGTGACAGTTGGTATCATAGGGAGGTTGCTTGACAATTTGTCGGGCAACCTTTCCTTGTTGGTATTAGGTGTTTAGCATCATATCATACACACACCGATATGTCATTAACACGGGCTGAAGCACTTCATGAAGTATACTATGTAGTATGGGATGCATAATATGTGTCTGTATATGGAACCACCATAGGGGCAACATGTGAGGGTTATGTAGTATGGGATGCATAACCTCATAGCATACATGACACAACCATGATCATAACATGCATTAGGGCCTTATGCATAGTATGCATAGGCATGCATGCCAAGCTAAAGATTTGTGTACATACATGAGCATGCATTCATGTATGGCAACCACATAGCATAGTTGCAGCGTAACAAGTATGGTCTTAACTATCGTGAAGGATGTTATGTATCCTGCGATGATGACTCCCCAGGATGCATCAGTGATGCCGAGATTCTCATCCAATGAATCGATGGTTGTGATGCAATCACAAATTGAGTCTTTAATAGAACTGATTTCCTGCTAGCTGCTTATTTCTGTAATGTGGATGTGGATTACAGGATTTATGCTAGGAATGCATGTGTATGCATTGCATAATGTCTAACTTGTTATATTTAGTATATCTTTAGAGTCTTGCATAGCATGAGTGGGACATACTGATGCTCATGCTATAACGCTAAATGAGCCACTAAGCATACGAATAGCTATTGCACTTAACTGCGAATCTTTCTTCATGTTTAGCTAGAGTTAACGTGGCATCTTTTTTAGATAAGCTGCATAGCTTGACAATGTTATTAAGCATATGCATTAACACGATACAGCACAACGGGGTATATTATCATGTGTCTGTACTAAACATGCGAATGCGATAGAACATTGTTACATTTTCATGCGTATGCATTAGGGCCTTAGAATGCATAGCACAATCATGCATAGCATAACATTGCATAAGCACAACGTGCCAAGCTAAAGATTTGCGGGATAACATATGTACATACATGATTTTAAATCAGAAAAAAGGAATAAAGAATACATGCATTCATGTCATAGGCACAAGAGTCAATAGGATGAGAGGATATCATCCTAAGTAGGACATAGCATCATTATAAAATCCCAGAGCAAGTTGCAGCGTAAGTTAGTGTCTTTTAAGTATGGTCTTAACTAGTCGTGTGGCTTTGTTGTAATCTAGATTTTGATGAGTTGTTCGTTTGCTTTTTAAAAATGTCGTCAAAGCGTCCTGCGATGAGGTCGACTCCCCAGTTAGAGGGTGAGTCATCAGGTGCGCAAAGTGATGCGATTATCGAGATTCTGCATCAGAGCAATGAGGCTCTATCGAGACAATTGGTTGTGATGCAATCACAAATTGAGTCTTTATTGTCTGCCGCTCCCGCGCAGCAACCTTCAGTGCAAGAGCCCGTCTTGGGACAAGCCGTGCCTGATACCCCTGCTCCTTTGGTGCCCCCGATGGCGATACAACCAAAAATGAATTTCATATCGCACTTCCAGCGGTTGGGACCTCCCACCTTCGACGGGAGTGCTGACTTTATGATTATAGATGATTGGATCATCTCCATCGAGGAGATGTTTTCGTATTCCGGAATTCTAGAAGCCCAGAAGGTGATGATTGCAGCATATCAGTTGAAAGGTCTGGCAAAGAGTTGGTGGATTTGGGAAAGAGAGGGTCTGAAGGAAGGCTATTCTTGTTAATCATTTATGGAGATATTGCTGAAGAAGTTTCTACCCTCGGTCGAGCAAGACCTCCTGATGAATAACTTCTGCATCTAAAGCAGAGACAGCTCACCGTGAGCGAGTACGAGATTAAGTTTAGCAAACTGAGCAGGTTTGCTCCTGATTTGGTAGCTTCTGAGGAGGGTAGCGTGAAACGTTTCTTGGGAGAATTAAGAAGCGATGTCCAGCAGTTGGCATGCGCTTACCAAGTTGAAAGTTATGCTGAAACAGTGGAAGTCGCTTTAAAAGTGGAGGCGATTGAAAATGCCAAGAACCGCGGTGCTGCGGCAAGGAAGGAGAAAAGAAAAGGCGTTGAGGATGGTAGCTCCAGGGCATCTGGCCCTTCTTCGAAGAAGAAAAGTAAGGAAGTGTGTAGCTTCTGTGGTCGTCCTGTCCACCCCTACGAAAGGTATTTCAAGAGAACTGCCACTCTGAAGCAGCAGCAGGTGCATGCCATCCATGGTGCACCCAAGGGAGAGCTTGTGTGCTCGTTCTTTGCAAGGAAGGGTCACGACGTGGCTCGCTGCTGGATGAAAGAAAGGGTTTGCTTCCAGTGTGGGCAGAAGGGACACCAAAAGTCTTCGTGCCCCTAGGCTCTGTCCCAACTACAGCCTGCCCCACTTCGAGCTCTGCCACCGCCACCAAACCTGGATAAAGGAAAAGGAAAGCTGAACGTGATGACCAGCGAGGAAGCCCAAACCTCTACGCAAGTGATATCAGGTTAGCCTCAGTTTAGTTTATCCTTGTTAGTTATCGTTGTTGCCCTAGTTATCGTTCGTTTAGTTATGTATGTTATGGTTTTAGGGGAGTTTAAGGTGCGGAATAGGTGGGCTCGCGTTCTTTTCGATTCGGGTGCCACCCATTCCTTTGTGTCCCGGAGATTTGTTGATAAACATCGCCTGGGTGTGGACCAATTAGGAGGCTCCTTCAATGTCAAGCTCCCTTTTGGTGATTCTGTGATATCTAACCAAGGAGTTCTGAGATGCCCTATTTATCTTGGCAATTTGCTGGCCTTTGCGGATCTGATGATTTGGATTTGTCTGATTTTGACGTGATTCTGGGCATGGACTGGCTGTCCAAGTATGATGCGGTCATCCAGTGCAAGGCTAAGTGACTGGATTTTAGAATGGACGACGGTCAACCTATGAGCGTCTATGGATTTCAGGACAGAGTTTCCCCTGTCATTTCTGCGGTACGTGCTTGTCGTGCAATAGAGTTTGGTTGCGAGGCATTTTTGGTTTCTATTTCTGCTCTGGAAACAGCTTTTGTTACACCACGTCTTGAGGATGTCTCGGTGGTGCGAGAGTTTCCAGATGTTTTTTTTGATAGTCTTTCAGAACTTCCTCCTGAAAGGGAGATAGAGTTTGTGATAGACCTCAAGCCAGGTACTCGTCCTATTGCTAAAGCACCGTACCGTATGGCTCCGCGTGAGCTCTATGAGTTGCGTACTCAGCTCGATGAGTTGCTCAGTTGTGGTTTTATTAGACCAAGTACTTCTCCATGGGGTGCCCCTATTTTGTTCGTCAAGAAGAAAGATGGATCGATGAGTCTTTGCATCGATTATAGGGAGCTGAACAAGGTAACCATTAAGAATAGATATCCCCTACCAAGGATTGATGATTCGTTCGACCAATTGCATGGTAGCTCGGTATTTTCAAAGATCGATCTTTGTTTAGGCTAGCACCAATTGAGGATTCGTGAGGCAGATATTCCCCGAACCGCTTTCCGTTCACGGCATGGACATTATGAGTTTTTGGTGATGTCTTTTGGTTTGACCAATGCACCCTCTGCTTTCATGGATTTGATGAATCGGGTGTTTAAGGATTTCTTGGACCGATTTGTTATTGTGTTCATAGATGATGTCTTGGTGTATTCCCGCAATGTTGAGGAGCATACTCAACATTTGCGTTTGGTTTTGTCGACCCTGAGGGAGCATAAGTTATATGCGAAGTTGAGCAACTGTGAGTTCTGGTTACCCCAGGTGTCCTTTTTGGGTCATGTGGTAAGCAAGGACGGTATTTCTGTAGAACTGACCAAGATTTCTGCTATGATGGAAAGGGAGAGACCTTCTACATCCAAGGAGATTAGGAGTTTCTTAGGCCTGGCTGGCTATTATAGAAGAATCGTGGAGGGGTTTTCGGTGTTGTCTGCTCCTCTAGAATAAACCACATGAGAATACTGAGTCTGTATCTAGCAATGAATATTCCTGAAGTAATGAACCACACAACATGATCTAGAATAAACCACATGAGAAGGATGGATATGAAAATACTGTCCAGGTGGGAAAGAGTTTTGACAAAAGATGGTTCTACACCATAAAAACAACCACAACTAAAAAATAAAAAGACAGCCCCCAGGAAACCTGAATCTTCTAGTGATTCAGAAGAACAAGTAATCTTTAGTTCAGAGGAAGAACAACAAGAATCTACAAGGAAATCATCTGCCCCTAAGAATGTAGATGATAGTCAGATGCAGGGGGAGCATATTCTAGAAAGCACCATCCAACTGGATCAAGTCCAAGATGTGCTTCCTCTAGGGAGAGCCAATGAGCTTTCACCAACTCAACAAGAGGTCTTGCCTCCAAAAAGTTCTCCTGAGAAAGAGCAAGCTGCATTAGAGAGTGAAATAGCCAGTCAAACTATTCTTGAGGTAATATGTGATATTAATCAAACTATACTAGATACTGAGCCAGATACACTAACTGTGCTTCTAACTGATCTTGAACAGACACACCATGACAACATCCCTGCACAGGATATATCAATAGATGATACATCTGCATTAGATGATTCTCCATTAAATGTACAAGATACAGATGTTCCTCCAGTTCAACTACAACAAGAATTCACTCTTGAGGAATTGTTTCCTGACTTACAAAAAGAAAGAACTGAGGAAGTAGTGCCAAGGACTGAGGGGGAGGAGTCAGGGACTCAGGGGGAGTTGCCAAGAACTGACAAGGAGCTGCCCTCTAGTCCAAAGGACACAGTGAACCTTGAAGGTTCTTCTGAATCTGATGATGGAGAAGCCCTCAGAGTAAAGAAGACAAAACTGATGGTTTGCATGAAGAAAAGCTCAAACTATAAGAAAGCTTTACAGACTGCCTCACAACCCTCAGCTCCAACAATTGACTTCAGTTCACTGTTGGTAGCTCTGCAAGTTAAAATGGATGAGCAAAGACAAGCTCTTGAAAAATATGTGGATGAAAGGCATAAGGAACTTCAGTTTTCTTTGGCTCAAGATATAAAATCAATCAGATTTGAAGTCAACCAGAATAAGAAAGAGATGACAGATTGCTTCCATAAAGGAGGTAATGCTATAGTTTATCTGGCAAAGCAGCAATAAGAGGCAAGAACACAGATTGATGATATAGTGCTAAAGTAAGGATATGTCCTGGAAAATCAGCTCAGGATGAATGATAATCTTACTGAATCACATAATGTGATTGTTATTGAGTTAAAGAATATTGCAACTACATTCACTGAGGAAAGGGCTAAAGAGAAATCAGAGTTTGATAAGAAACTTCAAGAAGATTTAGCCACTTTCTAATCTGCCATTCAAGCCTCTCAGAAGATCATATCTGCTCAGCTACAGAAGTTTAAAGCTTATTATATAGAAGGAACCAATTATCTAGTTAATTAGATCAGGTTCCAAAAAGATGACTTAAGAGATCATATTGAGAGAGAAGTCATAAAGGGGGAGAGGTTGTTAGTCAATGCAAGTTCAGAGCATGCTAAATGGATAACAAATGCTGTAAGAGCAACTCTAGGATATCCACCCCCTACGTGATGATGATAATACAGCCGAGTCATGTATTCAAGCTACAGGAATTGAAGGGGGTCAGCAGGAGGTAGCTCAAATCATATACCCCCCTTCTAATTTTGAAGGAATTCAACAACTGGTTCACCAGATGTATAGCCCTCCAGAGGCTACTAAGAATGTTAATGTTATAATTGAGAAAGTGGAAATGTTAGAGGCAGCACTGAATAAAGAGCAAGAAGCTCAACTCTCAAAGAAAAGGTTTAGAGTGCAGGCTGAACTAAAGCCTGATTTTGAAAGATGGAGTCCCACCTCCAGAAATATAATACTCACTGCCTAACAAGCTGTCAAAGACAAAATGCATGATAGAGGCAAGTGGTATTCTGAAGTTGAGTGGAACAAATATCTGCAGAGACAATATGTTATACATCAGTTCAGAAGGGATCACAAGGCTGGAAAAATACCTGCTACAGCTATGGAGCCCAGTAAATACTTTCTCAAGCCTTATCACTACTTTGAAAGGCAAAAAGTTAAGGCTGAAAAACTTAAGAAGAAGGATATCAAAGGCAAGAAGCCAGCTGAAGATACTGAAGCTCCAGTAAAAGCAAGGATCCAGTCTGGCAAAGGCATAGTGATCAAGGATCCTGATCAGCCTTAGGATAGATTGAATAGATTTTAGAACATTATAATCTTCAGTTTTAAACTCTATGTAATCTGTTGTCAACAAACTTTTGTGAAGTTTAAACAAAACAATGATTCATGCTTATTATGTTTGTATCATATTCTGTGATGATATAATATATACTTGTTTTGTTTATATGTTTCCCTGTCATTGAATGCTTTTATACATCATATTATTTATTTTATTATAAGTGATGTATATCATTGACTAAGGGTTATGACTTCTCCAAATAGGGGGAGATTGTTGGGTACATTGGAAAATGTGTACCAGATTTGGAGAAGCCTCACCTAACTCAATGATATGCATCAAGTTGTATTTGATGTTGTGTTGATTTATCATGTACAGGTTAAGAAAATGGAAGAAAAATTTTCTAAGTACAACTGTCGACACTTGGGAATGGCTGTGTCGACACCAAGGGCCAGATTGTGTTGACACCCAGAATTTGTGTCGACACACAGAAAATCTGTCGACACCAAGCATCAGATTGTGTCGACATCATCAGGATCTGTGTCGACACACAGAGAAGCTGTCGACATATTCTAGAATTCTGTCGATAACGACTGTGTCGACACACAGAACTTATGTCGACACAAACAGAATTCTGTCGACATCAACTTTGTCAAGACAAGGAGTGTTTGTGTCGACACACAGGACTTGTGTCGACACATTCCACAGAAGTTGTGTGTAATGCCCCCGATTTTTTCGATGATTTTATTTGTTTGGGCAACGTCAGATTTATGACGTCGTGGCGTTACTTTTAACGTCGAGTGTTGGATTTAAGTAATTTTGGACTTGCTCGTCTAGTTTCGTCGCAACGCGAGCATTTTTTGGAGTCTAGGCGCGCGATCGAAGTTTTGGGTTTTGTTTTTGTTCGCCGCATACTTTGACGGTTAATATCTGGGGAATTGCTCGTCGGATTCTGGTTTTGACTTCGTCGTTGTGTTTGTAGCGTCAGTATTTGCCTACGGCGTGAGTTTCGTTTAATTCGGCGTGTTTGAGCCTTTGTTTTGATCTCATATTTTCATGTTCAACTATCTGAACACGATAATTGCTATATTAATGACTGCTTGTTTTGATTCTCGGGAATCCCTCCTAAAGGTGTGGGATTTCTTCGAACCAACCTTATGGTAATTTCTCTGGGTGCTGTATCAAGGTCGACGATTGTCGAGCGGAGCTCGATGATTGTATTCTTTTCTGGGCGCTGTCTGGAGGTCGATGATCGTCGAGCGGAGATCGACGATTGTAGTTCTTTTCTGGGCACTGTCTGAGGTCAAAGATCGTCGAGCGGAGCTCGACGATTGTAATTCTTTTTTTGGCGTTGTTTGGAGGTCGACAATCGTCGAGCAGAGCTCGACGATTGTCGTGCTGAGCTTGATGAAACGTCGAGCGGAGCTTGATATAGGTCTAGCGGACCTGCGTGTTGAGTTCGAAGATCTTCGGATTGAGTTTGACGATCTAGCCCTGCGTGTTGAGTTTGACTATCTTAGGATTGAGTTCGACGATCGGGCCCTTCGAATTGAGTTCGACGATTTTCGAATCGAGTTCGACGATCTTCGAATTGAGTTCGACGATCGGGCCCTGCATGCTGTATTCGACGATTTTCGAATTGGGATCGACGATTAGGCCTTGCATTCGACGATTTTCGAACAGAATTCGTCGAATGGAGTTTTTCCTTTTATTCGATGAATGTCGAAATGAGCTTGACCAAGAGTCGAATGGAGTTGTCTTCCCTTTAGCACTCGAGTAAATTTTTGTTCCCTTATACTCGAGTAGTACTGCCTCAGTACTCGAGTAATTTCCTTTTTCCAGAGTAATCCTCTTGCAGTACTCGAGCAGTTGTCTTGTACTTGAGTAATCCATTCCTTCTGTCTCGGGAAAACTGGTTCAGCCGAACCCGGTCTTTTTTGTTTGTTCTTCCTGTTATCACCTTAGTATGAAAACCTTATTCATCCTCTCTGATTCTTTTTCCTCCCGAACCAGAGCGGCGTGAGCGAGAAAGAGGTTGTCCGTCCTTATTTCTTCCGGTGGCCGTCGACGGTGCTCCGGTGCTCGGAATTTCAAACCGATTGTAGATCTTGAAAGACCTCGTCGAGAGCTACGCCCTCGTGGTAATTTCTTCCCCGTTTCTTGAGATTTCGCGTTAGGGTTTTTCGGCCCTAATCCCCTTTTCGACCATTTTTGTCTAGATTTCAACTCCTCCCGCAGCCTTTTGCCCCAATCTACGACGTGGAACAATTCAGAGGACTTTTTTGGTAAAAACCAAGGCAAGTGGTGGTTTCCCCTCGTTTCTTTTTGTTCGATCTGATGGTAACGGCTTTACTTTCATGTTCTTTAAAATTTTCTGCGCTTATTCTCCCAAATTATTGTTATGATTAATCGTTTCAGCGATCCTTTGTTATTGTAAAGTTTTGTCTGGGAAAGCCCGATCTTGTCTGGTTTTGGTTAATTATTCCTAGTGTGTCTTAGTGATGTCTATGCATGCCTTAGCTTTCGTTATTAAATGCGTTAGAATTTATCTAGGACTGTAAATAGCTCCTAGAGGTTGATCAACCTTGTATTGTATCTAGTAATGTCAAGTAGAGTCTGACGAACCAAATCTCGAGATATTTGTGTTGTGGTTTCTTTGGGTTTCTTGATTGCGGGAGTTAGTGGACGATTCCACCTCCGCAGTGTTTGTTTCCTTCATTAGTGCCATGTTGAAGTCTACCTGGTTTTTGGATGTCTGCAGTGTATGGTTGAGAGTATGAGACTCCCTCGCAGTTAGACGGATTTTATATCCGTGTTTTTTTGGGTAGTGTGTCCAAGAGTGACCACCTCGCCCGTGTTTTTGGGTAGTGTGTCCAAGAGTGACCACCTCGCCCATGTTTTTGGGTGGTGTGTCCGCGAGAGACCACCTCGCCCGTGTTTTGATAGAGTCGACCACATGTGCCTAATAAAGGTTTTATATCTCTTCCTTATGAATTATTCATGTTGTCACCTTATAGCCTCGTGCGTTTGGTGGTTTCCTGTTGTACGTGACGATTCATGTAAGTACTCTTTTACTGCTGAGGCTTGTTTTCTTTTTCGTACTTTACTTCAGTGCTTTTGATCTTGGGTTGGTACCCCTGTGGACCTTTGTTTATTTTGGCTTATTATTTTTCCTGCCACCATTTGTACTTTCTTGTTGAGGTATTCTGTCTTTGGAATGCCTCAGGTTCAGAGCAGTAGCAGTTAGCAGAGCTGGTTTTGGAGTTTCCGGGCGGCAGTGTTGGCCGTGGTTGTTGCCTCGTCATAGCGAGGTAGTTTGTTATTTGTTTAGTTTTACTAGTTCAGACATACTTTTGTTCGTGGGTTCGTGTCAGTTTGTTGGCGCCTACTGATTTGTTGATTATTTGATACTTGCTAGCAGCTTATTTCTGTAATGTGGATGTGGATTACTTGTTCTCTGGGAGGATTTATGCTAGGAATGCATGTTAGGTATTTTCAACTATAAAATCTACTATTATTACTTCATGCATTGCATAATTTGAAACTCTAACTTGTTATATTTAGCGACCGTAAAAGCTATCGTTACTACTATAATAAATTTTGAGTCTTGCATAACATGAGTTATCCTTTGGGGACGTTTATAATGATGTAGGATGTTGGAGTCAATCTAAATAAATATTTTTCCGCAGCGTATAACTATTTTTTTTGATTCGTGGACTAAATGAGCCACTAAGCCGGGGGATACAACTAGCTATTGCACTTAACTGATTTTTCCTTAAAATAACTTAAAAAGAATCTTTCTTCATGGTTAGTTTGGTGTCTGCCTGAGCGTCCGCAGTTATCCCCTGCTGACATGACATCATGACGCGCATTTTCCCTTACTCTGATAATCTTTTTATGTGGTGAAAATGCGGGTTGTGACAGTTGGTATCATAGGGAGGTTGCTTGACAATTTGTCGGGCAACCTTTCCTTGTTGGTATTAGGTGTTTAGCATCATATCATACACACACCGATATGTCATTAACACGTCTTGGCTGAAGCACGAACACTACACTCATAGCATAACATGAAGTATACGGGATATATTATGTAGTATGGGATACATAATATGTGTCTGTATATGGAACCACCATAGGGGCAACATGTGAGGGTTATGTAGTATGGGATGCATAACCTCACCACATGAATGCGACTAGAACGTTTCTTTTTCGTTGCATGAGAATGTTATGTAGTATGGGATGCACAACATTTTCATGCGCACGCCGCTCATAACATGCATTAGGGCCTTTTTAGAATGCATAGCACAATCATGCATAGCATAACATTGCATAAGCACAACGTGCCAAGCTAAAGATTTGCGGGATAACATATGTACATACATGATTTTAAATCAGAAAAAAGGAATAAAGAATACATGCATTCATATCATAGGCACAAGAGTCAATAGGATGAGAGGATATCATCCTAAGTAGGACATAGCATCATTATAAAATCCCAGAGCAAGTTGCAGCGTAAGTAAGTGTCTTTTAAGTATGGTCTTAACTAGTCGTGTGGCTTTGTTGTAATCTAGCATTTTGATGAGTTGTTCGTTTGCTTTTTAAAAATGTCGCCAAAGCGTCCTGCGACGAGGTCGACTCCCCAGTTAGAGGGTGAGTCATCAGGTGCGCAAAGTGATGCGATTATCGAGAGTCTGCATCAGAGCAATGAGGCTCTGTCGAGACAATTGGTTGTGATGCAATCGCAAATTGAGTCTTTATTGTCTGCCGCTCAAAACTGTGTGAAGAGTTTGGAATTTTTCAAGAATTTTCCTC
Organism: Platanthera guangdongensis; assembly: GCA_039583875.1. Lineage (NCBI taxonomy): Eukaryota > Viridiplantae > Streptophyta > Magnoliopsida > Asparagales > Orchidaceae > Platanthera > Platanthera guangdongensis. The sequence continues at coordinate 98,949,363 of CM077162.1, read as the reverse complement.
ACTAAGAACACCTCAGCAAAATGGCATTGCTAAAAGGAAAAATAGAACCTTGATAGAGGCTGGTAGAATCCTATTGAGTGACACTTCTCTCCCAGAATATTTCTGGGCTGAGGCAGTCAATACTGCATGTCATGTAATCAATAGGGCTACTATCACCAAGAGCCACAAGAAGACCCCCTATGAGATTGTGAAGAGCAAAAAAACCAAATCTATCCTATTTCAGGATCTTTGGTTGCAAGTGTTATATCCTTAACAATGGTAAGTCTTATCTAACCAAGTTTGCTGCCAAATCAAAAGAGGGGATCTTTGTTGGGTACAGCAACAATAGTAAGGCTTATAGGGTCTACAACTTGATTACTCAAGTTGTAGAAGAGTCTGTTCATGTAGTTTTTGATGAAGCTAGACTCATTAACAATGAATTGCCTAGAAGTGTTTGCAGCTCCACAGGTGTAACTGAGAAGATGGACAAGCTTACTATTGCAGAAGGTCCTACTGCAAGTCAGCAAGTAGAAGAAGGTGGCTGCTGTCCAGGGGGAGTACAAGATACTCCTGAAGCTGAAGGGGATCAAGAAGTGCAGTTGAATGAAGGTGTACAACCTGAAGACAGGCTGCCTCCAGCAAATAGGCATTTAAAAGATCATCGAGCCAATCAAATTATTGGAGATCTCAGTCAAGGGGTACAAACAAGGAGCAGGAATCTAAGTTCAGTTCTCTACTCCAGCCTTCTATCCCAAGTAGAGCCAAAGAAATTTGAAGAAGCAATCCTAGACCCTCATTGGATTGAGGCCATGCAAGAGGAGTTGAACCAGTTCAAAAGATGCAAGGTCTGGGGGCTAGTTCCTAAACCAAAAGACAACAACATTATTGGAACTAAGTGGATCTTTAGGAACAAGTTGGATGAGAATGGAATTATTATAAAGAATAAAGCTAGACTAGTTGCAAAAGGATATAGACAGGAATAAGGTATTGAGTTTGATCAAACTTTTGCTCCAGTAGCAAGACTGGAAGCAATAAGGATGTTCCATGCCTATGCAACTTATCAAGGATTTAAGGTATATCAAATGGATGTTAAGTCAGCTTTTCTGAATGGAAACCTGAAGGAAGAAGTCTATGTAGAGCAGCCATCAGGTTTTGTAGATTCTCTTAAACCTGATTATGTATATAGACTTAGGAAGGTTTTGTATGGGTTAAAACAAGCCCCTAGAGCTTGGTATGAAACCCTGTCTAGTTTCCTCATTGAGAACAAATTCTCAAGGGGGAAAATAGACAAGACTCTATTCCTTAGGGAATCCAGAGGCAAGATTATCTTAGTCCAAATATATGTAGATGACATAATATTTGGGTGTACAAAAAATAGTCTTTGCAGAAAGTTTGCAAAACCTATGCAAGGACAATTTGAAATGAGCAGTATGTGGGAATTTAAGTTCTTCTTGGGTCTCCAAGTTAGACATGCTGAAGATGGATTATCCATATGTCAGTCTAAGTTCACCCTAGAATTGATAAGGAAGTATGGTATGGAATCATCCACTACCATGAAAACTCCTATGGAGTCAAGCATGTCTCTAAGCAAAGATGATGCAGGGAAACCCGTAGATGAAACTTTGTATAGAGGGATAGTTGGCTCCCTACTTTATTTGACTGCTAGTAGACCAGATATCATGTATGCTACATGTGTCTGTGCTAGGTACCAAGCTTGCCCTAAAGAATCTCATTTGACAGCAATTAAAAGAATTTTGAGATATCTTAAGGGCACTCCTTATCTAGGCCTTTGGTAACCTAGGAATGGAGATTTTGAACTGACAGGTTACTCAGATGCAGATTTTGCAGGCTGCAAGGAAGATAAAAAGAGTACTACATGAACTTGTCAATTCCTAGGTGGAAGGCTGGTGTCCTGGAGTAGCAAGAAACAAATAAGTGTGGCTATCTCCACAGCAGAATCCGAGTATGTGGCTGCAGGAAGTTGTTGTGCTCAACTTCTATGGATTCAACATCAGCTAGAAGATTATGGTATTCAAGTAAGTAGAACATCTTTATTTTGTGATTCTACTAGTGCCATTTCTATTGCAAATAATCATGTCTCCCATAGTAGGACTAAGCACATAGAAATAAAATACCATTTTGTAAGAGAACATGTAGAAAAAGGAGACATTTCCTTAGAGTATATAAATACAGATAATCAGTTAGCTGATATGTATACTAAGCCCTTAGATGAAACCAAATTCAATAAATTTAAAATTGAATTAGGGATGATAAACTTAGAATAGTTTACAAAAAATTGGCTAAGTAAAATGGTGTCGACACACAGGGTTGTCTGTGTCGACACATAGAAGTGGTGTCGACATTTCAGAGAAATGGTGTCGACACATCTAGGAAGTCTGTGTCGACACTTCAGAGAATTTGTGTCGACACATGCAGTGTAGGTGTCGACACATCCAAGGTGGTGTCGACACTTAGGATTTACACAAAATTAGTCTAGTAGTGTCTCGACTAAGTGTCGAGCTGAGATATATAAGTGTCGACACATATATTCTGTCAACTATATTTGTGTTGACACATAGTTGTCAAGACATTATAAGTAAGTGTCGACACTTTTCAACAGTGTCGACACAATTCAAGTATGTTAACGCGCCTTTTCACCTTCAATTTTAGAAAGGTATAAATAGATTTTCCCCATTGTTTGTCGACACGCTCACCTTAGTTTCGAGACCAAACTTGTGTGTCGACATTTCTCTTCTCTAAATTCAAAATTTCTTCAAACCCTAATGGCGCCCAAGCTAGAAGAGAACATTAATGAAGGATATGAGCTCGTGCGACACGCCTTTGATGACGCGGAACCCGAAATCAAAGGTGTGGTAACCCTAATTGCCGAGACTGGACTAGAATACCTTGTATCAGAACCAATCAAGATCTGGAAGAAGGAAGTCCTTGAATTCTTGAGTGCAGCTACTCTTGATGAATCTGGACTCAAGATTAAGTCCAGAGTCCATGGGACAAAAGTCAAGGTCACACAGAAAAATCTAAGAAAGGTACTTCAACTATCAAGAACAAAAGAGGAAGAAGATGTATCTGCTTCTAAGACCAGAGAGGCATTGAAATGGTGTGGATTAGACTCAAATCTGAAAATTGGATCAGTTTTCAACAGAAAAGGAATGAACATACAAGGAAAGTTTCTATCTGAAATAGTTGGCCAGGTAATTCTGAGCAAGCCTGGAGGACATGACAGAATTTCAGCTTATATGTTCAGTTTGATGACAAGGATAATCTTCAAACTTAATACTGATTGGTCTGCAGTCATGTTTGATAAGATAAAAGAGTGCTTGAAGAAACCCAATCTGGGAAGAATTCTGAGTCTATACTTAGCTGGCAGTATACCTGAAGTGATGAACCAAGCTACATGTTCAAAGATAAATCACATGAGGAGAATGGATTTGAGAATTTTCTCAAGGTGGGATAGGGTGCTGACAAAGGAACTGCCATCTCCAGAAAAGAAAACACCTCAGAAGAAGAAGAAGAAGACAACCATTGTGGCTCAAGAATCCTCCAGCAGCTCTGTAGAGCAAGTGGTCTTTAGTCCTGATGATGAAGAGACTGGAAATGCTGGACAGACACCAGCAAGACAAGAAGATGCACAAAGGCAGGGGGAGCTACCATCAGCTAGCCCAATTCTCATGGATCCACACCAGGGGGAGCCTCTACATATGGATGAGCCAACTCCATTAAAGAGTGAAAGGGCTACCCAAATCATTCTTGAGGTAATTACTGAAGTAAATCAATTAAATTTCCATATTGAGGATGAAGTTTTGACTGATTCATTACCTGATGTTAATCAGCAAACCCAGATACATAGTCAACCCCAGGATGTGGTCATGGCAGACACATCAATTACTGATAAAGGGGAATCAATTGCTCCTGAGATCAGAGATTCACTAGTCCATCCTAAATAGGAGTTTACACTGGAAGAGCTATTCCCTGATCTTGTATAGACAGACCTTGAGAGAGAAATAGCTGCTGTTGAGGGGGAGAAGGTCAATATTGAGGGGGAGCATGTCGAGAATGTAGAAACTGCAAGCAAGGAGACTGTGGAGCCTAAGGATGCTGAGGAACCACAAAGGACTGAGAAGGAGTTACCTCCTAGTCCTAAGGATAGAGTGGACATAGTCAGCACTTCTGCTTCAGAAGATGAAGAGGCTGCTATAGCCAAGAAGAGAAAGTTTCAGGTCTTCAAAAGAAGGAGCCAGAACTACAAGAAAGCACTACAGACCATTGCTCCACAGCCTGCCCCATCTACTGATTATAGTTCACTGATGGTGGCTTTGCAGATTAAGCTGGATGAGCAAAGGCAAGCTCTAGAAAAATATATGGATGAAGGGCATAAATCCCTACAATTTGATCTGGCACAAGACATCAAATCAATAAGATTTGAAATGAATCTCAACAAGAAAGAAATGACTGATTGTTTCCATAAAGGAGGCAATGTAGTGGTCTATCTGGCTACACATCAAGAGAAGATAAAGACAAAACTTGATGACCTAGCAGTAAAGCAAGGATATGTTCTAGAAAATCAAATAAGAATGAATGAAAACTTGACTGAATCACATAATGTGACAGTCACTGAAATGAAGAATCTAGCTACTGCCCACACTGCAGCCATGACTACAGCCAAGGAAGAATTTGATCAAGCATTACAAGAAGGTCTCACTGCTGTTACATCTACCATCCAGGATTCACAGAAGCTAATCACTGAAAAGCTCCAAAGGTTGAAACTTTTTTATAAAGATGGAATTAACTATCTGAATGCCCAGATCAGGTTTCAGAAAGATGATCTGAGGGATCACATAGAGAGAGAAGTCATAAAGGGGGAGAGGGTATTAGTCAAGGCAGGCTCTGATCATGCCAAATGGATTTCAAATTCCATCAGAGCCACCCTTGGATATCCACCTTTATGTGATGATGACAATGTGGCAGCGTCTGGAATAAATCCTGCATACTTTGGAGGAGAGCAAGCTGAAGTGGCTCAAGTGATATATCCTCCTGCAGATTTTGACATGATACATCAGGAGGTACAGTCTATGTATAGTCATCCTGAGGGTAATCAGAATATAATTCTTGAGAAAGTTGTCCAGCCTGTGCCAGAGGCAATCTTAAAAGAGCAAGAGGCTTTGTTAAAAGAACAAGAGGCCCAATTATCTAAGAAAAGGTTCAGAGAACAAGCTGAATTAAGGCCTGATTTTGAACAATGGAGCCCCACATCCAGGAATATCATATTGACTGCTTGGAAGGCTGCTAAGGACAATGTCCTGAATAGAGGTAAGTGGTATTCTGACCTGGAGTGGAGAAAACATGAGAATAAGCAAGAGGCCATAGTACAATATAGAAGGAAGGCTAAACTGGGAAAGCTACCTCCTAATGCACATGAGCCTAGCAAGTATTTCCCTAAGCCTTATCACTATTTTGAAAGGCAGAAGATAAAGGCTGAAGAGCTGAAAAAGAAAGATCTTAAAGGGAAGAAGTCTACTGCTGCTGATGACAATGAAGCTCCAGTTCAAGCAAAGATTCACTCTGGAAAGGGCATTGTAATCAAGGAACCAGAGCAGCCATAGGATAACATTTTCTTAAGTTTACAATTTGTAATCATTTGTATTAAACTCTATGTAAACTTTTGATAAATGAAAATGTTTGGAGTTGTAAGAACAATGTTACATGTTCAAATCTATTGCATTAATTGTTCTGAGATAATTGTTTTATACATGTTCTGTTCATACATGTTTAAGTATTTTCCCTGTCATATAATACTGTTTTACATCATACTGAACATTTGTTATGTATGGTGTATATCATTGACTAAGGGTTATGACTTCTCCAAATAGGGGGAGATTGTTGGGTACATTGGAATATATGTACCTGATTTGAAGAAGCCTCACCCTACTCAATGATATACATCAAGGTGTATTTGATGTGCTTTGAGTTTATTTGTGCAGGTTAAGTAATTGCAAGGAAAGATAAAAAGTTTCTAAGTCCATGTGTCGACACCCAGAATAAAAGTGTCGACACTTAAGGAGGCTTGTGTCGACACCTAGAGAAGCTGTGTCGACACTTGGAGTAATTGTGTTGACACCAGGAAGGCAGAGTCGACATCAAAAGGAAAGTGTCGACACATACAGGTAGTGTCGACACACAATCAAGAATTGTCTACATAATCAGTGTCGACACTTAGAAGCAGTGTCGACACCCAAAGAAACTTTGTCGACAGCAAAAGTGTCGACACTAGGAGGCTGTGTCGACACTCAGCAAACTTCAACAAAGTTCAAGTACAAGTGTCGACACTAGGAGGCTGTGTCGACAGTCAGTAAACTTCAACAAAGTTTAAGTACAAGTGTCGATACAAAGGAGATGTGTCGACACTCAGCAAAGTCTCAACACATGAAGAATGAGTCGACACAAAGGAAATGTGTCGACACTCAGCAAAAGTTTCAACACAGAAGGCATATGTCGACACAAAGAAGATGTGTCGACACTTAGCAAGTTTCAACACAAGAAGATGTGTCGACATAAAGGAATTGTGTCGACACTTAGCAGAAATCAACTAAGTATTGAAGAAGAAGGACTTGTGTCGACACACAGGATCAGTGTCGACACATTCTGAAGAAGCAGTGTCGAGAAGCTGTTACAATAACACAAGGAGTTATGTCGACACCATAAAGGCTAGTGTCGACACTTAGTCTACTTGTGTCGACACTTAGTCTATTTGTGTCGACACATAAAGACTATCTGTCTCGACACTTTCATACAGTGACAGAGATTTCAAGAAATGACTGGATGACTTGACAGCTGCCATTTCAACTGGTCAACTGCTACTGTCAGAGCTGTCAGAAGGTTGTTAGAAACCGGATCAGCCGGTCACCGTGAAGAAAGCTTATATAAAGGCTTATTCCTTCAACAGAAGGGAGGATCGATCAATGAAGTGAAAAATAACACAACAAGAAGTAGACCTTCAAGAGAAGATCTAAGAAGTTGGAGAGAGAGAGCTCCTTCTAAGAAGACCAGCTGTTGAACCAGGCTGATAAGGAAGATTCAGATTGAAATCAGAATCTCAAGTCAGCAGTTGATTGAAGATCATCTGCATAGAGATACAACCGTACTGTGTTCTAATTCAAGAAGCTTTGAAGAAAGCCAAGGGAGGTTGATCTCAGCGAAATTCTTTCAAGAACTCATCAAGAAACCAGTCAACTCATCTCTCTCTATCATAGTTGTGGTTATATACTTTGTATTTTCTAATTTCTGTAGGATCTTGTATAGATCTGAGTTGTAAGCCTAAATCTATAAAGGCTGAGGTAGGGCTTGTGAGCCTGAGTGTAGGAAAATCATTTCTCTGAGTGTAGGCCTTGTTGAAGGCTGAGGTAGGGTTGTTGTGCCTGAGTGTAGGTCTTGTTGAAGACTGAGTGGTAGGGCTTGGTGCCTGAGTTGTAGGAGTGGGATCACTCTGAGTTGTAGGAACCTGTTTGGGGTTCTGAGTTGTAAGATCTGAGGATCTGAGGAGAAGTGGAGAAGTTAGGCCGAATCTGGTACACTACTAGATAGGCGAAAGGGGAAAGTGGATGTACCCAGACCTTGGGGAACCACTATAAATCCTGTGTGCTCTCTGTGAATGGTTGATGTGCTGTGATACTTGTAGAATTGCAATTATTGTATTATATTTCTGCCTTTAAAGTTTAAAAAGAGATAGGTCACCTATTCACCCCCCCCCCCCCCCCTCTAGGTGATTAGGCACTATTTCTTTCATTATGGGTGCAGGAAACCAGGACATTTCATGTCTGAATGTCCTGAAAATCAAAAGAAGGAAAGAAGAAAAGAGAAGGAATCAAGAAACAAGCATTACAGCAAGCCCTCTTCCAGCAAGCACAAAAAGAAGGACAAAGGATTTGTGGCTGAAACATGGAGTGACACAGAAGATGACTCCACATCTTCCAGCTCCGGTGAAGAAGAAGAGGAGGCCAAGGCAAAGGAGGTGTGCCTCATGGCAATTGGTGCAAGCAGTAAAAGATCAGATACAGATGAATCTGATAATGAAGAAAACCTGTCAGCTGAAGATCAGGTAATAGCATCTTATGATTTCGAATCTGATGAGTTTAAATTTGAATTTAAAAACCCATGCTTAGATTTGATAAGCTCTGAGAAGGAAAACAAACTTCTCAGAGATAAATTGAATGATCTAGATAAAATCACCTCTGAAAATGCAACTCTGTCTAGTGAACTAAAATCTGCAAATGAACAGATCATTTTTCTGAAATCAGAACTTAGAAAAGCTAAGATATTAGAAGAGTCATTAAATGACAGAAGTTTGAAATTGCTAGATATAACTAGCACAGTTAATGCCAGAACAAACAACTGCAAATTAGGATTAGGAGCCACATCTAGTGAACCAACCCTAATCCAAAGGACTCATCTTTCAAAACCTGTAAATTTTATCTCTGATAAAGGAAAGAAAAACACTGAACAAGTAAATAAGGTTAATAAAATTCTAGAACAAATTGCAGCTAAGGACAAAATTAAAAATCAGAAGAATGATAAAAAATAACAATGTTCAGTAGTTATTGTCGAACCCAGATCGACGATATAGGAACAGATCGTCAAACTCAGAATGACGATCTCTGAACGTAAACTACAATAATAATCATTCGTCTAACTGCGATCGACGAACTTTGTATGGTTCATCGAGCAGAGGTCGACGAACGTGGGCACAGAGAATGAACATGTTCATTCTCTGGGCAGAGATCGATTATCCCAACCCAATTCGTCGAACTCTGGTCGACGAACTTACAACAGTTCGTCGAACCCAGGAAGATTTAATCAAAACAGTAATTCTAACAGCAACTCACATATTTCTAAGAAACCATTTAATCCACTAGCTGACTGGATTATCTCACCTAGGAGATATCTCCCCCTAGGATATAAGTCCCAACCTAAATTCTCTATTATTTCTAGTTTTTCTTATCAGCCATACAAAGGACCCAAGGTAACATGGGTCAAAAACCATTAACTGTTTTCTATTGTAGGTGAAGAATTGTCCAGGGGTAAATCAAAATTGGTACCTGGACAGTGGCTGCTCCAAACACAGGACTGGCAGCAAGGACATCTTAATCAACTACAAGTCCAAGCTGGGGCCAAAGGTTATCTTTGGTGACTTCAAATGTGGCCAGTTAGAAGGATTTGGAGAAGTGAATATAGGAGCTGTCACATTCAAAAAGGTGACATATGTAAGTGGACTTAAGCATAACTTCATCTCCATAAGTCAGTTATGTGATGATGGTTATCAGGTATAATTTAACTCAACCACTTGTTCTATTATTGATAAAAACAACCAAACAGTTTAACCTGGAAGTAGACAAGACAACATATACTTAGTAAATTTTCTTTCTGCCAAAACTGATATCTGTTTACTTAACTTAACTAGTAATCAGAATGACTTATGGCACAAAAGAGTAGGTCATGTAAATCTGAAAAACATTACTAGGCTATTTAAGCACAACCTTGTTAGAGGTCTACCTTCTGGTCCCTACAAGAGGGAAGGTCTCTGCAGGGCTTGTCAATTAGGCAAGCAAACTAAAAATAGTTTTAAATCTGTTAATAAGAGTGATTAATCTAAGATTTTGTACTTGCTACATTTGGATCTCTTTGGACTCATTGCTGTACAAAGCCTAGGAGGGAAATCCTACACTTTGGTTATAGTGGATGACTTCTTCAAGTTCAGTTGGGTATTCTTTCTGAGATCAAAGTCAGATACATTCAAGGTTCTTACAGATTTTCTCAGGACCATACAGATTGAGTTCTCTACTCATATTGCATTGATCAGAAGTGATCATGGCACAGAGTTTGAGTCTCTTCTTATGCATGAGTTCTGTGAGAAGGAAGGTATCAGACATTGCTTCTCAGCTCCTAGAACTCCCCAACAAAATGAGGTTGCTGAAAGGAAAAATAGGACACTTATTGAAGCTGCAGGTACATTGCTTGCAGATGCTTACATGCCCCTAACCTTTTGGGCAGAGGCTGTCAGCACAACAAATTATGTCATGAACAAGAGCTTAATTCATAAACTAAAGAACAGGACTCCCTATGAATTGCTCAAAGGGAAGAAACCTAAAATAAACTATTTTAAAGTATTTGGTTGTACCTGTTACATACACAATAACAACAAGAAATACATTAGAAAGTTTGGGGCTAAGGCTGAAGAGGGAGTTTTTCTAGGATACTCCCAAGTAAGCAAGGCCTATAGGGTCAAATCAACATTGAAAATTGAAGAGTCTATTCATGTTTCATTTGATGAGACTAATATGTATTGCAAGGAGAAAGAAGTTTCTACCAATAGTAACTTGCAGGTACTCCACTTGTGTGAGACCTTGGATGGACTAAACCTCACCCAAGAGGTGCCAACTCATCCCTCTCCACAAGTCATTGAAGAAAGTGAAGAAGAAGAAGTTGAAGATAATGAATCTCCACCAACAGCAAATACAATTCCACAGGAGGAATTAATTCCAAATGTTGTTGCACAACCAACTCCACCCACTTATTTTGTCACACTTAGGGATCACCCCAGATCTCAAGTGATTGGAGACATATCAGCAGGTGTACAGACAAGGCATCAACTTACCCAAGATTTGATGCATGCCTGTTTTCTCTATTAGGTTGAGCCTCTTTCTATTCATGATGCTGAGTAGGATCCCCACTGGATCCTTGCAATGCTGGAGGAACTAAATCAATTTGAGAGATGTAGAGTTTGGGATTTGGTTTCAAGACCCCAAAACTACCCAGTTATTGGAACCAAATGGGTTTACAGAAACAAGCTAGATGCCCAAGGAGTTATTGTGAGAAACAAGGCTAGGCTTGTAGCCCAAGTATACAGGAAAGAAGAAGAAATAGATTATGATCAAACCTTTGCACCTGTTGCAAGGTTGGAAGCCATAAGAATATTCCTTGCCTATGTAGCATACAAGAGGTTTAAGGTCTTTCAAATGGATGTGAAGAGTGCTTTCCTGAATGGAGTACTATAAGAAGAGGTTTATGTAGAACAACCTCCAGGTTTTGTTTTTCCAACTTACCCCTCTCATGTTTTTAAATTGCATAAGGCTCTTTATGGTCTAAAGCAAGCTCCAAGAGCTTGGTATGAGACCTTAGCTAGTTTTTTATTTGAGCATAGATTTACAAGAGGAACTATAGATAAAACTCTTTTCACTAGACATCATAAGGACCAAATCTTATTAGTACAAATTTATGTGGATGTTATTATATTTGGCTCTACAGATTCCAAATTATGCAAGAGGTTTTCTGACCTCATGCATTCCAAATTTGAAATGAGTAGTATGGGTGAGCTTTCCTACTTCCTTGGTCTCCAAGTGAAGCAGCTTCCTAATGACATCTTCATCTCTCAAATAAAATACGCTAAAAAACTTCTAAAGAAGTTTGGGATGGCTGATGCCTCAGCAAAAAAAACTCCCATGGCTACCAATGTTGTTATGGACTCTGATGTACCAGGAAAACCTATGGATCAAAAACTTTATAGGGGCATTGTTGGGTCCCTATTATACCTCATAGCAAGTAGGTCAGATATTATGTTTGCCACATTTCTTTGTACTAGGTTCCAGGTGAACCCTAAAGAATCTCATATAATTTGCTAAAAAGGATTTTGAGATATATAAAGAGTTGTCCTAATCAAGGCCTATGGTATCCTGCTGAATCAGAATTTGAGTTAACTGGATACTTTGATGCTGATTTTACTGGATGCAGGGTAGATAGAAAAAGTACTTCAGGGACTTGCCAGTTCCTGGGTATGAGATTATTATCTTGGTTTTATAAAAAGCAAACATCAGTGTCAACCTCAACTGTTGAAGCAGAATATATTGCAGTAGGCAGCTGTTGTTCACAGATACTTTGGATACAAAATCAACTACTAGATTATGGGTTCAACTTAAATAATTCAACCCTACTCTGTGATAATACAAGTGCTATAGTCATAGCCCAGAATCCAGTTCATCATAGTAGGACAAAACATATTGATATAAGACATCATTTTATTAGGGAATGTGTAGACAAAAATAAAATCAATCTTGTCTATATCTACACTGATTTACAAATAGCTGATATATTCACCAAACCTTTGGATAAGAGAAATCATATGTTCTTTGTGAATCAACTTGGAATGATTAATGGAGAAGACTTTATTTGATTTCTGTCTACAGTCGACGAATTTTCCAAAGTTCGTCGAATGGAGCTCGACGAACCAGAGAAAGTTTGAGAGATATTCGTCGAACGGAGTTCGACGAACTCTCTGTGAGTGAAACAAGTTTCGTCAAACGGAGTTCGATGACCTTGCTTCAGAAGATATTCATCGAACGAAGTTCGACGAACTGTCTTCAATTCTTCTGGATAAGATCGACGAATTATTTCATTCAAAATTATTTTGTCGACCTCAGTTAAAAGAATTATTTTTATTTTCGTGGAACGGAGTCTGTCGATTTATATTCTTGAAAACCCTATATTTAGGTTTTCTTCGACCTCCGTCATGCGCTTTCTGTTCTCTTGCACTTGATCTCTGTTTCTCTTCTTTGCAGGTAATTCCATGGCGATTCCAACAGGAGCTCTAGCCGCTATGAAGTTTGACACTGGATTTGATGTCGACTTCGAATCGTTCCAGCACTCGGATCCAATCTTCCTATATATTCTGGAACTTCTGGAAGAACAAAATCTGAAGAACCTGATGACTACAAGGATAAAGCTGGCAGGAACAAAAATCAGGGAATGGGTTTATAATTCATCCACTTCTGAAGACAATACCATGACATGATAAATCGCGGGTAACACTGTCTCCTTAACCCCCGCAGTTTTAACTGAAATATTTGGTTTGACAAATGGCAAAAAGGAATTAGAAATTGATTCTGAAGAGTTTGATATGATGCTCAATCTTGTGGGTTATGCTGGTGATAACCCAAATAAATTGTTGAAGAAGCATTTGTCTGCAACATACAAGTTCCTGACAGACATTGTTGGGAAGGTCTTGCTTGGCAAGCATACTGCCCATGACTACATCACAAGACATCAGTTCTTGGTCATGTGCAGTAATAAATAAGAAGCAAGTTTATTGGGCTCAGATCCTCTTTGATCTGATAAAGAAGAAAAATAATAAGAAAGAAGTATGTTTTGGAAGGGTCCTAGGGATCTTCCTCAAGGAAAAGGCTGCTGAATCACTGGTCTCCCATACCATATTCATCAATGCCAGTAAAAGGCTCGCCTGTGCCTTATTTGGCAGGTGAGAGAGGATAATAAACAAGCCCACTAAGGCTTCTACCTCTTACACCCCAGCTTCTAAAGGCACCAGGGCTGTTAAAGCCACTCCTCTACCTGTTGAAGAGCTTCATCCAACACCACCATCTCTTCCAGCTTCCCTTCCAGCAACAAAAATTCCTTCCTCTCCCATTATCTATTCAACACCAGAACAACAACAACATCCTCATGTTCCTACTCCACCTCCATCTCAACATGCTTCCCCAGCTTCATCTCCACCAATTGACATCACTGACATTCCATCATCCCCTCTTCAAGATAATCAACCACCAACACCTCCAGATTCCCCTCATGACACTTACATTCCTACACCACCACAATCCCCTCTTCCCCCACATATATCTTCAATACTATCTTATCATCTCCCAACAGACACCATCATGCAAGATGCCACCCATCCATCCCTATCAACATCTACCATCCCTCCAAATGTTCACATACCTGATGCTCCACTTTCTATCCCTCCCATAGTTCCCACTTCTACACCTTCTGCCACACAATCTACCATTCCATCACTGAACCCCTCCACCATATCTTCCATCATTTTCATACTCACTCCCCTCCTCAAGTCCCTTATAGCAGAGGCCATTACAACTCTTGCTACCACCATTTCCTCTCTCTCTGATAAGATCTCTGCTCTTTCTGCTGCCCCATCCTCAGCCAGGGGCCTGGCCTCAGTTCCCACTGAAACCAGGGAGGGAGAGATGCTTGATGATGAAGCAGCAGCTTCAGTTACAGCAATAGCAGCAGCTTCAGATACAACAGCAGAATGTACATAATACATTGATAAAGATTTGATTGATTTTGTTGAGACTGATATGGATTTTGATGATGAATCAGACTCTGAAGAACCTAATACTGTTGGTGATTTCATTCTTAATCCCACGGTTAATTTAGAACATTTGTTGAGGATTTTGATACTGTACATATGCATTATCTTCCAGCTGAGATCACTAAGCCATCCTTGGATATTATACCATATACTTCCCCCATCCCTTCAAAAGTTGTTAAGCAACTTAAGGACAGTTTTGCTATTGCACAGTCAGCAATCACTTCACCTGTAGAAGTACTAGCTGTTCCCTCTTCCTCAATATTATCTTCAGCACCAACGTTTGTAATGGATGACTCTCCAATGCCAGATCTAGATGAATTGATCTTGGCTGATATTGCAGCTGAAAATAAGGCAGCAGCTGAAAGCTCTGTCCAAATTAGTTCTGATTTTTGTGTAGCTTCTCCTCCAACTTCTGCTGAAACTCCAGTTCTTGTTGCAACTCCTGCTCCTGCTCCAGAAAAATCTGCTATCTCTGCTAAAGCTTTGAAAGCTCTGGATGATCTATATGATAACCCTCAGGATTCTGATAATGATGATGATGAAGATGAGGATGAGGATTCAGATGAGGAGGATACAAAGAAGAAGAAGCAAGTTTCAAAGAAAATAAAAGCTCCTCCTCCTCCTGCTCCTAAGCCTAATCCAAATAATGAAACCCCTTACTACATTCTTCAAAAGATAACTCCATACAAGGGGATGCCAGCATGGATGTGGCTATCTAAGAATCAGCAAAAGGAAAGGAAGAAGAGTAGAAGATACTCTCCTCCACCAGTTCAAAGGTATAGGAAAGATCCACCTCCTCCTCCTCCTCCTGCAGTTGGTTCTTCTAGCTCTAGTTCTCAAAGGTCTGCCCCCATTCAAACATATCAAAGACATCAAGGGAGACCTCATTATGAAAGCAGCCAGCACAGGCAACAACCCTCAGGAAAACAACATCAACATCAACAACAACAACATAAGCAATAATAACATCAACAAGCTGAAAGTCCTAAAAGACCACTCTCTCCTCCTATTCCTTATGAAGATCCAGAAACAACCAACACAGCTAGAATGGCCAGGTTCCAGGAACTTGTAGGCCTCTCTATGATCAACAAGGCAAAGGCTGAAGGGAAGGATACTTCTGAATACACTACAATGTCAAAGTACAGAAGAGAAGAATTGAAAAGGTTTGAAAAGGCTAATAAATTTTTTAATGTTGATGATTATATGAAATTACATCCTGAAGCAGTGGTCCCTAGAGCTACATCTCTGAAGATTATAGGGGTTGCTGACATGACAATGATTATGGAACAAGCCTTAAATCCTAACAGGGAAATAGTTTTTACCAAGCCAGGAGACAAGGGCAAGGATACAAAGCATCAGGAGAAGAAGTAGAAGAAGTGAAATTTGAACCACCTTATTTCCGTCTTTTTATCTTAAACTGTTTCATTTTGTCTGAAAAAAGATTTTGTGTAAATATATCTGCTGCATGTGTTAATTATCTCTGCCAGATATATATTTTTCCTGCTTTGTTTACTTTATGTTTTTATCTTTGAGTCTATTAGTGACCTCACCCAAATAGGGGGAGATTGTTGGATCCCTAGTTTGATTTGGGCTAGGTTCACTAACATAGGATGATGTGACCCAACATGTATAGCCAGGGTTAAAGTTATGTCCTAGAGTCTAGGCCAAGTCCTAAGAGTCAACATCACATGGACAAGCCAACATCAGACTGCCAGAGACTCAAGACATAAAGTTTTCCTCCAGATTCAGAGATTTCTCAAGAGACTAAGTAAAATGAGTTCGACGTTCATCAAACTCAGGTCGACGATAGTCGTTCTCAGCTCGATGATCTTAGAGATATTTTCTCTGAGCTAAGCTCGACGAACTTCAGTCATAGATCCACGATCCTTGGATTCCACCTTTAGAATTCTAAGTCCAGACTGTTCTCTAGACTCAGGTCGACGAACCGAGTTCACACGACGAATTTAAGGTTCTCCAGACATAGCTCGACGAACACCATTCTTCGGTCGACGAATCTATGGACTATCACAGCATTCTGTCGAGACTATGTTCTCCAGTCTCAGGTCGACGAACCCAGTTCTCTGCCCAACGAATTCTGGAATCAGAAGACTTATGTCAACACTCAGAGTATATGTCGACATCAACTAAGTCGACACTAGAATAACTTGTGTCGACACCAAGATCATCAGTCGACATTGTGGAAAGGCTATGTCGACACCACACAGAAGATTTGTGTCGACACACAAGAGTAATTGTGTCGACACAGTATATTTGACAACTCCAGAATAATTACTGAACTCCAGTCGACGAACACTTTTACCAGCTCGATGAATAGGTAAAGATCAAAAGAGACAGCATTTTAGTTTTTTTCTCGACGTTCATGGAACTCAGCTCGACGAACAGAAGTCGTCTGGTCGACGAATACAATGTCTCAGCTCGACGAACTGTGAACTCAGTTCGATGAATTCTGCTATCTGTTCGACGATTCCAGACTTAGTTATTTCAGACCTTCTGTCCCCACTCTAATGCGATAATTCCTGAGTAATTAATGCTCTAACATTCTCTGAATGTATCCGTTAGAAGGAGCATTAATTATGGCCTTCTCCAAGATTATTGCTTGCCGTTTTTCCACGGGACAGTTGGGTAAATAAATCAATGCCGATTATTCTCAAGACTGTCAGCATTAATTGCAGATGCATTCAAATTTTCAAAAAGACAGAGAAGAAGAAAATAACATACACATTCAGATACATGGAGTCATATACAGACTTACAGAAGAGAAACAACAATAGAAAAGAATTGAAAAAGCTTCACACAGAGCACAGCTTACAGAGAAGCACATAGAGATCACAGAAAAACAGTCAATTGTGCATAATTTGCTCTGTCAAAGAAGAAGCACCTTTTTTTTGATACACAGAAGTTCTTGACCAGAAGCTCATCAGCACTTGAAGAAGAACAACAATACCTATATCAAGAGTCTTCCTTCTTCAAGAACTCCAGGACACTTCAAAAGGACAACTTCAGTTCAATCTGTCAAAGAAGTTCCGGAATACTATTGTTGGTCAAAGATTTAGTTTGAAGACCTATCACCCTGAAGCTTGGCTCTTTGTTTTCCCTGATCCATTCTACATCTCAGGGGGAGCCTTAAGCTATAATCAATCCACAATCTTCTCAGTTGTATATTGAGAAAGAGAAGACAAAATTATCTCTCACCCCCACCTCTGTAAAGGGTTGTCATCTCCCTTCAAAAGTGATTCCTTGGTTGCAAGTCTCCTAATCAAAAGACTTGGGTTGGTTTTTGAGCACCTGATCAAAAGCTCATTGGTGTCAGGCTCCTGATCAAAAACCTCAGTGGATTCCTACCAAGGGTGGTAGAAGAGTGGATGTACCCAGGTTGGGGAACCCCTATAAAATTCTTGTGTCATCTGGTTGCCTCCTTTTCATTTGTTCTTGCTGTGCTTGTGCTTTAGATTTACAACAAAAGCTGTAATAGCAGTAAAGAAATTTTTAATCATACTCTATTCACCCCCCCCCCCCTATAGAGTATTTCTGATCTAACACTCACTTTCACACTGTGGAGAGGCCTCCGGGCAAGCATTCAACGCCAAAATGAAGCCAGAGCTTCCTCTCGGCCTCCTCCATCATCCTTGAGCTTCAAGAAGAGTTTGATCTAGCATTCTCCATCAAACTAGGAGAAGTTTGTGCCATCCTCCACCGGATCGTGACACGAATAAGACGGGTCCATTGGGAGTTAGTGACAGCCTCTTCTACCCCAGACGCAGTTGAGGACCGAGCTAGGATGCAGATTGACAACCTGGCGATTTCTTCCGTGAATCCTCCGCAAGACTTTAGATTCGGTCGATTTCACACACTCTTTTCTTTTGTTGTTGTTGATAGGTAGTTGATCTCTTTGTTTGTGATGAAGTATGTTTAATTTGATATGCATTTGTATACAATCATGTCTATGTGATTTTGTATTTATGTTATTTGCTTGAGGTGCGAGATTTCAATCCTCCACCACATACGGTTCTGCCGCTCTAGTGATTGCTAGAGGTGTGTGTAGCGACGAGGTTCTCTCGACCCTCATTCTGCCATTCTCACCACCTCATCCGCAAGCCTACCCGTCCATCCGCCCAGCGATTCGGTGCATAGCGGCCCGTGTAGTCTTCCATCTTGCTTGGCGAAGCATCGCATAGTGGCGTTGCATAGGAGTAGTTTATTAGCGTTTTACTTTCTTTTTCCCTTAACAATCAAAACCCCCTTCGTTAACTCCGACTTAAGGACTTCAATCTCAAGTCCTCCTCAAAATTAACTCCACCTTACTGTGTTCCTTGAGAGATCGATACTTGGGGACATTCTCACATTTTATATTACTTGTGAGACCGACACCCTTGTCATTCAACGCAACAAGTTTTTGGTGCCGTGCCGGGGAACACAGTCGTGTGAGTTTTTGGAGAGGGAGATAGTAGATAGAAGCCCTTTTCTATTTGTACATTGCATATTTATTCTTTGGTTTACTTTTTAGAATTTGTTGCTTATTTTTCTTTGTATCCCTTTTCTGATTTTTGGTAGAAAGCAGATCCGTGTTTTTTTTCATTCTTGTTGTGGAGCACCTTTTCGGTAAATATTATTGTTCACGATGTATTCCGTAGTGGAGTGCCATCTCTATGATATTTTGCGCCGATACATCGATGTCGTGGCTGTTATGAATGTTGAGCTGATGTAGCGTATGTTGCTAACGGAGATCTACACGAGAGAAGGCTATAATTCGCCGATCAACACACACTTGATCTGCCACACCTACACAAGCATCTATCGTCTTTAATACGTAATCGTTTCGCGCACATAGCATAAACACATTCATAGAATGATCGACTCTAAAACAGCGATGAAAAAAATGAGTCGACTCGTTCCCAATGGTAATGCAAAGGTTGTCAATCCCTTTTGAGAGCAAGACCAAGGCTATAAGCCAAGATCTGCTCAAGCAAAATGGACCTACCCGGTCCAGAGAAAAGGAAACACGAACAATATTACTTTTATTCGGAGATTTGAAAATTTATTGAGATTTAAGTTCACGGAGAACACGATGGTTCAACCTCCACAAATCTAAAGAGAAGAAGCACTAGATAAGGCGGAAGAGATTACCCAACCCGTTGGTGGAAACACACTTGATAACTTTGTGGGAGAATCACTCTCTCCACGATTTCCACCAGCGTCACACCGAATGGATCCACCGGCATCGCACTGAGTGGGGTTGTCGTCCTTATTTCTTGGAGTCGCACTAAGAAACCACGTCGGAGGCTCCACGAGAGGGGAGGCTGAAATGGAGGAAGAGGGAGACTAGGGGGTGGCGACGGCTACTCACAAGCTTGGTCGAAATTCCTCTTTAGAGAAGGGATTTTAGGTTTTCTTTTTCATCCTCCAATTCACTTAAGAAGCCTCCTTTATATAGGAGTTACAAAATAGATCCAACCATCCAAGATTGAGATGAAACCTCATCAATCCGGATGGCTAATAACACACCAAATGAAAATGTATGTAATTAAAACATTACAAGTTCTTAAATAAAATAAAGCATTTAAGTAGTTGAAATGGTCTTCCAATAAGCCTTTAAGTAGGTTTCACGTGCTGCGGACGAAGGTTGTAACATTGTCGTCCGTTAGCGGCCAAGGAGTCTTCATGTCGCCTGAAATCTTTATGCTGTAGTATTTCGGCGTCCAGATCATCTTCAAGTGGTGGTGGGGGGCCGCGACATCAATCCTCCATCGCTCAAAGTCACGTATCTTCGATGCGTTGTCCAAGAGATAGCGGCGGAGAAGAGCGGCATCCAATTGTTGAAGCTCAGTCTCGAGTACCCAAGAGTCGTCGGAAGGAGGGCGTTCACGCCAACGAATGAGAAAGCGGCGTGTAGCACCATCGGTGGTAGTGAGCAGCTCAGCATCAAGTATCCTTTCTGGTATGAGAAAGGTTTTTGGAAACCTTGGAAACATGTCAGCAGTGGGAATAAAAGAAGGCAACTTACCATCTGATGCTAAACCCGTGGAGACCAGTGGAGAGAGATCATCCGTATTACCACTCCTCAAACCCAAAGAATTTTGAGTGGAAGGAGAAGAGACAAAGAAGTCAACTCTTGTGAAGGCGAAACAAACATCGTCAAATCCAAGACATTAAAAATTGGTGAAACACCCCAATCAACCGACAAATATAAGACAAAAGCATTATCACCGAGTTTCTTTATAACCCGGAAGGTGCCAACGCGCTTTGGAGCTAAATTTCTAACGGTGCCAGTTGGCAGTCGCTCGGGAACTAAGCGGACTAAGACTTGATCGTCGACTTTAAAGTGTGACACTCTCCTATGTTGATTAGCTTGTGTTTGATAGAATTCATATTGAGAGGCCAAGGTTGCCCAGATATGTGCGTGCAAGTCATGAATTTGTTGGGCGAAGGATTGTGCAAATTGACTTGCTTTATATGTTGGTGGTAATGGAACCAAGTCAAGTGGCACAGGAGCCTTATACCCGTGAACAATCTCGTTAAGGGACATACCCATGGACCTGTTCTTAGAGTTATTGCAAGCCAATTGTGCATGAGGAAGAAGTAGATCCCAAGTGCCCTTGTGATCACTTACAAGACATCTTAGAAGATTCCCCAAACTCCGATTGACTACTTCTGTCTGACCATCGGTTTGCGGATGATAGGTATCGGAAAATAATAACTTGGTCCCCATTAAAATCCATAAAGTTTTCCAAAAATAGCTAGTGAATTTCACGTCCCTATCCGAGACAATTGTCTTCGGAACTCCGCGATGACTAACGACATCCAGAAAATATAACTTAGCTACGTGAGATGCGTTGTTGATCCTGCTACATGGGATAAAGTATGCCATTTTTGAAAACCTATCCACAACTACAAAAATGGAGTCATGTCGACGTAGAGTAGTGGGGAGGCCTAATACGAAATCCATGCTCACGTCTTCCCATGGTATGAAAGGAATTGGTAAAGGGGTGTATAACCCAACATTGGTTTTAGTGCCCTTAGATACTTGACATGTACAACAACTACTCACTATTCCCCCAACCATCGCCTTAAGCTTAGGCTAGTAAAATTTCTCCTCAATGAGTGTAATGGTCTTATCCCTTCCAAAGTGTCCGCTCAGACCTCCACTGTGTAATTCCCAAATAATGTGGTGTCGTAAGGAGGATCGAGGAATACACAACTTCCCATGCTTAAAAAGATAACCATCTTTAAGAACAAATGCAGATATGGTCGTTAGAGAGCTATCCTGGGCGGAGAAATACATCTCGTGGAAATCTGGGCAAGTGGTGTATTCGTCCTTAACTCGTTCGAATCCTATGACATTGACTTGCATAGTAGACAGTAGAAGGGTAAGGCAGCTAAGTGCATTAGAAACTCGATTGTCAGACCCCATAAGGTATTTAAGACTAAACATGTACCCTTGTAAGAAAGTTATCCACACGAGGGCTGATTTTATGATGACTGTTTATGAAACGTAAAGCATCATGATCGGAGAGGATCACAAACTCCTTGGAGAGAAGATAATGCCGCCAATGATGCAAACACCTAACAAAAACATAAAACTCTCTGTCGTAGTTCTAATAATTCAACTTAGCGCCCGCTAGTTTCTCACTGAAATAACTGACCGGGTGACCTTCTTAACTCAAAACACCTCCTATTCCAACCCCTGACGCGTCACAGGTAAGCTCAAAGACCTTGGTTAAGTCAGGTAGACGTAATACCGGTGCCTCGGTCATGAGCTTCTTAATATGTTGGAAGGCAAAGGTGGCGGACTTCGTCCAAGTGAACTCACCCTTCTTCATGCAGTCACTAATAGGTGCCATAATGCTACTAAAATCTCGTATGAAGCGGCGATAGAAAGTAGCCAAACCATGGAAACTACGCACCTCTAGTAGGCTAGTCGGTTCGGGCCAGTCCTTAATCACCTGAACCTTTCCAGGGTAAACTCGAATTCCCTCAGACCCAACAATATAACCTAAAAAGTCTACCTATGGAACATAGAATATGCACTTCTTAAGGTTTAGGAATAAAGTTTCCTTCCTCAAGCTGGATAGAGTCACTCTCAAGTGGGAGATGTGCTCGACAGTGGAGGTGCTATAGACTAAGATGTCATCGAAATAGACTGCCACAAACTTCCCCAAGTATGGTCGAAATACGTGTGTCATCATCCTGGAGAAGGTGCTGGGGGCATTGAATAACCCAAAGGGCATCACAAGCCACTCATATAACCCATCCTTGGATTTAAACGCAGTCTTCCCTTCATCACCCTCACGGATCCTAATCTGGTGATAACCGCTCCGAAGATCTAACTTAGAAAATATAATGGCGCCAGATAAAACATCCAAGAGGTCATCTAAACGTGGGATAGGGAACCTATACTTGATGGTAATCTTGTTGATAGCCCGACTATCAACACACATTCTCCATGATCCATCCTTCTTGGGGGCAAGCAGAGTTGGAACAACACATGGACTCATCTAGCCCTAATAAATCCCTTCTTCAACAAGTCCTTTATCTGAACATGCAACTACTTATGGGCAGCGGGATGGAGTCGATAATGGGGCTGGTTGGGCAAGGAAGACCCCGGGATGAGATCTATTGCATGCTGAATAACTCTAAGTGGAGGTAATGTCGATGGCAACTCATCCGGGTACATATACCTGTACTCTTCCAACAATACATGTAACTCACTGGGCAGATCATCCAATACTCTAGAATTCATCTTCGCACTCAGAAGGACTAGCGTACACATCACTCCGTCAAGAAATGGGTCCTTAATAAATTCGTTTCTCCCGACTAGGTTCAAGGTCTTCCTCTCAACTGAGATCGTGGTGTCCTTAACCGGTCCTACCGGTTCCTTTGGGACAGTCAGCCTCAACGTAATGGTCTTGCCATTGAACTTGAATTCATATGTGTTGGCTCTACCAAAATGCTTCACATCACGGTCATAGAGCCTAGGGCGGCCTAGTAATACGTGACAAGCGTCCATCAGTAGGACATCACAACATACCTCATCAGTATACGATTTGAATGAGAGGGGGACCAGACGCGCTTGGTAACCAGGACGGTGATCTTGTTTATCCAAGCTACCTGATATGGGGTCAGGTGTGGTTCTGTGGTCAGGGCCATACGCGTGATGACATTCTCAAAAATGACATTCATACAGCTACCACTATCGATAATCAACTTGCAGAGTTTCTCATTACTCTTAAAAATCAAAGAAAATATGCTCATCCTCTTACAATCATCTAACGGACGAGGAGTGGTCAAGATACAATGCATCACCATAAGGTGGTGATCGTCCTCTAAATCACTTGGAACCCCTTCTGGGTCACTCTCCTCAGCAGCCTCATACACTAAGTCAGCAGGATCGGTAGTCGTCTCTAATAGGGCTACGACCTTAGTCTTCGTAGGGCATTGAAAGGCATAGTGACCTTAATGCCGCAAGAGTAACATGTAGTGTTGGACTTACTAACCTTTCATATGGGGATACGCTCACTCGTGGGATTCCTTACGTTCCTAGCAGTGATCACTACAGACTTTGAATCAGTGGACCTAAACTTTCCCTTATCCAGATATGTGTAAGCAGATGCTCCAGCTGTGGACTTATTCTTTGCATGGGAATAGCGGGAGTGGGCCTTATAGGCCAGATGTTTTTCAATGTCGAGGGCGGCATTGAAGGTCATGTTCAGGTCCGTATGACCATAGCGCAAGAGCTTCCTTTGAATCTCGGGTTGAAGCCCTTTACGAAATCTAGATAAGGTGACCTCGGGGATCTCCCTAAGATCACAACACATCATGTGGTCCTTCAGCTCTCCCATGTATTCAGCTACCAAAGTTGAGCCCTGCCGTAGGGTGGCAAGCTCGTCGAACATCTGTGTTCGGTGGTACGCAGGGACGTACTGATCAGATAGCAAATTCTTCATCACCGGCCATCCTATAAGTGGGACTCCATTCCCGGTCCCTAGCCTACACTCCTCATTTAGCCAATATGTCTTAGCACGCCCAGTTAACTTCATCCTGGCGACTTGGACCTTCTGAAAGTCCATGAGAGTGTGCCATTCGAAGTAACATTCCATGTCTACCACCCAGGTGAGAAAGATCTGGGGATCTACCATGCCGTCGTAGGTGGGGGAATCGATCTTAATGACCCTAGTAATATCGAAGTCATGCTCATGGCGACAATCTAGATGAGGCATTCAGAGAGAGTTCCCATCAGAGTCAGAATCGATTACCGTTTGGTGCCGGTTGGGCTGTCTCACATTAACGGGTGGAGGTGGTCGTTCTTGGTTCTGTAGGATTTGGGCCAGCATGGTCCTAAGCTCCGTCATCTCAGTTCGTAGTCCCTCAATAGCTTCGGTATTTGCATCCCGGTGCTCATTCACATCCATTCTAGACGAAAACGGTGTAGTGTACTCTGTTCCTAGTCTAGTGTGCATATAGGGTTACCCAAAATTTTGAAAGACGATTTTTCCTAGGGCTGGACCTAAAGTTAAAACAAGATATTTTGAAATTTTCCTGAAGTGATAGGAACGAGGAACGTTAAATTTTTTTTTATTTATTTACGCAGAAAAATAAAGATTTCAGACCGTTATTTGCAGACCACAAAATTTTTTTTTTGATTAATTCGTGCCAACGGAAGAGAGCGAGGATGTTTGCAACATAGAGGTTGAAATGACCACCCCTGATACCAAATTGATGTATCCTATGTTGCTAACGGAGATCTACAAGAGAGAAATCTCTAATTCGCCGTTCAACACACACTTGAACCGCCACACCTACACAAGCATCTACCGCCCTTAATACGTAATCGTTTCACGCACAAAGCATAAACACATTCGTAGAATGATCGACTCTAAAACAACGATGAAAAAATGAGTCGACTCATTCCCAAAGATAACACAAAGGTTGCCAATCCCTTTTGAGAGCAAGACCAAGGCTATAGGCCAAAATCCGCTCAAGCAAAATGGACCTACCCGGTCCGGAGAAAATGAAACACGAACAATAATACTTTTATTCGGAGATTTGAAAATCGATTGAGATTTAAGTTCACGGAGAACACGATGGTTCAACCTCCACAAATCTAAAGAGAAGAAGCACTAGAGAAGGGGGAAGAGATTACCCAACCCATTGGTGGAAACACACTTGATAACTTTGTGGGAGAATCACTCTCTCCACGGTTTCCACCGGGATCGCACCGAATGGATCCACCGGCATCGCATCGAGTGGGGTTGCCGTCCTTCTTCCTTGCAGTCGCACCGAGAAACCACGCCGGAGGGTCCACGAGAGGGGAGGCCGAAATGGAGGAAGCAGGAGACTAGGGGGCGGCGGCAACTCACAAGCCTGACCGAAATTCCTCTTTAGAGTAGGGAGTTTAGGCTTTCTTTTTCATCCTCCAATTCACTTAATAAGCCTCCATTATATAGGAGTTACAAAATAGATCCAACCATCCAAGATTGAGATGAAACCTCATCAATCCGGATGTCTAATAGCACACCAAATGAAAATGTATGAAATAAAAACATTACAATTTCTTAAATAAAATAAAGCATTTAAGTAATTGAAATGGTCTTCCAATAAGCCTTTAAGTAGGCTTCGCGTGTCGCGGACAAAGGTTGTAACATTGTCGTCCGTTGGCGGCCAAGGAGTCGTCATATCTCCTGAAATCTTCATGTTGTAGTATTTCGGTGTCCGGGTCATCTTCAAGTGGTGGTGGAGGAGCCGCGGCATCACGAGCACTATATTAGGTGTTTGCTATGTCAAGGTGTAGGCCACATGGTGAAGGATTGCCCTCGTTTGTGCGAGCCTTCTCTCTCTGAGGCAGTGTACACATCAACCTCCTGTTCGCGGAAGACTGTTGTGGATAGGCCTACTAGGGTGTTGCCTGGACCATACACTGACATCGCTCTTCCGGCTCATTCTTTAACCGTTAAGATTACCGAGTAATCTCTCGCTGCATACAGATCCTTCATGGGTCCGTCGCTCCCTTTTTACGAGCTTCCCTTGAGTGATGACGATCACTCTGGTGTTAGCCAGCAAAAAGAGGATCAAGAATCCATGGACGCTCCTGTATGGGATGCAGAGATTGTTCCTGTCGACGGGGTGGCGTCTGCGAATGATTTTGAGATGGGGCCTGCTCATTCTATGCCTGATTTTGAGAGCAGTTTCGCCCCTCTGCAATTTTTGCCTAATCGTGCTACTCCCTTTTCTTGTCAGTCGACTGATGATGCCGTATTTTTGGATGATTCGGTGCTTGAGGTTGCGCCGAAGTGGGATGATGACTCTACTTTCTACGACGGAGAAGGTGGATCTTCGGAACACTTTTACGCACCCCGGTGGGATGAGGAATGTTGCCTTTCTGATGTAGAGATTTGCACCTCCTTATTGGGTGAGGCTATTCCTCTTACCACCGCGGACCTCGAGATGTTCTATTACATCTAGTTCTAACAAAATATTTTTAACTGGGACTAGATAGGGTAATATATACTTAGTTAATTTTACTCTACTAAAATAGAAATTTGCCTATTTAATCAAATTAGTAAAAAAATGAAATATGGTATAGGTGATTAGGACATGTAAACCTTAGGACTATTACTAAACTATCTAAGTACAATCTTTTTAGAGGACTGCCTTCTGGTTCTTACAAGAAGGAAGGACTTTGCAGGGCTTGTCAATTAGGCAAACAAACTAAAATAGCTTTAAATCCATTTCTAAAAGTGATTCTGAAAGAATTGGTTTCAAGATGTTCTAAACACCTAGAGGGGGGGGTGAATAGGTTCAATTCTTTTTCTAACTTATGCAGATAATTCAATCTAATTTAGCAATTTATTTAGCAGAAAACACAGCATATCATTCACATACACACAACATTCCACAGATTGCACACCAGTTTTATAGTGGTTCCCCAAATGATGGGTACATCCACTTTCCCCCTTCGCCTATCTAGCAGTGTACTTGATTCGGCCTAACTTCCTTCCTTCTTCTCAGATCCACAGATCTTACAGCTCAGAACCAAGACTGGTTCCTACAACTCAGGGTGAATCCACACTCTTACAACTCAGGCACAGTCCCTACCTCAGCCTCTTCCACAGGCCTACAACTCAGAGAGACACCCCACTCCTACAACTAAGGCAAAAGCCCTACCTCTGCCTCTTTCACAGGCCTACAACTCAGGGAACATATTCCCCTACCTCAAACACTCAGTCCTACCTCAGCCTTTATAATTTAGGCTTACAACTCAGAGAAGTAAATCTCCTACACTCAGATCTATTACAGATCCTATAAAAATTATTGATGAAAAGATAATTATATTTTCAACCAGATGGAGAGAGAATTGGTTGAAGGCTTCTTGATCAGTTCTTGATAGAACTGATTACTTAAGGATCAACCTGTCTTAGCTTTCTTCAAAGCTTCTTGAATCTGAACAAAGTAGGGTTGATCTTCTTGGTGGTGGAGTTGATCTTCAATCAGCTTCCTTCAGAAATTAATCTGAATTCTTCAGGCAGGCTGTTCAGGATCTGCCTTCACTGGATGCGAACTTCTCTCCTTCTTGTTTTTCTCTCTCTATAATCTATTGACTGTTTCTTCTTTCTCTTCTTCTGGATCCTCAATCCTTCAGAGATTATAATTGATTAGCTTTATTATCTTGATTCACTTCTTATTGTTGAGAGAGCAAATCTATATATAGCCTTCATTCATGGTTACCGGCTGTTCCGGTTCCAAACTGTCTTTTGACACCTCTGACAGATGTGACAGCAATGTCAGTAATGACAGCTGTCAAGACTCAAGTTGTATTACTTCAACCTTCATTAGACTTTGACTCAGCAGCAGAGAATGTAGAGTGAATACTTCACATATGTCGACACACATAGTCCATGTGTCGACAAAAGTCTTGATGATGACGACACAGCTTCACTTTTACTTATCGACATAGTTTCATAACCCGTATTTTCACCGCATAAAAAGCTTATCAGAGTAATGGAAAATGCGCGTCATGATGCCACGTCAGCAGGGGATAACTGTAACACCCCCTATCCGTCGCATAGCATATGGCAGTAGGTCCGGCCGGGGCCCGACGCCATATACCACAGACAGACCGGGTGGTTACGTATGGAAACCATCCAACCAATCTCAACGTCCTACACAGAGCATTCGAGCGGAAGCAGTTTATAAAAGTTGTACACAAGAACCCAGCATCGAAGCACGAATGTCCACTAATACAAAATAGGAATGTTATACAAAATACTCAAAACAAGCCTTAAGGCCTTACAAAATGTTTCACTTGAATATTACATGTTTTACAAACCACGGCACACAGGCCGGTCACACATGAATAAAGCAGTAAACACTTCCACTTGGGCCTTCGAGGGCCGGCTTCGCAAAAAGGGCTTTAGCCCGCTATTGACCGCTTGGTCCAGCTGCACCTTCAAGCAACAAACCACCGCACGGCGGCAAACAAGGCAACGGTCAGCAATGCTGACCAAATTATAACGATCCCGCCCCCAACTCGGGGCGGTGATGCTCCTTCCCTGCATTTCATTAGCATAAGCGAGCAATTTATAACAATAGCCATTTCATCACAGACGTTGGCTCGCTCGGCCACACGCCCCGTGCACTCAGGGAACATTCTCGGTGAACCGGTCGATGTCACATCAATTAAAGCCATTAACATTCTGGACTCACCACCGCCTCTTGGACGGCCAAACCTATGAGCAATTTGTCTTCCTGGCCTGGGTCACGACAATTTAAGCCATTGACCGCCGAAGACCCTAATCTATGCCAACGGTAAGTGCCACGTGCCTTTAGGTCTCTTTAACCGAACGACATAGAACGGGTACGGCTCCATCTAACCCGTGCTCACATCGCAACGACAATTTAAGCCATTTGCGCGGGTCAAACTTCCGCCGAGTCCCATTTCCATCACAAGTCACATAACCCGGTTATGTTCAAGATGGCTCTCAGGCCACCAAGTTGGCAAGATCTCGTATCCGCCCAATTTTCCGGGTGCACCTTTGGGTTAGTCCCCAAGGCTCCCTGCTGCAATCTACCGCGTAGAAAACCTGAAAAACAACCAATAGCACGGAGTCTTCTCCGGCATTATGCAATGCAACATCACCGATCCAGACCAACATGTCCGGGTAGGCTTCACACATCATGCATATGTCTGTTCTCGCTTACGGACTCTAAACAACGGGGACTTCACATATCTACCTGAAGGAACGCCTCCAACTCTCCGCAAACTCGCGAGAGCGGGCTTCCTATGCAAAGAAAGAGAGCTACTCATGCTCAAGATGAGGATCGTTACCCTTGCATTCCTCTTTGGCGCCATTGAAAAGTAATCGAATGAAAACCACCGCACTAGCGTTGCCTCCGTGGATCCGGAGTCGGCTCGCGATTCGGAGCTCCGAAGCTCCTCCAATGGCGGATCTAGCTCCTTCTTCCTCACTTGGCTCTCCTCTCTCTCTAAGGTTTTAGAAAGATGATAAGTTATGAAAAGTAAGGGTTTTCCAAGTCCATTCACGGGTATATCCCTTCAGGAACATCCCCCAGCCGTTGGATCTCAAAACAAGGAAACGAACGGCTTTGATTCGGGGCTGAAATGCCCAATCTGGACCGAAGACGACCTGGCACACGCCCGTGTCCAGGGCCGTGTGCCTCATTCGCCGTCAAAATCGAATCACCTGGAACCTCACACGGGTATCGAACACGCCCGTGTTCGAGCTGACACGCCCGTGTTCAACCGGACACGGCCGTGTGGCCGGCCGTGTACCCCATGATTTTTCCCCAAAATCAACCCGAGCACTGCACAGGTTCGAGGACACGCCCGTGTCCTTGCCCGTGTCACCTTGACATGCCTGGACCCCAGGCCGTGTACACGGGACACTTCGTCGAGTGAAGATCGTCGACCTGATGACACAGCCTTGGACACGCCCGTGTCCTAGGCCGTGTGCCTTGTCTCGACGATCGTCTAGAAAATCTCGTCGACTCCCCGGGACGATCGTCGACACGGGTCGACACGCCCTGCGACACGCCCGTGTCGCGGGCCGTGTGCCCAGTCTCGACGAATCGTCGAGTAAATCTCGACGACTTCGCGGCTAAGTGTCGACACGGGTCGACACGCCCTGCGACACGCCCGTGTCGCAGGCCGTGTGCCCAGTCTCGACACAATGTCGAGGCCAAAGTGTCGACTTCCCGGCTCAGTGTCGACACAGGATTGACACGCCCTGGGACATGCCCGTGTCCCAGGCCGTGTGCCTGCAGCCAGAACCCAAACTGGCCCAAAACGTCCCCCTTCGCTCCTTTGAGTTTCGGGGCATTACAACTCTCCCCCTCTTAAAAGAATTTCGCCCACGAAATTACATAAAGGAAAGACATGTACAAAACCAAAATTTGTACCTGAGCGGAACAACTCCGGATACTCGTCAAGCATAGTCTGCTCTCGTTCCCAAGAGAGCTCCTCACGACCGCAACTGTCCCACCGGACCTTGACCATCCTGATCTCTTTATTGCGTAGCCGCTTGACCTCCGAGTCCTCGATCCGCACGGGCTTGACCTTTGTCGTTAGCCCACTATCCACCGGCACTCGATCAACCGCGATCACTTGCGTAGGCTCTTGCACCGTCTTCCGAAGCACCGAAATATAGAATACATCATGTAAAGCACTAAGCTCCACTGAAAGCTTCAACCGATAGGCCGCTTCACCAACTCTCTCCAGAACCTCAAACGGTCCAAGGTACCTCGGGCTTAGCTTTTTCAATCGTCGCACCCGCGAGACACCGTTGAACGGCTTGATCTTTAAGTATACATAATCGCCCACAGCGAACTCCACATTCCTGTGCTTGGTATTATAGTACTTTGCTTGCCGGTCCTGAGCGATAAGCAACCTCTCCCGAATGGTTCTCACCAAAGAAGTAGCATCCTCCACTTCTGATCGCTTATACAACTTTGACTCACCCGTTTCTAACCAAGACAACGGCGTGCGACATTTCCTACCATATAGGGCCTCGAAAGGTGCCATCTGAATACTCGCTTGGTAGCTGTTGTTGTATGCGAACTCCACCAAATATAGGTGGTCTTCCCATTGCTTTCCAAAATCCAAGACACACATGCGAAGCATGTCTTCCATGGTTCTATTGACCCTCTCGGTCTGCCCATCCGTTTGTGGATGGAAGGCTGTGCTGAATTTCAGCTTTGTTCCCAACATTTGCTGCACCAGCCTCCAATCATTGGATGTGAACCGCCCATCTCGGTCACTCACGATGTTGCGAGGCACACCATGGAGCCGTACTATGTTATCCACATAAAGCTTTGCCAGCTTCTCCACCGGATCATCCTTCCTATGCAGAATAAAATGTGACACCTTCGTTAATCGATCAACAACCACCCAAATGGCGTCGTTTCCCTTTTGCGACCTTGGCAAACCGTGCACAAAGTCCATAGAGATGTCGTCAAATTTCCACTCCGGAATAGGCAAGGACTTAAGAAATCCTCCCGGCTTTTGGCACTCCGCCTTTACCAAGGCGCAAGTTTGGCACTTCACTACGTATAGCGCCACATCCTTTTTCAAACCCGGCCACCAAAACAGCTTCTTCACATCACGGTACATCTTCGTGCTCCCCGTGTGAATCGAGTACTTGGTATGGTGCGCCTCGTACAATAACTCCACCCGTAAATTGCCCACACTTGGGATGCACAAACGACCGTCTCTCCAAAGCAATCCGTCCTCCACGACGAATTGGGAATTTGACCGATCCAGAGCCTCTACCATGAACTGCTTCATATAAGCATCCATATCCAAAGCCTGCCGAATACGATCAGTCAGGTCATATTGGACTTCAGTCCAATTCAGAACTGCTTCAGCACTTGATTGTCTATCCACACAAACAATCTCCAATGCCTCCAACTCCCGCACCAACCGCTCATCATGCACCGATAGCCAATTGGCTTGAGCTGGGGCTCGGCGACTCAACGTGTCCGCAACCGCATTCCCTTTGCCAGGCACGTAGTGGATCTTGAATGTATAGTCCCCCAGGAACTCCATCCATCTACGCTGCCGCATATTCAGATCCTTCTGATCTATCAAATATTTCAGGCTCTTATGATCGGTGTAGATATCAATCTTCACACCGTACAAATAGTGTCTCCACAGCTTCAAGGCAAAAATCACGGCTGCTAACTCCAAGTCATGGACCGGATAATTCCTCTCGTGCACTTTTAGCTGTCTCGAGCCATAAGCTATCACGCTTCCGTGCTGCAGTAGCACGCAACCCAAACTGCTGCCCGAAGCATCGCTATATATCTCATAGCCTTCGGTTCCACATGGCGAACTCAGCACAGGCGCTGTGGTCAGCCGACACTTCAATTCCTCAAAAGCTCGCGCGCACTCCGGCGTCCAAACGAACTTATGCTCCTTTCTCGTCAAAGTAGTGAGAGGTAACGCTAACCGCGAGAAGTTCTCTACGAAGCGCCTATAATAGCCGGCAAGCCCCAAAAAGCTCCGGACTTCTGCTACCGTAGCAAGCTCAGGCCACTCCCGTATCGCAACAATCTTCGTCGGATCCACAGCAATACCCTCTCCACTCACTATATGCCCGAGGAACGCCACTGAGGATAGCCAAAACTCGCACTTCGAGAACTTGGCATACAACTGATTTCTCCTTAGCATTTCCAACACCAAATGAAGATGCTTGAAGTGATCTTCCTCACTTTGCGAGTACACCAAAATATCGTCGATGAAGACGATCATGAAATGGTCCAAGTACTCTCTGAAAGTCCTGTTCATCAAATCCATGAACACTGACGGCGCATTAGTCAGCCCAAACGGCATGACCGTAAACTCATAATGCCCGTATCTCGTACTAAACGCTGTCTTCGGGATATCACTCTCCCTTATTCGCAGCTGATAGTACCCAGCCTTGAGATCCAACTTCGAGTACACCGTCGACCCGACTAACTGATCAAAGAGATCATCAATCCGGGGGATAGGGTACTTGTTCTTCTCCGTCAGCTTGTTTAGCTCTCGATAATCAATACATAGCCTCAAGCTTCCGTCCTTCTTCTTAACAAAGAGGACCGGTGCGCTCCAAGGCGAAGAACTCGGGCGCACATACCCTTGCTCCAACAACTCTTGTAGTTGAACTTTCAGCTCCGCCATTTCCTTAGGCGCTAGCCGATACGGAGATCGTGACACAGGCTTTGCACCTGGCACTAGCTCGATCGTAAAATCTATCTCCCGCTGAGGCGGGGCTTCAGAAAGATCCGCGGGGAACACATCAGGGTATTCCGATACCACTGAAATACAATCCAACGCGGGCTTCGGCTTTGCAACCTCCACTAGTGTAAAGAACAGTTCTGCACCAGCACGAACCGCCTTCACCACCTGAAGAGCAGACATCAATGTCTTGCTCGACCCCTTTAAGCCCGTAAAAGTCGTCTCACGACTTGCTCCCAGCTTGACTTCCTTGCTACCGCAATCTATATGGGCATGCTGCTCCGAGAGCCAGTCCATGCCAAATATGACGTCGAACTCCACTAACGGAAGTAAAGACGCCCGCAGGTCGAACTCCTGCTCCCCAATACGAACCTTAACATCGCAGATCCTATCCGCTCGCATCGAACAGCCATTGGGCAACAACACATCCAACTTATCCTTCGCCATCGAAGAAGGGACTCCAATGCGTGATATAAATCCTTCGGACAAGAAGGAGTGCGACGCTCCCGTATCGAAGAGTGCTCGTGCCGGATTTTCACAAATCAATACAAATCCTAAACAAGTAGTGGTAAGGTAGCATGTGCATAACAAGTATTTAAAGAAATTGACCTGCTATAAATTAAACCGTACCTGTCACCACATCAGCTTGTTTAATGGCCTCCTGTTGGCCAAGATTGTAGACCCTTGGTTGAGCCGGAGCATAATGGGATGCGGTCGACTCCACCGCCTTTCCCTTTTCTTCATAAGTAGCTCCCGGCCTCCTCTCGGACTTAGTACGTCCGCTCCAACAGTCACGGGCGAAATGCCCCGTCTTTCCACAAGTAAAACACGCGCCCGGGGTCCGACTCGTAGTCGCCCCAGAAGCACCAGAAGGAGCTGGACCCGAAGTCCTATGCTTCTTGAAAGCCCTCTGATAGCCGGACTTTGAAGTAGTCGGCATTTTAAATTCAGATTTTCTATCACCCAAGCCTTTCTTTGCTTGCACATTTTTCATGTCCTTCTCCAAGGACCGGGCAGTATTGACCAAGGTTAAGAAACCCTGCGTCATCGGCCCCGACAGTAGTAGTCTCAACTCATCCCTCAAGCCTTCATAAAAGCGATAAGTCTTGCGCTCCTCATCCATGATGGTGGAGCTAGCATAACGACTCAGACGAGTAAACTCGTGGAGATATTCATCCACGCTCCTCTCACCCTATACCAACTTCAGGAACTCATTTTCCAACGCTATCTTCTGCGTCGAAGGGAGGTATCTAGCCAAAAATAATCTCGAGAACTCCTCCATCGAGACATCACCAAGTTGCCTACCTCTCAGTAAGTGCAGCTCCAATCCTTCCCACCACATCCTTGCTTCACCGTCCAGAAGGAACGTAGCGATGGTGGTCATTTGCCACTCCTCCGTCTCCGTTGCTGTCATGACTCTCTTCACCCTAGAGAGCCAGTCTTCAGCCTGAGATGGGGTTCCCAACCCCGAGAATAACGGGGGGTTAAAGCTCATTACATGCTTCAGCTGCCTCTCAGTTGCCCTCCTTGGCACCACCGGTTCCACAACCACTTGCTCCACCCTCCTCGGCTCAGCCTCTTGAAGAGGTACTTGCTCCATCACAGGAGCAGGCTGCTGTGCTTGCCTTCCAGGCTGCGCATTAATCACGGCCAACACCGCTTCAGCCACCAATCGTATGTTTTCAGCCGACAGAGGTGTTGAAGGAGCAACATCCGGTGCACTACTAGCCTCAGAAACTCGGCGTTCTGACGGCCCAACACCACTTCGGGTCACCTATAGTGATACAAAACACCGTTAAGCGACCAAATAAATTGCAAACAACAATTATAGGAACACGCAGGTTCCTCCAATAGGAGTATTTTCATTCCTAAGTGGACATTCATGGGTTCTTTTTACTGTTATTACGATGACGCACACAATGTGCTCACCACCCCTTAAAAAGAATTCGCCCACGAATTCACTTTAAGCCCGACCAAAACCAGTAGTCTGATACCAAATTGTAACACCCCCTATCCGTCGCATAGCATATGGCAGTAGGTCCGGTCGGGGCCCGACGCCATATACCACAGACAGACCGGGTGGTTACGTATGGAAACCATCCAACCAATCTCAACGTCCTACACAGAGCATTCTAGCGGAAGCAGTTTATAAAAGTTGTACACAAGAACCCAGCATCGAAGCACGAATGTCCACTAATACAAAATAGGAATGTTATACAAAATACTCAAAACAAGCCTTAAGGCCTTACAAAATGTTTCACTTGAATATTACATGTTTTACAAACCACGGCACACAGGCCGGTCACACATGAATAAAGCAGTAAACACTTCCACTTGGGCCTTCGAGGGCCGGCTTCGCAAAAAGGGCTTTAGCCCGCTATTGACCGCTTGGTCCAGCTGCACCTGCAAGCAACAAACCACCGCACGGCGGCAAACAAGACAACGGTCAGCAATGCTGACCAAATTATAACGATCCCGCCCCCAACTCGGGGCGGCGATGCTCCTTCCCTGCATTTCATTAGCATAAGCGAGCAATTTATAACAATAGCCATTTCATCACAGACGTTGGCTCGCTCGGCCACACGCCCCGTGCACTCAGGGCACATTCTCGGTGAACCGGTCGATGTCACGTCAATTAAAGCCATTAACATTCTGGACTCACCACCGCCTCTTGGACGGCCAAACCTATGAGCAATTTGTCTTCCTGGCCTGGGTCACGACAATTTAAGCCATTGACCGCCAAAGACCCTAATCTATGCCAACGGTAAGTGCCACGTGCCTTTAGGTCTCTTTAACCGAACGACATAGAACGGGTACGGCTCCATCTAACCCGTGCTCACATCGCAACGACAATTTAAGCCATTTGCGCGGGTCAAACTTCCGCCGAGTCCCATTTCCATCACAAGTCACATAACCCGGTTATGTTCAAGTTGGCTCTCAGGCCACCAAGTTGGCAAGATCTCGTATCCGCCCAGTTTTCCGGGTGCACCTTTATGTTAATCCCCAAGGCTCCCTGCTGCAATCTACCGCGTAGAAAACCCGAAAAACAACCAATAGCACGGAGTCTTCTCCGGCATTATGCAATGCAACATCACCGATCCAGACCAACATGTTCGGGTAGGCTTCACACATCATGCCTATGTCCGTTCTCGATTACGGACTCTAAACAACGGGGACTTCACATATCTACCCGAAGGAACGCCTCCAACTCTCCGCAAACTCGCGAGAACGGGCTTCCTATGCAAAGAAAGAGAGCTACTCATGCTCAAGATGAGGATCGTTACCCTTGCGTTCCTCTTTGGCGCCATTGAAAAGTAATCGGATGAAAACCACCGCACTAGCGTTGCCTCCGTGGATCCGGAGTCGGCTCGCGATTCGGAGCTCCGAAGCTCCTCCAATGGCGGATCTAGCTCCTTCTTCCTCCCTTGGCTCTCCTCTCTCTCTAAGGTTTTAGAAAGATGATAAGTTATGAAAAGTAAGGGTTTTCCAAGTCCATTCACGGGTATATCCCTTCAGGAACATCCCCCAGCCGTTGGATCTCAAAACAAGGAAACGAACAGCTTTGATTCGGGGCTGAAATGCCCAATCTGGACCAAACACGGCCTGGCACACGCCCGTGTCCAGGGCCGTGTGCCTCATTCGCCGTCAAAATCGAATCACCTGGAACCTCACACGGGTATCGAACACACCCGTGTTCGAGCTGACACGCCCGTGTTCCACCGGACATGGCCGTGTGGCCGGCCGTGTACCCCATGATTTTTCCCCAAAATCAACCCGAGCACTGCACGGGTTCTAGGACACGCCCGTGTCCTTGCCCGTGTCACCTTGACATGCCTGGACCCCAGGCCGTGTACACGGGACACTTCGTCGAGTGAAGATCGTCGACCTGATGACACGGCCTTGGACACGGCCGTGTCCTAGGCCGTGTGCCTTGTCTCGATGATCGTCGAGAAAATCTCGTCGACTCCCCGGGACGATCGTCGACACGGGTCGACACGCCCTGCGACACGCCCGTATCGCGGGCCGTGTGCCCAGTCTCGACGAATCATCGAGTAAATCTCGACGACTTCACGGCTAAGTGTCGACGCGGGTCGACACGCCCTGCGACACTCCCGTGTCGCAGGCCGTGTGCCCAGTATCGACACAATGTCGAGGCCAAAGTGTCGACTTCCCGGCTCAGTGTCGACACAGGCTTGACACGCCCTGGGACACGCCCGTGTCCCAGGCCGTGTGCCTGCAGCCAGAACCCAAACTGGCCCAAAACGTCCCCCTTCGCTCCTTTGAGTTTCGGGGCGTTACAATAACTGCGGACGCTTAGGTAGACACCAAACTAACCATGAAGAAAGATTATTTTTAAGTTATTTTAAGGAAAAATCAGTTAAGTGCAATATCTAGCCATATCCCTCGGCTTAGTGGCTCATTTAGTCCACAAATAAAAAAAATAGTTATACGCTGCGGAAAAATTTTATTTAGATTGACTCCAACATCCTACATGAGTATAAACGTCCCCAAAGGACAACTCATGATATGCAAGACTCTAAATTTATTATAATAGTAAAGATAGCTTTTACGGTCGCTAAATATAACAAGTTAGAGTTTCAAATTATGCAATGCATGAAGTAATAGTAGTAGATTTTATAGTTGAAAATACCTAACATGCATTCCTAGCATAAATCCTCCCAGAGAACAAGTAATCCATATCCACATTACAGAAATAAGTAGCTAGCAAGTATCAAATAATTAACAAATCAGTGGGCCCTAACAAACTGACACGAACCCACGAACAAAAGTATGTCTGAACTAGTAAAACTAAACAAACAACAAACTACCTCGGTATGACGAGGTAACAACCACGGCCAACACTGCCGCCCGGAAACTCCAAAACCAGCTCTGCTAACTACTACTGCTCTGAACCTGAGGCATTCCAAAGACAGAATACCTCAGCAAGAAGGTACAAATGGTGGCAGGAAAAATAATAAGCCAAAATAAATAGAGGTCCACAGGGGTACCAACCCAAGACCAAAAGCACTGAAGTAAAGTACGAAAAAGAAAACAAGCCTCAGCAGTAAAAGAGTACTTGCATGAATTGTCACGTACAACAGGAAATCACCAGACACACGAGGCTATAAGGTGACAACATGAATAATTCGTAAGGAAGAGATATAAAACCTTTATTAGGCACCTGTGGTCGACTCTACCCAAAACACGGGCGAGGTGGTCTCTCGTGTACACACCACCCAAAAACAGGGGCGAGGTGGTCACTCTTGGACACACTACCCAAAAACACGGGCGAGGTGGTCACTCTTGGACAAACTACCCAAAAAAAACACGGATATAAAATCCGTCTAACTGCGAGGGAGTCTCATACTCTCCACCATACACTGCAGACATCCAAAAACCAGGTAGACTTCCACAGGGCACTAATGAAGGAAACAAACACTACGGAGGTGGAATCATCCACTAACTCCCGCAATCAAGAAACCCAAAGAAACCACAACACAAATATCTCGAGATTTGGCTCGTCAGACTCTACTTGACATTACTAGATACAAGACAAGGTTGATCAACCTCTAGGAGCTATTTACAGTCCTAGATAAATTATAACGTGTTTAATAACGAAAGCTAAGGCATGCATAGACATCACTAAGACACACTAGGAATAATTAACCAAAACCAGAAAAGATCGGGCTTTCCAAGACAAAACTTTAAAACAACAAAGGATCGCTGAAACGATTAATCATAACAATGATTTGGAAGAATAATTAACCAAAAACCACTTCCCTTAGTTTTTATCGGAAAAGTCCTCTGAATCGTTCCACGTCCTAGATCGGGGCAAAAGGCTGCGGGAGGAGTTGAAATCTAGACAAAAATGGTCGAAAAGGGGATTAGGGCCGAAAAACCCTAACGAGAAATCTCAAGAAACTGGTAAGAAATTACCACGATGGCGTAGCTCTCGATGAGGTCTTTCTAGATCTACGATCGGTTTGAAATTCCGAGCACCGGAGCACCGTCGATGGCCACTGGAAGAAATAAGGATGGACAACCTCGTTCTCACTCACGCCGCTCTGGTTCGGGAGGAAAAAGAATCAGAGAGGATGAAGAAGGTTTTTATACTAAGGTGATAATAGGAAGAACAAACAAAAAAGACCGGGTTAGGCTGGACTAGTTTTCCCGAGACAGAAGGAATGGATTACTCGAGTACAAGGCAACTGCTCGAGTACTGCAAGAGGTTTACTCGGGAAAAAGTCAATTACTCGAGTACTGAAGGCAGTACTACTCGAGTACAAGGGAAGAAAAATTTACTCGAGTGCTAAAGGGAAGACAACTCCGTTCGACTCTTGGTCAAGCTCAGCTCGACGTTCATCGAACAAAATTAAAAACTCCATTCAACGAATTCTGTTCGAAAATTGTCGAACGGAAGGCCTGATCGTCGATCCTAATTCGAAAATCATCGAACGCAACACACAGGGCCCAATCGTCGAACTCAATTCGAAGATCGTCGAACTCAATTCAAAAATCGTCAAACTCAATTCGAAGGGCCCGATCGTCTAGCTCAATCCTAAGATCGTCGAACTCAACATGCAGGGCCAGATCGTCGAACTCAATCCGAAGATCGTCGAACTCAACATGCAGTTCTGCTAGACCTATAGCAAGCTCCGCTCGAAGTTTCGTCGAGCTCAGCACGACGATCGTCGACCTCCAAACAGCGCACAGAAAAGAATTACAATCATCGAGCTCCGCTCGACGATCGTCGACCTCAGATAGTGCCCAGAAAAGAATTATAATCGTCCAGCTCTGCTCGACGATCATCGACCTCCAGACAGCGCCTAGAAAAGAATACAATCGTCGAGCTCCGCTCGACGATCGTCGACCTCGATACAATGCCCGGAGAAATTACGATAGGTTGGTTCGACGAAATCCCACACCTTTAGGTGGGCTTCCCGAGAATCAAAACAAGCAGTCATTAATATAGCAATTATCGTGTTCAGATAGTTGAACATGGAAATATGAGATCAAAACAAAGGCGCAAACACACCGAATTAAACGAAACTTATGTCGTAGGCAAACACTGATGCTACGAACACGACAACGAAGTCAAAACCAGAATCCGACGAGTCATTCCTAAGATATTAATTGTCAAAGTATGCGGCGAACAAAAACAAAACCCAAAATTTCGATCGCGTGCCGAGACTCCAAAAAATGCTTGGGTTGCGACGAAACTGGACGAGCAAGTCCAAAATTACTTAAATCCAACACTCGACATTAAAAGTAACTCCACGACGTCATAAATCTGACGTTGCCCAAACAAATTAAATCTTCGAAAAAATCGGGGGCGTTACAGTCACTCCCCCTAAAAAGAAGTTTCGTCCCGAAACTTATCACAACTCCAAAACCAAACAAAAATCGATAAAATCATGCATAACTGAAAACATAGCAACATACCCGAAACTAGGAGAAGACGTGCGGATAAGATTCCCTCATCGCCGATTCCAATTGCCACGTCGTGCTCTCGACGTCTTGATTTCTCCAAATAATCTTGACCATAGGGATGGTCTTTCTCCGCAACACACGCTCTTGAGAATCCAGAACACGAATAGGTTCTTCCACATATGTAAGGTTGGGCTGAATCTGGGGTATCGAGTCGAGGACTTGACGATCACTACGAACACACTTCTGCAACTGGCTCACATGGAACACATCATGGACACCAGGGAAGGTCGCAGGCAATTCCAGCCTATAAGCTGACACTCCGATGCGCTCAAGAATCTGGAAAGGTCCCACATACCGGGGGTCTAACTTGTGGTTCCTTCCAAACCTTTTAACGCCAGACATCGGGGAAACTTTCAGAAAAACCAAGTCTCCAATGGCAAACTACAGATCGACCCTTCGTAGATTATCATACTTCTCATAGCGCTCTTGAGCCACACGAAGCTTTTCCCGAATGTGAGTAACGGCACAATCCATCTCTTCAAGGGCTTCCGGACCTAATAACGGTCTCTCACCAAATTCAGCCCAAAACAATGGAGTTCTACAACGCCTCCTATACAAGGCCTCAAACAAAGCCATCTGCAGACTCTCTTGATAACTATTATTGTATGCAAACTCCATGAGTCTGAGACGCTCATCCCAAGCACCACCATGATCCAAAATATAACACCTGATCATATCCTCTACGATCTGATTTACCCTTTCCGTCTGACCATTAGTCTGCGGATGATAGGCGGTGGAATACCTTAAATCGGTACCCAACCCCTCCTGTAAAATCTTCCAAAAGCGAGACGTAAATCTAGAGTCCCGATCTGATACAATGCTAACAGGCACACCATGTAACCTGATGACCTCTTCAAGATATAACTCAGCCATCTTCTTCATCGAGTACCCAATCTTAAATGGAACAAAGTGAGCACACTTTGTAAGTCTGTCGAGTATCACCCAAACAGAGTCATGCCCACGGGGGGATTTTGGCAGACAGGTGATGAAATCCATTGAAATACTCTCCCATTTCCAACTTGGAATATCAAGCGGTGTCAACTTACCACCAGGCCTTCTATGATCAGCCTTAACACGCCGACACGTATAACATTCTGATTCAAACTTCGCGATATCATTCTTCATCCCTCACCACCAAACAATTTGCTTTAGATATTTATACATCTTAATGGAACCAGGGTCGCAGGTTACACTGAACCATGAGCTTCAGCACAGATCTTAGCCCGAATATCGCCAAAGGCGGGGACACAAAATCTACCCCGATACTTTAAGGTATCCAACTCGTCCACAAAGAAATCAGGTAGCTCTCCCTCCAAAGTTCTATTCCGGAGGTGCAACAAATCAGGATCATCATTCTGATGTGCTCGAGTAAGGGAAATCCAAGAGGGTTCCTCTGCTTCTAGACTAGCAGGTACAGTACTACTCCCAACCTCAATATCCATCAACAAAAATTCTTCTACCAAGGACTGCACCGACAGATTAAAAATCTTAGCGGTCTTTCTATTCAAGGCATCGACTACTGCATTATCCTTTCCTGGATGATAAATAATTTCCACTTCGCAATCCGCCACATATTCTAACCACCGACGCTGGCGCAGATTTAGTTCCTTCTGAGTGAAGACGTACTTCAAACTCTAATGGTCTGTATAGATCTTGCACAACGCGCCATATAATAAGTGTCTCCAAAGCTTCAGCGCGTAAATTACAGCAGTAAACTCCAAATCATGCGTAGGATGGTTTCTCTCTTGGATCTTTAGTTGCCTCGATCCATACGCGATCACCTTACCATCTTGCATTAAAACACAACCAAGTCCGATGTGTGACGCATCAACTTACACAGCATACTCAACTCCTTCCGTAGGTAAGGTTAAAATCGGAGCAGTACATAATCTCTTCTTCAGCTCTTGGAAAGCTTCTTCACACTTATCACTCCAAATGAATGTAGTATTCTTTTGAGTAAGTCTAGTTAGAGGAGCAGACAACACCGAAAACCCCTCCACGATTCTTCTATAATAGCCAACCAGGCCTAAGAAACTCCTAATCTCCTTGGATGTAGAAGGTCTCTCCCATTCCATCACAGCAGAAATCTTGGTCAGTTATACAGAAATACCGTCCTTGCTTACCACATGACCCAAAAAGGACACCTGGGGTAACCAGAACTCACACTTGCTCAACTTCGCATATAACTTATGCTCCCTCAGGGTCAACAAAACCAGACGCAAATGTTGAGTATGCTCCTCAGCATTGCGGGAATACACCAAGACATCATCTATGAACACAATAACAAATCGGTCCAAGAAATCCTTAAACACCCGATTCATCAAATCCATGAAAGCAGAGGGTCACGGAGCCATACGGTACGGTGCTTTAGCAATAGGACGAGTACCCGGCATGAGGTCTATCACAAACTCTATCTCCCTTTCAGGAGGAAGTCCTGAAAGACTATCAGGAAAAACATCTGGAAACTCGCGCACCACCGAGACATCCTCAAGACGTGGTGTAACAAAAGCTGTTTCCAGAGCAGAAATAGAAACAAAAAATGCCTCGCAACCAGACTCTATTGCACGACAAGCACGTACCTCAGAAATGATAGGGGAAACTCTGTCCTGAAATCCATAGACGCTCATAGGTTGACCGTCGTCCATTCTAAAATCCAGTCACTTAGCCTTGCACTGGATGACCGCATCATACTTGGACAGCCAGTCCATGCCCAGAATCACGTCAAAATCAGACAAATCCAAAATCATCAGATCCGCAAAGGCCAGCAAATTGCCAAGATAAATAGGGCATCTCAGAACTCCTTGGTTAGATATCACAGAATCTTTAAAAGGGAGCTTGACATTGAAGGAGCCTCCTAATTGGTCCACACCCAGGCGATGTTTATCAACAAATCACCGGGACACAAAGGAATGGGTAGCACCCGAATCGAAAAGAATGCGAGCCCACCTATTCCGCACCTTAAACTCCCCTAAAACCGTAACATACATAACTAAACGAACGATAACTAGGGCAACAATGATAACTAACAAGGATAAACTAAACTGAGGCTAACCTGATATCACTTGCGTAGAGGTTTGGGCTTCCTCGCTGGTCATCACGTTCAGCTTTCCTTTTCCTTTATCCAGGTTTGGTGGCGGTGGTAGAGCTCGAAGTGGGGCAGGCTGCAGTTGGGACAGAGCCTAGGGGCACGAAGACTTTTGGTGTCCCTTCTGCCCAAACTGGAAGCAAACCCTTTCTTTCATACAGCAGCGAGTCACGTCATGACCCTTCCTTGCACAGAACGAGCACACAAGCTCTCCCTTGGGTGCACCATGGATGGCATGCACCTGCTGCTGCTTCAGAGTGGCAGTCCTCTTGAAACACCTTTCGTAGGGGTGGCCAGGATGACCACAGAAGCTACACACTTCCTTACTTTTCTTCTTCGAAGAAGGGCCAGATGCCCTGGAGCTACCATCCTCAACGCCTTTTCTTTTCTCCTTCCTTGCCGCAGCACCGCGGTTCTTTGCGTTTTCAATCGCCTCCACTTTTAAAGCGGCTTCCACTGTCACAACCTGCATTTTTCTCATTAATAAATAAATCAGAGCACGAGATAACTACGAGCTGTGATGCCACGTCAAGCAGGGGAAAACTGCTGACGCTCAGGAAACACTCTAATCCTTCAAATCATAAGTTAAAATGAATAGAAAACTGATTTTTAAATTAATTGGTTGTATCCCTCGGCTCAGTGGATCAGATAGTCCACGGTTTGAAAACTATTTTTATACGTAGCGGAAAAATACCTCATTTATGCTTAACATCCTAAAAGAGCGCATAAGTGTCCTAAGAGGACAACTTACACTATGCAAGACCCTAGATTTCAATTTATACTATTTATAAGGAAAACAATCTTTTTACGCATTTGGAAAATAATGATTGAGCTTTTATAAAACATGCTGATCATGCAATACATATAGTAGTTTTTTTTATAGGTTTTAAAGTAACTAGCAACCTAGCATAAAACCTTCCCAGAGAGCAAGTGAAACTACCACAAAACAGGTAAAATAGC
Source organism: Platanthera guangdongensis (assembly GCA_039583875.1). Taxonomy (NCBI): domain Eukaryota; kingdom Viridiplantae; phylum Streptophyta; class Magnoliopsida; order Asparagales; family Orchidaceae; genus Platanthera; species Platanthera guangdongensis. The sequence goes on along the minus strand of CM077162.1, from coordinate 98,904,417 downwards.
AGCTAAGCAAAGACTTAGTATCACAAAGGAAAATCACCAACGAGCGTCAACAACCTGACACGAACTCGCTGGCGAGCATGCATGTCTGTACTACTACAAAGCTAAAGAACTACCTCAACAAGTGAGGAAAACACTGCCACAACGCAGTCCACAAGGAAATTCCTGAAATTAGCCATTCAGCCGGCTACAGACCTGAACCTGAGGCATTCAAAAGAAGAACACCTCAGCAAGAAATAATAAAACAAGAGGCAAAGAAACATCAGATAATAATCGAATGAAAAGAGCATAAAGAAAAAGGGTTACCAACCCTGCAAGAGAAATGCTGAAAATCTCAGCTAAAGAATCCAAAAAGGGACAAAATGTAAGTATAACAATCAGTAAAGTGAGAGAAATGCATCAAGTACTAAAACGTACCAAACTCCGCTCAAGCCTGCAGAGACAAAGAGGAAACCAATATGCATCAAATGAACAGTATGAAAGGAACTAACAGTCCTAAACTTGTAAATCGTTAGCACTGGCACAAATCCCAAACCTGTGTCGGAGACTAAGAACAGTCACAACCGAACAACCAGGTCCAGGTGTCTCAAGAGTACTAAAGGGGCCGCCACAGGGTCCACACACATAGAGTTCCAACCTCTTACAGGAACCCAAAATGTCCAAAGGAGGGAATGGTGGTGGCCACGGCTCGAACTCCCCCGGTACCATACTCCCTCAGAAACTCAGCTACCACATGCTAAGGATCCACGATTCGGCGCCAAAACTAGCCGACAACACCACTTAGAAACTACCAAGTTCTACAACCAAAATCCGCCGAAATAGACTTCACCTAAATTCGGCGATACCCGCCGAATTATTTCCCCCTACCCGCCGAATTATTTCCCTCTACCCGCCGAATTATTTCCCTCTACCCGCCGAACTCAACTTAAAAAAAAACTTCCGAAATCTTCCTAGCTTAGGCCGACTACAGGTCCTAACCTAGGAATATTTCTAATCTCACCTATACTACTCCGGTATTCTACGACAACTAGAGTTAATAAGGCGAAAATACAACCCATGGAGGCACGCAAGAGGGGAGAAATCCACTTCCCTCAAATCGTTCTTGAAAACGTCCTCCCAAAATACTCCACCACGTAGATCCGTCCAAAAGGGGGCACGCGGAGACGAGATCTACGAAAAAACGGACAACCGGGTTAGGGCCGAAAAACTCTAAGGAGAAACGGTCACCGAAACGGGAAAAGCTTACCGCGATCTCGAAGCTCTCGCCGAGAGCTTTCCAACGCCGCGATCGGATCGAAATTCCGTCCACCGGATCGGCGGTGGCGGCCGCCGGAAGATTCGCGAACGAGAGGATCCGCACTCGCCTAATATTTTCGCACAGGAGGGGCTGCTGGTTCGGAGGAAGAAGAAAGGTTTTTTTTTTTCTTAATCTTATATATATATACTTAATATAATTATATTAATAATAATATATAAATAATAATATTAACAAAAGAGGGGGGGGCTGTTCGGTGAGTTTGATTCTCACCGAAAACATGATTCGGTGAGAATCATTCTCACCGAATTCATGATTCGGTGAGAATCATTCTCACCCGATTCTTTTTTTTATTATTATTAATTCTTTATATATATATATATATATAATATTTATAATTATTATAACATGATATAACCTTATATCATTACGGAGGGCCAAACGCGCGCCGAATCGAACGAAATTCGCACCGTAGGCGAATGACGACGCTACGAATCCAACGGCGAAGTCGAAATCGAATTCCGACGCACCGTTTTCGAGATAATAATTTCTAAAGTTAACGGCGTACGCGAAAACATACCAACTTCAATCGCGCGCCGAGGCTCCAAAAATGCTCGGAACGCGACGAAACTTGACGAGCAAGCCTAAAATTAGCCGATCTAATTTCCTAATGTAAAATTTTCCACTCCCGACGCAAATCCCAAAATTTGGCCGGTCAAACCTAACGAACGCAAAACGCGCTAACGACAAAGTCGGTAACAAAATCCGACGAACAAAACTCGGGCAAATTTCTCCCGAAGCCAAAACACAAGCATTCCCCAAGAGGCTCCACCGAGTCACCAAACAGACTCCGGCTCGCTAGGGAATCTTGCTACCAGGCATCACCAAGCCACGCAGGGAACCTAAAGAGCTAAGAGCACGCTCTAACAACGTCACATGACCAACACGCGCTAACATAACGCTCTGACGTCATAATACGTCAAATAAGAAATTAAATAAATCACTGGAAAATCGGGGGCGTTACAGTCACTCCCCCTAAAAGAAAGTTTCGTCCCGAAACTTTACGCACAAAACACTTCTACCATAGAAGGAAAAGAAAATAACCAAGGGTTATCGAATGCTTACCGAGCACAGCTAGGAGAACAAATGAGGATGCGCCTCCCTCATAGCTGACTCCAACTCCCAAGTCGCGCTCTCCACGTCTTGGTTTTTCCACAGAATCTTTACCATCGGTATTGTCTTTCTCCGCAACACTCGATCTTGCACATCCAAAACACAAATAGGATCTTCCACGTAGGAAAGGTTAGGCTCCAACTGGGGCACTGCATCCAGAACTTGTCTGTCACTAAGCACGCACCTCCGCAGTTGGCTCACGTGAAAAACATTGTGCACACCAGGAAAATTTGCGGGCAATTTCAACTTGTAGGCTGCACACCAATCCGCTCCACAATTTCAAATGGTCCCACATACCTTGGGTCCAACTTATGGTTCTTACCGAATCTCTTCACTCCAACCATCGGGGAAACCTTAAGGAATACCATGTCCCCCACAGAAAATTCCAAAACGGACCTACGCCGATTGGCGTTCTTCTCGTATCGCTCTTGAGCTATCCGAAGCTTCTCTCGAATAAGCTTTACAGAGACTTCCATTTCTTCTAAGGCATCTGGACCTAACATCGGCCTCTCACCAACCTCAGCCCAAAATAGAGGAGTTCTACATCGTCTTCCATATAGCGCTTCGAAAGGAGCCATTTGCAGACTCTCTTGATAACTGTTATTGTATACGAACTCCATCAACCTCAAGCGTTCATCCCACGCTCCTCCGTGGTCTAATATATAACAACGGATCATATCTTCCACAATCTGATTAACACGCTCTGTTTGACCATTGGTCTGTGGATGATATGCGGTAGAATATCTCAAGTCAGTTCCCAATCCTTCTTGAAGGCTCTTCCAGAAACGAGACGTAAACCTGGAGTCTCGATCTGATACTATACTTACGGGTACTCCATGTAACCTGATAACTTCATTCAAATATAGTTCCGCTATCTTTTTCATTGAGTAACCAATCTGAAAGGGTACGAAGTGCGCACACTTTGTTAATCTATCAACAATCACCCAAACAGAGTCATGCCCTCGGGGAGATCTCGGCAAACCAGTAATGAAATCCATTGAGATACTCTCCCACTTCCAAGTTGGAATCTCTAAAGGCGCTAATTTTCCACCAGGCCTTCCATGATCAGCCTTAACTCTTTTGCACGTAAAACATTCTGACACAAACCTTGCAATGTCACCCTTCATCCCAATCCACCAGGCAATCTGTTTCAAGTCCTTATACATTTTTGTAGACCCTGGATGGTAGGCCACACTTGAACCGTGTGCCTCACTGCACAACTTAACTCGAATATCTCGAAAATTGGGGACGCAAAATCTACCGCGATACTTTAGAGTACCCGCATCATCGATCGAAAAGTCAGGCAGCTCCCCCTTCTCAGTTCTATTATGAAGGTGCAGTAGATCAGGATCGTCCTTTTGATGAAGCCTCGTAAGAGAAATCCATGAAGGCTCAGACACTTCCAAACTGCTTGGCGAGTCACATCTACCAACAGAAATATCCATTAAAAGGAACTCTTCTACTAACAACTCAGTGGAGAGATTGAAAATTATCCCTGTCTTCCTGCTTAAGGCGTCGGCTACCACGTTAGCCTTACCCGGATGGTATAGGATCTCCACTTCATAATCATCCACATACTCTAACCATCTGCGCTGGCGCAAGTTCAACTCCTTTTGAGTGAAGACGTACTTCAAACTCTTATGATCTGTATAAATCTTGCACTGCGCGCCATACAACAGGTGTCTCCATAATTTCAATGCATAAATAACTGCTGCGAATTCCAAGTCATGCGTAGGGTAGTTCCTTTCATGAATCTTAAGCTGTCTTGACCCATACGCAATCACTTTTCCTTCTTGCATCAGCACACAACCAAGACCCACGTGGGATGCGTCCACATAAACGGCATAGTCTAATCCTTCCGTAGGCAACGTCAATATCGGAGCAGTGCACAGTCTATTCTTTAGCTCTTGGAACGCTTCTTCGCACTTATCGCTCCACACAAATGCTGCATTCTTCTGCGTCAATTTGGTCAATGGCGCAGATAATGTAGAGAAACCCTCTACGAATCTTCTATAGTAGCCAGCCAACCCTAGGAAGCTTCTTATTTCTTTGGGTGTGGCAGGCCTCGTCCATTCCATAACTGCGGCTATCTTTTCTGGGTCGACAGAGATTCCGTCCTTGTTAACCACGTGACTCAGGAAAGAAACCTGAGGCACCAGAACTCGCATTTACTTAGCTTGGCGAACAACTTATGGTCCCTCAAGGTAGATAAAACTAGACGCAAATGTTGGTCATGCTCATCAACATTGCGTGAATACACCAACACATCGTCTATAAATACGACTACAAACTTGTCCAGAAAGTCCTTGAAAACCCTGTTCATCATGTCCATGAAAGCAGAAGGTGCGTTGGTCAAGCCAAACGACATCACCAAAAATTCAAAATGTCCATGTCTGGAACGGAAGGCAGTCCGCGGGATATCTGATTCACGGATCCTTAACTGGTGGTAGCCCGAACGAAGGTCAATCTTAGAGAACACGGCACTGCCTCGCAGTTGATCAAACAAATCATCTATCCTCGGCATCAGATACCTATTCTTGATCGTTACCTTATTTAGCGCTCTATAATCGATGCACAACCTCATCGATCCATCTTTTTTCTTGACGAACAAAACGGGAGCACCCCAAGGCGAAGAACTCGGCCTTATAAATCCGTTCTCAAGCAACTCGTCTAACTGGATACGCAACTCCTCCAGTTCGCGTGGGGCCATCCGGTAAGGCGCCTTGGCAATAGGACGCGTACCCGGCTCCAAATCTATAACAAACTCCACGTCTCGATCAGGCGGGAGACCAGGAAGGTTAGCTGGAAAGACATCAGAAAAATCACGAACCACCGGGATCTCCTCCAAACACGGCAAACTAACCTTGGTTTCTAAAACCGAAACCAAACAAGCAAAACATCCGGAATCTACAAGCTTCCGAGCACATACCGCCGATATAGTCGGAGAATCCTGGCGCGGATAACCGTAAACACTCCCGGGCTGACCGTTGTCCATCCTGAAGTCCAAGCGATTACCCTTGCATTGGATCACAGCATCATATCTGGACAACCAGTCCATGCCTAGGATCACATCGAAGTCTTCCAGATCCAACAGCTTCAAATCAGCAATCGCGAGAAAATCGCCTAGTAAAATCGGACAACTCTGAATACCCTGATCCGAAACTACAGATTCACCTGAAGGAAACTTGACACAGAACGCATCACCAACACGATCGAGATCCAAATGATAACGCTCTACGAAGGCCCTAGCCACAAATGAGTGGGTAGCGCCAGAATCGAACAGAACACGCGCCCAGCGGTTCTTTACCTTAAATCGTCCTATAAAATTGCACACGCGACTAAGGAAGCGAACGCTCAAAACTATAACTATGAGCTAAACATTAAAACTAGGGGAGAATCTAACCCGATATCACTTGCGTGGACGCCTGAGCTTCCTCCATAGAGACCACGTTCAACTTTCCTTTTCCCTTGTCCACTCGCTGCGGTGGCGGCAAAGCCTGAAGAGGAACTGGCTGCAGAGTAAGCTGAGCTTGCGAGCACTGATACTTGAGATGACCCTCTTGACCGCACAAGAAACAACTTCTCGCCTTCTTCCAGCAATGGGCAGCATCGTGCCCCGGCTTCTTGCATACAGAACAAAGCAAGTCTTTCTTTGGGATACCTTGGATCGCATGAATATGCTCTTTCTTCTGAGCTCCTAATCTTTGATAGCACCTTTCCAATGGATGGCCCGGTCGGCCACAGAAACTGCATACCTCTTTGTTTCTCTTCCTCGGAGCAGCGTCAGGGACCTGAGTACTCTTACCCTCATCAGACTTTCTTTTATCTTTTCTCAGTTGTTGACCTCGATTCTTGGCGTTATCAATTGCCTCTACCTTTAAGGCAGCTTCCACCATACCAGCATAACTTGATGTCGCATAGGCACTTGCTAATTGCTGGACGTCACTCCTTAGCCCAGCCAGAAATCGCTTGCTTCTATTTTCATCGGAACTCACCAAGTCTGGGGCAAATCGGCTTAGCTTACTAAACTCGATTTCGTACTCACTAACCGTGAGCTGCCTCTGCTTTAAGTGCAGGAAATCATTCATCAGACGGTCCCTCTCGACCGATGGCAGAAACTTGCTCAGAAGTAGCTCCTTAAAGGACTCCCAGGAACACCCGTCCTTCAGACCTTCTTTCTCCCTCAGCCACCACCCCTTTGCCAACCCTTTGAGCTGATATGCGGCTAACATCACTTTCTGATCATCAGTGATCCCGGAGTATGAGAACATCTCCTCGATTGATATCATCCAATCGTCTAAGACCATGTAATCTGCCTTGCCATCATACGTCGGAGGCCTAAGTCGCTGAAACTGAGAAATAAAGGTCATCTCTGGTGGCACCACGACCGGAGGCACCAGTGGAGCGGGGGGAAGAGGGACAGCTTGACCCACAACAGGGTCCTGAACTCTCGGAATTTGCCCTGCCACAACTGCTAACAAGGACTGGACCTGAGACTGCAAATCCACTACTTGCTTTGACAAGGCTTCATTGCTTTGTCGCAGACCTTCTATCATTGCGCTGCTCTGCGCACCTGAAGATTCTCCCTCCGATTGGGGAGTCAACCTTGTCGAAGGACGCCTCGACATTCTAATGGAACAACAAAACACTAATCAGACACCTAGCCCACCCACTAGAACCAAACAACATAGTACAAACAATACATACTTAAGTACTTGCTCATGCTGCTAACTTGCTCTGGGATTTTCAATAATGATGTTATGCTTATCCTACGATGATTCACTATCATCACACTAACTCTTGTGCCTAGATCGGGAATGCATGAATTTATATTCTTTTTGACTCAAAAATTATGTGTGTACACATGTCATCCTGCAAATCTTTAGCTTGGCACATTGTGCTTATGCAATGTTATGCTATGCATGATTGTGCTATGCGTTCTAAAAAGGCCCTAATGCATGTTATGAGCGGCGTACACATGAAAATGTTATGCATCCCATACTACATAACATTTCCATGCAACGAAAAAGAAAATGTGCTAGCCGCATTCATGTGGTGAGGTTATGCATCCCATACTACATAACCCTCACATGTTGCCTCCTATGGTGGATCCATATACAAACACATAGTATGCATCCCATACTACATAATATGCCTCGTATACTTCATGTCATGCTATGAGTGTAGTGTTCGTGCTTCAGCCAAGACGTGCTGATGACATATCGGTGTGTGTATGATATGACTCTAAACACCTAATACTTACAGGGACAGGTTGCCCGACAATTTGTCAAGCAACCTCCCTCTGATACCAACTGTCACAACCCGCATTTTTCTCATTAATAAATAAATCAGAGCACGAGATAACTACGAGCTGTGATGCCACGTCAAGCAGGGGATAACTGCTGACGCTCAGGCAACACTCTAATCCTTCAAATCATAAGTTAAAATGAATAGAAAACTGATTTTTAAATTAATTGGTCGTACCCATCGGCTCAGTGGATCAGATAGTTCACGGTTTGAAAACTATTTTTATACGTAGCGGAAAAATACCTCATTTATGCTTAACATCCTAAAAGAGCGCATAAGTGTCCTAAGAGGACAACTTACACTATGCAAGACCCTAGATTTCAATTTATACTATTTATAAGGAAAACAATCTTTTTACGCATTTGGAAAATAATGATTGAGCTTTTATAAAACATGCTGATCATGCAATACATATAGTAGTTTTTTTTATAGGTTTTAAAGTAACTAGCAACCTAGCATAAAACCTTCCCAGAGAGCAAGTGAAACTACCACAAAACAGGTAAACTAACAGCTAAGCAAAGACTTAGTATCACAAAGGAAAATCACCAACGAGCGTCAACAACCTGACACGAACTCGCTGGCGAGCATGCATGTCTGTACTACTACAAAGCTAAAGAACTACCTCAACAAGTGAGGAAAACACTGCCACAACGCAGTCCACAAGGAAATTCCTAAAATTAGCCGTTCAGCCGGCTACAGACCTGAACCTGAGGCATTCAAAAGAAGAACACCTCAGCAAGAAATAATAAAACAAGAGGCAAAGAAACATCAGATAATAATCGAATGAAAAGAGCAGAAAGAAAAAGGGTTACCAACCCTGCAAGAGAAATGCTGAAAATCTCAGCTAAAGAATCCAAAAAGGGACAAAATGTAAGTATAACAATCAGTAAAGTGAGAGAAATGCATCAAGTACTAAAACGTACCAAACTCCGCTGAAGCCTGCAGAGACAAAAAGGAAACCAATATGCATCAAATGAACAGTATGAAAGGAACTAACAGTCCTAAACTTGTAAATCGTTAGCACTGGCACAAATCCCAAACCTGTGTCGGAGACTAAGAATAGTCACAACCGAACAACCAGGTCCAGGTGTCTCAAGAGTACTAAAGGGGCCGCCACAGGGTCCACACACATAGAGTTCCAACCTCTTACAGGAACCCAAAATGTCCAAAGGAGGGAATGGTGGTGGCCACGGCTCGAACTCCCCCGGTACCATACTCCCTCAGAAACCCAGCTACCACATGCTAAGGATCCACGATTCGGCGCCAAAACTAGCCGACAACACCACTTAGAAACTACCAAGTTCTACAACCAAAACCCGCCGAAATAGACTTCACCTAAATTCGGCGATACCCGCCGAATTATTTCCCCCTACCCGCCGAATTATTTCCCTCTACCCGCCGAATTATTTCCCTCTACCTGCCGAACTCAACTTAAAAAAAAACTGCCGAAATCTTCCTAGCTTAGGCCGACTACAGGTCCTAACCTAGGAGTATTTCTAATCTCACCTATACTACTCTGGTATTCTACGACAAGTAGAGTTAATAAGGCGAAAATACAACCCATGGAGGCACGCAAGAGGGGAGAAATCCACTTGCCTCAAATCATTCTTGAAAACGTCCTCCCAAAATACTCCACCACGTAGATCCGTCCAAAAGGGGGCACGCGGAGACGAGATCTACGAAAAAACGGACAACCGGGGTTAGGGCCGAAAAAATCTAAGGCAAAACGGTCACCGAAACGGGAAAAGCTTACCGCGATCTCGAAGCTCTCGCCGAGAGCTTTCCAACGCCGCGATCGGATCGAAATTCCGTCTACCGGATCGGCGGTGGCGGCCGCCGGAAGATTCGCGAACGAGAGGATCCGCACTCGCCTAATATTTTTGCACAGGAGGGGCTGCTGGTTCGGAGGAAGAAGAAAGGTTTTTTTTTCTTAATCTTATATATATATATATACTTAATATAATTATATTAATAATAATATATAAATAATAATATTAACAAAAGAGGGGGGGGCTGTTCGGTGAGATTGATTCTCACCGAATACATGATTCGGTGAGAATCATTCTCACCGAATTCATGATTCGGTGAGATTCGGTGAGAATCATTCTCACCGATTCTTTTTTTATTATTATTAATTCTTTATATATATATATATATATATATATATATATATATATATAAAATAATATTTATAATTATTATAACATGATATAACCTTATATCGTTACGGAGGGCCAAACGCGCGCCGAATCGAACGAAATTCGCACCGTAGGCGAATGACGACGCTACGAATCCAACGGCGAAGTCGAAATCGAATTCCGACGCACCGTTTTCGAGATAATAATTTCTAAAGTTAACGGCGTACGCGAAAACATACCAACTTCAATCGCGTGCCAAGCCTCCAAAAATGCTCGGAACGCGACGAAACTTGACGAGCAAGCCTAAAATTAGCCGATCTAATTTCCTAATGTAAAATTTTCCACTCCCGACGCAAATCCCAAAATTTGGCCGGTCAAACCTAACGAACGCAAAACGCGCTAACGACAAAGTCGGTAACAAAATCCGACGAACAAAACTCGGGCAAATTTCTCCCGAAGCCAAAACACAAGCATTCCCCAAGAGGCTCCACCGAGTCACCAAACAGACTCCGGCTCGCTAGGGAATCTTGCTACCAGGCATCACCAAGCCACGCAGGGAACCTAAAGAGCTAAGAGCACGCTCTAACAACGTCACATGACCAACACGCGCTAACATAACGCTCTGACGTCATAATACGGCAAATAAGAAATTAAATAAATCACTGGAAAATCGGGGGCGTTACATCCACTGCTTCAGCATAACTTTCAACTTGGTAAGCGTATGCCAACTGCTGGACATCGCTTCTTAATCCTCCCAAGAAACGTTTCACGCTACCCTCCTCAGAAGCTACCAAATCAGGAGCAAACCTGCTCAGTTTGCTAAACTTAATCTCGTACTCGCTCACGGTGAGTTGTCGCTGCGTTAGATGCAGGAAGTTATTCATCAGGCGGTCTTGCTCGACCGAGGGTAGAAACTTCTTCAGAAAAATCTCCTTAAACGATTCCCAAGAACAGCCTTCCTTCAGACCCTCTCTTTCCCAAATCCACCAACTCTTTGCCAGACCTTTCAACTAATATGTTGCAATCATCACCTTCTGGGCTTCTAGAATTCTGGAATACGAAAACATCTCCTCGATGGAGATGATTCCTTTTTTCTGAACCACCAAAGGTAACTTTAGGGCCATCCTTGATTGGTGTATAGTACTTCAGCAATCCCCTAGTTCCAGTCATGTGCCTGGAACATCCAATGTCCAAGTACCATATAGGGGCATGACCACTTGGACTCACCTGCAAAACAGATTACTTAACCTTAGAACCCAAATAATTCTTGGGTCCTTGGTGCAGGTTAGTTTGACTTTTAACAAGACTACCTGTAGCTCTTCTAGTAGGTAGTTTGCTAATCTCCTTGACACTAGAATTGTGCCAACAATCTACGACAAAGTGGCCTACCTTGCCACAACACCAGCACTCAAATCTGTTGTACCTTTGTTTAGGTACAACCCTGGCTGTTTTATCTACAGCAGGCTTCTTGTTGAGTACTGGGGCTTTGCCCTTAGACTTGGACCTAACTGTCCTGACAGGTTTTGTAAACCCCAATCCAGTCTTACCCTTTTGAGGGATAAACTCATCTATCAAAGGTAAAACTGATTTTGGTTTAGAAAAACTTGCAACAATCTTTCTCTCCTTCTGAAGTCTAACCTCCAGATTCCTAATTTGATCATTCTTAAATGTAATAGTTCCCATCTGAATAACTGTAATGTTCTTCAGCCTGGCTATTTCATTTAGTTTTTGATCTAACACTTTATCTGAATCAGCAGCTGTCAACTTAAGATTAGCAATTTGCTTAGTTAGTGTTTTGACCAGATTTTTGCTCTTCTTAAGTGCATGCAATACATCTCTATATTCATCCATCAACTGATGAATATCTCCCTCAGATTCAGACCCACCAACATCACTTGATGCAGATGTATCTGATTCTGAATCAGTACTATAATCTGAAAAACATTGTACCTTACTTGGTCCAGGCTGATCCTGGATCTTGTCTCCTTCTGTTAAGGCCATCAGTCCATTGCACTGATTGTCCTCATGCTCATAAATTGAGTTCATTAGCTGCAAGAACTCATCTTCTTCCTCATCAACAAACAAGCCTATATAGGCTTCAGCTTCTGAATCTGTTTCTGATGATGACTGATCAGTCAGACTTTTGTCCTTCTTGGCAACAAAGGACCTTTCCTTTTTTTCCTTGAACTGAGTCTTCTTCTTGTCAGTTGACTCTTTCCTCTTTTATGGACAGTCAGCTACTATATGTCCTTGTCTATTGCAATAATAGCAAACTATCTTTGAGGATGTATTTTTACTTGGCTTGGACTTTTTTTTGTCATTCCTTGATGACTTCCTGTTCTGATAATAGTCATCTTTAGGCTGTGAAGTGGATGGCTTAGACCTCCACTGCTTCTTTTTCAGAAACTTTTGAAACTATCTTGTAAACGCAGCAAAATCCTCATCAATTTTACTGCTGTCTGAGTTCTGGTTTTCTGAATTTTCTGAAGCAGTCTCAGCACCTATTTATGGTGGAGATGGAGACTTGCTTCTATACTTCCTAGTGGCTTCAGTCTTGAAGGCCACAGACCTTTCCTTATGCTCCACTCTAGTAGTCTTCTCTTCCTCCTTTCTAACCATTAACTGCATTTCATAAGATAGCAGTTTTCCAAACAAGGTTGGAGGAGGTATATCAGCTAATTTGGCCATTTCCCTAATGGCACAAATCTTGGTATCCCAGTCCTTAGTCAGGGATCTTAAAAACTTGTCATTCAGCTCATAGTTGCTGAATTCTCTTCCATAGGACATCAACTCATTAACAATCCTATAGAATTTCTTGTAGCATTCAGTAATGCTATTAGACTTGCCTTGTCTGAAGCTTTCATACTCCTGATTTAACAAAGACTTCCTGTCTTATCTTACCTCTTCAGATCCCTCCATGTAAACTATTAGAGTGTCTCACATTTCTTTTGAGGTTTTATAATGTATTAGGTTCTGAAATGTGGCATCATCAATTGCACTTACAATAATATTATGGGCCCTCTTGTCCATAGTGGCCAGAATTATTTCATCTTTAGTCATTTCTGAATAGTCTTTGGGAGTTCTCTGATTTGCATCCAGAACAGATACTTTCATTGGCACATATGACCCTTCTTTCACTGTGATGTATATTCTTGGGTCAGATGCTTCCATAAAGAGTCTAACCCTCTCTTTCCATATGCCAAAAATCTCTTTTCTACAGATTGCCAATTTCATGGATCCTAGCTCTTTGTGATTCTCAATTGAACCCATTTTCTTGATTCTTGATTCTGCCTACAGGATCTTTACTCAGACTATTATGTCCTTTGTGAGCAACCTCCCTCTGATACCACTTGAAAGAAACAGTGTCTAATCACCTAGAGGGGGGTGAATAGGTGACCTATCTCTTTTTAAACTTTAAAGGCAGAAATATAATACAGTAATTGCAATTCTACAAGTATCACAGCATAGTAACCATACAAGCATACATTCACAGAGAGCACACAGGATTTATAGTGGTTCCCCAAGGTCTGGGTATATCCACTTTCCCCCTTCGCCTATCTAGTAGTGTACCAGATTTGGCCTAACTTCTCCACTTCTCCTCAGATCCTCAGATCTTACAACTCAGAACCCCAAACAGGTTCCTACAACTCAGAGTGATCCCACTCCTACAACTCAGGCACCAAGCCCTACCACTCAGTCTTCAACAAGACCTACACTCAGGCACAACAGCCCTACCTCAGCCTTCAACAAGGCCTACACTCAGAGAAATGATTTTCCTACACTCAGGCTCACAAGCCCTACCTCAGCCTTTATAGATTTAGGCTTACAACTCAGATCTATACAAGATCCTACAGAAATTAGAAAATACAAAGTATATAACCACAACTCTGATAGAGAGAGATGAGTTGACTGGTTTCTTGATGAGTTCTTGAAAGAACTTGGCTGAGATCAACCTCCCTTGGCTTTCTTCAAAGCTTCTTGAATTAGAACACAGTAGGGTTGTATCTCTATGCAGATGATCTTCAATCAACTGCTGACTTGAGATTCTGATTTCAATCTGAATCTTCCTTATCAGCCTGGTTCAACAGCTGGTCTTCTTAGAAGGAGCTCTCTCTCTCCAACTTCTTAGATCTTCTCTTGAAGGTCTACTTCTTGTTGTGTTATTTTTCACTTCATTGATCGATCCTCCCTTCTGTTGAAGGAATAAGCCTTTATATAAGCTTTCTTCACGGTGACCGGCTGATCTGGTTTCTAACAACCTTCTGACAGCTCTAACAGTAGCAGTTGACCGGTTGAAATGGCAGCTGTCAAGTCATCCAGTCACTTCTTGAAATCTCTGTCACTGTTTGAAAGTGTCGAGACGGATAGTCTTTATGTGTCGACATAAATAGACTAAGTGTTGACACAAGTAGACTAAGTGTCGATACTAGCCTTTATGGTGTCGACACAACTCCTTGTGTTGTTGTAACAGCTTCTCGACACTGCTTCTTCAGAATGTGTCGACACTGATCCTGTGTGTCAACACAAGTCCTTCTTCTTCAATACTTAGTTGATTTCTGCTAAGCGTCGACACAACTCCTTTGTGTCGACACATCTTCTTGTGTTGAAACTTGCTAAGTGTCGACACATCTTCTTTGTGTCGACACATGCCTTCTGTGTTGAAAATTTTGCTGAGTGTCGACACATCTCCTTTGTGTCGACTCATTCTTCATGTGTTGAGACTTTGCTGAGTGTCGACACATCTCCTTTGTGTCGACACTTGTACTTAAACTTTGTTGAAGTTTACTGAGTGTCGACACAGCCTCCTAGTGTCGACACTTGTACTTGAACTTTGTTGAAGTTTGCTGAGTGTCGACACAGCCTCCTAGTGTCAACACTTTTGCTGTCGACAAAGTTTCTCTGGGTGTCGACACTGATTATGTAGACAATTCTTCATTGTGTGTCGACACTACCTGTATGTTTCGACACTTTCCTTCTGGTGTCAACTCTGCCTTCCTGGTGTCAACACAATTACTCCAAGTGTCGACGCAGCTTCTCTAGGTGTCGACACAAGCCTCCTTAAGTGTCGACACTTTTATTCTGGGTGTCGACACATGGACATAGAAACTTTTTTTGCTTTCCTTGCAATTACTTAACCTGCACAAATAAACTCAAAGCATATCAAATACGGCTTGATGTATATCATTGAGTAGGGTGAGGATTCTTCAAATCAGGTACATATATTCCAATGTACCCAACACATAACACACTACCTCTTTAGTGGGGGTTTTGTCATACCTTGGCTAGCTGTCATTTCTGGATGACTTCCTTCTAAAGTCTTTCCTTGCCAGTTTGAAGAATCTCTTGCCAAAGAGACTCATCAGCTCTTCATTAACTATTGGGGCTTCAGTTTCTTCAGCAGCCTTAAATGCAATGGATTGTTCTTTCCTTGCTGGGGGAGGAGTCCTGTGTTCCACTGCCTCTCTGGACTTGATTAGCTGCTCATATGACTTTAGTTTCCCTAATAGAGATTCAGTTGAAATCTCATTCAGGCATCTGGCCTCCTTGATGGGCCAGAGCCTGGTGTCTCATGAGCTTGGGAAGCATATTAGGATCTTGTCATTAAGTTCAGTCAAAGTGATTTCTTTATCTAAGGTCCTTAGCTCACTGATGATGGAGTTAAGCCTATTGTACATCACTTCAACTGTTTCTGCCTCATCCTTCTTGAAGTTTTCATATTGTGTGATGAGGTGTGATCTTCTATCTTTCCTCTCATCTGCTGAGCCAGCAACCATTTGATTGAGTGAATTCCAGATTGCTTTTGCAGAGGTGCACTCAGCCACCTTCTGAAAGATATCATTTGACATAGTCTGAGCCAATATGTTCATAGCTTTGGCATCAGCAATCTTTACTTTCTTCTGAGCTTCAGTCCACTCAGGTGGTGGGACTGCATTGTTGCTGGAAGAGGTTGTAGCTGTAGATGCCTGTGGGGGACCTGTCAAAATGGAATTGTAGATGTCTTAATCAATGGAATTCATGTATAACCTAATTTTTGCCTTCCAAATGGCAAACCTATTAAGGTTGCAAACTGGAGGTCTGGTGCTTGCATAATCCTTGTTCCGTGTCATGCTGTGTTTATAATTTAAATGAAAATAAAATACTGTGTAGATCTAACAAAGGATCTTTTGGTACAAGATTTAACTTGTACAACCAAAGGAACCTGCTTTGATACCAATTGAAAGTGAGTGTTAGATCAGAAATACTCTAGAGGGGGGTGAATAGAGTATGCTTAAAAATTTCTTAACTGCTATTACAGCTTTTTCTGTAAATTAAAAGTGCAGAATAACTAAACTACCAAGCAATGAATCTAAAGCACAAGCACAGCAAGAACAAATGAAAAGGAGGCAACCAGACGACACAAGAATTTTATAGTGGTTCCCCAACCTGGGTACATCCACTCTTTTACCACCCTTGGTAGGAATCCACTCAGGTTTTTGATCAGGTGTCTGACACCAATGAGCTTTTGATCAGGTGCTCAAAAACCAACCCAAGTCTTTTGATTAGGAGACTTGCAACCAAGGAATCATTTTTGAAGGGAGATGACAACCCTTTATAGAGGTGGGAGTGAGAGATGATTTTGTCTTCTCTTTCTCAATATACAACTGAGAAGACTGTGGATTGATTATAGCTTAAGGCTCCCCCTGAGATGTAGAATGGATCGGGGAAAACTAAGAGCCAAGCTTCAGGGTGATAGGTGTTCAAACTAAATCTTTGACCAACAATAGTATTCAGGAACTTCTTTGACAGATTGAACTGAAGTTGTCCTTTTGAAGTGTCCTGGAGTTCTTGAAGAAGGAAGACTCTTGATATAGGTATTGTTGTTCTTCTTCTTCAAGTGCTGATGAGCTTCTGGTCAAGAACTTCTGTGTATCAAAAAAAGGTGCTTCTTCTTTGACTGAGCAGATTATGCACAATTAAATGTTTTTCTGTGATGTCTATGTGCTTCTCTGTAAGCTGTGCTCTGTGTGAATCTTTTTCAATTCTTTTCTGTTGTTGATTCTCTTCTGTAAGTCTGTATATGACTCTATGTATCTGAATGTGTATATTATTCTCTTTTTCTCTGTCTTTTTGAAAATTTGAATGCAACTGCAATTAATGCTGACAGTCTTGAGAATAATCGACATTGATTTATTTCCCCAACTGTCCCGTGGAAAAACAGCAAGCAATAATCCTGTAGAAGACCATAATTAATGCTCCTTCTAACGGATACATTCAGAGAATGTTAGAGCATTAATTACTCAGGAATTATCATATTAGAGTGGGGACAGAAGGTCTGAAATAACTAATGTAACAACCCCATCCGTTCATATGATATATTCTAGAAGGTCCGGCCGGGGCCCCACAGGCTATACCACAAAACAGTCGGTGAAGGTACAGGATGATATCAGAGTAGCGCGTCGCACCTATCACAAGCATTCTAGCGGAAGCCTAAACTACTTGAACTCCTCATGAATGTCCAAATATAAAACTCCACCTTTTATATATATATATAGGAATGTCTTACAACAAGTCAAAAGAGTTGGCCTTATGGCCTTACATTGCTTTCACACAGTGGCCTAAAACAGCTTGGCGCGCAGGCCGGCCACAATAAAAGAAAACACTCAAAAGAACAAATTTAGCCTTCGAGGGCTAACAACAGCAGCAACAATACCAGCAGGAGCATCAACCTCTATGCATCCCGCTCGGCTCTCCAGCACCTGTGCAAGGACAATCCACCCACCGGTGGCAAACAAAAGCAACGGTCAGCGTTCAGCTGACCAAATTATAACGACCCTACCCCTTCTCTCGGGGCAGCGGTATTTTTCCCTGCAGGCATATCATATCACAAGTATGGCAAGCTATATCATCAAAAGGTGCTTTCACGCACACAAGCCATCACAACCGTTCGCCACCCGGCCCAACGGTCCGTGCACTCAGGGCACATTCTTGGTGTTCTGGCAACCTCTTGCCCACCACCGTATCAGGGTTATCACCCAACGGTAAATCTCTTGAGCATTTACTCCATGGCGTGCAGCCGGAGTTAGTCCTCGGACACCGGGATGGCCCGTAGCCCCCCATTGTGTCATGGCGCGCAGGCCGAAGACTCTTGCTATGCGCTCCAACAGACCGCACTTTTTGGTCTCACGTCAGACGGACATAGCGCAGGTCGGATCCTCCACCCCCCGTTGCTCAAATCGCCTTGCCTTCTCCGAGTACAGCGTACTCATGGCTATATCAAAGGCGCGGGTCGGTCTCACCAATCCTGTTCCTGGCATTCAAGCCTAGGTATTTCACTATACCCATTTCCTCACAGCAACAGCGGGTCTTTCCTGGGCACACCAGTACTTCCTGTGACTCTCTCCACAAGTGGACACCGCACAAGCACAAATGTCAGGGGTCTTTCCTGGGCACACCAGTACTTCCTGTGACTCGCTTCACAGGTGGACACCCTATGACATCAAGCATCACAAAAGGGCCTTTCCTGGTCCCACCAGTACTTCCTGTGCCTCATTCACAGGTTGGACCCAAAACCATCACATGGCTATTTTCCTGGGCTACCACCCCAGTACTTCCTGCTACTCCTTTTCGCAGGCATAACCCGTAGACTCCTACACTATACGTTTATCACGGAGTCTTCTCCGGTTCGTATGCAACATCACCAATCCAGACCAACCTGTCCAGATGGGCTTCACACAGCATGCCTATTCCGTACTCCATTTCCGGATCTATATGCAACACAAAGGGGATTTCAAGCATCCACCGAAAGATTCCCAAAATCAGCCACCTCTTGGTGGGGGAAATCACAAGATATGCCAAAAAGGAAGCCTTCACATGGCTAGGAAGAAAAGTCGTTACCCTTGACGACCGCTTCGGTGCCATGGCTTCAAAGCTTGCTTGCAAGACTCGCAAGATCGTTTCCTCCGCAACGCTGGCTTCGGATCTCTCGTCGGTAAACCGCAGCACCACCACCAGCAGCCCCCTTTCCTTCTTCCTCCTCCTTTCTCTCTCTCTTTCTCTCTTCACTTGAAGAAAGTCAAGGCTAAGGAAAATGAGATTCCTTTCTCTGATTTTGGCCTTGAAGGAAAAAGAAGAAGAAGCTTCAGCCCTTGGATCTGGACTGAAGGAATGGACGGCCACGATTCTGCCAAAAACACATATTTTGACCCGACACGGCCTCGAACACGGCCGTGTGCCAGGCCGTGTGCCTCAAGCGGTGGTCAACCGACTTATCCAAACCAGTGACACGCCCACGGGACACGCCCGTGTCATGGGCCGTGTCACCAACACGCCTTCAGACACGCCCGTGTCTGTGGCCATGTACCTGGGGAAAAAAAATCCCAAATCATCCCGAGACTTCACACGGCCTGTGACACGCACGTGTCCCAGGCCGTGTGCCCAGACACGGCACAAAGACACGCCCTGGCGAAATCCTTCGGCGGGCTGAGTTCGTCGCCTGATTTGACACGCCCTGTGACACGCCCGTGTCACAAGCCGTGTTCAACACTCGACACTCACTCTTCGACACTCGACGATCGTCGAGAAAAATCATCGAGAATGCGACACGGCCTTGGACACGCCCGTGTCCTGGGCCGTGTGCCTCCTCTCGACGGATTGTCGAGAGCAAAAATCGTCGAGACAAAGCCCAATCGTCGACACAACCTCGACATGCCCTGCGACACGCCCGTGTCGCAGACCGTGTCACCTGACACGCCCTGGGACACGCCCGTGTCCCAGGCCGTGTCACCCAAAAATTCCTGTTTCTGCACTTTGGGCTGTTACAATCCTCCCCTCCTACAAGAAATTTCGTCCTCGAAATTTAGAGACAGAAAAGTAACAGAAACTAGCAAGAAAAATGTTACAACATCTAACATTTTATGTTACAACATTCTCGATATAAGTTACAGAAACAACTCAGGGAACTCTGCTCGCATGGTCTGCTCGCGTTCCCACGTCAGCTCTTCACGGCCGCAGTTGTCCCACCGGACTTTCACCATGCCGACCGTCTTGTTCCGCAACTGTTTCTCGGCTCGATCTTCGATCTGAATGGGTCTAACTCTCGTTGTTAGCCCATACTCCACCGGCACACGATCATCCGCGATCACTTGAGCTGGATCTTTCACGGCCTTCCGAAGCACTGAGATGTGAAAGACATCATGCAATCCACCCAAGTCTGCCGACAGAGCTAGCCGATAAGCCGCTTCGCCAACTCGCTCAACCACTTCAAAAGGACCCAAATATCTTGGACTCAACTTTTTCAATCGTCGAATCCTGGAGACACCTTTGAATGGCTTGATCTTCAAGTAGACCCAATCGCCAACCGCAAATTCTACGTTCCGGTGCTTGGCGTTGTAGTACTTCGCTTGTCGATCTTGAGCAATAAGCAATCGCTCTCGAATAGTCCGTATGGTTGAGTTTGCTTCCTCAACCTCATTTGGTTTAACAACCCGAGCTTCGCCCGCTTCTACCCAAGCCAAGGGAGTACGACACTTCCTTCCATATAGAGCTTCATATGGAGCCATCCCAATGCTCGCCTGGTAGCTGTTATTATAAGCAAACTCTACCATATAGAGATGATCTTCCCATCTCTTTCCGAAGTCAAGGGCGCACATTCGGAGCATGTCCTCCATTGTTCTGTTGGTACGTTCAGTTTGGCCATCCGTTTGGGGATGAAAGGCCGTACTGAAAGTCAACTTCGTGCCCAACAGTCGGTGAACTATCCTCCAATCATTTGACGTGAATCGCCCATCTCGATCACTTACGATGCTCCGAGGAACACCGTGAAGTCGCACAATCTGATCAACATATAACTTTGCCAAACTTTCAACCGAATTACCCCGCCTGTTCGGGAGAAAATGTGCTACTTTTGTTAGCCGGTCAACAATCACCCAAATGGAATCATTTCCTCGCTGCGATCTTGGCAACCCATGCACAAAATCCATGGAAATATCATCAAATTTCCACACTGGGATCGGTAGTGACTTCAAATAACCGCCCGGCTTTTGGCATTCCGCCTTCACCATCGCACATGTTTGGCATTTAGAGACATAAAGGGCAACATCTTTCTTAAGCCCTGGCCACCAGAAAAGCTTCTTCATATCGTTGAACATCTTTGTGCTCCCGGGGTGAATGGAATACTTGGTATAATGCGCTTCATACATCAGTTCTTCCCTCAGCTTCCCCACATTTGGGACGCACAAACGGCCCTCTTTTTGCAAAAGACCGTCATTCCAGGTGAATTTGCCTTCTGGCCCTTCATTCACATAGCGCAAGAGATCGTTATCCAACTCTGTTGCCCGTCGAACTCGGTCTGCAAGGTCACATTGCACTTCAGTCCAGTTCAAACATGCAATGGCAGTGGAATTCTTGTCAACACAATAGATCTCCAATGCCTCAAACTCCTGGATAAGACGTTCATCATGCCTTTGTAACCAATTTGCTCTAGCCGGAACCCGCCGGCTCAGGGCATCCGCGACAACGTTCCCCTTCCCGGGCATATAGTGAATCTCAAAAGTGTAGTCCCCAAGGAACTCCAACCACCTTCGTTGTCGCATATTCAAGTCTTTCTGCTCCAACAGATACTTTAGGCTCTTATAATCGGTATAGATCTCCACCTTCACGCCATAAAGGTAGTGTCGCCACAGCTTGAGTGCAAAAATCACCGCCGCTAATTCCAAATCATGGACGGGATAGTTTCGCTCGTGCACCTTCAGCTGGCGTGAGCCATAAGCAATCACCTTTCCGTTCTGCAAAAGAACGCAGCCTAAGCCGCTCCCTGAGGCATCACTATATATCACAAATCCATCGGTTCCACATGGCGAAGACAACACCGGCACCGTGGTCAACCGAACCTTCAGCTCTTCAAAAGCTCGTGCACACTCTGGCGTCCAAACGAACTTCTGATCTTTTCTCGTCAGTGTGGTTAGCGGCAAAGCGATCCGCGAGAAGTTCTCCACAAATCTTCTATAGTAGCCCGCAAGTCCAAGGAATCTCCTGACTTCGGCCACGGAAGACAACATTGGCCAATCTTGTATGGCTCTTATCTTCGCTGGATCCACTGCAATGCCCGCTCCACTCACCACATGGCCCAAAAATGCCACTGACGATAGCCAAAACTCGCACTTCGAGAACTTGGCATATAGCTGATTTTGCCTCAACGTATTCAACACCAACCGCAAGTGAATCTCATGCTCAGCTTTGGACTTCGAGTATACCAGGATATCATCAATAAACACTATCACAAACAGATCCAGGTACTCACGAAAAATACGGTGCATCAGATCCATAAACACCGATGGCGCATTGCACAATCCAAAGGGCATGACTGTGAACTCATAGTGCCCATAACGCGTTCCAAATGCGGTTTTGGGAATGTCACTTTCCCGAATTCTTAACTGTTAATAACCAGACTTCAGGTCCACTTCGAATAGACGGTAGATCCACCAGCTGATCAAATAATTCATCAATCCGGGGTATAGGATACTTATTCTTCTCGGTCAGCTATTCAATCACCGGTAATCTATACACAACCGTAACCCACCATCTTTCTTTTTTTACAAAAAGCACAGCGCGCTCCAAGGTGACATACTTGGGCGGATATAACCTTGCTCTAGCATTTCTTGTAGTTGAACCTTCAACTCAGCCATCTCTTTAGGCGCAACGCGATATGGCGAGCGGGCCACAGGTTTCGCACCTAGCACCAACTCGATCGTGAAGTCAATCTCCCGCTGGGGTGGTAGCCAGGGAGATTCGCGGGAAACACATCCGTAAATTCTGCCACAATCGGAACCTCACACAAAGTGGCCTTAGGCTCAACAGCCTGAATTAGTGCAAAGTAACACTCTGCACCCTTCCGAACAGCTTTGACTACCTGGAGTGCAGACAACAACGTCCCGCCTACTCCTCGCATACCCGCGAACTTGGTCTCCTGTTCGGTATTCTGGCCCAACGTGATTTCTTTGGACTGGCAATCAATCATAGCATGCTGCTCCGCAAGCCAATCCATCCCAAAAATCACATCGAATTCCGATATTGGCAAAACAAATGCGGTTAAACAAAAATCCCGACTTCCTAACTGAACTGCCACATCGCAAGCTTGATCCGCAAGCATCCAACAACCGTTCGGCAACACCACTCTGACGCTATCTGTCTTTGCACGACTGGGTATCCCAAGCCGCGTAAGAAACTCACGAGACAGAAACGAATGCGATGCCCCTGTGTCAAACAGTGCTCGCGCCAGCGTGTCCCGAATCATCACAAAGCCTATGACAAACATGTCACACACACAAACCACAAACATAGGGGTACTAAGCTAAGCATACAAACAATCGCATATGCAAAAAAACTAACTCATACCTGTGACAACGTCACTCTGTTTGATGGCCTCTTGCAGGCCAAGATTGTAGACTCGGGGTTGCGCCTGCGAGGCAGAGGAATACACCACCGCCTTTCCTTTTTCCGCATAAGATGCTCCCGCCTTCTTTTCACTCTTCGGCGGCATCCGACAATCTCGCGCATATGCCCCATCCTACCACAATTGAAGCAGGTACGAGTGTCTGGCTTGGAGGTTGCCCCTGATGTTGCTCCTGTTGCAACTGATGAAGGAGCTGGTCCAATAGGCTTGGACTTCTTACCCTCTACTCTCTTATAAAATGATTTTCCGATCGGGGCGCCCTTCCACTCCGTTGCGACACAGCCAAGCTCTCTTCCCTTGCACCCTCTTCATGTCCTTTTCCAACGCGGGTCGCGGTGTCAACCAACGCTTGGAAACCTTGGTTCACAGAACTGGACACAAGGAACCTCAGCTCGTCCCTCAGTCCTTCATAGAACCGATTGTCTTCCTCTGCTCATCCGCAAAGATCGAACCCGCATACCGCCCCAAAACGAGTAAACTCATGCAGGTACCGTCAACACTACCATCACCCTTGAGTCAACACGTTGGAATTCATTTTCCATGCTATCCCGTTGAGCCACAGGAAGGTGCTTCACAAGGAAGAGCCGGGAGAATTCTTCCATCGACACTTGGGTTAACGGACGACCCGCCAAATGATGCAATTCCATCTCATCCCACCATAAACGAGCTTCTCCTTCAAGCAAGAAGGTGGCTAAGGTAACTTTCTGATGCTCCGCCGTTCCTATCGCCGTCATCACTCGCTTGACGCGCGATAACCAATCCTCAGCCTGCGTCGGGTTTCCCGCTCCCGAAAACGTAGGCTGATGGAAACTCATAAACCGCTTAGCTGCTTCTCAGCCGCGCGAGGAGCCACATCCACACAGGTTCAGGCCTTGCCGCCACCTGTTCTGGCCTCACAGCCGCTTGTTCCTGCCTAAGTCGCTGACCGTGGATCATGGTAAATAAGGCCTCCGCAACTAAACGCACATGTTCCTCAGACGGTGGAGGTGTAGGCACCGCGGCTGGTCCGTACTTTCATCAGAACGATGGGGCTCAGACGGCCCAGCTCCACTTCGTGTCACCTAAAGGTGGACAAGACACACACATTAGCGGTCGTACCCAAGCAATCAACACAAAATAGGAACACGCAGTTCCTCAAACACAGAAATATGCATTCCTATCATGGACATTCAGGAGTTCATCGTAGACTTTGGTGTGCACAAACACGTGCTCGCCACCCCACAAAAGAAGTCGACCACGACTTCGAGAGGGAACGACCAAGACAACCGATACCAAAAATTAACAACCCCATCCGTTCATATGATATATTCTAGAAGGTCCGGCCGGGCCCCACAGGATATACCACAAAACAGTTGGTGAAGGTACAGGATGATATCAGAGTAGCGCGTCGCACCTATCACAAATATTCTAGCGGAAGCCTAAACTACTTGAACTCCTCATGAATGTCCAAATATAAAACTCCACCTTTTATATATATATAGGAATGTCTTACAACAAGTCAAAAGAGTTGGCCTTATGGCCTTACATGGCTTTCACACAGTGGCCTAAAACAGCTTGGCGCGCAGGCCGCCACAATAAAAGAAAACACTCAAAAGAACAAATTTAGCCTTCGAGGGCTAACAGCAGCAGCAGCAACACCAGCAGGAGCATCAACCTCTATGCCCCGCTCCTCTCCAGCACCTGTGCAAGGACAATCCACCCACCGGTGGCAAACAAAAGCAACGGTCAGCGTTCAGCTGACCAAATTATAACGACCCTACCCCTTCTCTCGGGGCAGCGGTATTTTTCCCTGCAGGCATATCATATCACAAGTATGGCAAGCTATATCATCAAAAGGTGCTTTCACGCACACAAGCCATCACAACCGTTCGCCACCCCCCCAACGGTCCGTGCACTCAGGGCACATTCTTGGTGTTCTGGCAACCTCTTGCCCACCACCGTATCAGGGTTATCACCCAACGGTAAATCTCTTGAGCATTTCTCCATGGCGTGCAGCCGGAGTTAGTCCTCGGACACCGGATGGCCCGTAGCCCCCCATTGTGTCATGGCGCGCAGGCCGAAGACTCTTGCTATGCGCTCCAACAGACCGCACTTTTTGGTCTCACGTCAGACGGACATAGCGCAGGTCGGATCCTCCACCCCCCGTTGCTCAAATCGCCTTGCCTTCTCCGAGTACAGCGTACTCATGGCTATATCAAAGGCACGGGTCGGTCTCACCAATCCTGTTCCTGGCATTCAAGCCTAGTATTTCACTATACCCATTTCCTCACAGCAACAGCGGGTCTTTCCTGGGCACACCAGTACTTCCTGTGACTCTCTCCACAGGTGGACACCGCACAAGCATAAATGTCAGGGTCTTTCCTGGGCACACCAGTACTTCCTGTGACTCGCTTCACAGGTGGACACCCTATGACATCAAGCATCACAAAAGGGCCTTTCCTGGTCCCACCAGTACTTCCTGTGCCTCATTCACAGGTTGGACCCAAAACCATCACATGGCTATTTTCCTGGGCTACCACCCCAGTACTTCCTGCTACTCCTTTTCGCAGGCATAACCCGTAGACTCCTACACTATACGTTTATCACGGAGTCTTCTCCGGTTCGTATGCAACATCACCAATCCAGACCAACCTGTCCAGATGGGCTTCACACAGCATGCCTATTCCGTACTCCATTTCCGATCTATATGCAACACAAAGGGATTTCAAGCATCCACCCAAAGATTCCCAAAATCAGCCACCTCTTGGTGGGGGAAATCACAAGATATGCCAAAAAGGAAGCCTTCACATGGCTAGGAAAAAAGTCGTTACCCTTGACGACCGCTTCGGTGCCATGGCTTCAAAGCTTGCTTGCAAGACTCGCAAGATCGTTTCCTCCGCAACGCTGGCTTTCGGATCTCTCGTCGGTAAACCGCAGCACCACCACCAGCAGCCCCCTTTCCTTCTTCCTCCTCCTTTCTCTCTCTCTTTCTCTCTTCACTTGAAGAAAGTCAAGGCTAAGGAAAATGAGATTCCTTTCTCTGATTTCGGCCTTGAAGGAAAAAGAAGAAGAAGCTTCAGCCCTTGGATCTGGACTGAAGGAATGGACGGCCACGATTCTGCCAAAAACACATATTTTGACCCGACACGGCCTCGAACACGGCCGTGTGCCAGGCCGTGTGCCTCAAGCGGTGGTCAACCGACTTATCCAAACCAGTGACACGCCCACGGGACACGCTCGTGTCATGGGCCGTGTCACCAACACGCCTTCAGACACGCCCGTGTCTGTGGCCGTGTACCTGGGGAAAAAAATCTCAAATCATCCCGAGACTTCACACGGCCTGTGACACGCCCGTGTCCCAGGCCGTGTGCCCAGACACGGCACAAAGACACGCCCTGGCGAAATCCTTCGGCGGGCTGAGTTCGTCGCCTGATTTGACACGCCCTGTGACACGCCCGTGTCACAGGCCGTGTTCACACTCGACACTCACTCTTCGACACTCGACGAACGTCGAGAAAAATCGTCGAGAATGCGACACGGCCTTGGACACGCCTGTGTCCTGGGCCGTGTGCCTCCTCTCGACGGATCGTCGAGAGCAAAAATCGTCGAGAAAAAGCCCAATCGTCGACACAACCTCGACACGCCCTGCGACACGCCCTGTCGCAGACCGTGTCACCTGACACGCCCGGGACACGCCCATGTCCCAGGCCGTGTCACCCAAAAATTCCTGTTTCTGCACTTTGGCTGTTACAACTAAGTCTGGAATCGTCGAACAAATAGCAGAATTCGTCCAACTGAGTTCACAGTTCGTCGAGCTGAGACATTGTATTCTTCGACAGACAACTTCTGTTCGTCGAGCTAAGTTCCATGATCGTCGAGCTGAAACTGAACTGTTGTCTCTTTTGATCTTTACCTATTCGTCGAGCTGGTAAAAGTGTTCGTCGACTGGAGTTCAACAATTATTCTGGAGTTGTCAAATATCCTGTGTCGACACAATTACTCATGTGTGTAACGTCCCCTTTGCCGTCCGTGGATCAACACCACTAGGCCTCCGGCGGACCGTTACCGGGCTGCACCCAAGCATCCCACCCCTCTCCCTCTCCACAGGCGGTTGTTGGTGGCCACAGCCTCCCTTTGATGAGCGAACTCGACAGTTAAGATGGGCCGTACGGGGACTTCCCAGGAGGTCACCCATCCCAGTACTACTCTCTCCCAAGCACGCTTAACTATGGATTTCTTTCAACTCTCATCACCAATTGAGCTACTTGTAAGACCCCCCCCCCCCCCCCCCAAACCCGGATCTTACCAAACCGCCGCCACGAACCCACCACTGAACCCCCCCAAGGTCCCCCAAAACCGCCGGCCTCCCATCCAACTCGATCCAA